>CM067845.1:54103050-55303050 GCA_034509565.1 Triticum monococcum | reverse complement strand
GCTCGAATCGCTTACGGAGATCATCTGCAGGCAATAGCTTCTGTGAACTGTCAAGCACCTGCAGAAAGTCAAAGAAGACTTAGCAACATCTATGCACAATGCAAATTTAACCAAAGTATCATCATGTTCAAAATACGAGTACAAAACTGAATCGATTATTCCAAGTTTCAACCTGAGGAAAAGGAACGCATTTGCTCCCAGGCACATGCCCGCTTCTTATTCCCTTGCGTGGCTCTGGAACTGCACCATCAAATCTGGCGTACATTGCATGTCAGAGTATGTAACTGATAGGCATCACATACAGCTCAATGAAGCATTTCACCTTTTTCAGGAGGTAACAAACAAGAAGCACAAGTCGATATCATAAACCATGTCAAGTATTACGGTTGGACAGGGCAAGACAACAACAAAAGTATACTCAAAATGCAAAAAAATGGTGCCTACTTATTGACAAATAAATATTCTAGACTTCGAACAAGCCTCCTTGCAGAATTATTATGCAAGGTAAGGCCGTCTAGAAATTCCCTTACCCAGACCCCACCTTGTGTGGGAGTTTCCGGCACTTGGTACGCTCTAGAAGGATAGCATGATGAGTCTGACTATGAAGATTATCCAAATAATTTGTGCTGAATATAGCTACTTATTAGGGTCACTTTGTCATTTCTATGAGGTGCATTACAGTGCAACAGTATGCAATTATTTAGTAACTGAATGTCTACCAAAATCAAAGATTTTTCTGTTGCAACAACAACAGCAACAACAACAACAACAAAGCCTTTAGTCCCAAACAAGTTGGGGTAGGCTAGAGGTGAAACCCATAAGATCTTGCAACCAACTCATGGCTCTGGTTACATGGATAGCAAGCTTCCACGCACCCCTGTCCACATCTAGCTCTTTGGTGATACTCCAATCCTTCAGGTCTCTCTTAACGGGCTCCTCCCATGTCAAATTCGGTCTACCCCGCCCTCTCTTGACATTCTCCGCATGCTTTAGCCGTCCGCTATGCACTGGAGCTTCTGGAGGCCTGAGCTGAATATGCCCAAACCATCTCAGACGATGTTGGACAAGCTTCTCTTCAATTGGTGCTACCCCAACTCTATCTTGTATATCATCATTCCGGACTCG
Source organism: Triticum monococcum (assembly GCA_034509565.1). Classification (NCBI taxonomy): domain Eukaryota; kingdom Viridiplantae; phylum Streptophyta; class Magnoliopsida; order Poales; family Poaceae; genus Triticum; species Triticum monococcum. Next base: position 55,301,925 of record CM067845.1, on the reverse strand, counting down.
ATCCTTCCTCGTGTGGCCACACATCCATCTGAACATACGCATCTCCGCCACACCTAACTGTTGAACATGTCGCCTTTTAGTCGGCCAACACTCAGCGCCATACAACATTGCGGGTCGAACTGCCGTCCTGTAGAACTTGCCTTTTAGCTTTTGTGGCACTCTCTTGTCACAGAGAATGCCAGAAGCTTGGTGCCACTTCATCCATCCGGCTTTGATTCGATGGTTCACATCTTCATCAATACCCCCATCCTCCTGTAGCATTGACCCCAAATACCGAAAGGTGTCCTTCCGAGGTACCACCTGGCCATTAAGGCTAACCTCCTCCTCCTCACACCTAGTAGCACTGAAACCGCACATCATGTACTCGGTTTTAGTTCTACTAAGTCTAAACCCTTTCGATTCCAAGGTTTGTCCCATAACTCTAACTTCCTATTTACCCCCGTCCGACTATCGTCAACTAGCACCACATCATCCGCAAAGAGCATACACCATGGGATATCTCCTTGTATATCCCTTGTGACCTCATCCATCACCAATGCAGAAAGATAAGGGCTCAAAGATTTTTCTGTTGCAGCTCCAAAAAAAAAACATTTTAACATATTTGATGGTTACCCGTACCAGAAAAAACAGAACTGCCTCTTAAAACCCAGCATAATACATATACAAGCCTTAAAAGAATAAAGATGAAGGACAAGACTATGTACAGAATAAAGAATAAAGTATCGTTTTCCAGAATAAAATATTAGCATTACCTAGGCTTCCCTCGAGCATCTATAAGTTGATGTGTCTGGGCCTCGATATTCTCTTTCACCTGAGCAAATTATGTACATCAGTTATATCCAACATGCAGTATGAATTTAGTGAATGGCAACACAGTGGAAAAGAACACCACTAACCTGATCAAGATTCCAAAGAAGATGAGGCTGCAACTTTGCTTCAAATGTGGCGGGACCAACCTACATCGAACAGATGAATGTAAGTTCTTTTATATATAACTAAATATGAAGAAAAGAACCCATTACGACAGCTAATAGTTACTTAGATATCAGAATTAAGAGATTGATAAATCAGTTGTACTAGTAAGACACACTGAGATTCCAGATGCAGTATTGCCAAAACAAAAGGAGAGGTGTAAGATAATTTACCGATTGCCCCTGATAAACTTTCTCAATTGCTTCACTAGCAGCACTGGCTTTTAAGATAGCATCACTAGAGGCACTTGATTCAACGTCATACCCAGAAGCACGCCATTCCGGCAAACCTCCATCCAAAACCCAAACTTTGTCATGTCCATAAGCACGAAACATCCTGTTATCAAGGTAACAAACATCAAGCACATGCAGTTAAGTAAAAACAAACTTTACAAATGAAGCATGTCACACATGCACTGGTAACAAAACTATAATCATCTAAGAATAACAGAAAACAAGAATTGTCTCTTGTTTCTTATGGAATTCTAGTCTAGCTTGTTTTGCCTAGTTCTGAGGAAGGAAAAATAATAAACTTACCACCAAACACGGGCAGCGCTAAATAGACCCTTTCCATCGTAAACTACTATTCCATCCTTGTTGTAGATGCCAAGGGAAGACACAGCGGCAGAAAATGCTTTTTCAGATGGCAGCATGTGTGGCAGCTGACTCAAAAAATAATACATTCAGTTCATGTGAAGGTTGAAGACAGGAAAGGGAAGAACATAGAAAACAAGAATAGAAACAAAAGCGTTTGTACTATCACACCAAGTATGTTAAGCTCGCTCGTGTAGCTATAAGAAACCAAACTTCACTAACTCAGTGACTTTAAATCATCAACTAATAAGGGGTTAAAAATAGGAATCGTCAGATCACAACTAAAAAAAATCTCTGTGTGTTGAATGTTTTGTGGCATGGCGGTTGCTGTTTCCGTGCCCCTTTTTCCTGAACTTGTACTTCTGGAGTTGGCTAATATTTTAGCTGCTGATATGCAAGAGAATAGTACTTCCAGTGCCATCCTCTACAAATGTTATGTATCAACATGGACTGATATATTGAGTCAGGTGTTTTGGTTCAATCTATTAATCGAACTGGAGCTGTCAACATGCCCTTGTTAAAAAGTGAACTGAGGAGACTCGGTTAATTCTCTACCTTGTGTTCTGGCCTACTATTGAAATGCATAATGCACAGCAATGCTGTGAGTATCTATGGTAAGATATCAATAAAGAAGTATAGAGAAAAGCACATGTCACAGGTAAAGAAATGCAGAGTAATATAAACGAATAAAGTTCATACAACTAATCTGTAATTCACGAGCAGAACTTACACTGGATGCTCGAAATGGGACAGTGATATAACATGTAGAGACTAACAAAGTTCGACTAATTTTTAATTCGTGAGCAGAACTTACATTAGATGCTCTGTCAGATATTCCATCGACATCAAAGAATAAGGCACCAGGGATATGAGCCACCTAGGAAAGAATGAAGTAAATATTAGGATCCTTAAATAAATAAACAACAACAGTAAGCATATACAGCCATCAGCGAAGTGCAATGGCAGAACAATTTCATACCATGAACATAACACATGTAACCATTATTACCTGGTACTCCTGAAGTGGATTCCTTTGCTCTGCAGGCATATACCAAGAGGCATCAAGTACCTAGACAAAAAGTAAGAGCATAATAAGATACTACGTACAATGTATGCCAGTGGACATATTTAACAGCAACAAAACTATCCTATGAAAAGCATAGTTAAATGTGATTCCTCCTAGTAGCATATGTTCTATTATTCATTGTGATGAGAGCCCGAGACTATGTCAATAATGTCGAGAAAGAAAAGGTCTCCAAAATGTACCATTTTTCAGTAACAAAGATTTTCTTTTTGGAGATAGGTTTATCCGTAATGTGGACGCAGTGTAAATTGTGCAGACGAAAAATTGCAGCCGAGGGGCGTTGACTTTCGTCATGAACTGTAATATAGAGGCACTTCGTTTGTTTTTAAGTTTTTTAAAAAACTTGAGATTGCTACTAGTGCTAAAACAACATCCATCAAAATCCTCTTTCAGCTAAAATATCGATTCACGTACTAGCTAACATCACTAGTTTAGCAAACAGATTTATCACTTAGCAGCGCTGACCAAATTGCCACGGCAGCAGAACCCCAGCCATATGAGTACCCTGTCTTAAATCTAGACTATAATAATTGTACAACTGACATCCAGATTTCATAGGGCGAGCGCAGCAGAATAGCAAGTGCTATACCTTCACATCGGGGTCCCTGAGGTTGGCGTGCAGCCACTCGGCGGACACGACAGGCTCGGTCCGCGGCACCGCGTGGACGGCGCCAGACGAGACGGCGGCGGCGGCGGCCTCCGACACGGCCGACGACGTGGCGTTGAAGCGCGCCGCGATCCCGAACCGCGTCATCGACGGCGACAGCGACGCCCCGCACCCAGTGACCTCCGCCGCGCGCGCCCATCCGACTATGCCCTGCAAGTTTCCAAACACAGAGCGCCGTCAGACCTGGCGGATCGAGGCGGGGGTTGCAGCGGCAGGGTTACGACCGCGGGGGGCGTGCCGGCGGCGGTGGCGAGGAGGATGAGGAGCGGGAGGAGGAGGGGGGGAGGAAGGGGGGTTTCCTTGGGGAGGAGCCGGGCGCCGCCGCCGCGGAGGGCGAAGGCGGCCGAGGCGGCGCGCGAGAGGAGCGAGGCCGCCATGGGCGGCTAGGGTTCTGGCCTCTGGGGGTTCTAGAAGGTTCGGGGGGGGAGTGATGGGTGGGAGTGGGGGTGGGGAGGGGAGGGGAAGAAGAGGCGGCGATGGGCTGGCTGGCTGCCGTGGAGGTGGGGATGGCGTTGATGTTGACGTGGAGTAATAAAACTGTGGTTAATCCGGCCGGAAAGGGAACCCCCTGTTTACGCGGCGGCGCCCAACGCAATGGCAATGGCCGCGGTTTTCCGGTGGGATTTTTTTAAACTGGATTCCGGTGGGTTTTCATCCGTCTTTTTTTTCCTATGTACTCTAGCTTCTTTTCTTGTGTGCTGAAAAGAACAATAATCATTTGAAAGTTAGATAGAGTAGGCAAAGAAAAAGTTAGATAGGGTAGGTATCAAGTTCTGAAAATGCACCGTCGCCCATGCCAAGCAATACAAGATTTATTTATTTTTGGACAGATGGATTTTATTAAAATCAGCAACACTTTATAGAAAGAAGCGTGAAAGGATTCACGGAAAGATCAGAGAGAATATCTCTCTGCCTGGACAAAGATCTGCATCCTGGCATAGGCATCTGATAACTAAAAATGTAGAGTTAATTCTCGTAGCCAATCTAGCTAAATGATGACCTTTAACATTCAACCTTTTGGAGATGTGGTTGGCCCTGTTTGCTTGAAAAGAAGAGGAAGGTTAAATTGCCGCCAACTACGGCCTGATCTCCCAATGACTTGAAATAGATAAGATGTTGGTGGTGGAAGTGGCATGAGCCAAGACCTAACAATCTGTGAAGAAATGGGGCTCTTGTATCTAGATAACATCAACCAATTTTGTAGCAAGAAGAAGAGCTAAAGCTTCAGCCTGAAGTGCAGATGCAGCAAGTGGGGACATGGCTGCAATATACAGTTGCTTGAAATGCTAGTTATTATGCTCCTGAATATAAATCCCAATCCCAGCAGGAGCTAGTTGAGCATTTTCATCAATCTTCCATGCCTCGTCACAAAATTGTAGCAACCTGCATCAAAAGAGGGGACCCATGTCACCCTAGTGATAGGATGAAACTGTTGCAATTGATCCTTACACTACTAAATTTGTCTGCATGAGGCAACATTCCTTCTAGATTACTTCCCTGCAAGATGGCGTTAGACACAACAAACACCTAGGCAAGATTTCGAATTTTTCTGCCAAAAAGAGTATCATTTCCAGCTTTCCAAAGGCACCATAAGAAAGTATAGAGATTTGTACTAGTAATGCATGGGTGGGTGTCCAGAAAGCAAAGCATTAATCATGTCAGGAAGAGAGTGGTGAACAGCATTAAGCAATTCTATTTTAATGAACCAAGGATTGGCAAACCAAGTAGCTTTACAAAATGGACAGAGGGGGTCCCCTCGGGGAGGAGCCGGCCGCCGCCGCGGAGGGCGAAGGCCACGGAGGCGGCCCGTGAGAGGAGCGAGGCCGCCATGGGTGGGTAGGGTTCTAGAAGGTTCGAGGGAGAGTGATGGGTGGGAGTGGGGGTAGGAAGGGGAAGGGGAAGAAGAGGCGGCAATGGGCTGGCTGTCGTGGAGGTGGGGTGGGCGTTGATGTCGACATGGTTGTGACGTCCGGATAATCAAGCTACAGTAACCACACACTAATGGTGCCAGGACATCATATTTAAAAATTTGCTAAACCTCAATAGCTTAAAACCAAGTTTAAATTCAAATTCAAATAACAGGTCAGATTATAATTTATTAAAACAGTAGATTAAAAATGTTCCAACAGTTGTAAAAAATCACTAGCTAATTAAAAATCGTCAACCAACAATATGGGGAATGTTTATATGCCTCTACGATAATTAAGCAGGAGCAAACAATGTTTAAATTAACCTTTTAAGATAAACAAAATTTTATCCTTTTCAAAATGATTTGAAACTTTGTGTGCAGCTCCATTATATGAACCAATATTTATGTGCCAAATTTTGTATTCAACAAAATTCATTTGATAGCTGGAACTAAATACAAAGCAGAAAAAGGAAAATAAAAAAATAAAAAAAGGAATAACCCCCTCCCCGCTGGGCCCCAGCTCAGCTAATCAGTTGGCTGGCCCAGCCGGCCACCCCGCTCGCCTGGCCTACTAAGGCCCCGCTGCCACCACTATAACCTAGCCCACACCCCCACGATCCCCACTCCACCTATCTCTCCCCTCGCTCCCCTCCTGGCGCCGCCACCCTCCCACTAAGGCACGATGTGCGCCGTACAGGAGGCGCTTGCCCCTCGCGCTACCCGACGACCGCTGCTGCCAGGAGCCTCCCTCGTCGGAACCACCTCGCCGCCCTCCCCGTCGGACTCCCTCTTCCTCCTCTCGATCTGGATCGAGGGGATCCGCCCTGCCTCTACCTCGCCGACCACCGCCGCCCCGACCGCGCCGGCGCCGCCTCCTCGTCCCCTCCCCTAACGGCCTACAGCAGGCCTCGCCGCCCCAAACCCCAGCATCGCTCGTGAGTCGCGCCCCTCTCTTCTTCCCTCTCCTTGCGGTCACCGCGCCGACCCGCCTCGCTCGGGTCGCCGCGTACCGTCGGCCCCGCCCATGTTTCGTTGCTGCTGCTGCCTATGTCGCGACCTGCGCCGGCCACACCTCCTGCATCCATGGCACGCCTCGTCGATGCGCGCCTGCGCGCCGGCCATGGCCTTGGTCGCCCGCCGTGGCCAGCTCCTACTGCTACCGCGCGCTGGCCTCGCCCACCCCGGCCCCTCATGCTCCTCGCGCCGCCCCGCCTCCACCGCTTGCAGCCGCTCACGCGCCCACGGCCCTGCTCCCTGCCGGCTCCTGCCCGCCTGCAGCTCGCCGTTCCCATGCACGCACGCCGGCGCGCGAAACCGCGCCCTACGTCGCCCCCAGGGCCGCCACTACCGGGGTCACGCCCTACTTCCCTGGCGAGCTGGCCGCCGACACCCAGCGCCCGTCCCTCCCGCATCGACCTGGGCGGGTGCCCAGCGCCCGTCCCTCCCGCGTCGACCTGGGCGGGTGCCCAGCGCCCGTTCCAGGCGCACGTTACCCCGCACCCGCACGCCCGCTCCAGTGGCCTCTGTGCCACTAGGTAAGGGGCCACGCCCCTGAGAACGTTAAAAAAAGGGGAATTAAAAATAATTAATTATTAATTAATTAAAGAGTTAATTAACTAATTAATTAACTTAATTAATCATGTTTAATTAACCTAATCACTTAATTAAATTAACTAATCTTGTTTAGTTAACCTAAGTCAATGACAACTGGGACCCACGCATTAGTTTGACCAAGTCAACTGAATGTTGACTGCTGACATCACCCTGATGTCATGCTGACATCATAATGGCATTTTCTAATTAAATTAATTCTGATATTTCTAAAAATGATTTAAATCTTCTAAAAATAATATAAAATAAACCGTAACTCGGATGAAAATACTTTGTACATGAAAGTTGCTCAGAACGACGAGACGAACCCGATTTCGCAGCCCATTCGTCCGCCACGCATCCCTAGCATAGCGAACACGCAACTTTCCCCCTCCAATTCATTTGTCTGAAAACGCGAAACCCCGGGGATATTTTCCCGGAGGTTTCCTCCCTTCGCCGGTACCACCTCATACCGCGTTAGTGAAGGAAATATGCCCTAGAGGCAATAATAAAGTTATTATTTATTTCCTTATTTCATAATAAATGTTTATTATTCATGCTAGAATTGTATTAGCCGGAAACATAATACATGTGTGAATACATAGACAAACAGAGTGTCACTAGTATGCCTCTACTTGACTAGCTCGTTAATCAAAGATGGTTATGTTTCCTAACCATGGACAAAGAGTTGTTATTTGATTAACGGGATCACATCATTAGGTGAATGATCTGATTGACATGACCTATTCCATTAGCTTAGCACCCGATCGTTTAGTATGTTGCTATTGCTTTCTTCATGACTTATACATGTTCCTATGACTATGAGATTATGCAACTCCTGTTTGCCGGAGGAACACTTTGTGTGCTACCAAACGTCACAACGTAACTGGGTGATTATAAAGGAGCTCTACAGGTGTCTCCAAAGGTACATGTTGGGTTGGCGTATTTCAAGATTAGGATTTGTCACTCCGATTGTCGGAGAGGTATCTCTGGCTCTCTCGGTAATGCACATCACTTAAGCCTTGCAAGCATTGCAACTAATGAGTTAGTTGCGGGATGATGTATTACGGAACGAGTAAAGAGACTTGCCGGTAACGAGATTGAACTAGGTATTGGATACCGACGATCGAATCTCGGGCAAGTAACATACCGATGACAAAGGGAACAACGTATGTTGTTATGCGGTCTGACCGATAAAAGATCTTCGTAGAATATGTAGGAGCCAATATGGGCATCCAGGTCCCGCTATTGGTTATTGACCGGAGACGTGTCTCGGTCATGTCTACATTGTTCTCGAACCCGTAGGGTCTGCACGCTTAACGTTACGATGACAGTTATTATGAGTTTATACATTTTGATGTACCGAAGTTAGTTCGGAGTCCCGGATGTGATCACGGGCATGACGAGGAGTCTCGAAATGGTCGAGACATAAGATTGATATATTGGATGACTATATTCGGACACCGGAAGCATTCCGGAGAAGTTTCGAATAAAACCGGAACCCCCCGGGGGGTTAATGGGCCTCATGGGCCTAAAGTGGAGAAGAGGAAGGGGCTGCCAGGGCAGGCCGCGCGCCCCCTCTTCCCCTAGTCCGAATTGGACTAGGAGGGAGGGGCGGCGCCCCCCTCTTTCCCTCTCTTCTCCCACCTCTCCTAATTGGACAAGGAAAGGGGGGAGTCCTACTCCCGGTAGGAGTAGGACTCCTCCTGCGCGCCTCCATAGGGCCGACCGCACCCCCCCCTTGGATCCTTTATATACGGAGGCAAGGGGGCACCCTAGAACACACAAGTTGATCCTCGTGATCGTTCCTTAGCCGTGTGCGGTGCCCCCTTCCACCATATTCCACCTCGATCATATCGTTGTAGTGCTTAGGCGAAGCCCTGCGTCGGTAGAACATCATCATCGTCACCACGCCGTTGTGCTGACGGAACTCATCCCTGAAGCTTTGCTAGATCGGAGCCCCGGGAGCGTCATCGAGCTGTACGTGTGCTAAGAACTCGGAGGTACCGGAGTAACAGTGCTTGGATCGGTCGGATCGGGAAGACGTACGACTACTTCCTCTACGTTGCGTCAGCGCTTCCGCTTCGGTCTACGAGGGTACGTAGACAACACTCTCCCCTCTCGTTGCTATGCATCACCATGATCTTGCGTGTGCGTAGAATTTTTTTGAAATTACTACGTTCCCCAACAGTGGCATCCGAGCCTAGATTTTATGGTTTGATATTATATGCACGAGTAGAACACAAGTGAGTTGTGGGCGATATAAGTCATACTGCCTACCAGCATGTCATACTTTGGTTCGGCGGTATTGTTGGATGAAGCGGCCCAGACCGACATTACGCGTACGCTTACGCGAGACCGGTTCTCCCGACGTGCTTTGCACATAGGTGGCTTGCGGGTGACTGTTTCTCCAACTTTAGTTGAACCGAGTGTGGCTACGCCCGGTCCTTGCGAAGGTTAAAACGGTATCAACTTGACAAACTATCGTTGTGGTTTTGATGCGTAGGTAAGATTGGTTCTTGCTTAAGCCCGTAGTAGCCACGTAAAACTTGCAACAAACAAAGTAGAGGACGTCTAACTTGTTTTTGCAGGGCATGTTGTGATGTGATATGGTCAAGACATGATGCTAAATTTTATTGTATGAGATGATCATGTTTTGTAACTGAGTTATCGGCAACTGGCAGGAGACATATGGTTGTCGCTTTATTGTATGCAATGCAATCGCCCTGTAACGCTTTACTTTATCACTAAGCGGTAGCGATAGTCGTAGAAGCATAAGATTGGCGAGACGATAACGATGCTACGATGGAGATCAAGGTGTCGCGCCGGTGACGATGGTGATCATGACGGTGCTTCGGAGATGGAGATCACAAGCACAAGATAATTATGGCCATATCATATCACTTATATTGATTGCATGTGATGTTTATCTTTTATGCATCTTATCTTGCTTTGATTGACGGTAGCATTATAAGATGATCTCTCACTAAATTATCAAGAAGTGTTCTCCCTGAGTATGCACCGTTGCCAAAGTTCATCGTGCCCAGACACCACGTGATGATCGGGTGTGATAAGCTCTACGTCCATCTACAACGGGTGCAAGCCAGTTTTGCACACGCAGAATACTCAGGTTAAACTTGACGAGCCTAGCATATGCAGATATGGCCTCGGAACACGGAGACCGAAAGGTCAAGCGTGAATCATATAGTAGATATGATCAACATAATGATGTTCACCATTGAAACTAATCCATTTCACGTGATGATCGGTTATGGTTTAGTTGATTTGGATCACGTGATCACTTAGAGGATTAGAGGGATGTCTATCTAAGTGGGAGTTTCTTAAGTAATATGATTAATTGAACTTGAATTTATCATGAACTTAGTCCTGGTAGTATTTTGCAAATCATGTTGTAGATCAATAGCTCGCGTTGTTGCTTCCCTGTGTTTATTTTGATATGTTCCTAGAGAAAAACTATGTTGAAAGATGTTAGTAGCAATGATGCGGATTGGATTCGTGATATGAGGTTTATCCTCATTGCTGCACAGAAAAATTATGTCCTTGATGCACCGCTAGGTGGCAGACCTATTGTAGGAGCAGATGCAGACGTTATGAACGTTTGGCTAGCTCAGTATGATGACTACTTGATAGTTTAGTGCACCATGCTTAACGGCTTAGAATCGGGACTTCAAAGACGTTTTGAACGTCATGGACCATATGAGATGTTCCAGGAGTTGAAGTTAATATTTCAAGCAAATACCCGAGTTGAGAGATATGAAGTCTCCAACAAGTTCTATAGCTAAAAGATGGAGGAGAATCGCTCAACTAGTGAGCATGTGCTCAGATTGTCTGGGTACTACAATCGCTTGAATCAAGTGGGAGTTAATCTTCCAGATAAGATAGTGATTGACAGAATTCTCTAGTCACCATCACCAAGTTAGTAGAACTTCGTGATGAACTATAGTATGCAAGGGATGACGAAAACGACCCCGAGCTTTTCATGATGATGAAATCGATGAAGGTAGAAATCAAGAAAAACATCAAGTGTTGATGGTAGACAAGACCACTAGTTTCAAGAAAAGGGCAGAGGGAAGAAGGGGAACTTCAAGAAGAACAGCAAGCAAGTTGCTGCTCAAGAGAAGAAACCCAAGTCTGGACCTAAGCCGGAGACTAAGTGCTTCTACTGCAAAGGGACTGGTCACTGGAAGCGGAACCACCTCAAGTGATTGGAAGATAAGAAGGATGGCAAGGTGAACATAAGTATATTTGATATACATGTTATTGATGTGTACTTTACTAGTGTTTATAGCAACCCCTCAGTATTTGATACTAGTTCAGTTGCTAAGATTAGTAACTCGAAACGGGAGTTGCAAAATAAACAGAGACTAGTTAAGGGTGAAGTGACGATGTGTGTTGGAAGTGGTTCCAAGATTGATATGATCATCATCGCACACTCCCTATAAATTCGGGATTAGTGTTGAACCTAAATAGGTGTTATTTGGTGTTTACGTTGAGCATGAATATGATTTGATCATGTTTGTTGTAATACGGTTATTCATTTAAGTAAGAGAATAAATTGTTGTTCTGTTTACATGAATAAAACCTTATATGGTTACACACCCAATGAAAATAGTTCGTTGGATCTCGATCATAGTGATACACATAATCATAATATTGAAACCAAAAGATGCAAAGTTAATAATGATAGTGCAACTTATTTGTAGCACTGCCGTTTAGGTCATATTGGTGTAAAGCGCATGAAGAAACTCCATGCTGATGGGCTTTTGGAATCACTTGATTATGAATCAGTTGATGCTTGCAAACCATGCCTCATGGGCAAGATGACTAAGACTCTGTTCTTCGGAACAATGGAGCGAGCAACAGATTTGTTGGAAATCATACATACTGATGTATGTGGTCCGATGAATATTGAGGCTCGCGATAGGTATCATTATTTTCTGATCTTCACAGATGATTTGAGCAGATATGAGTATATCTACTTGATGAAACATAAGTCTGAAACATTTGAAAAGTTTAAAGAATTTCAGAGTGAAGTGGAGAATCATCGTAACAAGAAAATAAGGCTTCTATGATCTGATCACGGAGACAAATATTTGAGTTACGAGTTTGGTCTTCAATTAAAACAATGTGGAATAGTTTCACAAATTCGTGCCACCCGGAACACCACAGCATAATGGTGTGTCTGAACGTCATAACCGTACTTTATTAGATATAGTGCAAATCTATGATGTTTCTTACCGATTTACCACTATCGTTTTTGAGGTTATGCATTAAAGACAACTGCATTCACGTTAAAAAGGGGCACCATCTAAGTCCGTTGAGACGACACAATCTGAACTGTGGTTTAGCAAGAAACCAAAGTTGTCGTTTCTTAAAGTTTGGGTTTGTGATGCTTATGTGAAAAAGTTTCATCCTGATAAGCTCAAAACCAAATCGGAGAAATATGTCTTCATAGGATACCCAAAAGGAGACTGTTGGGTACACCTTCTATCACAGATCCTAAGGCAAGACATTCGCTGCTTATAATGGATCCTTTCTAGAGAAGGAGTTTCTCTCGAAAGAAGTGAGTGGGAGGAAAGTAGAACTTGATAAGGTAATTGTACCTTCTCCCTTATTGGAAAGTAGTTCATCACAGAAATCTGTTCCTGTGACTACTACACCAATTAGTGAGGAAGCTAATGATGATGATCATAAAACTTCAGATCAAGTTACTACCGAATCTCGTAGGTAAACCAGAGTGAGATCCGCACCAGAGTGGTACAGTAATCCTGTTCTGGAAGTCATGTTACTAGACCATGACGAACTTGCGAACTATGAGGAAGCGATGATGAGCCCAGATTCCGCAAAATGGCTTGAGGCCATGAAATCTGAGATGGGATTCATGTATGAAAACAAAGTATGGACTTTGGTTGACTTGCCCGATGATCGGCAAGCTATAGAAAATAAATGGATCTTCAAGAGGAAGACGGACGTTGATAGTAGTGTTACTATCTACAAAGCTAGAATTGTCGCAAAAGGTTTTCGACAAGTTTAAAGTGTTGACTACGATGAGAGTTTCTCACTCGTATCTATGCTTAAGTCTGTCCGAATCATGTCAGCAATTGCCGCATTTTATGAAATCTAGCAAATGGATAAACAAAACTGCATTCCTTAATGGATTTCTTAAAGAAGAGTTGTATATGATGCAACCAGTAGGTTTTGTCAATCCTAAAGGTGCTAACAAAATATGCAAGCTCCAGCGATTCATCTATGGACCGGTGCAAGCATCTCAGAGTTGGAATACACGCTTTGATAAGTTGATCAAAGCATATAGTTTTATACAGACTTGCGGTGAAGCCTGTATTTACAAGAAAGTGAGTGGGAGCACTACAACATTTCTGATAAGTATATGTGTATGACATATTGTTGATCGGAAATAATGTAGAATTATTCTGTAAAGCATAAAGGAGTGTTTGAAAGGAGTTTTTCAAAGAAAGACTTCGATGAAGCTGCTTACATATTGAGCATCAAGATCTATAGAGATAGATCAAGACGCTTGATAAGTTTTTTCAATAAATACATACCTTGACAAGATTTTGAAGTAGTTCAAAATGGAACAGTCAAAGAAAGAGTTTCTTGCCTATGTTACAAGGTGTGAAATTGAGTAAGACTCAAAGTCCGACCACAGCAGAAGATAGAAAGAGAATGAATGTCATTCCCTATACCTTGGTCATAGGTTCTATAAAGTATGCCATGCTGTGTAGCAGATCTATTGTATACCCTACCACTGAGTTTGGCAAGGGAGTACAATAGTGATCTAGGAGTAGATCACTGGACAACGGTCAAAATTATCCTTAGTGGAATAAGGATATGTTTCTCGATTATGGAGGTGACAAAAAGGTCCGCCGTAAAGGGTTACGTCGATGCAGGTTTTGACACTGATCTGGATGACTCTAAGTCTCGATCTAGATACATATTGAAAGTGGGAGCAATTAGCTAGAGTAGCTCCGTGCAGAGCATTGTAGACATAGAAAATTGCAAAATACATAACGGATCTGAATGTGAAAGACCCATTGACTAAGATTCTCTCACAAGCAAAACATGATCACACCTTAGTACTCTTTGGGTGTTAATCACATAAGCGATGTGAACTAGATTACTGAATCTAGTAAACCCTTTGGGTGTTGGTCACATGGCGATGTGAACTATGGGTGTTAATCACATGATGATGTGAACTATCGATGTTAATCACATGGTGATGTGATCTAGATTATTGACTCTAGTGCAAGTGGGAGACTGAAGGAAATATGCCCTAGAGGCAATAATAAAGTTATTATTTATTTCCTTATTTCATAATAAATGTTTATTTTTCATGCTAGAATTGTATTAACCGGAAACATAATACATGTGTGAATACATAGACAAACAGAGTGTCACTAGTATGCCTCTACTTGACTAGCTCGTTAATCAAAGATGGTTATGTTTCCTAACCATGGACAAAGAGTTGTTATTTGATTAACGGGATCTCATCATTAGGTGAATGATCTGATTGACATGACCCATTCCATTAGCTTAGCACCCGATCGTTTAGTATGTTGCTATTGCTTTCTTCATGACTTATACATGTTCCTATGACTATGAGATTATGCAACTCCCGTTTGTCGGAGGAACACTTTGTGTGCTACCAAACGTCACAACGTAACTGGGTGATTATAAAGGAGCTCTACAGGTGTCTCCAAAGGTACATGTTGGGTTGGCGTATTTCGAGATTAGGATTTGTCACTCCAATTGTCGGAGAGGTATCTCTGGGCCCTCTCGGTAATGCACATCACTTAAGCCTTGCAAGCATTGCAACTAATGAGTTAGTTGCGGGATGATGTATTACAGAACGAGTAAAGAGACTTGCCGGTAACAAGATTGAACTAGGTATTGGATACCGACGATCGAATCTCGGGCAAGTAACATACCGATGACAAAGGGAACAACGTATGTTGTTATGCGGTCTGACCGATAAAAGATCTTCGTAGAATATGTAGGAGCCAATATGGGCATCCAGGTCCCACTATTGGTTATTGACCGGAGACATGTCTTGGTCATGTCTACATTGTTCTCGAACCCGTAGGGTCTGCACGCTTAACGTTACGATGACAGTTATTATGAGTTTATACATTTTGATGTACTGAAGTTAGTTCGGAGTCCCGGATGTGATCACGGACATGACGAGGAGTCTCGAAATGGTCGAGACATAAAGATTGATATATTGGATGACTATATTCGGACACCGGAAGCGTTCCGGAGAAGTTTCGGATAAAACCGGATCACCGGGGGGTTACCGGAACCCCCTGGGGGGTTAATGGGCCTCATGGGCCTAAAGTGGAGAAGAGGAAGGGGCTGCCAGGGCTGGCCGCGCGCCCCCTCTTCCCCTAGTCCGAATTGGACTAGGAGGGAGGGGCGGCGCCCCCCTCTTTCCCTCTCTTCTCCCACCTCTCCTAATTGGACAAGGAAAGGGGGGAGTCCTACTCCCGGTAGGAGTAGGACTCCTCCTGCGCGCCTCCATAGGGCCGGCCGCACCCCCCCTTGGATCCTTTATATATGGAGGCAAGGGGCACCCTAGAACACACAAGTTGATCCTCGTGATCGTTCCTTAGCCGTGTGCGTTGCCCCCTTCCACCATCTTCCACCTTGATCATATTGTTGTAGTGCTTAGGCGAAGCTCTGCATCGGTAGAACATCATCATTGTCACCACGCCGTTGTGCTGACGGAACTCATCCCCGAAGCTTTGCTGGATCGGAGCCCGGGGAGCGTCATCGAGCTGTACGTGTGCTAAGAACTCGGAGGTACCATAGTAACGGTGCTTGGATCGGTCGGATCGGGAAGACGTACGACTACTTCCTCTACGTTGCGTCAACGCTTCTGCTTCGGTCTATGAGGGTACGTAGACAACACTGTCCCCTCTCGTTGCTATGCATCACCATGATCTTGCGTGTGCGTAGGAATTTTTTTGAAATTACTACGTTCCCCAATAGTTAGGGCACCCCTAGCACCGCGTATTGTCATGTTATGCCTTGTGATGCTTTGATTGCACTATTATTTATTGTGTTCCCCCTCCGTTACTTCTATCTGGTAGACCCCGAGGCTGCCGGCGACCCCCAGTTCGACTACGGTGTTGACGACCCCTCTCTCTTGCCAGAGCAACCAGGCAAGCCCCCCCCCCTTTGATCACCAGATATCGCCTACTCTTCTCTATACTGCTTGCATTAGAGTAGTGTAGCATGTTACTGCTTTCCGTTAATCCTATTCTGATGCATAGCCTGTCCTTGCTACTACTGTTGTTACCTTTACCTGCTATCCTAATGCTTAGTATAGGATGCTAGTGTTCCATCAGTGGCCCTACACTCTTGTCCGTCTGCCATGCTATACTACTTGGCCGTGATCACTTCGGGAGGTGATCATGGGCATATGCTATATACTTTATACTATTACATTACTTATGATACTGTTCGGAGTTGGGGGCTAAAGGGGCAGGTGGCTCCATCCCGGTAGAGGTGGGCCTAGGTTCCCGACGGTCCCCGACTGTTACTTTGTGGCGGACTGACAGGGCAGGTTGAGACCACCTAGGAGAGAGGTGGGCCTGGCCTTGGTCCGCGTTTGCGGATACTTAACACGTTTAACGAGATCTTGGTATTTGATCTGAGTCTGGCCACTGGCTTATACGCACTAACCATCTACGAGGGGACAGTTATGGGCACTCAACGTCGTGGTATCAGCCGAAGCCTTCGTGACGTCAGCGACTGAGCGGCGCGCACCGGATTGGACTGGAACGCCTGCTAGGCTAGGTCTGCTTCCGGCCGCCCTCGCAACGTGCAGGTGTGCAATGAGCGATGGGCCCAGACCCCTGCGCCATAGGATTTAGACCGGCGTGCTGACCTCTCTGTTGTGCCTAGGTAGGGCTGCGACGTGTTGATCTTCCGAGGCCGGGCATGACCCAGAAAAGTGTGTCCAGCCAAATGGGATCGAGCGTGTTGGGTTATGTGGTGCACCCCTACAGGGAAGTTAAACTATTCAAATAGCTGTGATCTTCGGTAACAGGACGACTTGGAGTTGTACCTTGACCTTATGACAACTAGAACCGGATACTTAATAAAACACACCCTTCCAAGTGCTAGATATAACCCGGTGGTCGCTCTCTAAAAGGACGACGTGGAGAGGACCATCGGTTAGGATTATGCTACACGATGCTACTTGGTGAACTTGCCATCTACTCTCTTCTCCTGCTGCAAGATGGAGGTTACCATAAGCGTAGTCTTCGAAAGGACTAGCTATCCCCCTCTTATTTCAGCATTCTGTAGTTCAGTCCACATATGTGTTGGGGAACGTAGCAGAATTTTAAAATTTTCTATGCATCACCAAGATCAATCTATGGAGTCATCTAGCAATGAGGGAGAAAGGAGTGCATCTGCATACCCTTGTAGATCGCGCGCAGAAGCGTTCAAGAGAACGGGGTTGATGGAGTCGTACTCGACGTGATCCAAATCACCGATGACCAAGTGCCGAACGGACGGCACCTTCGCGTTCAACACACGTACGGTTGGGAAGACGTCTCCTCCAACTTGATCCAGCAAGGGAGAAGGAGAGGCTTATGAAGATCCAGCAGCATGACGACGTGGTGGTGGAAGCAACGGTGATCTCGGCAGGGCTTCGCCAAGCGTAGGGAGACGGAGGAGTGTCACGGGAGGGAGAGGGAGAGGCCAGTGGATTGGGTGCGGCTGCCCTCCCTCCCCCCCACTATATATAGGGTGCCTAGGGGGGCGCGGGCCCTAGGAGATCCAATCTCCTAGGGGGACGGCGGCCAAGGGGGTGCCTTGCCCCCCAAGGCAAGGGTGGCGCCCCCACCCCTAGGGTTTCCAACCCTAGGCGCAGGGGGAGGCCCAAGAGGGGTCGCACCAGCCCACTAGGGGCTGGTTCCCCTCCCACTTCAGCCCATGGGGCCCTCCGGAATAGGTGGCCCCACCCGGTGGACCCCCGGGACCCTTCCGGTGGTCTCGGTACAATACCGATTACCCTCGAAACTTTCCCGATGGCCGAAACTTGACTTCCTATATATAAATCTTCACCTCCGGACCATTCCGGAACTCCTCGTGACGTCTGGGATCTCATCCGGGACTCCAAACAACTTTCGGGTTACCGTATGCTAATATATCTACAACCCTAGCGTCACCGAACCTTAAGTGTGTAGACCCTACGAGTTCGGGAGACATGCAGACATGACCGAGACACCCCTCCGGTCAATAACCAACAGCGGGATCTGGATACCCATGTTGGCTCCCACATGCTCCACGATGATCTCATCAGATGAACCATGATGTCGAGGATTCAATCAATCTGTATACAATTCCCTTTGTCAATCGGTACGTTACTTGCCCGAGACTCGATCGTCGGTATCCCAATACCTAGTTCAATCTCGTTACCGGCAAGTCACTTTACTCGTGTCGTAATGCATGATCCCATGATCAACCACTTGGTCACATTGAGCTCATTATGATGATGCATTACCGAGTGGGCCCAGAGATACCTCTCCGTCGTACGGAGTGACAAATCCCAGTCTCGATTCGTGCCAACCCAACAGATACTTTCGGAGATACCTGTAATGTACCTTTATAGTCACCCAGTTACGTTGTGACGTTTGGCATACCCAAGGCACTCCTACGGTATCCAGGAGTTGCACAATCTCATGGTCTAAGGAAATGATACTTGACATTCGGAAAAGCTACAGCAAACGAACTACATGATCTTTGAGCTATGCTTAGGATTGGGTCTTGTCCATCACATCATTCTCCTAATGATGTGATCCCGTTATCAATGACATCCAATGTCCATAGTCAGGAAACCATGACTATCTTTTGATCAACGAGCTAGTCAACTAGAGGCTCACTAGGGACATGTTGTGGTCTATGTACTCACACATGTATTATGATTTCCGGATAACACAATTATAGCATGAACAATAGACAATTATCATGAACAAAGAAATATAATAATAAACATTTTATTATTGCCTCTAGGGCATATTTCCAACACTCTCCCACTTGCACTAGAGTCAATATTCTAGTTACATTGTGATGAATCAAACGCCCATGCAGTTCCGGTGTTGATCATGTTTTGCTCTAGGGAGAGGTTTAGTCAACGGATCTGCCACATTCAGGTCCGTATGTACTTTACAAATCTCTATGTCTCCATTTTGAACACTTTCATGAATGGAGTTGAAGCGACGCTTGATATGCCTGGTCTTCCTGTGAAACCTGGGCTCCTTGGCAAGGGCAATAGCTCCAGTGTTGTCACAGAAGAGAGTCATCGGGCCCGACGCATTGGGTATGACTCCTAGGTCGGTAATGAACTCCTTCACCCAGACTGCTTCTTGTGCTGCCTCCGAGGCTGCCATGTACTCCGCTTCACATGTAGGTCCCGCCACAACGCTTTGCTTGCAACTGCACTAGCTTATTGCCCGACCATTCAAAATATACACGTATCCGGTTTGTGACTTAGAGTCATCCAGATCTGTGTCGAAGCTAGCATCGACGTAACCGTTTACGACGAGCTCTTCGTCACCTCCATACACGAGAAACATGTCCTTAGTACTTTTCAGGTACTTCGGGATATTCTTGACCGTTGTCCAGTGTTCCATGCCGGGATTACTTTGGTACCTACCTACCAAACTTACGACAAGGTTTACATCAGGTCTGGTACACAGCATAGCATACATGATAGACCCTATGGCCGAGGCATAGGGGACGACACTCATCTTTTCTCTATCTTCTGCCGTGGTCGGGCATTGAGCCGTGCTCAATCTCGTACCTTGCAATACAGGCAATAACCCCTTCTTTGACTGATCCATTTTGAACTTCTTCAATATCTTGTCAAGGTACGTACTCTGTGAAAGACCAATGAGGCGTCTCGATCTATCTCTATAAATCTTGATGCCTAATACATAAGCAGCTTCTCCAAGGTCCTTCATTGAAAAACACTTGTTCAAGTAGGCCTTTATGCTTTCCAAGAATTCTATATCATTTCCCATCAACAGTATGTCATCCACATACAATATGAGAAATGCTACAGAGATCCCACTCACTTTCTTGTAAATGCAGGCTTCTCCATAAGTCTGCGTAAACCCAAACACTTTGATCATCTCATCAAAACGAATGTTCCAACTCCGAGATGCTTGCACCAGCCCATAAATCGAGCGTTGGAGCTTGCACACCTTGTCAGCATCTTTAGGATCAACAAAACCTTCCGGCTGCATCATATACAATTCTTCCTTAAGGAAACCATTAAGGAATGCCGTTTTGACGTCCATTTGCCATATCTCATAATCATAGAATGCGGCAATTGCTAACATGATTCGGACGGACTTCAGCTTCGCTACGGGTGAGAAAGTCTCATCGTAGTCAACCCCTTGAACTTGTCGATAACCCTTAGCGACAAGCCGAGCTTTATAGATGGTCACATTACCATCCGCGTCTGTCTTCTTCTTGAAGATCCATTTATTTTCTATGGCTCGCCGATCATCGGGCAAGTCAGTCAAAGTCCATACTTCGTTTTCATACATGGATCCTATCTCGGATTTCATGGCTTCCAGCCATTTGTCGGAATCCGGGCCCGCCATCGCTTCTTCATAGTTCGAAGGTTCACCGTTGTCTAACAACATGATTTCCAAGACAGGGTTGCCGTACCACTCTAGTGCGGAACATGTCCTCGTGGACCTATGAAGTTCAGTAGTAACTTGATCTGAAGTTTCATGATCATCATCATTAACTTCCTCTCTAGTCGGTGCAGGCACCTCAGGAACATTTTCTTGAGCTGCGCCACTTACCGGTTCAAGAGGTAATATTTCATCAAGTTCTACTTTCCTCCCACTTATTTCTTTCGAGAGAAACTCTTTCTCTAGAAAGGACACATTCTTGGCAACAAAGATCTTGCCTTCGGATATGAGGTAGAAGGTATACCCAATAGTTTCTTTAGGGTATCCTATGAAGATGCATTTTTCCGACTTGGGTTCGAGCTTTTCAGGTTGAAGTTTCTTGACATAAGCATCGCATCCCCAAACTTTTAGAAACGACAGCTTAGGTTTCTTCCCAAACCATAATTCATACGGTGTCGTCTCAACGGATTTCGATGGAGCCCTATTTAAAGTGAATGCGGCAGTCTCTAAAGCATAGCCCCAAAATGACAGCGGTAAATCGGTAAGAGACATCATAGACCGCACCATATCCAATAGAGTGCGATTACGACGTTCGGACACACCATTACGCTAAGGTGTTCCAGGCGGCGTGAGTTGTGAAACTATTCCACATTTTCTTAAGTGTGTGCCAAATTCGTGACTCAAGTATTCTCCCCCATGATCTGATCGCAAGAACTTGATTTTCCTGTCACGTTGATTCTCAACCTCACTCTGAAATTCCTTGAACTTTTCAAAGGTCTCAGACTTGTGTTTCATTAAGTAGACATACCCATATCTACTCAAGTCATCAGTGAGGGTGAGAACATAACGATAGCCACCGCGAGCCTCAACACTCATTGGACCGCACACATCAGTATGTATGATTTCCAATAAGTTGGTTGCTCGCTCCATTGTTCCTGAGAACAGAGTCTTGGTCATTTTACCCATGAGGCATGGTTCGCACGTGTCAAATGATTCGTAATGAAGAGACTCTAAAAGTCCATCTGCATGGAGCTTCTTCATGCGTTTGACACCTATGTGACCAAGGCGGCAGTGCCACAAGTATGTGGGACTATCATTATCAACCTTACATCTTTTGGTATTCACACTATGAATATGTGTAGCATTACGCTCGAGATTCATTAAGAATAAACCATTCACCATCGGAGCATGACCATAAAACATATCTCTCATATAAATAGAACAACCATTATTCTTGGATTTAAATGAGTAGCAATCTCGAATTAAACGAGATCCTGATACAATGTTCATGCTCAAAGCTAGCACTAAATAACAATTATTGAGGTTTAAAACTAATCCCGTAGGTAAATGTAGAGGCAGCGTGCCGACGGTGATCACATCGACCTTGGAACCATTCCCGACGCGCATCGTCACCTTGTCCTTCGCCAGTCTCCGCTTATTCCGCAGCTCCTGCTTTGAGTTACAAATGTGAGCAACCGCACCGGTATCAAATACCCAGGAGCTACTACGAGTACTGGTAAGGTACACATCAATTACATGTATATCACATATACCTTTAGTGTTGCCGGCCTTCTTGTCCGCTAAGTATTTGGGGCAGTTCCGCTTCCAGTGACCACTTCCCTTGCAATAAAAACACTCAGTCTCAAGCTTGGGTCCATTCTTTGGCTTCTTCCCGGCAGCTTGCTTACCGGGCGCGGCAACTCCCTTGCCGTCCTTCTTGAAGTTCTTCTTACCCTTGCCTTTCTTGAACTTAGTGGTTTTATTCACCATCAACACTTGATGTTCCTTTTTGATTCCCACCTCTGCTGATTTCAGCATTGAATACACCTCAGGAATGGTCTTTTCTATCCCCTGCATATTGAAGTTCATCACAAAGCTCTTGTAGCTCGGTGGAAGCGACTGAAGGATTATGTCAATGACCGCGTCATCCGGGAGATTAACTCCCAGCTGAGTCAAGCGGTTATGCAACCCAGACATTCTGAGTATGTGCTCACTGACAGAACTATTTTCCTCCATCTTACAGCTAAAGAACTTGTCGGAGACTTCATATCTCTCGACCCGGGCATGAGCTTGAAAAACTATTTTCAGCTCTTCGAACATCTCGTATGCTCTGTGTCTCTCAAAATGCTTTTGGAGCCCCGGTTCTAAGCTGTAAAGCATGCCGCACTGAACGAGGGAGTAATCATCAGCACGTGACTGCCAAGCGTTCATAACGTCTTGGTTCTGTGGGACAGGTGCGTCACCTAGCAGTGCTTCTAGGACATAATCTTTCTTGGCAGCTATGAGGATGATCCTCAGGTTCCGGACCCAGTCCGTATAGTTGCTGCCATCGTCTTTCAGCTTGGTTTTCTCTAGGAACGCGTTGAAGTTGAGGACAACATGGGCCATTTGATCTACAAGACATATTGTAAGGATTTTAGACTAAGTTCATGATAATTAAGTTCATCTAATCAAATTACTCAATGAACTCCCACTCAGATAGACATCCCTCCAGTCATCTAAGTGAAACATGATCCGAGTTAACTAGGTCGTGTCCGATCATCACGTGAGACGGACTAGCTAACATCGGTGAACATCTTCATGTTGATCATATCTCCTGTATGACTCATGCTCGACCTTTCGGTCTTCCGTGTTCCGAGGCCATGTCTGTACATGCTAGGCTCGTCAAGTCAACCTAAGTGTATTGCGTGTGTAAATCTGGCTTACACCCGTTGTATTCGAACGTTAGAATCTATCACACCCGATCATCATGTGGTGCTTCGAAACAACGAACCTTCGCAACGGTGCACAGTTAGGGGGAACACTTTCTTGAAATTATTATGAGGGATCATCTTATTTAAGCTACCGTCGTTCTAAGCAAATAAGATGTAAAACATGATAAACATCACATGAAATCAAATAGTGACATGATATGGCCAATATCATTTGCTCCTTTTGATCTCCATCTTCGGGGCTCCATGATCATCGTTGTCACCGGCATGACACCATGATCTCCATCATCGTGTCTTCTTGAAGTTGTCTCGTCATCTATTACTTCTACTACTATGGCTAACGCTTTAGCAATAAAGTAAAGTAATTACATGACGTTTATGTTGACACGTAGGTCATAAATAAATAAAGACAACTCCTATGGCTCCTGCCGGTTGTCATACTCATCGACATGCAAGTCGTGATTCCTATTACAAGAACATGATCATCTCATACATCACATATATCATTCATCACATCCTTTGGCCATATCACATCACAAAACACTTGCTGCAAAAACAAGTTAGACGTCCTCTAATTGTTGTTGCAAGTTTTTACGTGGCTGCTATAGGTTTCTAGCAAGAACGTTTCTTACCTACGCCAAAACCACAACGTGAATTGCCAATTTCTATTTACCCTGCATAAGGACTTGTTGATCGAATCCGATCCGACTAAAGTGGGAGAGACAGACACCCGCCAGCCACCTTATGCAACTAGAGCATGTCAGTCGGTGGAACCGGTCTCACGTAAGCATACATGTAAGGTTGGTACAGGCCGCTTCATCCCACGATGCCACCGAATCAAGACAATACTAGTAATGGCAAGCAAATTGACAATATCGACGCCCACAACTGCTTTATGTTCTACTCGTGCATAGTAACTACGCATAGACCTAGCTCATGATGCCACTGTTGGGGAACGTAGCAGAATTTTAAAATTTTCTACGCATCACCAAGATCAATCTATGGAGTCATCTAGCAACGAGGGAGAAAGGAGTGCATCTACATACCCTTGTAGATCGCGCGCGGAAGCGTTCAAGAGAACGGGGTTGATGGAGTCGTACTCGACGTGATCCAAATCACCGATGACCAAGTGCCGAACGGACGGCACCTCCGTGTTCAACACACGTACGGTTGGGAAGACGTCTCCTCCAACTTGATCCAGCAAGGGGGAAGGAGAGGTTGATGAAGATCCAGCAGCATGACGGCGTGGTGGTGGAAGCAACGGTGATCTCGACAGGGCTTCGCCAAGCACAGGGAGACGGAGGAGTGTTGAAAGTGCAACTATCCCTAGGTGGTTTTGGTAATTCATAACAACATATAGCTCATTGAGCTAATGCTATTCCAAGATGATCATTTCAGGAACGCTTAATGATTGGCATGGCATGGATGGTGAAAGTGGAACCCTCAAAATGCTAAGGACAAAGGATTGGCTCTAGCTCATATGCTCAAGACTCTTCATTTTACACTTTAGTGGTCCAAGATCACATTGAGTCCATAGGAAAAGCCAATACTATCAAGGAGGGATGAGGTGTTGCTTAATGAGCCTCTTGCTTCATGTGTTTAATGATATGCTCCAAAATCCTCAGCTACTTTCCCATATCCACATTTGACCTAAACCCAAAGCCAAACTCGGCCCTACTGATTCTTTCAACCCAGCGCCACCGAGTTTCACTTGTCATAGCCATTGCCAAACCCTAAGCAAATCGGTTCTACCGATAGGGATCTCGGTCTCACCGAGATGGGATTGCAATTTCTCTGTTTCCTTTTCGTAACTTTTCGGTCTCACCAAAAGAGCGGATTGGTCCCACCGAGATTGCAATGTAAACTCACTGTTTCCTTTTCGTAACAATTCGGTCTCACCGAGAAGAGCGAATCGGTCCCACCGAGTTTGCCTGACCAACCCTCTGGTTAGCTTATTACCAAATCGGTCTCACCGAGTTTGTGTAATCGGTCTCACCGAGATTACGTTATGCCCTAACCCTAACCATATCGGTCCTACCGAGTTGCATGTCAGTCCCACCAAAAATCTCTAACGGTCACTAGGTTTACTATTTCGGTCCGACCGAGTTTGTTGATTCGGTCCCACCGAGATTGGTAAATTGTGTGTAACGGTTGGATTTTGTGTGGAGGCTATATATACCCCTCCACCTCCTCTTCACTCGTGGAGAGAGCCATCAGAACACATCTACACTTCCAACTCATATGTTCTAAGAGAGAACCACCTACTCATGCGTTGAGGCCAAGATATTCCATTCCTACCATATGAATCTTGATCTCTAGCCTTCCCCAAGTTGCTTTCCACTCAAATCTTCTTTCCACCAAATCCAAATCCTGTGAGAGAGAGTTGAGTGTTGGGGAGACTATCATTTGAAGCACAAGAGCAAGGAGTTCATCATCAACACACCATTTGTTACTTCTTGGAGAGTGTTGTCTCCCAGATTGGCTAGGTGTCACTTGGGAGCCTCCGACAAGATTGTGGAGTTGAACCAAGGAGTTTGTAAGGGCAAGGAGATCGCCTACTTCGTAAAGATCTACCGCTAGTGAGGCAAGTCCTTCGTGGGCGATGGCCATGGTGGGATAGACAAGGTTGCTTCTTCGTGGACCCTTCATGGGTGGAGCCCTCCGTGGACTCGCGCAACCGTTACCCTTCGTGGGTTGAAGTTTCCATCAACGTGGATGTAGGATAGCACCACCTATCCGAACCACGAGAAAAACATCCGTGTCTCCAATTGGATTTGAATTCTCCAAACCCTTCCATTTACATTCTTGCAAGTTGCATGCTTTACTTTCCGTGGCCAATATACTCTTTGCATGCTTGCTTGAATTGTGTGATGATTGCTTGACTTGTCCTAAAATAGCTAAAATCTGCCAAGAACTAAAATTGGGAAAAGGTTAAGTTTTTATTTGGTCAAGTAGTCTAATCACCCCCCTCTAGACATACTTTCGATCCTACAAGTGGTATCAGAGCTTTGGTCTCCATTTGCTTTGATTTCCATAGCTTTTGGTGGTCATAGCCTTGGTTTCACAACCTAGGAGAGTATGGCGTCTAGCGAGGGAAATTATCACCGTAGAGGTCCTTACTTTGATGGTACTAATTTTGCTAGTTGGAAGCATAAAATGAAAATGCATATTCTTGGACATAACCCCGCCGTTTGGGCTATTGTGTGTGTTGGTTTGCAAGGTGACTTCTTTGATGGGAGAGAACCAAACCGTGAAGCTACCGCGGATGAGTTGAAGATGTTGCAATACAATGCTCAAGCTTGTGATATTCTCTTCAACGGATTGTGCCCCGAAGAATTCAACAAAATCAGCCGTCTTGAGAATGCAAAGGAAATTTGGGACACTTTGATTGATATGCACGAAGGTACCGACTCCGTCAAGGAATCCAAATTGGATGTGCTTCAAAGTCAACTTGACAAGTTCAAAATGAAGGATGGTGAAGGTGTCGCTGAAATGTACTCTAGGCTTGCTCTCATCACAAATGAGATTGCCGGCTTAGGAAGTGAAGAGATGACCGATAGATTCATCATCAAGAAGATTCTAAGAGCCTTGGATGGAAAATATGATACCGTGTGCACATTGATCCAAATGATGCCCAATTACAAAGATCTCAAGCCAACGGAAGTAATTGGAAGAATTGTTGCTCATGAGATGTCACTTAAGGATAAAGAGGAACTTCACAAAAAATCAAGTGGTGCCTACAAAGCCTCATGTGAAGCCCCTACATCATCAAGTGAGAAACAAAACTTCAATGAAGAATTGAGCTTAATGGTGAAAACTTCAACAAGTTCTACAAGAGTAGAAGCAAAGATAGAAGCTCCAAGTCAAGGTCCTACAATGACAAAAGATCTTCTAGTCGAGAGCGAAACTGCTACAATTATGGAAGACCCGGACACTATTCCAATGAGTGTACGGCTCCCTACAAGAGAAGAGAAGACTCTCCAAAAAGAAGAAGCAAAAGAGAAGAATCACCACCAAGAGAGAGAAGGAGTAGAGATGATCGTTATGAACGAAGACACTCACGGAGAAGCAAGGATTCGGAAAGGAAGGAAAAATCATCAAGGAGCTACACAAAACAAAGACATCAAGCTCATGTTGGTGAATGGGTATCCGGCTCCGACTCCGACTACCACTCCGAGAGAAGTTATCACTCCGATTCCGAATATACTCAAGATGAAGGTGTTGCCGGTCTAGCACTTGTGTCAACCAACTCCTACGACATATTTGACTCACCAAATGAAGGAATTGGAAGATGCTTCATGGCCAAAGGTCCTAAGGTAACACACCCCGAGTATGTTGATTTTAATAGTGATGAAGATGACTTGTTAGGTGATGATGATTTACTTGTTGACAACTCTAGTGATGAATACTATGATGAAACAACAATTAATCATGCTAATCAAGATAAAATGAATGACAATGATAAGGAGAATATTGAGGCTCTAACTAAAGAACTAAACACTCTTAAGTTAGCTCATGAAACTATCTTCGAAGATCATCGAGAACTTTTAAGAGCTCATGAGAAGTTACGCTTTGAAAAGCTCAATCTTGAGCAAGAGCATGAGTTTTTAAAGGCAATCAATGATGATCTCCGCAAGAAAAGTTCTTCTTACATTGCCAAGCGTTTACTCTTATCCACTTACATGCCTCAAGTCAAGTCTAGTAACAAGAACAAGAAAGATTCTTCCTCTAGTAGTAACAATGATCATGCTAAATCCAATATTGTTGCTCCTAGTAGTTCTCTTCATTCCACTAATGATTCTCTTAGCCAAGTTACACTTGAGCAAGAAAATAGCTTATTGAAGGGAATTATAGAGAAAGGAGTGTACAAAAGCCTTGCCGGGAGTAAGCAATTCGAGGAAATTGTGCGCAAGCAAGGAAGGCACCGGAATAATCAAGGTGTTGGTTTTGAATGAAAGTTCAATGCCAATGGAGTTGAGTGGGAAGAAGATCAATACCCCAAGACAAAGTTTGTTCCTCAACAAGAGAAGTATGATCCTACTTCCTTCAAGGGGACACAAGCTCAAGATGATCTTCCACCACAAGACTACAAGCAAAAAGGCAAGGACAAGCTTCAAGAGGAAATTGATGCATTTGAAGAAGCTCCTAAGACCTTAGTCAAGTGGATTCCCAAGACCACTTCAAGTTCCACTTCATCAAGTACGACTACAACTCCAAGGATTCCCATCAAGATGGTGTGGATCCAAAAGAAGAAGAACTAGAGAGTTCTTGAGGGTGACTCCGCCAACATACTTCACTCTTATCATTTTGGCAAGAACAAGTGCAATCAACTTCCACATCTTGCACTAGTTCAAGGAGTCATAAACCCTCTTGTTGGTAAGACAAGGGACAAGGTAACCTAAAAGTTTTCATGGACATCATCTTGTGTGTGCATCACTCTATGTCTATGGATATCCTTGTTTGTTCTTTGTGGGACTAACCCATGTAGGTATTGAAAGTGCAATTCACTCAAATGGATAGCTCCAAGTGATCTACATCAACATTGAGCATCCACATCTTCAACATCTACATGAAGTCATCATCGACAAAACCCAAGGTTAGTTCATCCCTCTTAGGGGGGATATCACATCTAGGGGGAGCTTTACTCTAAGACTTGAGCTAAAGCAACTCTAAAGATGTGAACACAACAATGCTTTATGTAAAAGTGGTAACCCCACTTGAGCTTAAACGATGAGTATGACCTATGATCAAGTGTTCTCACTTGACTCCTAAGTCAATATACTCATATATAGATGACCTAGTCATCTCCAATTGCTTGATAGATGCTAGAATTGGTTGTGCATGCTTTGTCACATATTTCAATTGCCATTTTATTGTGTGAGCATGTTGGTTGCATATTTTACTCATTCGAGGACATCCACTTGTTGTTTTGATTTTTTGGTTTTATTTCCTTTTGCCAAGTGGATGGACAAGAATGCCTAAGAACCTCCTCTAGCTATCTATGCTTTTCTCGTCTCAAACTCTATTCATGCTACATCACAAAATTTGATCAAGTCAGATTCGAACCACTCTGTGTGAGGAGCACTCGGAGTCCCCGATTCGTCATAGACTTAAACTTCCAAAACCTCTTTGTGATTCTCGGTCTGACCGATATCCTACTTTCGGTCCTACCGAGATCATTAAGTTGATCTGAATTTTCGATCTCGGTGCAACCGATTTGAACCATTCGGTCACACCGAGTTGCAATAACTATATACAGTTTTGCATCTCGGTGCCACCGAGTTGTTCCACTCGGTCACACCGACAGGGTCGGGCTATATATAGTCACGGGCAAAAATTTGGAAATTTCTCTGAACCCCTTCGCCCGCGCGATAGCTCGCTCTGCCAACGTGGTCTCCAGATCGTCTCCTTGCCGTGAGCCACCTCCAGTCGCTGGTCTCCATCGCCGTCAACGGAATTCAACCCCGTCGTTGCTGCCGTAGTGAGTCTCCGCCGAACTAGGGTATGGACTCAATCTTTGTGCTATCCCCAATCTGATTGCTAGCACATTGTGATCTTATTGTTTCTAGCCACGATTGAAACACTCCTATCCAGTCAATGCGTTCGTAGAATAGGATTGATTCGAAAACTTTAGGGTTAGGTTTCCGCCGAAACCATCTCGGACCCACCGAGTTGAAAAACTCGGTCCCACCGATTTGGCTCATGCCATTGCACAAGTGAGACTCGGTCTGACCGAGAATTACTAATCGGTGTGACCGATTTTGGAACTTTGTGAAACCCTAGCAGTCTCGGTGCCACCGAACTATGACTCGGTCTGACCGAGTTCACTAGTTTAGGTTCCAAAACTGCTTTGGTATCACTGAGTTTAAAATTCGGTAGATCCGAAATGATTTCTGTGGGAAACTAAAACTAAGATTTTGAATCATTCTTTTGCAAAAATCTCTGCATTTTGTGATGCTCATCCACTCTACCTCATCTATAAACTGTTCACAGGGTCAGCAGTCAGCTTGTTCATCATGTCTGATCAGAG
This sequence comes from Triticum monococcum, assembly GCA_034509565.1. Classification (NCBI taxonomy): domain Eukaryota; kingdom Viridiplantae; phylum Streptophyta; class Magnoliopsida; order Poales; family Poaceae; genus Triticum; species Triticum monococcum. Next base: position 55,271,672 of record CM067845.1, on the reverse strand, counting down.
TGACAGCCAGAACATGTCAGAAGAGCAGGTGCACATGAGTGAGGGCACTAGTCCCTCTAGCTCCTCAGATGAAGGCAGCAGGAGCACCCCTAGCAATTTGCCAAAAGCTGCCACCAGACAAAGGAAGAAGAGAACCTCAGACTCAGAGGATGAGGATTATGTGGCAGAAGAAGAGGAAGCTACTTCCAAGAAAGTAGTGCTCAAGAAGGAATATGGCTCAGCTCAAAGCACAAAGCCAGGATTGAAAATTAAAAGGCCAGCAGGAAGGCAGCCTATGCCAAAGGCCAGAGCATCTACTCAAGTCCCTTTGGGATCTGAACCCAAAGAGGCTGCTGCAGAAGGAAAGAAGAGGAAGGAGAGGATCAAAAAGACCACTGCTAGAGTGTTTGGGAGATCCTCAATCATGAGAGATTCTGAAGAGGAAGAGGAAGAAGAGGTTGTTGCACCAGCACCCAAGGCACCTAAGCTTATGGGTGATGCTATCAGGACAGGGGCTGCTGCATCAAAGCCCAAAGAAGCACCCAAAGCTGCCTCCAAGCCCAAGTCAGCACCAAAGAGGAATACAAGGAGCATACCTGCAACTAAGAAGAACAAGGCCCCAGTGCCTGAAGCTGCTGAAGATGATGATGAAGGACAAGTTCTGAGAAAACTCAAGCCCAAGATTCTAGACCACAATGATGCTCATCCTGTGGCTGAGAACATGAAAATCAGGAGAGATTCAGGGCTCAGGAAGTGGAGAGAAGCAGATCCATATGCTTCAAGGAGAAGAACTGTTGTTGACTACAGGTTCCACACAAAGGAACATCGGGATTTCTATGAGACAGTTTTGTTGGATAAGAAGCCTATTGTTTGTGAAATGAGGTGGGTCGACTAGAAGTACATGAAGGAAAATGAGGAACACTATCCTGGAGTGCAAGACAGCTTCGAGGCTTGTGGAGTAGCAGACTTTGTTGGGCAGAAGCTCACAAAGTGGAATGAAGAGTTGATCATGCAGTTCTACTCCACAGCACACCTCTATCCAGATGGAAGGATTGTGTGGATGTCTGAAGGTACGAGGTACCAATCAACAGTTGCTAAGTGGGCACAGCTCATCAATGCCCCAGAGGAGCATGAACATGACTTGGATGTATATGCCAAGAAAAAGATGGATCATAACTCAATGGAAAATATGTACAAGGAAATTCCTGAAGATGATCTTGACACTCACCAGCTTGGGTCCGTAAAACACTTATTGTCAGGACTGCCAATGATCAACTAGATCCTTAGGCACACACTCTTGCCCAAGTCTGGAGATCACAGAATGATCAGAGGGCATGCAATTAACTTGCTACACATATTTGATGTGCCTCAAAAATTCAAGGTCATGAGCCTCATAGTAGAGACTATCAAGAGGACTGCAGCTGATCAGAAGAGGAGCTGTGGTTATGCCCCTCAGATCCAGGAGCTAATTAACTCCAAGATGGGCACATGCATATACCTATTGGACAAGGAACATTTGCCTATTCATCTAGATTTTGAGGACAATCAAGTTGTGATGAATGAGAATGAACCATCATCAGTTCAAGCACAAGTAAAGAAGGAGAAGGCAAGGAAGGAGAAAGCTGCCAAGATGCCAACTCAAGAGGAGGCATCTGAGTATTTCTTGAAAACCAAACAAGAGCGGCTTGGTTACTTGATTGCATCTACACTGAGGATTGAGAAAGGACTGGCCACCCTCACTCAGAATCAGGTGAGCTTAGAGAGGATCATAGAACAAAAGTTCTATGACATGGATGTCAAAGTAACAGAGATTTAGTCTGCAGTGGAGCAACTTCAAGATGACATGCAGAAGAGGAGAGGGAAGACTACAACTGATGCATTTGCCAGAGTGCCACGAGCTCAGAGGTCGACTGCAGTGCCAGTTCCTGACACCAGAGCCACCACCTCAGCTCCAACCACAGCACCAGCCCAACCAGCTCCAGCATCTACTTCAGCTCCAGCTCCAACCACGTCTACAGAAGGCTTCGTCCTTGGAGTGATCCAGACTCCACCACCAGAAGATCAAGCCTGAGAGTCGATCTAGCACTATGCATTTTCTAGGAACTTTTTGGTAACTTGTTGCCAAAGGGGGAGAAAAATGTATAGATCATAGGCTTCGAGAGAGAGAGTGTTGCCTTTATTCTCTCTTGCTTTATTTGGTGGTTTTTCAAACTTTGTTTGCTTTTGGTTGAGATACTTTGATATGCTTGTGAGACATTGATGATCATGTGTTTGATCATAAGCTACACTTATGCATGCTTGATATATCTTATCTATCCTATGTGATCATTCACTTTCTTTGGTGATGAGTGCATGTATTTCATTCTTATCTTTTTGAGCGCTCCACCAAGATGTATGTGACATGGAAGAGTAACCCATGACTCTAACTCTTTGTGCATTTGCAGTCCAAAGCAAATTTTAAATATGCACAAATTTAGGGGGAGCTCTTACTTATCACATACTTCTCAAAGCAACGATATATTTCATTCTTATTATTATTTGTTGAAGCTTTGATCTATATGTTTTCATCAATTACCAAAAAGGGGGAGATTGAAAGTGCAACTATCCCTAGGTGGTTTTGGTAATTCATAACAACATATAGCTCATTGAGCTAATGCTATTCCAAGATGATCATTTCAGGAAAGCTCAATGATTGGCATGGCATGGATGGTGAAAGTGGAACCCTCAAAATGCTAAGGACAAAGGAGTGGCTCTAGCTCATATGCTCAAGACTCTTCATTTTACACTTTAGTGGTCCAAGATCACATTGAGTCCATAGGAAAAGCCAATACTATCAAGGAGGGATGAGGTGTTACTTAATGAGCCTCTTGCTTCATGTGCTTAATGATATGCTCCAAAATCCTCAGCTACTTTCCCATATCCACATTTGACCTAAACCCAAAGCCAAACTCGGCCCTACCGATTCTTTCAACCCGGTGCCACCGAGTTTCACTTGTCATAGCCATTGCCAAACCCTAAGCAAATTGGTTCTACCGATAGGGATCTAGGTCTCACCGAGATGGGATTGCAATTTCTCTGTTTCCTTTTCGTAACTTTTCGGTCTCACCGAAAGAGCGGATTGGTCCCACCGAGATTGCAATGTAAACTCACTGTTACCTTTTCGTAACATTTCGGTCTAACCGAGAAGAGCGAATCGGTCCCACTGAGTTTGCCTGACCAACCCTCTGGTTAGCTTATTACCAAATCGGTCTCACCGAATTTGTGTAATCGGTCTCACCGAGATTACGTTATGCCCTAACCCTAACCATATCGGTCCTACCGAGTTGCATGTCAGTCCCACCAAAAATCTCTAACGGTCACTAGGTTTACTATTTCGGTCCGACCGAGTTTGTTGATTCGGTCCCACCGAGATTGGTAAATTGTGTGTAACGGTTGGATTTTGTGTGGAGGCTATATATACCCCTCCACCTCCTCTTCACTCGTGGAGAGAGCCATCAGAACACATCTACACTTCCAACTCATATGTTCTGAGAGAGAACCACCTACTCATGTGTTGAGGCTATGATACTCCATTCCTACCATATGAATCTTGATCTCTAGCCTTCCCCAAGTTGCTTTCTACTCAAATCTTCTTTCCACCAAATCCAAATCCTGTGAGAGAGAGTTGAGTGTTGGGGAGACTATCATTTGAAGCACAAGAGCAAGGAGTTCATCATCAACACACCATTTGTTACTTCTTGGAGAGTGGTGTCTCCTAGATTGGCTAGGTGTCACTTGGGAGCCTCCGACAAGATTGTGGAGTTGAACCAAGGAGTTTGTAAGGGCAAGGAGATTGCCTACTTCATGAAGATCTACCGCTAGTGAGGCAAGTCCTTCATGGGCGATGGCCATGGTGGGATAGACAAGGTTGCTTCTTCGTGGACCCTTCGTGGGTGGAGCCCTCCGTGGACTCGCGCAACCGTTACCCTTCGTGGGTTGAAGTCCCCATCAACATGGATGTAGGATAGCACCACCTATCTGAACCATGGGAAAAACATCTGTGTCTCCAATTGCGTTTGAATTCTCCAAACCCTTCCCTTTACATTCTTGCAAGTTGCATGCTTTACTTTCCGCTGCCAATATACTCTTTGCATGCTTGCTTGAATTGTGTGATGATTGCTTGACTTGTCCTAAAATAGCTAAAATCTGCCAAGAACTAAAATTGGGAAAAGGTTAAGTTTTTATTTGGTCAAGTAGTCTAATCACCCCCCTCTAGACATACTTTTGATCCTACAAGTGTCACGGGAGGGAGAGGGAGAGGCCAGGGGATTGGGTGTGGCTGCCCTCCCTCCCCCTCCACTATATATAGGGTGCCTAGGGGGGGCGCCGGCCCTAGGAGATCCAATCCCCTAGGGGGGGCGGCGGCCAAGGGGGTGCCTTGCCCCCCAAGGCAAGGGTGGCGCCCCCCACCCCTAGGGTTTCCAACCCTAGGCGCAGGGGGAGGCCCAAGGGGGGGCGCGCCAGCCCACTAGGGGCTGGTTCCCCTCCCACTTCAGCCCATGGGGCCCTCCGGAATAGGTGGCCCCACCGGATGGACCCCCGGGACCCTTCCGGTGGTCCCGGTACAATACCGATTACCCCCGAAACTTTCCCGATGGCCGAAACTTGACTTCCTATATATAAATCTTCACCTCCGGACCATTCCGGAACTCCTCGTGACGTCCGGGATCTCATCCGGGACTCCGAAAAACTTTTGGGTTACCGTATGCTAATATCTCTACAACCCTAGTGTCACCGAACCTTAAGTGTGTAGACCCTACGGGTTCGGGAGACATGCAGACATGACCGAGACGCCCCTCCGGTCAATAACCAACAGTTGGATCTGGATACCCATGTTGGCTCCCACATGCTCGACGATGATCTCATCGGATGAACCACGATGTCGAGGATTCAATCAATCCGTATACAATTCCCTTTGTCAATCGGTACGTTACTTGCCCGAGACTCGATCGTCGGTGTCCCAATACCTAGTTCAATCTCGTTACCGGCAAGTCACTTTACTCGTGCCGTAATGCATGATCCCGTGATCAACCACTTGGTCACATTGAGCTCATTATGATGATGCATTACCGAGTGGGCCCAGAGATACCTCTTCGTCATATGGAGTGACAAATCCCAGTCTCGATTCGTGCCAACCCAACAGATACTTTCGAAGATACCTGTAATGTACCTTTATAGTCACCTAGTTACGTTGTGACGTTTGGCATACCCAAGGCACTCCTACGGTATCCGGGAGTTGCACAATCTCATGGTCTAAGGAAATGATACTTGACATTCAGAAAAGCTACAGCAAATGAACTACACGATCTTGAGCTATGCTTAGGATTGGGTCTTGTCCATCACATCATTCTCCTAATGATGTGATCCCATTATCAATGACATCCAATGATCATAGTCAGGAAACCATGACTATCTTTTGATCAACGAGCTAGTCAACTAGAGGCTCACTAGGGACGTGTTGTGGTGTATGTATTCACACATGTATTACGATTTCCGGATAACACAATTATAGCATGAACAATAGACAATTATCATGAACAAAGAAATATATTAATAACCATTTTATTATTGCCTCTAGGGCATATTTCCAACACTATGATACCCTTATTCCATTTGATACCAATTCATACATATGTAGTGTAGCTCCTTGCTTGCGAGTACTTTGGATGAGTACTCACGGTTGCTTTTCTCTCCCTTTTCCCCCTTTCCCTTCTACCTGATTGTCACAACCAGATGTTGGAGCCCAGGATCCAGACGCCACCGTCGACAACGACTTCTACTACACTGGGGGTGCCTACTACTACGTGCAGCCCGCTGACGACGACCAGGAGTAGTTTAGGAGGATCCCAGGCAGGAGGCCTGCGCCTCTTTCAATCTGTATCCCAGTTTGTGCTAGCCTTCTTAAGGCAAACTTGTTTAACTTATGTCTGTACTCAGATATTGTTGCTTCCGCTGACTCGTCTATGATCGAGCTCTTGTATTCGAGCCTTCGTGGCCCTAGCTTGTAATATGATGCTTGTATGACTTATTTTATTTGTAGAGTTGTGTTGTGATATCTTCCTGTGAGTCCCTGATCTTGATCGTACACGTTTGCGTGTATGATTAGTGTACGATTGAATCGGGGGCGTCACAAGTTGGTATTAGAGCCGACTACCTGTAGGAATCCCCCTTCCATACTGCTTGGCCGAAGTCGAGTCTAGTCAATACAAAACTTTTACTAACATGGCTGTGTGTTTTACGGGCACACGTCGCCATTGGGTGGTAGTATGATCTTTTGTTCCTCGACCTATACTCTAGGACTCTGATCTCCCTTCTATTCGAGTTAAATGAATTTTGCTAACTCTAACATTAGGATCTCGTGATCACTTCCAACCGGAGAGCCCTGTGTTACCAATGACCGCCTGCTTCACCAGAAGATTCCGAAGATACTCTTCGATATTCTCTCGAGACTTGTGCCCACCAATTTTGCTATTCCTGACCACGGATAAATCCTTATGAATAACTACTTACACTTGCCATTCATACGATCATCCCCCATTGATCTGGTTAGTACAGGATACCCTGAAGTTTTCTCTATTGTTCCAAGAATACTTTGTGCCTACCGCCTTGCAGTTCTTTGCCACATGAATACCCCTACAAATAAGTCCTCGCACTTGTCGAGTATCCGCTCATCCCCAGTTGTTCATGTGTTTCACAAAAGTCTTCAAAATACCATTCGATCTTCTGAAAATCCTCAGGAGCCTTTTGCTCTTGAAATTCTTACTCGCTTGCATTATGATTGATCCCATAAGTATGGTAATCTTATTGGCATCCTTAGTCATTATCAGTTTGAGTCTATTGAATCAATATGTTGTGAATGCTTGCAATCCTTAATCAGATCCTTCATTTCGTCCTTCCGGCTCAGACGTCATTTTAAACATGAGCTGGATCTTGACCAATCCAATTGTCGTCGATTGTACCCCTATGCTTACTCAACTTATCCATCCTTAATCAGAGCGTTTGCTTCTGATCCATTGATTTGGAAATCATAATTCCTTTGCGTTTGAGCTTTGGATTAGTCAGTTGTTTCTATAAGCCAATGCCCTTGCATTGTTTTCTTCATCTGACTGTGTGTTGGTGCTCGCATCAGCTCTGTTATGGACTTTCAGATCCTTTGTTGAATTTATTATCCGACAGTGTCCTTCATATTCAATAACCTTGTGAGCCTTTCCGCGGGTATGAAATGCCTTTGGTAAATTGTATCCTCTGCTTTGTCAACCATGCTTTACTTTCGAGCTGGTGATATTTACTCTTGAAGCTTGTGGTATATGTTTCTAAGTTGCCTCGATGGGTTGAACCTATACCTTCTCTAAAACCGTGTGAACCCGAAAGTTTTCACGAGTCATACTCTTCTGGTGCTTCGCCAGATAAAATTTCAACACTGCAACTTCTTTGAAAATGAGAAGTGAATGAAAGGTTAGGAATTGGAGAAGAGGGAGTCGACCTTGAACCCTGTGTTCATGCCCATGGAAACGATGTATACCTTATCATGGAAGCTTCTCTTAAAATAATTATCCCCTTGTTATAAGTTCATCTTGTATCTGTGGACATGGTTCCGACCATGTTTATCCTTGATTCCATTTCTCGTGCAAATTTGAGCACTTGTCTTCTGCAGAGCATTACCCTAGTCCAACCTCTAATATGATCTGTCGTCGAGTATTACCCCCTGGTATCTCGAGATTATCATGGAACTGCATACTTCTTATGAGTTCTTCATCAAGTGCTACATTCTCACTGATTCCATTTTTTCACGGGCTCTGAGTTATTAAACACTCAAAGACACCGATAACTGATTGAAGTCCGCACTACGGTTCAACAACCTTTGGTAATCTTATATACTTACAAGTTTGTACCCGATCACATCCTTCCTACCCTATTTGGCTATATCATTACTGTGATGATTTTATCTGTGCTACCTGGTCCTTATTCCTGGAGCCCAACTTTCGATGATGAGCTAAGCTTACGTCGATCCTCCTCATCATACCACTTTGCCTTAAACAACAAGCTTGGTTTTGAGTTTGTGTCATACCCTTGGGTTCAATAACCTTTCGCTTCATCATTCCTGTGGCTTGATGTCATCGCCGACCGATTACATCTTCATGAAATCTCTCAACAATTTGTTGTGATCATCATCGGCATTCTGAGCTCTTCCAGGATGTCAGTTGAGTTCATTATGAGAAATACCATCCTTGCCCTTGATGATCTGTGTTATCATCGACCACTTTATTAACTTCCCTCCAACACAAACTTATTCGTGTTTTGTGTTATACTTTGAGATCCTTGCTATCCAGCAATTATTCTTCTTTACCTTGGAATATTACCATCTTTTATGTCAAGTATGTTGTGAGAATTTCACCACCTCTTATGAATTATTGATGCAAGTGATGCTTCTCACCATCACCATTCTTTTCATGGCCCCCGTGTTCCAACCGGAATACCGACAAATGGATTGTGATGTGAAAAATTCAAAACTTCTAGCAACCATATTGCTTGTAAGTTAATGAACGATAGATACATTCTTTGTGTATTGGATATCGAATCACCCTTCTATCATTGATCTTGCTAACTGAGCCCATACTTCGGGTGCACCGTTTAACCAATATTTAAATTGTGTATGTTTTCCTTGAGCATACATCATTATATCATTTGATCCGACAAATGTTATCTCCTTGTTCACATATCTGTGGAAATCCATCTTTTGGATACCTCGTTGAATTATCGCTGGGTCCATCAGCCACCTTCTCATCCTCTCCTTGGCTTAATGATGAATCCCTTCGTGTATCCAGAGTCTGACCTTTGCTTGAAGACCATGTCAATGCTATCTCGAAGCATGTCTGTGGTACTCTGATCATCTATAAGAACATTTGAAGCGCCATGCTAAATTTCCTTTATCAATTATTCAAACACCATTGTTTGGGTAATGTCATGAACTTCCTCTTGCCTAACCTAAATGGTTTTCTACGTTATATCCTGTCATGGATATCATGCTCTTCTTGTCCTTGGGAAGGATATACCCCTGAAATATGTGTTTAAACACATTTTTCTTTCCATTGTTCTGATTAAATCTGATAGACATTTTTCCCTTTCCATTGGTTTGTTTAAACCCTTTCTATGATCTATACGATATAAGCAGTAATAATTCCCTGCTTGTGCAAACATCTCGGTGTACAACTCTGTCAGTAAGAGCCTGTTACTATTGTTGATGACATTCCGATAACCACCGATGGACGATAACTTTGCCTATTGGTCCGCCTCGTTCAATGAGCAGGAAAATGGTTCTCTTTGTCCCTCGCCCTTGGTATCGACGTTGTTGTCGACATAATCGACAGACTACCCTCTCACATGCCTTGCTATCATGACTATGCAAGATGTCACCGCTCCTCCTACTTTTAAACCACATGGTGGGCCCATAACCCACAGTTCCACAAGATCGAAACCTGACTCTCCTATACACCCCCTGTTCCCAAAGTTATTCCTCACGCGTGGCCTCGTATGTAATTCACAAGCCACCGTCCTAGTGATCTATTCTGGTAACATACGCAATACTCAATCTCATTGCTCTGGACCCCTTTCGCATGTTGTTTCAGACATCGAACGATTGCCTATCCGTTTGAAACTACTCATGGTACCTTCTTACTTTGCTCTTGATAACTTCTTAAGTTTCAATTCGAGAGATACTTATGCTTCTTCCCCTGAGTTAACCGTCCGATGCTCAATTTTGTTAGAATCCATCCTTATAGAGTTTTCTCCCTCCTATCCTTTCATAAGTCCGGTGAAGATCCTGAAGGAAGGACGACAACTTCATCATGATGCATTGATGCATAGGAATGAAGACATCAATGCTATGGATCGACCTCTTCGAGAAGAGCAACCAAGACCGAGAAGATTCGTTAGAATATCGTAACAAGAACTTTCCCCCTTACTCCCCTCCTAAATCTCGGGACGAGATTTCTTGTAGTGGAGGGGAATTGTGACGCCCGGATAATCAAGCTACAGTAACCACACACTAATGGTGCCAGGACATCATATTTAAAAATTTGCTAAACCTCAATTGCTTAAAACCAAGTTTAAATTCAAATTCAAATAACAGGTCAGATTATAATTTATTAAAACAGTTGATTAAAAATGTTCCAACAGTTGTAAATAATCACTAACTAATTAAAAATCGTCAACCAACAATACGGGGAATGTTTATATGCCTCTACGATAATTAAGCAGGAGCAAACAACATTTAAATCAACCTTTTAAGATAAACAAATATTGATCCTTTTCAAAATGATTTGAAACTTTGTGTGCAACTCCATTATATGAACCAATATTTATGTGCCAAATTTTGTATTCAACAAAATTCATTTGATAGCTGGAACTAAATACAAAGCAGAAAAAGGAAAATAAAAAAACAAAAAAAGGAATAACCCCCTGCCCGCTGGGCCCCGGCCCAGCTAATCAGTTGGCCGGCCCAGCCGGCCACCCTGCTCGCCTGGCCTACTAAGGCCTCGCTGCCACCACTATGACCTAGCCCACACCCCCACGATCCCCACTCCACCCATCTCTCCCCTCGCTCCCCTCCTGGCGCCGCCACCCTCCCACTAAGGCACGACGTGCGCCGTACAGGAGGCGCTTGCCCCTCGCGCTACCCGACGACCGCTGCTGCCAGGAGCCCCCCTCGTCGGAACCACCTCGCCGCCCTCCCCGCCGGACTCCCTCTGCCTCCTCTTGATCTGGATCAAGGGGATCCGCCCCGCCTCTACCTCGCCGACCACCGCCGCCCCGACCGCGCCGGCGCCGCATCCTTGTCCCCTCCCCCAATGGCCTACAGCAGGCCTCGCCGCCCCGAACCCCAGCATCGCTCGTGAGTCGTGCCCCTCTCTTCTTCCCTCTCCTTGCAGTCACCGCGCCGACCCGCCTCGCTCACGTCGCCGCGCATCGCCGGCCCCGCCCATGTTTCGTTGCTGCTGTTGCCTGTGCCGCGACCTGGGCCGGTCACACCCCCCTGCATCCATGGCACGCCTTGTCGATGCGCGCCTGCGCGCCGGCCATGGCCTTGGTCGCCCGCCGTGGCCAGCTCCTACTGCTACCGCGCGCTGGCCTCGCCCACCCCGGCCCCTCATGCTCCTCGCGACGCCCCGCCTCCACCGCTTGCAGCCGCTCACGCACCCACGGCCCTGCTCCCTGCCGGCTCCTGCCCGCCTGCAGCTCGCCGCTCCCATGCACGCACGCTGGCGCGCGAAACCGCGCCCTATGTCGCCCCCAGGGCCGCCACTGCCGGGGCCGCGCCCTACTTCCCCGGCGAGCTGGCCGCCGGTACCCAGCGCCCGTCCCTCCCGCGTCGACCTGGGCGGGTGCCCGGCGCCCGTTTGAGGCGCCCGTTACCCCGCACCCGCGCGCCCGCTCCAGTGGCCTCTATGCCACTGGGTAAGGGGCCCCACGCCCCTGAGAACGTTAAAAAAAGGGGAATTAAAAATAATTAATTATTAGTTAATTAAAGAGTTAATTAACTTAATTAATCATGTTTAATTAACCTAATCACTTAATTAAATTCACTAATCATGTTTAGTTAACCTAAGTCAATGACAACTGGGATCCACGCGTCAGTTTGACCAAGTCAACTGACTGTTGACTGCTGACATCACCCTGATGTCATGCTGACATCATAATGGCATTTTTCTAATTAAATTAATTCTGATATTTCTAAAAATGATTTAAATCTTCTAAAAATAATAGTATAAAATAAACCGTAACTCGGATGAAAATACTTTGTACATGAAAGTTGCTCAGAACGACGAGACGAACCCGATTTCGCAGCCCGTTCGTCCGCCACGCATCCCTAGCATAGCTAACACGCAACTTTCCCCCTCCAATTCATCTGTCCGAAAACGCGAAACCCCGGGGATATTTTCCCGGAGGTTTCCCCCCTTCGCTGGTACCACCTCATATCGCGTTAGGGCACCCCTAGCACCGCGTATTGTCATGTTATGCCTTGTGATGCTTTGATTGCACTGTTATTTATTGTGTTCCCCCTCCGTTACTTCTTTTCGGTAGACCCCGAGGCTGTCGGCGACCCCCAGTTCAACTACGGTGTTGATGACCCCTCTCTCTTGCCAGAGCAACCAGGCAAGCCCCCCCTTTGATCACCAGATATCGCCTACTCTTCTCTATACTGCTTGCATTAGAGTAGTGTAGCATATTACCGCTTTCCGTTAATCCTATTCTGATGCATAGCCTGTCCTTGCTACTACTGTTGTTACCTTTACCTGCTATCCTAATGCTTAGTATAGGATGCTAGTGTTCCATCAGTGGCCCTACACTCTTGTCCGTCTGCCATGCTATACTACTGGGCCATGATCACTTCGGGAGGTGATCACGGGCATATGCTATATACTTTATACTGTTACATTACTTATGATACTATTCGGAGTTGGGGGCTGAAGGGGCAGGTGGCTCCATCCCGGTAGAGGTGGGCCTGGGTTCCCGACGGCCCCCGACTGTTACTTTGTGGCGGAGCGACAGGGCGGGTTGAGACCACCTAGGAGAGAGGTGGGCCTGGCCCTGGTCGGCGTTCGCGGATACTTAACACGTTTAACGAGATCTTGGTATTTGATCTGAGTCTGGCCACTGGCTTATACGCACTAACCATCTACGAGGGGACAGTTATGGGCACTCGACGTCGTGGTATCAGCCGAAGCCTTCGTGACGTCAGCGACTGAGCGGTGCGCGCCGGATTGGACTGGAACGCCTGCTAGGCTAGGTCTGCTTCCGGCCGCCCTCGCAACGTGCAGGTGTGCAATGGGTGATGGGCCCAGACCCCTGCGCCATAGGATTTAGACCGGTGTGCTGACCTCTCTGTTGTGCCTAGGTAGGGCTGCGATGTGTTGATCTTCCGAGGCCGGGCATGACCCAGAAAAGTGTGTCCGGCCAAATGGGATCGAGCGTGTTGGGTTATGTGGTGCACCCCTGCAGGGAAGTTAAACTATTCGAATAGCCGTGATCTTCAGTAATAGGACGACTTGGAGTTGTACCTTGACCTTATGACAACTAGAACCGGATACTTAATAAAACACACCCTTCCAAGTGCCAGATATAACCCGGTGGTCGCTCTCTAACAGGGCGACGAGGAGAGGATCATCAGTTAGGATTATGCTACACGGTGCTACTTGGTGAACTTGCCATCTACTCTCTTCTCCTGCTGCAAGATGGAGGTTACCAGAAGCGTAATCTTCGAAAGGACTAGCTATCCCCCTCTTATTCCGGCATTCTGCAGTTCAGTCCACATATGATACCCTTATTCCATTTGATACCAATGCATACATATGTAGTGTAGCTCCTTGCTTGCGAGTACTTCGGATGAGTACTCACGGTTGCTTTTCTCTTCCTTTTCCCCCTTTCCCTTCTACCTGGTTGTCGCAACCAGATGTTGGAGCCCAGGATCCAGACGCCACCGTCGACGACGACTTCTACTACACTGGGGGTGCCTACTACTACGTGCAGCCCGCTGACGACGACCAGGAGTAGTTTAGGAGGATCCCAGGCAGGAGGCATGCGCCTCTTTCGATCTGTATCCCAGTTTGTGCTAGCCTTCTTAAGGCCAACTTGTTTAACTTATGTCTGTACTCAGATATTATTGCTTCCGCTGACTCGTCTATGATCAAGCTCTTGTATTCGAGCCTTCGTGGCCCTGGCTTGTAATATGATGCTTGTATGACTTATTTTATTTGTAGAGTTGTGTTGTGATACCTTCCCGTGAGTCCCTGATCTTGATCGTACACGTTTGCGTGTATGATTAGTGTACGATTGAATCGGGGGCTTCACAATGGTGGAGTAAACTGTGGTTAATCCGGCCGGAAAGGGCACCCCTTGTTTACGCAATGGCGCACAATGCAATGGTTGTGCCGTGGGTCTTGGCCGCATTTTCCGGTGGTTTTTCATCCGTCCTTTCTATGAACTCTAGCCATTTTTCTTGGTTGTGTGCTGTGAAGATCACCAGGCAAAAAAAATAGGAGTAGTTACATAGGGTAGGTACAAAATGCACCATAGCCCATGCCAAACAACACAAGATTGAGTTGTTGTTTAACAGGTGCATCAAATAGATAGCACCGACGTATTTCGTCCTACCGTGTTGAATGACTGCGATTTATGGATCTAACCTGAATACACATGAACGAATACTGGCTTCACACAGATCCACTAAAGATCAACACCAATCAAATCTCACGAGATCAACACACACACCTCCACACGTCCTCCGACAACGCTAGACACATCATCAGAAGAGGGGCTAGGAAGGGAAGGGCCTTATTCCATTTTCAAGGAGTTGCAATCGCCTCGTCTTCCTGACCTAATCAACCTCAAAAGAACACCTAAAAATGGAGTAGGATCTTCTCACCGGCAAGGGCTAAGGTCTATTGTGCCTGAATGGCCCTAAGGCCACTGAAAACAAGGCGGACTGGCCCCGACGAGAAGCGAAGAAACCCTAGCGTATGGGCAGGCGCGAGAAAGGTGAAGGGGACGAGCATGAGAAAAATGACTTCAAACAGATCGTCAACTATTAACGGGATGGGGTGGGTGTTCGAGTTGAAGTGAAACATCAGAGGTGAGAAATACGACTAACAGAAGTCATGTAATTTTATACTGGCAAATAGTACATGTGCTAGAAATACGCGATTTTGTCATTTTTGCGTAGCTCGCATAAAAATGTATTTCAACATGAAATTTTGCAAACAAATACCCCCTCTGTTCTAAAATAAGCGTCGCAACTTTATTAGTACAAATTCTCCGTCCTAAAATAAGTGTCTCAATTTTAGTACAAATTTGTATTAAAGTTGAGATATAGTATACATCCATATGTATATTTTAAGTTTTTTAGGATTTTTTAAAACTTAAAATTTTGAATTTTGAATTTTTAAAATAAAGGGCTCCATGGAGTTCGAGCTCCATTAAGCATTTCCGAAAAAAGCATCACTAGATTTGATGCGCAACTTGCAATTTTCGCATAGAAAGGTTACAACTCATAAAATGAAGATCGTAAATGCATACCACAAGAATTCATATATATGATCTTCATTCACCATTTGATAGAAAAATGAATTACTTACATTTCTTTGAGTGATGATAGCTGCACCACGCGTAGGTTCAAGAAGTTGATACTTTATATACCAGATTAAAGATCAAAGAGAACTAGAGCACTTGAAACAAAAGCAAGATGTACAACAGCAATGCATTCAGTCAATCTTATAACAAGCATATGCAACACAAGTCTTATTTGAACCCACTTTATATATATCCTCTGCTTGTTCCTCCTCCCTATGTCACAACAAACAGTTACGGTGCCAATATCGATTCCGCCACGGGAAGACTTTTACCTAGTCATTGTGCTGAAAACCAGGAAGAAGCGACGCGACGAACCCTACAACGACCAGCTGGACCTCTTTCAAGATGCCGCCCAGCCAGCTGCGCCGGTTTGCTTCTCCCTCTGCACCTTGCTGGTTCTCGTTGCCCGCTGCTGCTCCTGGTTCCTGGTTCTCCGCGGCTTGGTCAGGGTTTGCAGGATCTGCGAGGTTTCCACCTGAGAAGCAGACAGTGAATTGATATACAAATTAATTACATTGATACTGCCAACTAAATGAAACATATATCGATCATTGGTGCCCCTTGTTATAATAAAGATATTAGTAACTAGAGTAAATGCCTGACAATCAGAGAACAACTAACATATTGTAGCAAGAAATATCATTTCATGAGCCAAGGGGTCTGCATGACAAGATAACTTCCATACCCATCCTATTTATTGGTGCTATACCGATGGCCATTTTGTGATATTTATACAACTTTAGTTCATGCAAGTGCTAAGAAACTTTATGCCTTGCAAACCATATAGAAACAAGTATCAACCTCCACTGAAGTGATAGTGGTGAAAAGGATAATTATAATATTATGGTTGTGTTTAGAGATTCACAGGGGTGGATCTGGTATTTGAAATACAACACATAAAGTGCATAGTGGCAGATTATGGAGAGTAAAGGATGGCTACCAGGTGGTTGATCGTTGCCATCATTCTGGGCAGCCACAGGAGCACGGTTAGCAGGGGCCTGTGGCGGACGAGCGGCCACACCTCCCGCCCGCTGGAGCCATCTTAAGAAAGGTGTAATCGCTCCAGTTTGATATCTGGAAGAAATGAAACCCCATGGTTATCTAGCAACAAAAGAGAGGCTATACAAGAATATAACAAGCAATGAAGCATCGAAGTCAAAGCAAGCCAAAGAACTCACAGGTAAATCATGGACGCAAACAATATGAGAAGAAACAGCCTTTGTTTTGATCCTTCTTGGCTAAACAAAAAGACCACTGCTGCTAACTTGATGATCAGAGCCAGGTCAAGCTGAAAAGCAAAGTGAAACCTCCTCACAACAACTTGTCTTTGAGGGCCATTTTGCTGCCTAGCATCCTGTCCTTGCTCTTCACCAGCCAATGCCCCGACGCTTTCACTTTTAACAGAAAACAATGGAAGAAATAAGTAAGGAGAATACAACCATGGTGCTTTTAACTGGTCACAGATATTCCTGGATCAGGATAAGAAGACAATTTAACATAGTAGAGAACTGCATAGGCTTTGCCAACCTATCAACAAAAGAGTTCATCTTCATGAAACCTCTCGTCTACTTCAAAAGCAATACTTAAGAAAGGTTCAAGTAAATTTACTTGAGCAAATGGGATATTGCGATGCTGCTAAAACTCTAAAGCAATTAATGATTTATGAAAAGCACCACTGTAATTAACGCAAAAGATGTCCGCTATTTTGGGAGTCATGTTATTATGGCTTATATCTATTCTACAGTGAAACCTATAGCAGAATAGAACCTGTAGTATAAGAAAGACCCTGAAGTTTACACATCGCCTCCGATTCTTTATGAAAACTGAGGATATTTTTGTACATGCCCTAATTGACAGGGTTGAGCACTAAATAATGCTTAAACAAAGCTCAATTATTTCACGAATCTCTCAGCTAGCCACTGTCACCCTTAAACATGACATTTTATTCTGTTCTGTTGTCACAGATCTGCTTTTGTTCTGAAAACAAGTATGAAAGTCAACAGATTAAGCATATGGATCTCAAGATAGATCTTGCAAACCGCTTATCACACTAATTGCACATTCCCATCGTAACCATTTCAACAATTTCAACAGCATGCCGCTTGTGAGGTTATATGATCACATGATGACTTCGACAGAGATGACTACCGTCAGGAGCAAGCAACTCACGTTGGTATATTGTAAGCGAGCGGTATGAATGTCTTTGGAGCGTAACCTCCCATCGCCCCCATGAACTGATTCTCCTGTATGGCATATATCCCTGGACCCTGAGCCTGATCATCCATACCCTGCTGGGAGAACATCCCTGGCACGAGCATCGGGTACATGAGTGGAAACGTGGGAGAAGCAGCACTTGGAGCGCCTACCTGCATTATAACACGCGGAAACAAGGTCAAATATCACCACAAGCCAGCATACTACAGACACATGATGTTGTCAAAACTTAAAACAAAAACAGCGTGTATAAAGACAGGTTAAGGCATTCAGCACAAAGTGCTCCCTCGAATCTTGAGTTCCCAATAGTACTGGTAGGCGCTAAAACTATCACAGGGCGAGTCAAATCCAACAAAGACAAGGCCAAAACGAGCTTTAACTCGTGCATCAGCTGCAAGCCAGCAACGAAACCCTGACCGGATCGCCGGCGGAACGACCCAAAAGGGGGCGGAGATTTCCCCAGGCCGCCGGCCTTCCCCACGGAACCCACGAGAATCACACCTTGGAACCCACTAATTCCGTCTCGAGAACACGAGCACGCCCTGAATCTGAGCGCCGTGGGGGCAAGGACCCGGCCTCCCGCTACGCCACAGCTCCACGCGCTGGGCACGGACGAAAAGAAGAACGTGTGAAATCGAAGGGACGGGGAGAAGGGTGCTGACCTGGGGCGGCCGGATCGGCTCGCCCGACGCCTCCGCCGGCGGCGAGGAGGAGTGCGCGTTGCTCTGGGTTTGGGCGTCGGCTTCCGCCATGGGAGACGAGAAGGGGGGAGAGGTCCGTCTGCCTGTGGGTGGGGCCTGACTGCCTGCGGGTGCGATACCGATACGATCTGCGAGGGGATCGTCCTCTTGTTGGTGGGCGGATGGACGGCCCAGATTTGCGGGTGCACGTCACGGGAGAGGCGCGCGCCGTCCGTTGGCGTGATGGTCGATGGTATTCTCGCCTCGCCAAGGTGGTCTGTGTTCTACACGCTGAGCGGTCAAAACAAAAAAATGACAGCGCCAAGTCCGACTGAACAATGACACGAAGATCTGTATATTGTATGATCAGCTTCATACCTTGCATTATTGCATGTATCTTCCCTCAAGTGCAGCATCATAGTCGAATATGTATCTATAAACAGCAAAAATCCCGCTCCTATCGCAGCATCGAAGAACCATACCTACAACAATTCTGCCATCCGATTCAGAAAAAAGACACATCAACTCAAAGTGTCGCCCAATTAGCCAGTGGCACGGGCATACGAGTGTTGGGGTTAGTAACGGCCTCGGCCGCATTGTATCAATCATCATTGACATCTTCCCCTCATAATCTTCTAAGTCGAGATTCTACGCTCCATAAGAAGTCAACATAGGACATCATCGGAGGAACCTCATCCCCATGTACCATATCATTCCTCAGCTGCCAAATGCGCCAAACCAACAAAATAACCATGTTCGGCGCCACATATGAAAAGCTGTCAAGAGTGCATAGCAGGCAATCAATACCCATGTCGACGAGTTTCTCTTTCGGTATCAACGGACATACTTGTCGAATAAGGTCCCACGATCAAATTGCATGATTTGCATGTAACCAACACATGTAATTGTTGTTTCTTCCTCGACACCACACAAGAAACAGCTAGCAGTAGTCTATAGGCGACGAGTTTGTTTACCCTTTGAAGTTGCCAACGCCCCAGTACATGCTTTTCCATGCCATAATTTTCATCTTCTACAGAACCGCAACTCGCCATATCAAGCTCCATAGCTTTTTGTCACCATCGAGATGAAGACCCGACACACCTCCCGTAAACTCGTCATCATGCTCGGCCATGGCAAGCTGGTAAGCACTACAGACAAAAAAGTTGTCCACTACATTTCAGCTGCCACACAACAAAATTTTGGAACTGACTAGGAAAAGTTCAAATCTTAAGTATTTCATGAATATCCATTGACCAGAAGTGCTCACTCAACAATTGAAAATCCCATGCACCATGCTCATTAAGAAAACCAGCTACATAATTAAGTCCACAATTGCATTTTGGTGTAATTGGTCTGAAAGAGGGGCTCATGAAATCCATGCATCCCTCCATGTTTTGATTGAAGCACCGTTCCCAAATCCCAACCCTTCAGATTACACCCTTTTTAGAAGCTCAAGACCATATTCAATACCTTTTCACACTGCAGATGAATTCTCAGTCGACATTATATACAAAAAGATTACCATCTGGATAATATATTTTTCTAGTATATGCGCACACAAATTTTGTGTGGCATCAATTAGACACCAAGCTTGTTTAGCAAGAAGTGCCACATTAAATGCATGCCACCTTTGGACTTGGGAAGCATCATTGTGTCCCAGTTGAGCCATGTCATCTTCTTCGTTCCTTTCTTCACTCTCCACCAATATTGTCACATCATTCGAGTTAAGTCATCAAAATTTCCTTGTTATACCAGAAGACATAGACTGCTCACTCCAGTCAAGAAGCCTCTTACTCAAACTTGTCGGCAAATATTCAAACCTCCCTTTGTGCATTCTCCCACTAGGAACCGGTAGCCCCAAATACTCTAGATCGGGCACCTGCTTAGAAATATCCACTATACCTTTCACAACTTCCGCCACAACAGTCGAACAGTTTTCAGAAAAAAAGATGGAACACTTCGAAGGTTAACATATTTTACTACATTCTTTCTCCAGGGTGGATGATTTATGTGGCTATTCAAAATCTCAAAACATGTCTTTTTTTAGATCAATACTTTGCTATTTATTCGATAAAGTACGGAATTTCAGATGATACTATGTTCAGAATACGGTCTAGAGTGGCATGAAATCTGCTGGGAAACATTGCATGGAAAACCA
Organism: Triticum monococcum; assembly: GCA_034509565.1. NCBI lineage: Eukaryota > Viridiplantae > Streptophyta > Magnoliopsida > Poales > Poaceae > Triticum > Triticum monococcum. The sequence continues at coordinate 55,251,476 of CM067845.1, read as the reverse complement.
AAAAAAAATTCTATGCACACGCAATGATCTATCCATGGAGATGCATAGCAACGAGGGGAAGAGTGTGTCTACGTACCCTTGTAGACCGTAAGCAGAAGCGTTTCACAACGCGGTTGATGTAGTCGAACTTCTTCGTGCTTCAGCCGATCAAGTACCGAACGCATGGCACCTCCACGTTCTGCACACATTCAGCTCAGTGACATTCCTCGCCTTCTTGATCCAGCAAGACGTCGAGGTAGTAGTTGAGTTACGTCAGCACGACGGCGTGGTGATGGTGAAGTGATCTCCGCATGGCTTCGCCTAAGCACTACGAAAAATATGACCGGGGTGTAAACCGTTGAGGGGGGCACCACACACGGCTAACAATTGATCTGGTGTGTGCTAGGCGCCCCCTTCCACATATATATAGGTAGGAGGGGAAGGAGAGAGGCCAGGGCGCGCCCTAGGGTTGGTCGCCGACCCCTTAGGGGCCCTGCCTTGCCCCCCACTCCAAAAAAGACACATTCGTGACATTTTGGGCCAAACGAATTTTTTTCTGTCATACATATGACACTTCTATGACGATAATTGTGACAAAACCCGATATCATCATAGATGTGGTGGGCTCCTACTTCTATGACAAAAAATCATGACAGAAAATGGGCTTTTCGTCCTGGGCAGGCCGGAGAAGCAGTTGCATGACATTCTTTGGGCCGTCCATAACGGAAAAAACCGTGGTAGAAGCGAGGGGAAGGAAAATTTCAGGGAGTTCCCGGTTACGGTGGGAGGTCGGGGGCCGAGCGATGCACGTTTCTCTCGTACACGTACACGTGTGTGTGCGAGGCGTTGGCTCTAACTGAACCCGAGCGAGGCGTTGGGCTCTAACTGAACCTGAGTGATTGCACTGCAGGCTACGCGTTACTGAACCCGGGCGATCGATCGATGGCTGTTAACTGAACCCGATCGAGCGATTCCTTCGCTACTACTGCTAACTGAAGCCGATCGATTGGATGAACAGTGAGCGTTGCCCAGGGGGGTTGGATGAACAGTGAGCGTTGGCGTTGCCTCTGGATGAACAGGACCCCGTGGTGTGGAAGGCTGGATGAACAGTAGACGGTGGAGGGGTGCCCGTGGAGGGGTGGTTGAACAGGATCCCGTGGTGTGGAGGGCTGTATAAACAGTAGACGGTGGAGGGGTGCCCGTGGAGGGGTGGTTGAACAGGCCCCCGTAATGTGAAGGGCTGGATGAACAGTAGACAGTGGAGGGGTGCCCGTGGAGGGGTGGTTGAACAGTAGCCGGTGGAGTAGCGCGTGGTGGAGGCTGGATGAACAGGAGCCCGTGGAGGCTGGAGGAGGTCGACGGTAGCCCATGGAGGCTGGAGGGGGTCGACGGTGGAGATGAACAGTATCTCGTGGAGTCCCGTTTTGCGGTACGCCACACCCCTCCCAATGAACAGGACCCCCATTTAGACTGTAGGAGGTCCGTTTCATCCGTTTTGCGGTACGCCACACCCCTCACGATCAACATGACCCACGTTTCGACCATAGAAGGTCTGTTTCATCCGCTTTGCGGTACGCCACACCCCTCCCGATCAACAGGACCCCGTTTTGACCGTAGGAGGTCCGTTTTGTCCGTGTTGCGGTACGCCACACCCCTCCCGATCAACAGGACCCCCGTTTCGATCGTAGGAGGTCCGTTTCCTCCGTTTTGCGATACGCCAGGCCTCGTTTCCATCGCCTGTTCCGTCCAAGCCCTCCCGATGAACACGACCACGCATTCCGTTCCGACCCAGCCGGTTGGCTCCCACGCGTTCCGTTGCCTCCCCATGAACATGACGCATTCCGTTGCCTCCCCATGAACACGACGCATTCCGTTGCCTCCCGTGAACACGACGCATTTCGTTGCCTCCCCATGAACACGACGATGACGCTGTTTCTCCGTTCGGACCCAGCCATGTACACGAGCCCTGGCCGTACGTATGCGCGAGTAGGCGTTCGAGACCCCGCCCATATGTACACATACGTGGCCGTATTTTCTTTCTTGCACCCTGGCCGCTGTATGTACGTGTACATGCTACGTGCGCGCCTCTACTACGACACGTGTACACATCTACATCCACCAGTATATATGTACATACACGTTAGCGACCAGAATGACAACGCTACGTATGCTTCGACCAGGTGGGTCCCGACTGTCAGGCACTTCTTTGCGTGCGAAAATGTAGCTGGTGGGTCCCAACAGTCAGGGGGGAAACGTTTTTTCATGAAATACGATGGCCCGTCTGGTGGGTCCCCGCTGTCAGGTGGAGGGATAATTATTTTGCACGTAATAAGGAGGCACTTCCTTGCTGCGGCCATGGACCCAGCTGTCAGCCTCTCCACGTACAGTCCACGTCCAATGAAAGCCGTTCCTTGACCACGTTGACCACGCCACGCCGAGAGCACCAGGGCGGTGGATGACGGCGAGGCTTAGGAAGGGGACGACGCGGGGCCGGGGAAGACGCGGCAGTGGATGCCCACGCATAGAGGAGTACAAGGGTTCACTGGTTCGCTGCGGTGTGAGGCTGCCGTCGCCGCAGAATAACAGGGAGTGTGGGTGAGTAGAGGGATGGCCTGGCTAGCGGTGGGAGTAGTAGGGGGCGGTGAGGCCTCCGCCGCATCGCAGTCGGCCACGGGAGGCAGGAGCACGAGGCACGACCGGCGCTGGTTTGGGCGGCTGGAGCAAGAAGATCAGAGGTTGAAGAAGCACTACGGCCGTTTGATGGACATCGTACGGTCACTGGAGCTAGAATCGTGCATATTGACTAAGTTGACAAAGCCCTCCGTCCCCGTCAACTTAGTAGGCCCACAAGTCAGCCTGCCACTATACTGGGTCCCAGCTAACAGGGGTAGTATTCATATTTTTGTGCGTAATAAGGAGGCACTTCCTTGCGTGTGAAGATATAGCTGGTGGGTCCGAGCTGTCAGCGGCGGTAACGTTTTTTTTCGCGAAATACAGAGGCCCTTTCGGTGGGTCCCTAATGTCAGGTGGAGGAATCATTATTTTGTGCGTAATAAGGAGGCATTTCCTTGCGTGCGGCCGTGGACCCAGCTGTCGGCCTCTCCACATACAGTCCACTTCAGATGCATGTCGGTCGTTGACCACATTGACCAGGCCGCGCCGAGAGCACCAGGGCGGTGGACGACGGCGAGGCCTAGGAAGGGAACGACACGGAGGCAGGGAAGACTCGGCAGTTGTTTCCCACGCGGAGGGGAGTATGACTGTACGAGGGTTTACTGGTTCGTCTGCCATCGCAGGAGAATAAAAGCAGGTGTGGGTTAGTAGAGGGATGGCTAAGCCAACGATGGGAGTACGGTGGGGCGATGAGGCCTACGCGGCAGCAGAGCCGGCCGCAGGGAGGAGGGAGAGGCAGTCCCGCCGGTGCTTGTTTGAGCGGTTGGAGCAGGAAGAGTAGAGATTGAAGAAGCACGACGGCCGTTGGATGGCCATCCAACAGTCACTGCTTGTGCGTCAATCTTTTTTTAGGAAAGCCTCAAATCTGTGAAAAACAGCATACATCCCATCTGCCATTATTTCTAATAATTTACAGCACATTTGCTAATTATTAAGGTTTTTTTGGAGCCCGTATTCTTTTTGTTAGCATTACAGCCCATACTGTGGCCATAATTAAAAAATTATATGAAATTTTGCATATTTCGGTACGGTCCGAACTGTTTTTAATTCCGAAATTTCGACTCACATTCAAACTGATTTTAAAAATAAATGTATATCAATATAAAATCCAACAAATTCTCCACGCATAAAAATTAATGTAATTTAAAATCTCGAAATGAAAAAAAGATATTTGAAACTAATTGCCTGTTTGATGTGTTTTAAAAATATACAACCCATTTCTCATTACTGATGGGCCATTTTCTCGGCCAGCCGAATGAAAGCTCTCCTCGTCTTGAAAGATTTGCAGCCCAACAGGCCTGACAAAGCGACTTACTTGGCAAATCACAAAAAAACTGGGCTGTGACCGTGGACCCAGCTGTCAGCCTCTCCACGTACAGTACTCTTCCGATGGAATGTCGTTGACCATGTTGACCACGCCGCGCCGAGAGCACCAAGGCAGTGGACGACGAGGAGGCCTAGGAAGGGGACGACGCGGAGCCGGGGAAGACGCGACAGTGGATGCCCACGCGGAGAGGAGTACGACGGTTCACTGGTTCGGCTGTGGTGTGAGGCTGCCGTCGCCGCAGGGCCTGGCTAGCGGTGGGAATAGTAGGGGGCGATGAGGTCTCAACGGCAGCACAGCCGCCACTAGAGGCAGGAGCAGGCGGTCTCCCCGGCGCTGGTTTGGGCGGCTGGTGCAAGAAGAGCAGCGATTGAAGAAGCAACAGGACCGTTCGATTCAAATCCAACGGTTACTGCTGCTAGAATCGTTTGTTGACTAAGTTGACAAGCCCTGCGTATGCGTCAACTTAGTAGGCCCACAGGTCAGCCTCCCAACCGGTGCGCCCCAGATGTCAGTGGGAGGAATCATTTTTTTTCGCGTAATAAGGAGGCAGTTGATTGCGTGCGGCCAAGCCAGCGGAGGGAGTAGGGTGAGCCGGGGAAGCCTCCACGGCATCACAGCGGGCCACAAGAGGAGGGAGCAGGCAGTCCCGCCAGCGCTAGTTTAGGCGGCTAGAGCAGGAAGATCGGAGATTGAAGAAGCACGTCGGCCGTTGGATGGACATCCAACAGTCACTGCTGCTAGAATCATGTGTTCACTGGCAAAGTCTTGCGTAAACAAGTCAGCCTCGAAATTTGTGGCGTGTACAACCCATTTGCTATTATTTTTATAATTTTTACTCATTTTGTAATTCATATGGAATTTATTGCAGATCGTTTTTCATTTTTAGAATTTCTGGCCATTTTCTGGTCAGTACCAGGGTCAAAAAATCAACTAAATATGTGGGAAATTTTGAAAATTTGCAAATTTTTGCCGGGGAACGAAATATTCTTAATCCAAAAATTAATAGCCATACTAAAACAAATTTAAAAATAAATTAGTACTATGTCATGTTAAATCCAATGAAATACGTATAAGATATCAGTGAAGAACAAAAAAAGAAACTTATATCCCATTTGCTATAAATTTTTTGGAATTTTCAACCCCTTTTGATATTACTTTTAACAGACATTGACCATACTCTTAAACCAGTCCGGAATGCATCCCTCCTCGTCTTGAAAGATTTGCAGCCCAGTAATTCGGAGAAAACAAATAGGCCTAGCTTGGGTATTCTTCAAAAAGAAATACTGAGCTACCTATTTTCCCAAAGAACTGGTGCATGAGCATTTAGCTTTATTTATTTACTTATTTATGTTGAGTGGACCATGAGCATGTACCTGGGCCGGATTCATGTGAGAGCCTCCCTTCCAGTTAATTATGGGCTTCTCTATTGGGCCTTCATCAGTGGGCTGCATGTTATCAACAAGTGGAAAATATGTTCCTTACGAAAAATAGTATGCGCTACGTACGGTACGGGGCACTAAAGGATCGAACCGTGCAATGACTTCCAAAACATTGTGTTTGTCGTTCTAACAACACATTTATTCAACCAACAAACGAAATATACTACTGATTGTACATTGAAAACAGCAGCAGCAGTAACCACGGCTGGGGGTGCAACAGAAGCAGTAAGTAGGTCAGAAGAGTGAAGACGCAACTCTCTCTTCCAAACCAAACATCAGCCATCATTACAAAAGGGCTACCAAAAAAAGTGTATGCATCAAACTAAATAAAGATCCTACTACACCAAGTGTACGCATCTAACTAACTGGCTCAATTAGACGTTACTATTTATTAAGCCGTGGAGATTGGCTGACGGCTTGAACCAGATGGGTGCCTGACGGGGGAAACTCCAACCAGCAGGTCGAAGTCTGATACTTGCGACCCTCTCTCCTACTTTGGGCTGCAGAGCGTGGCGGCACATATCAGGGTATGGTGCATGCAGAGACGCATGGTATGTTGTGTACACACAGTTTTGCCTGATGAACAAAATTGCGCTGCCATCATAATCCTTGCCGTCGGTTATCTCCTGGTTAATCGGATAATTCAGTCTGACAAACAAAGAGCGTGTACCAAGGCTACTTACCAGCCTCCAGTCAAAAATTCCTGAAGGCCCAGAGAAGCTGGGATCCTGCTCAAAGACCTTGCAGTGACTGTGATCGTATTCCGCGAAACAACACATCTGGTATGTGCGAACGATCATCAATCTTTCGCCGTCGTCTGATCGAGCCAGGAACCACCTGCAACTACCATGCCGCTTTTCTTTGGAAGGTTCTGGGATTAGGAAGGGTAGGGACACCAGGCGGCCTACAACATCATATCAAGTTGGAGTCAAATAAAAAAGGTCTCTTGATTTAGTCAATCTTAAGAACAACATGTTATGAGCATGAATATTTTTTCAGCAAATGTTGACAGTAATATAAGCAAGCCATCATGATATCATAGGAAAGTAACATACTGCTGTAACAGCCGTTTGTAGCGATGACTGGAGTAGGCCAGCAATACGTCCAGCCATAGAAGGAGTCGACAGCGTAAATGAAGCCCTTGTGTTCAATGGCATCAAAGAACCATGGAGGATGTATGATCCTGTGATGGACGTGCAGATTTATCCACTTACCGCAGTGACCTGTCAGATAGGCGAGACCGCGGTTGAAGAACGCAATTAGCCTGAAGTCTTTATAATTCGCAGATCTTGTGGGCACTTGGCAGATTACAAACTTGAGCAAATCAAACTTGGTATCATGTTGGCTATTGTAAGATTCCGAGTATTCTGGGCCGCGGTGCCAAAGCAGTGCAGTGTTAATCGAAGGAAGGGGGATCAATCGCCGGTTGTAGACCTCCATGAGCATCTAGCTGCCGCGACCGTCGACGAGCACCATCCAAGACGTGTTCATGCCGACCCAGTACATACCGTTAATGTAGTTGAGGCTGACGGGGATCAGATCGCAATCAAGGGGGTTGATGCTCGCCACCTTACGATCGTTATGCTGTGTGACACACCGTTTCTGAAGATCAGGCGGCATCAGCAAGCAAGGAGCTGGCTTAAAAAGCTCCGGCCTGAGGGCTTTGAGTAAATGGTATAGCCCCGACGAGCACGCGGCGAGCGGCATGGTACTGAGATTGTCCACACGCGAAACAATGAGCTTGATTACCTCTGCGGGGAGCGAATTCCAGCCACTCTTTCGGCGGACGCTGCTCGGTTCTGCCATTGTTAGTGCTTGGGTTTCGGACGAGGGGGGAGGCGCCTTAGCGGGGATGGAAGATTGGACGAGATTATGTGCGTACAAAGATGGAGAAGCAAATATGTGCTGCGGGAAGTGGACAGCTGATGATGACTACAACATGTCGCTTGACTTACGAGACACATACCAGCAGCGTAGGGTCATGTCGATGCCAGACAACTTGCTTGAGTGATCACAGTACTAGTACTCCCTATAGTGCTATGCCCTAACTTGCTTGAGTAGAGTAGGACTCTGCTCTACTACTAGCACCGGAGGAGTAGTATATTATAATCTAAAATAGTTACAAACTTCAATGCCCGAGCGTGGAACGACTATGAATCATGCTCAAAGACCGTGTCTATGTGGTGTTTGGACATGGGCGACAACCTCAACGCCAACGATGCTGCTCCCGTTGCACCGTATGTGTTTCTGTCCTTCCTATTCGAAATCGTGGTAGAATTCATGTTTCTACTCTGTATCCTACTACTATGCTAGTCCACATGATTAGTTTCATCTCTGTTGTAGCCGTCATGATTTATTTTGTGCTTATTCGGATTAAATCTCGTAGTAACTTGCTCATATATTCAACTAGCGCAATGTCCCCTACAGCAACTCCCGTTTTATGGACGGCCTGGTCGATGCCTCCAAGGAGCCATTCGTACATTGCTATGAGTGCCCGATGCCGTTTTGTGGCTCGCAGGCAGACATGGTGCATCACCTCACGGATGCGTGCAGCGGTCACTGCTGGCCCTTGGCGGAGAACATCAAGTACGAGACATGCTACCCGTTCACCATGCCGGAGTCGTTGGAGGATCACCGCCGCCTGCTAGTCTCGGAGGAGGACGGCAACATCTTCCTCTTGATCATGGGCACCGGCGAGGCCCGCGCAGGCCGCCGCCCCGTTTCTGTAATGTGCGTCAGGGGCGACGCCGCTGACGCTGACACTGACACGAGGCCGATGTACGGGTGCGTGGTCAGTATTACTACCCCTCCAGGTTGCGTGGGCGGCGACACTGGCCTCATCGAATGGACTTGGACTCTGGGAAGCTGGGACTATCCCGCCAATGTGGACTTGGAAAACCCATGGCATCCTTTACCCGCCGACGCGGTGCATGGTGACTCCAAGGAGGTTCACCTGGACATACGCATTATCAAGTTAAATGTTGATCATTAGTCTTCGTTCAATGTAATCCGCTGTCTAAGCATGTGGAGACTTCCATGCAGGATCCTGCTCTATTGGAGTATCGTGCATGAATAAAAGTGTATCCGTTTATGGTTTAGTCTAGAATCTTCCAGGTATGAATTTTTACTACAGTACCGGTGAAAGACTTATGATGAACCATTTCTTACTTCTCCTCTGCCCGCTTGCAAGTCATCCTGATTCAATCCCTCCGTCTAGGTGTGTAAGGGCATGGTTAATATTACTTAATAGTACAACCAACTATTGACTATAAGAAAGTGCCATGTCATCTGTAGCCAACATGTATAACAATCGATACTCAAAAACTAATTCTTAAAGATCATTTCTTGCAAAGCACAATAAGTGTTATTTCTTCACAAGTTTTGGATGCAGGTTGAATAGTTGAACACTTTTGTTTGCAAAAGATACCTTTTTATCTATTTCACCCGGATGTTTGTGAGCTCTAGAGATGAAATAATATCCGAAGAAACCTATCGATACCCGTTACACATGAGATGACCCCCACATCCTTTGTCAAAATAAACAACTCCCCGATCAATGCATTTCACTCTTCGGTGCAACGCACGGGCACCTTACTACTATAGATTAGTACGACCAAAAATTGAACTAACATTATATATAGTATGATAAATGCTGATGCATGTCACCTAAAATTATATCATTCAAAACTATGTTCAAATACGAATCCAACGATATAGTTTTTGTTGACATGCGCTAACATTTTGTTAGTTAAATATTCAGTCAAATTCAATGGGGGACTAATAAACCACGACCGATGTAGTACAAGTGTAGAGGGCGACGCTGCACGGGAGTCTCACCTCTCACCCCGCTCGTGGCGCGGCAGTAAAGCCGTCATATCACAAAACCCAACCACTCCCAGTAATAAGTGGCCTGGTAAAATAAACGGACAAGCAACCATCACATCCCTTCGTCTTTTTTGCATTTCATCTCTCTGCATTTACTTTCTCCGGTTCGTCTCGCACACTCGATCCCTAGCTACTACTCCTAGGGCCAGTTCTTTTGGCGGCTTCCCCAGCTTTTCCCACAAGACTAGTCATAGTTGAGAGTAACAATAAGGCGCCTCACTCATTTATTTGGGCTTCTAAACTACTACTCCGTCCTGGTTTATTCCTCACCATTGTAATTTGTGCTAAATTTTGACCAAAGATTTAACTGGTTTATTCCTCACCATTGTAATGCCTCCGTCTAGGTGTGTAAGTCATCTTACGAAAACCAAATAATCCCAAAACACTTAGGCGTGGTGCATTAACTTCTATCTCGTTTCTTGTTTCTTGACATATCAACCAATAAGAGATAAAGAGTGTGCATGCTTTTAATGACTTGAGATATGAGACACGACATGCAGTGGTTAGTTCATTGCATGCAATACTATTAATTAGCAAATAAACATTAACGTTTCTCGTTTTCTCCTCCTCCTTGGTCACGGTGCACAGCCTAAGATGACTTACTCACCTAGATGGATGGAGTAGTGCATGTGACATGCACTAACATTTCATTAGTTAAATGTATGATCAAAATTTGACACAGATTACAATGGGGACCAATAAACCAGGACGGAGGTAGTAGTTATGGGATTACTAATCTAGAAGCCTAAAAGAACTGGCCCGTGGTACTCCTACTACTAGTAGTACTCAAGTTGGAATTCCAATTGCACGACACAACTTGTTAGGCAAAAAATTCGATACAGGGTGTAGGAAGCGGTTTGGGAATTTGCATGCCTTTCCAACCAGTGTGATACTCCATACAAAGTACGACAGAGAAATAACCACAGATAAGGAAGCTAGAAGTAAACAATCAAACGAGCATTTTTACATTTGGTTTGCATTGAATCGTTTCACAAGCTTGACTAGTGCTGTTTTTCTACTTTTACAAAAACCGCATCGTAATGTTAAAACGTGCATTTGCACGTACATAAGTAATAGCAGTACTCCCTCCGTCTAGGTGTATAAGTCTTCCCTCCATCTTGGTCACGGTGCACAACCAAAGATGACTTATTGACCTGGACGGAGGGAGTAGCACAGTCTGCAAGCATATATCGAGAGAGACATGTAGTGCGATAGTATATAGTAAAGTTTGTGCTATATGCACGTACTTGCAAAATGCGTACGAATACACAAGGTTTCCAAACTTTCCCTTTTACATACTTAAGTAAGGCCACTAAAAATTCCAGAACATTCGGGATTTATCATTTGCGTCCCAAAACTAATGAGATCGCCTTACGAAACAAAAATTATACTCCTCCTAAAAGCCACGACGCTCGCAGGAGCACTTGCGGCGCGCCACGAGTGCCCTGGTGCGCGGCCGTTTCCCAGCGCGCTGACACAACGCCTCTTCCTCAGCCTCGCAACTCGCGAGGTGCTGATTGGTGGTTTGCCGGCGGGCGAGCGCGATCTCACCGGTGTGGTGATCCGGCGCCAACAGGTACTCCTCCTTGCTGGAAGCGTGCACCTGGTCCATGTACCGCCAAGCGTAGATGAGGCGCTTGGGCCCGACTGCACTCAGGGCGTCGGCACGGGCGTCCTCTGCCACCCTCACGGCCCTCGCACGAGCCTTCTGCCAAAGAGCCAATTGACTGACTCTCTCGGACGCAACATAGGCCTCCCAGGCAGCTTGTTCTGCGGTGCGCTTCTCTTCCTTAGCTTTCTTCTCCGCCTCTATTTTGGCACGCTCTGCTGGAGGCAAAGCCTGCCACAAGGCGACATCCATTTCTTTCCAAAGCTCCTTAAGGCTGGGGGGCTCGGCGGGCGGCGCGGCATTCTCCTCGTAGCGGGGAGCCGACACGTCCTTTGGCGCACGTGCTGGCGAGATTGGGAACGCCGACGCGTCCACCTCAACGCGTCGCGGTGAGGAGAGGAACACCGACGCGTCCTCCTCGACTAGTGGCGGCGAGGAGCGGAACGCCGACGCATCGTGTTGCGGTGAGGAGCGGAACGCCGACGCGTCCTCCTTGACTAGTGGCAGCGAGGAATGGAACGGCGACGCGTCGCGTCGCGTAGCGGCGAGGAGCGGAACACTGACGCATCCTCCTTGACTAGTGGCGGTGAGGAACGGAACGACGACGCGTGTCCGTCCGCGTGGTGCAGCGAGGGGTTCCTAGGGCTTGGGAGGGGCGATGCCATGGTGGTCGACGTGAGAGGGAGGGGGAGGAGATAGCGATGAACATGAACGTGAGGGGGGGGGGGGATAGCGATGTCGTGGGAGGCGCAGTATTTATAGCGAGCAATGGCACACCTATGTAAGATATGGACTGAGCTGCACTGACTTAACTATAGGTCCAGTTGCGTCACTGACATGTGGGCCAGACCCCTGTTGGGCCTATATGTCAGTGACCCAATGCACCTGCAGTTAAGTAACAGCTACGTGGGCATATTTGTTGGAGTAAATTACGGGGGAGCGAAGGGGTGGAAATATTGCTGGTCACAATGGATTGGACGAGCGTGGGGGGAGGAGAGTCATGCATGCAGATTTTTTCACACGGGGTGGAGTGGTGGGACCGCCGAAGGGAGAAGGAGAGTTTGTCAGGCATATTGTTTCCACACATGGAGAGGAAAAGATTTGGAGATGACTGGGTTTCCTGCAGGTATGGGGAACGGTGCATAATAAGTCATCTTGCATGCCGGGCTAGGTATAGTCTCAAGTCATTAAAACATATACGCCCCACACATGTTCATATTTCAAGGTGCACTAAATTATTGCATGCGATGATTAAGGCTGGCCATAATGGTGGTATCTTAGCTGGTATCATGCACACGGGAACAACAAACATGCTGATGTGGCAAAGAATTAAAGAAAAGGGGGGGGGGGGGGTAGAGTAACTAGTGTTCATGCATGCATTGGTAAACACATTTTTTTGTGAAGAACGACAACACTAGTTGAGTACTTTTGCAGACTTCAAAAACTATTCCACCGCCTCTATTATCTTGCTAAGAGTAGGTGAAACTTTTGAATCGAGCCCTTTAAACTAGAAGGGAGGTAGTGGTACTCTAATAGCTAACCTTGTTGTGATGACAAGATAGGACATGGCACGCACCTGGACGGAGGAACTAGTCTGCATTATGCATTTAAGTTTTGTCTGAAGTCAATGTACCTCTACTTTCACCAGACTTATAGAAAAATGTGTCAACATTCACAATGTCAAATCAATATTTTTACACTCATTATAAAACGTAGTTCTTATACTTATTATAATCAGTATTGTAGATATTGATATTTTTAGTATAAATTTGGTCGTGGGATTTCATTGATGCCTATCAAAGCGTGGAGGAAGCGGAGCTTAGGGCTTGCACTGCCGGTCTCTACATAGGTATTTCTCTTCATAATCCTGTAATTTTAGAGACCGATTGCGCTTTTGTGGTAGCGTCTCTTGCATCGGGGGACTATGACAGGTCTGCTATGCGTGACCTGAAGATGAAAGCATTGAGCATCTCGAAGTTGATCAACAATCTTCAATTGTCAAAGATTAGTCGTTCGGACAATAAGGTGGCAAACTTAATCGCTAAGTATAGCTTTGACAATAGATTAGATGGTATTCTTGTAAATAATGTACCACCCTGTGTGGTGAATATTGTATCGAATGAGTGTACTGGTGTGGCTGGTTAATTAATATAAGGTGGTGTTCAAAAAAAGTATAAATTTGGTCAAACACTTTGCAAACGGTTGACGGGAGTAAAAAGGACCAGAGGAGTATCATGCATGCGGAGTAGGCAAAAAAATTGCTTGTCTAAAAAAAGGCAAAAAAATTGCTCATTTATAGCCGGTCGAAGTCTCAAAGGGCGCGACTGCGCGAGGGAGGCGAAGGTCGTGGGAGGCGCGATGTTTGAAGGAATTAAGTGAAGTTACATCCACGCGCCGACATGGCATGCGAACAAGAAGAAGCTATACCGTCAGGCCTATGATATGGGTCTAGTAGACATGATATCTAGTGGGACCCGCATAGTTCTCGAGAACTCTTTGGGGGCTTGCAGTCGTTTATCCACTGGGCAAGCCAGCAACCCCACACCGTTCGCACGCCCTACTTGTCCCCGTCTTCTACCTTACAACAGTTCGCTCCCAGTCGTCCCATCCTTTCACATTAGTTCGCTCCCAGTTTTTTTGCGGGGTACAACAGTTCAACTTCTCCTAAACCTCTTCCAAAATCCATGGCCTCCCAAATCTCCATGGTCGTCGTTGAGTACCAGGTTAGAGCCATCACCGGCGATCAGTTCATCATCATCTACACACATGGATCCGAGACGGTGAAAGCATGGCTTGCTCGCTTCCTACGCATGTTCAACAGTTCAACGGATGAGTGGGTCGCTGGGCTAGATGTTGAGTACACCACAGTCCTGGGATGAGAGAAGGATCTAAAGGACGAAGAGAGGAAGAAGCCCGCCACGATCCAGGTTTGCATACATAACGTTTGCTTGGTCTACCACATATGCCATGCCGATGTTGAGTGCCAGGATTTTAAGAACTTCCTCAAGGACAAAAGAGTGAAATTCGTTACTGTATGCTTTAAGAACGACAGGGATGTCCTGCGTTAGATAGGTCTTGTTGTAGGCCAGCCCTTCGATCTCCAGAAGGCAAGCCTGGTGTCCTCCTCTCAACCTTCAATGCTGACCCTGGCAGCAGTCATGATTGACCCTTCGTATGCTAAACTGAAGAAACCTCATCACGAGTTTCATCATGCATGGGAGTCGAAGACATTAGATGAAGATCACATCCTGTACGCAATAATGGATGCCTACCTTTGTTTAAATATCTACAAGGGTTGGATGAAGAAGCAGAGCCCAGTGTCCGGTTCAAGCAAAGAAGCGTCGGCAAAGAGGAAGAGGAAGAGGGACGAGGACGAAGTCGAGGACGTGGACTCGGACTCCGAGTAGGTGGCAGTGCCGTCGCTCATGCTGGTTCTACTGCAGTGTCAAGCGGACTAGTTGCTTAGTTTATTTTCAAGGGTGTGTTGTGCTGAGGCCCCAGCAAAACTATGTTTATGTTCTTTCTCGTTATTTGAACTCTTTAGTACGTACAGTAGTACTAGTACTATGTCTTACTACTGTTCTTCTTGCAGTTGGTACTACTGCTCATATCTTCGTGTTCCTACTGTACTTAATACGTTCGTACTAGTAGTATAATTTGGGTCAGTTGATTTGTGAAAGAAGTTCGACGGAGCGAAGGAAGAAGATGATAGAAGAGGTGGAAGAAGCCCTTCTAGCCATCCATGTTGCATCAAACGGCTCACATGAGTCGACTGACCCAAATTGCTCCTTCAGATTGCAGGATCCACGTGGCATTCAAGGTCTCGAAGGTAGATTTCGTGTCCACACCCGGTTTGCGGTCTCGAAGCGCGCGCGACCGGCTTCCGCCACGACAACCACCATGCGCGCCTCCTCCGCGCGGGCGGAGACGACAATGACACGCTAGTTCCTCCTCGCCGGCATGCTGGAGCACGCGCTCGTCCTCCTCTTTGTACGCTGCGTGCATAGACGCGGCTCCACCAGCTGCTCGCGTGCTTGGCAGCGCGGCGGCATCGCGAGGAGGGACTGCAGATGACGTGAGCGGGTGAGCCTTCGGCTTCATGGCACAGGGATGGCGGTGACACGGCGGTGATGGGCGAGAAATTGTTGGTCGGAGCAGGCAGGCGCCGGCATGCGCAACGACGGCGGCATATTGATGAGTGCGCGTGTGGGAGCTTACTTTAGTTTTATATATAAGGTTGGTCAAACTTAAAAGAAAACCATACTAGTACGCATAAACATTAGACTTAGGCAGCACTTTTATTAGTTAGTACCACAACCACGATACGGAATCCCGTGCAAGCGCGTGAACCGCGGCCGCGCGGTCGATCGAACGGTGCGTCACCGTGTCGCGCTCGAAGGACATCCACCGAACCTTTTTGTGTGTGTGAAAACAATCGTCGAATATTACTCAACTTTTTTTCTCGTGAAAGTTCTTGACGCTGCAATATTTCCATATATTTGAATTTAGCTCCAGTTCATGTTTATTTGGATTTGGACGTTTTAGGTGTGCCCTAGTTTTTTTATTACTGATTTTATGTGTGTGACTAAGAGAGAACGTGTGTATGTGTCCATATGTGTGTTGTGGTGGAAGGGTGCTACCTCTTGAGCTTGCGTTGGATTTCCCCGAAGAGGAAGGGATGATGCAGCAGAGTAGCGTAAGTATTTTCCTCAGTTTTTGAGAACCAAGGTATCAATCCAGTAGGAGGCCACGCTCAAGTCCCTCGTACCTGCACAAAACGATAGCTACTCGCAACCAACGCGATTAGGGGTTGTCAATCCCTTCACGGTCACTTACGAGAGTGAGATCTGATAGATATAATATTTTTGGTATAGAGATGCAAAGTGAAAAGTAAAAGGCAAAGTAAAAAAGCAAAGCAATATTAAAGTGATGGAGATTGATATGATGAGAATAGACCCGGGGTCCATAGGTTTCACTAGTGGCTTCTCTCAAGAGCATAAGTATTCTAAGGTGGGTGAACAAATTCCTGTTGAGCAATTGACAGAATTGAGCATAGTTATGAGAATATCTAGGCATGATCATGTATATAGGCATCACATCCGTGACAAGTAGACCGAAACGATTCTGCATCTACTACTATTACTCCACTCATCGACCGCTATCCAGCATGCATCTACAGTACTAAGTTAAAAACAGAGTAACACTTTAAGCAAGATGACATGATGTAGAGAGATAAATTCATGCAATATGAAATAAATCCCATCTTGTTATCCTCGATGGCAACGATATAATACGTGCCTTGCTGCCCCTTCTGTCACTGGGAAAGGACACCGCAAGATCGAACCCAAAGCTAAGCACTTCTCCCATGGCAAGAACTACCAATCTAGTTGGCCAAACCAAACGGATAATTCGAAGAGACTTGCAAAGATAACCAATCATACATAAAAGAATTCAGAGAAGATTCAAATATTATTCATAGATAGACTTGATCATAAACCCACAATTCATCGGTCTCAACAAACACACCGCAAAAAGAAGAAGATTACATCGAATAGATCTCCACGAGAGAGGGGGAGAACTTTGTATTGAGATCCAAAAAGAGAGAAGAAGCCATCTAGCTAATAACTATGGACCCGAAGGTCTGAGGTAAACTACTCACACTTCATCGGAGAGGCTATGGTGATGTAGAAGCCCTCCGTGATGACGGCCCTCTCCGGCGGAGCTCCGGAACAGGCCCCAAGATGGGATCTCGTGGATACAGAAAGTTGCGGCGGTGGAATTAGGTTTTTGGCTCCTTTTCTGATCGTTTGGGGGTACGTAGGTATATATAGGAGGAAAGAGTACGTCGGTGGAGCACCGAGGGGCCCACGAGGCAGGGGGCGCGCCCTAGGGGGGTGGGCGCGCCCCCACCCTCGTGACCGCCTCTTTGACTCCTTGGAGTAGGGTCCAAGTCTCCTAGATCACGTTCCGTGAGCAAATCACGTTCCTGAAGGTTTTATTCCGTTTGGACTCCGTTTGATATTCTGTTTCTCCGAAATACTAAAATAGGCAAAAAACAGCAATTCTGGACTGGGCCTCCAGTTAATAGGTTAGTCCCAAAAATAATATAAAAGTGGAAAATAAAGCCCAATATAGTCCAAAACAGTAGATAATATAGCATGGAGCAATCAAAAATTATAGATACGTTGGAGACGTATCAAAGGGCAATGTGGAGACGGTGTGCGTGTGATACAGACATAGAGAGGTGTGAATGTGCAAATGATCATGCATGAGTGAGACATAGACAGATGCCGATATGTTGTGTATACATGAGAGAACAATCTTCTAGTTTACTTGTGTGTGTGTGTGTATGTGTGTGTGTGAGAGAGAGAGGGAGAGAGAGAGAGACAGAGAGAGGAGCATCCATAACACAACAACCATCTCTGTCGATTCGTCCGTCCCTCGCACGGTCGCATGCAACACATGCATCAACGTGCACATTTTGACACCCTCACCCAGCCCCTGCCCACCTCAAGGTCCGCACAATCTCTTCGTGAATACCCATTTCTCTCCTTAGGTTTGTTTTTTCTCAATATCTGACACACACACACTCCCCCGAGCACACAATTCATCCCCATCCAAGGTTATACGGCGACCACTGTCGCTTGTGCTTCTTTGCACCCCAACATGCACAACACCTCAATCTTCAAAGAGGGCATTGAGCAGATCGAAGACGGCGACCACACCGCGCTAGAGAATGTGGGGTCATTTGGAAGTAGGGTGATGTGACGACGGCTGACTGACTCCTCCCCCACCCTCTCTCTCTCTTGCACAAAATTACCAATCCCTCTCTCCCCCGCACAAAATTGTCAATCCCTCAACCCACAAGATCCTTCCCCTCTCGTCCATGTTTTTCCAGCTCTCTCATGAAACATGTTGTCTCTTCTCCTTCCACGTATACAGAATCCAGATGCACACGCATCTCATGTATATTACATGTATCCATCTTTCTCACAGACCTAACTTCTTCCTCTCTCTTTCTCTCTCTATCTCTCTCTCTCTGTCTCATTAGGTTTGTCTCCTACTCTCTCGTCCACATACATACAATCTTTCCCGCCCTATCTGCTCCATCTTCAAAAGCTCTCTCTGCACGTTTCATTCACACATTGGGATATGTCAAAATGTTGCTTCTATAATGGATGATGTAGAGTTATGGTTGTTTTTGTTGCATCCTACAAAGTAATAACTATGAAATGCATTTAGATTCTCATTTGACTGGGATTATGTGAGTTTGAGCATGTTGTGAAGTACTATAGACCTTGTATACATCTTGGGATTTGACAATGATTGTAACTATTGAATTGTATAGACCATTAAATTCGAAGTCAATAGCCTAATATATTTATTTCACAATTTCAACAAATGATTAGTTCACTACAAACTAAGAAAATAAATGTGTACTCCCTCCGTTTTTATTTAAGTCCGCGTATTAGCATTGGTCAAAGTCAAGTTTTGTAAACTCTCAGAAAGCCTATGACAAAAATATTAACATATACAATAACAAATAAATACCATTAGATTCATTATTGAATGTACTTTCACATCATACATATTTGTTATGGTAAATGTTTATATTTTTCTGTAAACTTGGTCAAACTTTAGGAAGTTTGACTTCGGTCAAACCTAATATGCAGAGTTTACTACTACTACTCGCTAGTTGCTTAGCCGAATCACTCAACACGCCACACGGGGAGTCCAGTGTCACAAAATTTTGAGGTCGGCGGGAAAATCTCCCGCGACCCTGATTTGAGCAGTGGGAAGTTACCATCATAGCCTTCGGAACAGGCCTACGGATGACGCTTGGTAGGGGGCTATTTTCGTAACTTCAGGTTCACCCTACCCAGCCAACCCCACCCCGGCATCCAGAGTAGTACACCTGAATACTCCCCATTTTCTATCCCCACCGCAAAATAGACTTCTCCACGGCACCGCAGCCTTCGTGCTCCTCCCCTTTACATCGGCGCACTCATCCACCGCAGCGCATCTGCCTCATCGACGACCTCGTACGCCACACTGGAGCCGGTCCACCATTGTCGTCGTGCACGGAGCCTCTTCCCCGGCATCGTCTTCCACGATCTCGGATCTGCTTCCCGGAAGCCGATGCCAAGCGCAGAAGTACCACCGTCATGGACAATGAACTGACTCCCGTTGCCGACCATGACTCACAGAGGCCGTCGCGACCATCGTTCTCCTCCTTGATTGGTAATGTGTGTATTGAATCACTTAGCAGTACATGTGCAGTTCCAATTTTGTTCATACCAACCCTTCAAATTTCCTGGGTGCTATTGTTCCCGTAAAAGTAATTGGTTATAGCCTCCATTGTCCAACAGAATATCAGCTTGTAATTGTGCATCGCTCCTATATCGCGCTATGCTTGGGTAGGTTTTTCATCTGCAACCAGTAGTGTGGAAAATGATGGAAATGTTTTTAGAACTAGCAAGATGCCCATGCGTTGCACGCATCAAGATGCATTTGTATGAGTAGTTTATATTGTGGGAGAAAAGGATGAACGAGGGAAGGCCTTATTTGCAAATCTGGAGAGGGGCATGGGTATCCTTTTGCAAAATTCCCATTTGTTTCCTTCTTATCTATCAGATATAAATCGGACGGCCTATATTGCAAGAAAAAAAAGTATAGAGAAAAAAGTAGACAGTAAAGGAAGTAGAGATAAATATAAAATATAAAATATAAAATAAATATAACAGTAGAGAAGAGAGTAGAGATAGCAGACACGTCGGGAAAGGATCGCGCGTGTGGGGGAAAAAGCGGCCGGGCGTGCGCTAGTTTTGGCGCGCGGCGTCCGGCGCGCTTTATAAAATCCAACGCCCTCCCACCGCTCTGTGCCTTGCCACCGCTCTCTCCCCGCTCCGTGCCTCGCCACCGCTCTCTCCCCACTCTTTTTCGCCTCGCCACCGCCGCGCCACCATGCCGCCGTGTTGCCAAAGGCTAGGAGCAGCTTCGCCCTGGGAATCCGACGACGATCGGTATCTTCATGCCTACAGTCAGACGTCAGAGGAGGACATCACCGAGGAGGAGTCAGACGACGAGGAGTAGTTGAATTATCTTTTTTTATCTATCTATGCTGAGAACTATCCTCTACTCTCTAGTATCTACTTCTCGATCTCAGCACTGTAAATGCTTTTTTAAAGCGCCGCGCGTTGCGATTCTGTTGGAGATGCTCTAACATGGCAGATGAGTGCTTTAATGTTGCCCACAAGATGCACGAGTATTACTAGTAGTATATTTTTCTTGCCATGTTGAGATTTTCAAACCACGAGTGTGAACATGCAGAGGAGCAATGAAGACCAAACACGGGATATTCGGGACATCTTCAAGGAGTGTGGCAAGTTAAAGAGGAGCTGCACCGAACCTGTAAACCGAGCTTTGGTAAGTAACACCCTTTCAATTACTTTCGTGTAACCTCGTGTTCTTCGATGTGTATATGTTGTAGTTTCTGTTTCTCTTAAGCGTGGTGTTCTTCGATGTGTAATAAGAAGAGTCTTAATCGTCCTAATGCTTTCGTTTTTAGCTTGATGTAGGAAGTGGGTGTTCTCACCTTGTAGTCTATTTTTATTTTTTCCTTTTGAATTCACTTCTCCGAGTTCTGTTTATCTGGCTTCTACTAAATGGATCTAGGTTGCTCTAAGTATTGATCTAAAAAGAAGTAACTTCATGTCAGGATGTAGTTCCTGCGAGGAGGGAAGTATGGTCAACCTCGAGATCATGTTTCCAAAATGAGGCTGGATTACACACAAGGTGCCAGTTCCCTAATGATGCTGGATTAGACACAAGGAGCAAATTCCCAGATGATGTTGGATTACACACAAGCCAGGTGGATTCGTCAGCTGTTCGTGTCCTCGTGGCATTAGTAAAGGCTGAAAGAAAGCATGCAGCAACCCTTGAGAATGTAGCTGAGTTCCCGAAGAAGAGAAAAGAGCAATCAGATGATCTCTTCACCCAAGCCAAAGAAGAGATGGAAGAAGCCAGAAATAAGCTAGCAGAGGCAGAGCAGGCTAGGCGTCTCCTACTATCTAAAACTGTTGTCAATATAAAATTTCCTTCATAATAGCTAGGTTCAAATGTTTATCCATTCAGCATGCCTGTTGTGATGTCCGTGCATCTACTGATGTGGAACAAAATGTTTTTTTCGGGTCATGTAATAACAGCAATTACTTTCCAAACAATAACAGATGAAGCATTGGACATGGTATAGTTCACGCGCAAGCCCGACATTCCAAGTTCAACTTCCACATCAAACTCATGTTCACAGATATCTGCACATTCATACATAATGTCCACAACCAAGATTCACTTCAAAGCCAAAAAAATGTGAGGAGAGTTATAAATAAAGAAAATCCTCTACTAGTTCCTGCTACCAGTGCGAGCACAACAAGTCAAGACCATGTGTAAATTAATTATATTTTAGTCATTTTTTGTGTTCTAAAATGCCTGCTGGCTCGCGGAAGGACGTGTTGCCGGCACACGCGCAAATTCGATGAAGGCAGGCGGGGCAGTCTTAAGCTGGTTGCACACAGTGAGGAGGCGTGCTCAGCCGGGCTTGTAGCGAGTGCGGCCCTCTTGGCCGGCGCGCCGGTTCAATGCCTGCGCTACGAGAGGTCGTGTTTGTGTCAGAGCAATCACTCCCTCCAGTCCTTTTTTGTTTGGGTATAACAAAATCTCATTTTCCATTCACATTTTACAAGTAAAATTCGTGGACAAACTTTGACCCAAAGTACGATGGGGACTAGTAAACCAGAATGGAGGTAGTAGTTTTTTTAATCAAAGAAGGGTTTCCCCTTCCGATTTTCATTACTGAAAACCAGCATCTAAATCGAAACCATAGTATTTGCCCTAGAACTACCAGGTTCAACATCTCGCAACATAAACCCATACAACCTCCATTGCAAAAAAACATACAACCATACGCTAAGGAGGTACGTAGTACTATGAATTCCATTTTCGCTCCATACCAATCATTCTAAAAACTACTTACTACTTATAACGCGCCATTGAAAATCGTAACTCTTAACCCCACTCAAAAAATGATATTTTAAACGTGGCTACTCGATCTGTGGCAACTGGCGAGCCACCGCGCTCCAAGTCGTTCACCTGTGGTCCCGACCATCAACTCCTACGGATCATATTATCACGCGAGCTGACTATTCCTACAAAGGTGCTCCACCACGTACCCGGTACCCGCGAATGCAGCAATCGTGCACCTAGGGTTTTAGGGTTTATTTGTTAACGTCGCCTTTACGCAACACTCATGTGTGCGAGACAGCGAGAGGCCGACTGCGTGGGTGCGCCTCTTCTCTTCGTATATGTACTCCATTGTTTGTCTGGTGTCCAAAAAATTATAATAACTACTAGCAATGTGCCAATGCGTTGCCACACGATCAAAGTAGATTAATACATATTCACCGATTTGATAGAAAAAACTGTAGTTTTGAAATACGTATATCACTAAAAATATGTTATGTTTCACTCAAAATATATTCCTTTGGCAGTTTTGATGAGATAAGGGAGGAATGTTCTTGGTTTCAAGATTCGAGAAGTGGTATATGTCTAATTTCTACTCTTACTAGCAAGATGCCCATGCGTTGCATGGAACATCAAGATCTTGTGGGAGAAAAGGATGAACGAGGGAAGGCCTTATCTGCAAATGTGGTGAAGAGTGCAGGTAAATTGCCATATTTTCCTTCCTATCTGCCAGATATAAATCGGACGACCTACATTGCAGGATGGCAGGCCCACCATCATCACCAACTCTATTTTTTATCCCTACTCTTATAAAAAGCATTGTCAGTGATGATCGTGTGCCTGCCATCCTGCAATATAGGCTGTCCGATCTATATCTAACGGATAGGAAGGAAACTATGGCAATTTTGCAAAAAGATACCCACACCCCTCTCCACATTTGCAAATAAGGCCTTCCCTGTTCATCCTTTTCCCCCACAAGATAAACTACCCATACAAATGCATCTTGATGTTCCGTGCAATGCATGGGCATCTTGCTAGTTGTTGCAAAAAGCCCATGTGTGTGTGAGAGAGAGGGAGGGTGGAGGAGGACAGAGTGCATGTGTGACAAGGAGTGTGTGTGCGATAGGTATCAGCTTAAAATGAGGCGATAGTGTGTGTGTGCACGATCGAGAGGGCGTGTCTCAAGAAGGGAAGAAAAATCTACATAGATACAAGGAGCGGGAGAGAGACATGTATGCGATGGTGGAAGCACGAGTGTGCGGGTGTATAAACCTATCTAGAGGCTAGCTAGTCGATAAATGTTTGTGAGAGAAATACGAGTCGGGGTGCGAAAGCGAGTGTTTTTTGTGTGAGAGAGAGACGGTAGTCGGGAAGGGGAGTGGAAGCAGGAGTTGTGTGTGTGTGTCTATGAGAGAGAGAGGAGACAGTAGTCGGGGTTGTCTGATCGGTAAACAAATGAATAATATCAGTCTGGGATGGAGACGAAAAGGAGACCGCAACAAATGTTGTGTCTACAGGAGAGAGAGAGAGAGAGAGAGTAATTTTAGTGGTATGAGTCATATGTAGAGACATATAGGGTGTGTGAGAGAATCCCATAGAGAGAAAGACAAAGTGAAAGACGAGTGGAGACTGTGTGTGTGGCGGTGAAAAAGAAAGCTTAGGTACCGAGTGATACCAGAGAACAGTAGAGACGTGAGAGATAATGAAAACCGTGTAATGTATAATGATAGGGAGAGTGTGACACTTCTCAAGGGAGACGTCGAGAGACCATGTTTGCGAGGATAGGAGAAACATGAAGTGAGCGTGCGGGTGAGCTGGAGAAAAGAGAGTGATAGCTACCTGAAGGAGCATGCATGCGAGAGAGATGGGCGTGAAAGGAGTGAACAAAAAAGGGATTCAAATATTTGAATTCGAGATGATGATACGTGTAATCCATACTCGAACCAAAATTGATCTATCAAACATGCATACTCATATGAATTCACGCACATCTATGTTATTTAATATGTAGATATTACTGATCCATACATTTTAGTAGAACATAATTTGGTTAATTTTTTTTGAATTCAACCTTAAGATTTCGAGATCGTTGTATTTGTAAATCATATTATACATATAAAGGAGCATAATTCTTTGTTGTGCTTTTGAAAGTATATATAAAAAAATGATGTATATAGAATGTAATTCCAATTGAAAATGGATCCCGCCCAGAAAAAAAATATAATACAAACGGGATTCGAATTGAGTTGGCACGGTAAACTTGCACTCTGCAAAATTTGAACGAAGCGGGGAAAGTCGCAGTAACCGCCCGAAACCAAAAACTGCGAGATGGAAATCACTACTGCCTATCCCTGCCACGCAAAGCCTATATGCTGGATTTCTATAGGTTTCGATAGGGGTAGGTTTGTAATTTCACCCAAACGTGACGTAACCGCCTCTCACCAGGATTCATACACGGTGGGCGCCAAAACACAGTGTGTCCTCGGCCGAAATCGACTCCCTCCCCGATTCATATTCATACACGATGGGTGCCAAAAACAAACTTTCGTCGGCAAATATTCGGTGTATGCGAGATTACCGTCCTATCCCCAACCGACTAATGTTGCTGTGATATAGTAGAAATTTGAAATAGGGGCTAAGTTTTTAAATTTCCTTGCATTTGAGACAAGCGCGCCCTGAATACATGGTTCCCCCCTTCCTCTCTACCTCCCTTTTCCCCATTTGTACTCCGTGGGCGCCAAAACACCCTCTCCACCCCACCCTCCTCCGTCCGCCGCCGTCCGCCACCCCATCCACAGTCGTCCTCCTCCACCATGCCAGAGCTGATACCCCGACACCTCCGTCCATTACAAGAGATCGACCTCTCTCATCCACGGCTTCGGACTGGGATCCTTGCGTCCCGTCCTCTCGCTTCATCCCCGCCGTCGTCCACCTTGCCGGCGCCGCTCCTACGACCGTCTTGTCCACCACGCCTCGCCGCCACCGTCTACCCTCCTAGGTCTGCTTCCACACCGACGACAGCCATCGCTACCGCAGCACCGTCAAATTCTCAGCAGATGCGTACACGGCGCCGCACCAGAGGCGGTAGTCTTTCGTATGTGCTCAACTTATTTATCACAACAAGAAAATAGGTCGCCACTACTTTACTTTGATTTCTTGTCTTGGTTGCGAAGTTTCCTTTGTCCGGTTTGCACCTTCAGATCCGCCATGGCACGCTCAACACTATACTCCCAATGCTTATGGTTTTACCCTTTTATATTCCACACTAGTTAAATCACAGTAGACTAAATTTCAAAATTGGGTCAGTCGATTTTTCAGAGCTCGCCGGAGTTTGCTGGTGCGATCGAAGGGGCTCGGGTGGTTGTGGGGCCTCGCCGAACAGAGAAAACTCGACGCGGGTGGGGGTGGGTGTAAGTGCATCTAGTGCCCCTTAGTGATTTTGGTGTATTGAAGACTTATAGGTTAAGAGACTAATGCGTTTGCGAGTGTTCACATGTCTATAAGTATATGAGGAGTTTGATATTTACAGAGAAAGTCGACCCCTAAAAATGAAGTTCTTCGACTGAAGACTTTGGATTTCTGAAGACTTTGAAAGTGAAGAAATTGGTGTGACCTTGAAGACTTGGTACTCATTCGATGAACATGAAGCGTGAAGACTTTTGTTTTCGTAGTTTCATTTTCTCTTTCTTGAGTCATAGGAAACACGGTACTGTTAAAGGGGGTCGAGGAAATACTAAGGAAAATTTCCATGTGATGCTCAACTCAAAATCCTACACCTACCAATCCCTTCGAGTGAAGCCATTGGAAATCTCATAGAGTCCAGTCATATTCTTCAGTGACAGAGACAAAGTTCTTCTGGTCTTTGAGGAATTTGTTCTGATTGAGGAGTTAGGAATTCGCCAGTGCGGATTACCTACACAGTGAGGAACATGATAGCCCCGAGGTTTTTGCTACTCAAAATTCCGACCGTTGTTGTGCTATGAGTCAGCTGTCCCAAAATATCTATCCACCTAACGGTCATATCATTGAAGGGCATTTATGTCTTATCATGTCGAGATGCTCCCTAGGCTATAAATAGCCGCCCCTACAACCACTAGCTGATTGGCTGCTCTGAGAGAAACTGACACTTGTCATTTGAGAGCAATCCATCCTCCGAGGACTTTGAACGAAAATCATCAAGTGAGGAAAACCCAAACCCAAACACCTACAAACCCCAAGTGATTGAGCATCACTGAAGAGATTGATCCTGCGTGGATCCGACGCTTGTTACCTTTGAAGACTGTGATTCTTCCAGACGGTTAGGCGTCATGGTCTAGTGCATCCAAGAGGAATTGTGGATCGCCGAGTGACCAAGTTTGTGAAGGTTTGGAAGTCACCTGAAGACTTACCATGAGTGATTGGGTGAGGTCTATGTGACCTTAGCTCAAGGAGAATACGGTGAGGACTTGGTGTCCTGAGCTGTGTGTTCAGGACTAGGTGTCCGGGACTGTGTGTCCTCGAGTTTAAATACTCAGCCGCTCCAACCAGATGTACAACTGAGACAGCAGTTGGAACTGGTCTACCAAATCATTGTCTTCACCAAGCTTACCGGTTCTATTTCCTCAACTCTTTTATTTCATCATAACTGTGTTGTGTAATTGTTCATATCGGTGCTTGAAGACTTTGACTGAAGATTCTCTCAATTTCCTCAGTTCAATTTCTTCAGTCTGTTTGTCTTCATCCCGAGTTATCCTGTGCTTACGCTTTCTGTAGTCTGTGCCTGTCTTCATTTAATCATGATGACTATGCTTGTATTATGTTATGTTTACTTTTGAGTACTTATTCCGCTGCTAGGAGTTCTTCGCTAAGGAATTTCCTCACCTGCAAATTCCTCAGTGAAGAATTCATAAAAATCGCCTATTCACCCCCTCTAGTCGATATAACACACTTTCAATTGGTATCAGAGCAAGGTACTCCCTTGTTCTATGTGATTTTGGTTTAACCGCCTGGAGTTTTAGTTATGTCGACCGCAGGTATGATCAAGGTCTCTGCTGGGTGTGCTACCTTCGATGGGACGGACTACCCCTACTGGAAGAATAAGATGCGAATGCATCTTGAGGCAATTGATAACGATCTCTGGTATGTTGTGGAAAATGGTGTTCCCTCAGTCACACCTTCTTTGAATGCTGCTAATGTGAAGAGATTCAAGCAATTCAATTCTCAAGCGAAGAATATCATATGTGGCCATCTGAGCAAAGGACAGTATGGAAGAGTGAGTGCTTTGGAAACTGCTAAGCTTATCTAGGATAGACTGTCCAAAGTGAATGAAGGAGTCTCAACACAGCGTGACTCTCGAGTTGATGTTCTTCGCAATATCTTCAACCGCTTCAAAAGACTCAACAATGAAAATGTTCAACAAACCCTCGATCGCCTCACTGATATCTCAACTGAGCTTCAAGCACTTGGTGCCACTGACATCACCAATCATGAGGTGGTGAAGAAATTGCTGAGATCGCTTGATTCCTCATTTGACACTCTGGCATTGATGATACAAGAACGTGCTGATTACAAGTCACTTGATCCAGCTGATATTCTCGAGAGGTTAAATAATCATGAGTTCCAACTTACTGAAAAAAGAGATCTCTATGGTTCGAGCTATGGCAGATCACGTGCACTGAAGGCCAAGGCAGTATCTGAGTCCGAAGATGAAGACTCTGGTAGCAGCCTTGGTGATCCTGAAGAACTAATCCATGAGCTAGCACTGCTCGTGAAGAAGTTCCAAAAGTTCTCAAGACGTGGTCGCTTTGGAAGACCCTCAAGGAGCAATGATTCCTCATCAAGTGACTACATGAGGAGGCTCTATCACAAATGCAAGAAACCTGGACATTACATTCAAGATTGTCCTCAGTGGGAAAAGGAATCAAAGAAGAAGAAATACAAGGATTACAGTTCTGATGATGCAAAGAAAAAGAAGAAATCCTCAAAATCTTCATCATCAAAATCCTCATCTCACAAGAAGAGCAGCTCCAAGAAGGCTAGGGCATTCATTGGCAAGGAAATGGACTCTGAGGCTGAATCTGAAGAAAATGAGGAAGAGGAGGCATCTGAGGAGTCCAAATCCGGAGTGGCGAGCCTAGCCCTCGCTACTGCATTCGTCAGCAAGTCTATCTTCAACACTGAAGAAAATGACCTCACCAACAAGGCTGATGAAGGCGATGATGACTACGCTCCCACCTATTGCTTCATGGCAAAGGGTGCCAAGGTACTCAAATATACCTCCTCTGAATCAAGTGAGAATGAATCTGATGAAAACCTTAAGCCCAGCTATTCTAAACTTGCTAAGATCGCTGTAAAACAACAAAGGGCTTTTGAAAAGGTTCAAAACATGCTAGACAAAAGTGATGATATGTTGGGTGAAGAAATGGACCGCACTAAAGCCTTGACTGAAAATCTTCAAAGACTTCAGACTAGGTTTGACAACCTTCAAGGTCATCATAACACTATCTTATCTGATCATGAGAAGCTTTCTTATGAATTTCTTCAAAGAAAGCAAGACCTTGAGAAGCTAAGAGTGAGTTATGAAGATCTTCAGAAGGAGCGCGATTCATTACTTGCTCAACAAATCAGCGCTTGTCAGGAAGAATTTGTCCCTCCTTGTTTGAAATGCATTGAACGTGAATCTGCTAATTCTTCACCTGAATGTTCAAATGCTGCTAATGTTTCAAATTCTTCATATGCCTCTACTATCACTAATTCCTCATATGAGGACATTGCTAGTATCATTGGCGATGCAGGGCTGAAGGAATTGTACATGACAGGCATGCACAAAAGCCTCAAAGGGCATCAGACTCTTTGTGATGTGCTTAAAAAGCAGATCCTCAACAGGAACCCTAGGAAAGAGGGTATTGCCTTTGAGAGGAAAATCAATGCTGATGGTACATATTGGAAGCCTGAGCAGTACCCCAAAACTACATGGGTTGCTGCAAAGGGACCTCCAGTTGATCCATCTAATTTATCTGGATTTGCATGCGAATCTCCTTGTTTTGATGATGAGTCATTTGACTCCAACTATAAACTGTTCAAAAATCATAACGGTGAAGTATTTGCTAGATATGTTGGCACTAACTGCAGGAACGACCCCCCTATGAAGAAAATCTGGGTTCCCAAAAGATGCCTTGAAAATCTCCAGGTGAATGTCATCATGACGCCACCTGTGAAGAATAGGAACCCCAGATCAAATTCTTCATATGGACCAAATTCTTCATATGGATCCAAGTCCTCATACGGACCAAACTCCTCACATGGATCATATTCATCAAAAGGATCAAAGTCCTCATATGAACATCATCGTGCTAACCCGCCTGTTTCGCAGGGAAGATCTAAGGATTATGGATATGTGCATTATTCTTCAAATCATTATGTTCATAAGTCCTTGAAGAATTTCTCTGCTTACTCTTATGCTTACTCTAACCCCTCTTATGTGAAACGAAATGGACTGGCTTCTATGCCATCCTTCTCGTATGGAGCTTGCAGAATGATGAACTCTTTGCTACCCCTTCAGATGTGGGTGGTGAAGAAAAAGAACTAATCTCTTCTGTAGGGTCAGGTCTCCAGACGTACGTAATCGTCTAAAGAATTTGCTGGAGACCTGAGTATGCCTGAAAGGACGCATGCTAATCATGAAGAAATGAACCTTCATTTCTCACGTCCTCACACTGCTTTATCTGTTCTTTTGCTTGATGAAATTGATCTGATGAATTGATGTCATATTCTTCACTGATGAAGTATATGAGTTCGTAAGTTGCACTAATTCATCTGCAGGATGATCAACCCAAAGCCACTGAGTGGGTCCTTGATAGTGGATGTACAAATCACATGACTGGTGACAAGAATTTATTGATGGATGCTCCATTATCTCCGTCGCATCTGAAGCATATCATCTTTGCCGACAAAGGCAAAAGTCAGGTATTGGGTCTAGGTAAGGTTGCGATCACAAAGGATCGACACATGGACAAAGTCATGCTTGTCGAGTCCTAGGATACAACCTCATGTCTGTCTCAATGCTTTGGGATCTTGATATGGTTGTTGTCTTTGGCAAGTACCGTTGTGTTGTGCTTATGGAAGCTGACAATTCCAAAGTCTTCGAAAGCTTTAGGAGAGGTGACTTGTATATTGTTGATTTCTCTACAGGACCACAACCAGCCGTGTTCCTACTTGCAAAAGCTTCAGAAGGCTGGCTCTGGCATCGACGACTTGGTCATGCAGGCATGAGGAATTTGCACACGCTTGCGAAGAATAAGCATGTCATTGGCATTGAGAATGTCAAATTCCTCAAGGATCACTTATGCGGAGCCTGTGAAGCTGGAAAGATGACCAAGGACAAACATCCAGCAAAGACAATCATGACTACCACTCGACCATGTGAATTGCTTCACATGGATCTCTTCGGCCCTAATCATTATTCTGCTGTTACAAACGATGCATCTCTATATGGCTTTGTTATTGTTGATGATTACTCTCGATACACATGGGTACACATTGTTACTTACAAACATGAAGTGCAGGAAGTGTTCAAACGATTTTCCTCGAGGGCTTCAACCAACTTTGGTGTGAAGATCAAGCACATCAGAAGTGACAATGGAACCGAGTTCAAGAATTCCGGTCTAGATGACTATCTTGATGAACTTGGTATTACTCATGAGTTATCTGCTCCTTATACTCCTCAGCAAAACAGCGTCATGGAGCACAAGAACATGACTCTTGCTGAGATGGATCGCACTATGCTTGATGAATACAAAATGCCTCGTCGTTTCTGGATTGAGGCAATTGATACTGCGTGCCACATCATCAATAGAGTATATCTTCACAAATTCTTCAAGAAGATTGCCTATGAACTCCTCACTGACAAGAAACCCAATGTAAGTTATTTCAAAGTCTTCGGTGCTAAATGTTGGATTAGAGATCCTCATCACAACTCAAAATTTGCACCGAAAGCACATGAAGGTTTTATGCTTGGTTACGAAAAGGACTCGCACACCTACAGAGTCTTCAACAACGTTCTTCACAAGGTTGTTGAAACTGTAGATGTGCGGTTCGATGAAACTAATGGCTCGCAAAGAGAGCACCTACCTACTGTGTGTAGCGACCAGACCTCAAACGGTCCAATCTCTGTGCTCCGGTGTCATCCCTGGATCAGTAATGCTGACACCACACAGTACTTGAAGGATTTATAATAGAGTAGCAATCACACACTTATTACATCGAGTGTCTCAATAGAGAACTTATTACAATAAATATGGCCTAAGGCCATCTAATAACGATAACAGCGGAAGGCTTAGAAGATAAGTGAGTCCATCAACTCCAATGGCATCACTAAGTATAGAACCACGACCTAAAACTCCTTAATCGTCATCTGAAAAGTCTGCAACATTAACGTTGCAGCCCGAAAACGGGTCAGCACATGGAATATGCTGGCAAGGTAACACATAGAGAGTAATGGAATGAAACAGCTATACTATATTCATATATGGCTGGTGGAAAGCTCTATGGTTACAGTTTTGCGAAAAGCCAATTTTTCCCTACTACAAAGGAATAAATTTATTTAACTATCATGGTGGTTGTTAAACATTGAGAATGGTTGACAGCATCCTCAATCCCAATTAAACATCATTAAACAAACCCATCAAACTTAATTTTATAGTAACATGTTGAGATTCACATGATAATCCAAGTACTAGATACTCAAGATGTCCATAACCGGGGACACGGCTAACCATGATTAGTTTATACACTCTGCAGAGGTTTGCACACTTTTCCCCACAAGACTCGATCTCCTCCATTGGATTTCTCGCACTACAGGGTGTTTGAGAAACGGATGACCGAGACATAGTCTTTCAGAAGCGCTAGCACCTTACGATCGGGTAGAACGTACCACCTACATCCCCTACATCTGCTAGTCTACCACTGTAAGAGTTCGCAAGACTTAGTCAACTATGCTAGAGCCCATAATAGCTTGTGGCTGCACACGGAAGTTTCTAGCATGAATAATCTCATGATCTCTTTGAGCCTGGGTGGCGGTCCAAAATAAAACAGGCAATCCTGCAATACCCAGGTACCTCAATCCACCCAGATGTGTATTTAAGTTGCCACCTTAGATAAACCATTGATTTAAAAATCTCACATCTGTCATGGATATCACTCACCCAATCCATGTCTACTAGCATAGCATAGCAATAATAAGCAAACGTAGAAGTAACTCCCAAATGTTTGATAATAAACAGGTAATAGGTACTACCTCAACTACTTCCCAAACCCACAATTTAATTAGATCCTAATCATGCAATGTGTAGAGATTGATCTAATGCAATAAAACTAGGTAGTGGAAGGTATGATCAAAGTGTTACTTGCCTTGCTGATGATCCGGGAAACCTAGTGATTCGAAGTAACAAGCGGCGCACTCCGGGTACTCTATCGCAAGCAAACAAGCATACAATAAGTACTCAACTAATGCACAGGTAAAACTCAAATAAGAGACCTAACCAGAAAGTTCAACTTAAGAACTCCGGTTAGCAAAAAGAATCAAATCGAACGAAGCAACGAAAGACAAACAGCAAAAGAAATAGGCTTAGATTACTATTCTGGATCTAGGGCAATTTTTACAGAAACAAAAACTTGTTTGAGTTGGTTAAACGGAAAGAGGGTTTCGAGACGAAACTCCAGGCACTTGAATCGCCTGATTCCGATAAACGAGTGAAAAGTTATACTAAAACGAAAATCGGATCAGAAATTGCGATCAGAAAAATCGCGGATTTAATCCGAGAAAAGAAAATGACGAACAGTTTAACGAACGAACGTTCGTTAATTGGATCTAAACGATGAACACGTTCGTTAAAACGAACTAACGAGCGAACGCTCACTAAATAGACTAAACTGAAAATAAAACCGATCTACTAAAAAACAAAATCTAAAAAAAATAAACCACGGCTTTAAAAAAACCGGGCGGTTTTCTTTTTCTAAAGAAAACTGCCGGCGACGGCGGCTACCTCGGGCGGCGGGGCGGCTCCGGCGAGCGGGCGAGGCGGCGGCGAGGCAGCGGGGCGACGTGGGGGGGGGGGGGGCGACGGCGGGGCGACGGCTAGGGTTAGGGTTAGGGCGCGGGTGGGCTGGTGGGCTACGGCGGGGCTCGGGCGGCGCTATTTAAAGGCTGCCCCGGGCGAAGTCCCGCTCGGGTATGGCCCGGAGTCGGTTCGGACCTTTTTTTAAATTAATTCCGCGCAGAAAACAAATAAAAGAAATACTAAACGGACTCCAAAAATCCCGAAATAAATTT
Source organism: Triticum monococcum (assembly GCA_034509565.1). NCBI lineage: Eukaryota > Viridiplantae > Streptophyta > Magnoliopsida > Poales > Poaceae > Triticum > Triticum monococcum. The sequence continues at coordinate 55,218,237 of CM067845.1, read as the reverse complement.
TCCCCAGCTTCTAAAATCAAGCCGCAGAGGATGAACATTTATTTGGGGCCTAAATGCAATTTTGAAAAACGCGAATTTTTCCTAAATTCAAATAAAACCAAAAAAAATCTTATTTGATTTTTTTATTAAATCCTCAATATTTATTTATTTTGGGAAAGTCATTTTATTCCCTCTCTCATATTTTTGTAATAGAAATTATTGAAGATAAAATAAATAAAATCAAATGATCCTATTTTCAAAATTTGAGACAACTCAAATATGAAAATATCGAAATCCCCAACTCTCTCCGAGGGTCCTTGAGTTGCGAAAAATTTCTAGGATCAACCAAAATGCAATAAATATGATATGCAATGATGATCTAGTGTATGACTTTCCAAATTGAAAATTTGGGATGTTACAAACCTACCCCCCTTAAGATGAATCTCGCCCTCGAGATTCGGGTTGGCTAGAAAATAGGTGAGGGTGGTCCTTCAGCAAATCTTCCTCTCGTTCCCAAGTGGCTTCATCCTCCGTGTGGTGGCTCCACTAAACTTTGCAAAACTTGATAACCTTGCTGCGGGTGACTCGATTGGCATACTCTAGAAACTTAACTGGTTTCTCCTCATAGGTCAATTCACTGTCCAACTGAATTGCTTCCAGTGGTATCGTATCCCTCAGCGGTATGTCAGCCATCTCTGCGTGGCACTTCTTCAACTGGGATACATGAAACACGTCGTGAACTCCTGACAGTCCTTCGGGTAATTCCAACTTATAGGCTACTTCTCCCATACGTTCCAACACTTTGTATGGGCCTACAAAATGTGGCGCTAACTTTCCCTTAACTCCAAAGTGCTTAACTCCTCGAAGTGGTGATACTCGAAGATAAACTCGGTCTCCGACTTCGTAAACTGTCTCCTTGCATTTAGAATCTGCATAATTCTTCTGCCTGGATTGAGCTACCTTTTGCCTGTCGCGAATTAATTTCACTTTCTGTTTAGATTCCTTTATCAGATCCGGTCCAAACAACTGGCGATCTCCAACTTCATCCCAGGACAATGGGGTCCTGCATCTCCTTCCGTACAAGGCTTCGAAAGGGGCCATCTTCAAACTGGATTGGTAGCTGTTGTTGTAAGAGAACTCTGCATATGGCAAATTCTCATCCCAACTAGATCCGTAATCTAGCGCACAAGCTCTTAGCATATCCTCCAAGATCTGGTTGACTCTCTCAGTCTGTCCATTTGTCTGCGGGTGGAAAGCTGTGCTAAACTCTAGTCTGGTTCCCAAAGTCTCATGCAACTGATTGCAGAACTTTGAAGTAAACCGGGTTCCTCTGTCTGATACAATGCTCCTCGGAACTCCAGGCCGACATACGATCCTGGTCATGTATATATTTGCCAACTTTGCACTGGTATAGGTAGTCTTCACTGGAATGAAATGAGCTACCTTTGTCAAACGATCGACTACAACCCATATCGAGTCATAGCCTGAACGTGTTCTGGGCAATCCTGTAATAAAATCCATGCCTAGCTTATCCCACTTCCATTCGGGTATCGGCAATGGTTGTAGCAATCCTGCTGGCTTCTGATGCTCTGCCTTCACTCTCTGTCATACATCACAAACTGCTACGTACTCCGCAATATCCTTCTTCATTCCGGTCCACCAGAAAATATCCTTCAAATCCAAATACATCTTGGTATTTCCTGGGTGAATCGAATATGGTGAATCATGGGCCTCTTGCAGAATTAGCTTTCTAATCTCCGGATCATTTGGTACATAGACGCGGTCTTCAAACCATAGGGTATCATGCTCATCCTCACGAAATCCCTTCGCTTTTCCTTTGCTAATTTTCTCCTTAATAGAAGCAATCTCCTTGTCAGTCCTTTGGGCTTCTCTGATTTTGTCCATCAATGTAGATTGAATCTCCAATGCTGCTACATGGCCTCTCGGGACTATTTCTAAACATAACTCTCAACGATTTTCGGCTAACTCCCTTGGTAATTCTCCCGTCATTAGGGTGTTTACATGACTCTTACGTCTTAATGCGTCAGCTACTACATTAGCCTTTCCGGGGTGATAATGCAATTCCATATCATAATCCTTGATGAGCTCCAACCATCTCCTTTGTCTGAGGTTCAACTCCTTCTGTGTGAAAATATACTTCAAACTCTTGTGATCCGTGTACACCTCGCAATGGTTTCCAATCAGAAAATATCTCCAAGTCTTCAGTGCATGCACTACGGCTGCTAACTCCAAATCATGCATAGCATAATTCAACTCATGAGGCTTAAGCTATCGTGAGGCATATGAAACAACTCTCCCTTCCTGCATAAGTACCGCTCCAAGTCCTCGACATGAAGCGTCGCAATACACCTCATAATCCTTGGTCTGGTCTGGTAAAATCAACACTGGTGAAGTAACCAAACGTTTCTTCAACTCCTGAAAACTAGCCTCACATTCCTCCGTCCATATGAATTTGGTATCCTTCCTCAACAACTCCGTCATAGGCTTCGCAATCTTTGAGAAATTATCAATAAACCTCCGCCAGTATCCTGCGAGTCCAAGAAAACTCCGGATCTCTCCAACTGTGGTTGGCGCTTCCCACTTGGTCACAGTATCAACTTTAGTGGGATCTACTGCTATACCTTCTCCGGATATAATGTGTCCGAGGAATCCAACTTCTTTCAACCAAAACTCACATTTGCTAAACTTGGCATATGATTGATGTTCTGTGAGCTTTCCAAGAACCAAACGCAAATGTTCCTTATGCTCCTCTTCATTCTTTGAGTAAACCAGGATATCATCAATGAACACTATGACGAACTTATCCAAGAACTCCATAAACACCTTGTTCATCATGTTCATAAAATATGTAGGTGCGTTAGTCAGACCAAATGACATAACGGTATACTCGTACAGCCCATACCTGGCGGTAAAAGCCGTCTTGGGTATATCATGTTCCCGAATCTTCAACTGGTGGTATCCTGATCGCAGATCGATCTTGGAAAATACCTTAGCTCCTTGCAATCGATCAAACAGATCATTGATCATCGGTAGTGGGTACTTGTTCTTGATGGTTACTTCATTCAATCCTCGATAATCGACAACCATCCTTAACGATCCATCCTTCTTCTCCACTAGAAGTACTGGCGATCCCCAAGGTGAAGAACTTGGGCGAATATATCCTTTATCCAGTAACTCCTTAATTTGCTTCTTAATTTCCACCAAATCATTTGCAGGAATCCTATATGGTCTCTGTGATATTGGCCCTGTGCCTGGCAATAGCTTAATCAAAAACTCAATATCTTTATCCGGTGGCATGCCTGGCAACTCTTCTGGAAATACTTCGGGGAAATCCTTTACTACTGGTACTTCCTCCTGCACAACTCCTGTTAAGAAATTTACTTGAGTCCTCTTTGGCACATGTCGGGATACATACTTGATTCTTCTCCCTTCTGGGGTGGTAAGCAAAATTGACTTACTAGCATATTCAATACTCCCTTCATACTTTGATAACCAATCCATGCCTAATATCACACCCAATCCTTGGGATTCCAATACTATTAGGTCTGAGGGAAAAACATAGTTACCAATCCTTAATGGTAACCGATCACACCATAGACTAGCCGTATATTCTGCTCCAGGCGAGGTTACTAACATGGGTGACCTAAGGGCTTGTGTTGGCAGTTTATACTTATCCACAAATCCCTTGGATATGTATGAATGCGATGCACCAGTATTGAAAAGAACGAGTGCAGTAAATGACTTAACCAAAAACTTACCGATTACTGCATCCGGCTGTTCTTCAACCTCCTCCACACTAACGTGGTTCACCTGTCCCCTGTTGAAAGGGTTCGGCTTCTTCCTAGAGCTTCCATTGCCATTTCCATTTTGTGATTCAGGACATTCATTGGCATAATGTCCGGTCTTCTGGCACTTAAAGCAAGTGACTTGACTCAGGTCTTTCTTGGCTGGGGTTGATGGGTTGGTACGGTTCTGGCCATTGCTTCCTCCATTACCATTACCATTCTTGGGGCCATTGTGATTGTGCGAGCTACCTCCTCCATGGGTATGCTGAAAATGTCCTCCCGGTCTAGGGGTAAATCGTGGCTTCTGCTGAGCTCCTGAATTGTACTTTCCTTGTGCATACTTCCTCTTGCGATTTTCAATTTGCCGCTGCTTCCCTTCAATCATAAGAGCACGATCTACCAACTCCTGGTAGTTGTTGAAGGTTGCTACCATGAACTGCATGCTCAACTCATCATTCAGTCCTTCCAGAAACTTCTCCTGCTTAGCTGCATCTGTAGCAACGTCATCTGGGGCATAACGTGCTAATTTACTAAAGTCCTCCACATACTGACCAACTGTCCGTCCTCCTTGGCGCAAGTTGCGAAACTCTCGCTTCTTCAAGGTCATAGCTCCTGCTGAAACATGGGCAGTTCGAAAAGCCTGCTGAAACTGGTCCAATGTGACAATGTCGACAGGGAAAGTGGCCGTGAAATTCTCCCACCATGATGCTGTGGGTCCTTCAAGCTGATGTGCGGCAAACTTCACCTTCTCCACATCTGTGCATCCTACTGTGGTCAACTCTCTAGCTATCTTGCGGAGCCAATCATCTGCTACTATCAACTCGGTGCTACTAGAAAACACCGGCGAATTCAGCCTAAGAAAACGGGCTAAGTGATCAACAGGTGGTGGTGGTGGTGGTGGGTTTTTGTTGTTCCCCTGATTCTGATTCTGGACTAGCAACTGCATCAATGTGTTCTGCTGCTGGATCAACTAAGTGAGCTCTGGTGGAAAGGTAAATCCGGGGTCACGTCTCGGAGGCATCTGAGGGTTTAGAAAAGATGAGATTTAAGAATAGAGGGGGTCTAAAGAGAAAACACTACCCATATGCACATGAGGCAAAAGCAAACAATTCACTTCATTCAATCAAACAAGGGCATACAATCGATCTAACTATCGCAAAAGTGCTCGGACTACTTTATTTACATGGTGGACTACTACTACTGATGAGGTGGTCTACTAGGAATATTCTTCGGTTGCAGACTCCATGATATCTGCTCTGGCTTCATCAACATAGTCATCATCGCTATCATCTGGATCCAAGTCGGTGTCATTGATGATGATGTAGTCTTCCGGGCGAATCTCCTTGGGTTCTTCATCTTCATCTTCTGGTGTAGGGCCTCCCATAAATATTCCAATCTTCTTGATTAGATCATCATTCTTCCCCACTAATACTTCGATTTCTTCTTCATAATCTTCACGTGTAGCCTTGAGTTCTTCCTCCAGTTCCTTGATTCTTGTCCTTGCCTTCTTCAGGTCTATCATGTCGGCGCACATCTGGTTCTCCTAACGTCGAATGTGCTGGTTTAATTCCTGGATAAAAGCTGCAATTGATCTATCCTTTCTGGTGCTGATCATCTCTCAGTGCTCATCTCGGCGCCCACAAATCTGGTAGATAGTATCCTTGAGATCATTGCGATAGACTTCTCCAATGCGTCCCATGGCGATGTGAGCTGCCATGCTCTTTCCTAGACTCCAAGTTGGTGCATCAAAAGAAAACTCTATGGGCTCGGTGACTGGCATGAACGTCCTTCCTGGAACTTGAACTTGAATCATCCAGCGCTCTTCTTCAGTTAAAGTGGCATTGTAGGTTCCCGTGAAGCTTGGTACTCCTATGTTCAGGTATCTAGTGACTTCCTTCAAGTGACGTCCAAAGGGTGTATCTTCATCCGGTTGCGTGAACTTGTTCCTTGCATCCACCATCCCAAAGAGTAGAAAAGATGAGAGGTCAGAAGAGAAGAGAGTGAGTAGTGATCTAGGTCTTTAGCTTAGTGGTCATGTCCTACAGTCAGCGTGTGCTCTGATACCATCTTGTAGCGACCAGACCTCAAACGGTCCAATCTCTGTGCTCTGGTGTCATCCCTGGATCAGTAATGCTGACACCACACAGCACTTGAAGGATTTATAATAGAGTAGCAATCACACACTTATTACATCGAGTGTCTCAATAGAGAACTTATTACAATAAATATGGCTTAAGGCCATCTAATAACGATAACAACGGAAGGCTTAGAAGATAAGTGAGTCCATCAACTCCAACGGCATCACTGAGTATAGAACCACGACCTAAAACTCCTTAATCATTGTCTGAAAAGTCTGCAACATTAACGTTGCGGCCCGAAAATGGGTCAGCACATGGAATATGCCGGCAAGGTAACACATAGAGAGTAATGGAATGAAACAGCTATACTATACGCATATATGGCTGGTGGAAAGCTCTATGGTTACAGTTTTGCGAAAAGCCAATTTTTCCCTACTGCAAAGGAATAAATTTATTTAACTATCATGGTGGTTGTTAAACATTGAGAATGGTTGACAGCATCCTCTATCCCAATTAAACATCATTAAACAAACCCGTCAAACTTAATTTTATAGTAACATGTTGAGATTCACATGATAATCCAAGTACTAGATACTACAGATGTCCATAACCGGGGACACAGCTAACCATGATTAGTTTATACACTCTGCAGAGGTTTGCGCACTTTTCCCCACAAGACTCGATCTCCTCCATTGGATTTCTTGCACTACAGGGTGTTTGAGAAACGGATGACCGAGACATAGTCTTTCAGAAGCGCTAGCACCTTACGATCGGGTAGGCCGTACCACCTACATCCCCTACATCTGCTAGTATACCACTGTAAGAGTTCGCACGACTTAGTCAACTATGCTAGAGCCCATAATAGCTTGTGGCTGCACACGGAAGTTTCTAGCATGAATAATCTCATGATCCCTTTGAGCCTGGGTGGCGGTCCAAAAGAAAACAGGCAATCCTGGAATACCCAGGTACCTCAATCCACCCAGATGTGTATTTAAGTTGCCACCTTAGATAAACCATTGATTTAAAAATCTCACATCTGCATGGATATCACTCACCCAATCCACGTCTACTAGCATAGCATAGCAATAATAAGCAAACGTAGAAGTAACTCCCAAAGGTTTGATAATAAACAGGTAATAGGTACTACCTCAACTACTTCCCAAACCCACAATTTAATTAGATCCAAATCATGCAATGTGTAGAAATTGATCTAATGCAATAAAACTAGGTAGTGGAAGGTATGATCAAAGTGTTATTTGCCTTGTTGATGATCTGGGAAACCTAGTGATTTGAAGTAACAAGCGGCGCACTCCGGGTACTCTATTACAAGCAAACAAGCATACAATAAGTACTCAACTAATGCATAGGTAAAACTCAAATAAGAGACCTAACCAGAAAGTTCAACTTAAGAACTCCGGTCGGCAAAAAGAATCAAATCGAATGAAGCAACGAAAGACAAACGGCAAAAGAAATAGGCTTCGATTACTATTCTGGATCTAGGGCAATTTTTACAGAAAAAACTTGTTTGAGTTGGTTAAACGGAAAGAGGGTTTCGAGACGAAACTCCAGGCGCTTGAATCGCCTGATTCCGATAAACGAGTGAAAAGCTATACTAAAACGAAAATCGAATCAGAAATCGCGATCAGAAAAATCGTGAATTTAATCCGAGAAAAGAAAACGATGAACAGTTTAACGAACGAACGTTCGTTAACTGGATCTAAATGATGAACACGTTCGTTAAAACGAACGAACGAGCGAACACTCACTAAATAGACTAAACCGAAAATAAAACCGATCTAATAAAAAAACAAAATATAAAAAATAAACCACGGCTTTAAAAAAAAACCGAGCGGTTCGGCGGGGCGGCTCCGGTAAGCGGGCGAGGCGGCGGCGGCGGCTCCGTCGAGCGGCGCGGGCAGTGGGACAGCGGCGCGGCAGCGGCGAGGCGGCGCGGCGCGGCGGCGAGGCGGCGGGGCGGCGGCTAGGGTTAGGGTTAGGGCGCGGGTGGGATGGTGGGCTGCGGCGGGGCTCGTGCGGCGCTATTTAAAGGCTGCCCCGGGCGGAGTCCTGCTCGGGTACGGCCCGGAGTCGGTTCGGACCCTTTTTTTTAAAATTAATTCCGCGCAGAAAAACAAATAAAAGAAATACTAAACGGACTCCAAAAATCCCGAAATAAATTTTCCCCGGCTTCTAAAATCAAGCCGCACAGGATGAACATTTATTTGGGGCCTAAATGCAATTTTGGAAACCGCGCATTTTTCCTAAATTCAAATAAAATAGCAAATAAAACCAAAAAAAATCTTATTTGATTTTTTTATTAAATCCTCAATATTTCTTTATTTCGGGAAAGTCATTTTATTCCCTCTCATATTTTTGTAATAGAAATTATTAAAGATAAAATAAGTAAAATCAAATGATCCTATTTTCAAAATTTGAGACAACTCAAATATGAAAATAACGAAATCCCCAACTCTCTCCGAGGGTCCTTGAGTTGCGAAAAATTTCTAGGATCAACCAAAATGCAATAAATATGATATGCAATGACGATCTAGTGTATAACATTCCAAATTGAAAATTTGGGATGTTACACTGTGATAGATGAACCAACACCTGAGGAAACTATCAAGTTCAAGGCTACTGAGGATGTCATTCCTATTGAAGAATCTGCTGAAGAATTCATTCCAGAACATGAAAAACGTCGAGCTAATGCACCTAAAGAAAATACTGAAGAAAATGGTGCTGAAGAGAATGCTGATCAAATTCCTCAACGACAACTAGCTCACCCTTGCATTGCAAAAGAAGTGCAAGTTGAAAAGATCATCACTGACATCAAAGTGCCAGGTCCTCTCACACGCTCAAAAGCTTCACATTTATCTAACTTTTGTGGGCACTATGCTTTTGTCTCTGTCGCAGAGCCCACTAAGGTAGATGAAGCATTTCTGGAGCCTGAGTGGATCCAGGCCATGCAAGAAGAACTACATTAGTTCGAGCTCTACAATGTCTGGGAACTGGTCAAACGTCCAGATCCTCACAAGCACAATATCATTGGCACAAAGTGGATCTACCACAACAAGCAAGATGAAAATGGCCTTGTGGTGAGGAATAAGGCACGACTTGTAGTTCAAGGCTACACACAGGTTGAAGGAATTGATTTCGATGAAACTTTTGCACCTGTTGCTAGACTTGAGGCTATTCACATATTACTTGCTTATGCTAACCATCATGATATCACTTTATATCAAATGGATGTGAAAAGTGCATTCCTCAATGGTAAGCTTGAGGAAGAAGTATATGTTGCTCAACCCCCAGGTTTTGAAGATCCAAAGAATCCTGACAAAGTCTTCAGACTCAACAAGGCCCTCTATGGCCTCAAGCAGGCCCCACGGCTGTGGTATGATACCTTGAAGGAATTCTTCATGAAGAAAGGCTTCAAACCCGGTTCACTCGACCCTACTCTTTTCACTAAATCTTATGATGGTGAATTGTTTGTGTGCCAAGTATATGTTGATGATATTATCTTTGGCTGTACTGACCAACGTTATAGTGATGAATTTGCCTACATGATGAGTGAAGAATATCAAATGTCTATGATGGGAGAATTAAAATTCTTCTTAGGTCTTCAAATTTGTCAACAATGCAATGGCATATTCATATCTCAAGAGAAATACCTCAAGGATGTACTGAGGAAATTCGGCATGCAAGATTGCAAAGGCGTCAAAATTCCTATGCCCACAAATGGCCATCTGTGCACTGATGAAAATGGTATTGACTTCGATCATAAGGTGTACCGCTCCATGATTGGTTCTTTATTGTACTTATGTGCATCTAGGCCAGATATAATGCTTAGTGTTTGCATGTGTGCCCGATTTCAAGCTACACCGAAGGAATCACACCATAAGGATGTGAAGCATATTCTTCGATATCTAGCTCACACACCAACACTTGGATTATGGTACCCCAAGGGCTCGGCTTTTGATCTCATTGGATATTCTGACTCTGACTATGCTGGTGATTGTGTGGACCGCAAGTCAACATCTAGTACATGTCATTTCCTCGGACGATCTTTGGTCTGTTGGTCCTCGAAGAAACAGAACTGCGTATCACTATCTACTGCTGAAGCTGAGTATATAGCCGCTGGTTCTTGCTGTGCTCAATTGCTATGGATGAAGCAAACTCTCAAGGACTACGGCGTCAACATGAAGAATGTGCCTCTCTTCTGTGACAATGAGAGTGCCATCAAGATTGCTCACAACCTAATTCAGCACTCGAAGACTAAGCACATTCAGATTTGTCATCATTTTCTTCGTGATCATGTGTTGAAGGGCGACATTTCTATTGAGCATGTGAAGACTGAAGAACATCTAGCCGATATCTTCACAAAGCCCTTGGATGAGAAGAGATTTAGCAAGTTGCGGTGTGAGCTAAATATCCTAGAATCTTCGAATGTTCTTTGAAAAGGACACTCATCCTAACACTTATGCAAAATTGATGACTTAGATGTGCAACACATGAAGAAACGTTTTTCTTCAATCAATGAAGAATAACACTCTAAGTGTGAAGAAATTAACGAAGAATTTGATTCTCAGAACCCTACGATAATTGTACGCGGTGTCTGAAATCATCATTCTTATACGGTGGGTCACGCCACCACCAAAAGTTAAAATTCCACAGTTGTTCAAATTCTTCAACTTTGCATTGTCTTCACTGTTTCCGTTGTTTTTCTTCATTTGCTATATATATATATATATATATATATATATATATATGAGTTTATGTCCTCTACAACATTCATTTATGGCTACTTCTTCAAGTTGGTTTTTCTGCTAAGTGAATGTGATCGGACCCTTCCCCCTCTATGCTATACTCAACCCAATCTATTCACAAATTCTTCATGTGCATTCTATTTGAAACTCGTTCAAAATCTTCACTGTGTCCTTGTCAGCTGAAGAAATTGCGAACGGAACTTTTAACTTATCTTATCCAATTTTCGGCTTTGCCACTCAAATCGTTCCGCATCCCACGACATACTTATCCACTCACCCATGATCTAACACGATCTCCACTTCTCAGTACGTGGGTGACACATGTGATGCGAATGAGAAGGGTCAGGGGCACGTTCGTCCAAATTCTTCGGGCGAACAGTTTTCACCATGGCTATAAATACCCCTCTCCCTTCCTCACTTCTTTTACTCCGCTAGACCTCTCTCCAGCTCGAGCTTCTCAAACCCTAGCGCCGCCGCTACTTCATCGTCGCCGGTGAGGAAGAGCTTCACTGCCATGACCTCGTCGCCGCCGTACTCGCGCTGGCCACGGAAATCTTCACTCAAAGATAAAGGGTATACCTTCTTCTTAGCAACATCATCGGGTATACCTGCAAGCTTAAATAATCCACAAACTTCATCCACATATATTAAGTGCTCATCAGGATGCTTTGTTCCATCTCCTGTAAAAGGGTTATCTAGCAGTTTTTCTATCATACCCGAAGGATACTCATAAGGAATTTCATTTTCAATAGGTTCAGTAGGTTGAGGAGAAACTCTTTGCTCTACTGGACGGGGTGAAGATACCCCGAACAAGCCCCTCAGAGAATTACTTTCCATAGTAACAAGTGACAGTAAATTTCAGCACACTATATAAATTTTTCCTTACCAAATTCCACCTACCAAAGGCGCTACACTCCCCAGCAACGGCGCCAGAAAAGAGTCTTGATGACCCAATAGTATAGGGGATCTATCGTAGTCCTTTCGATAAGTAAGAGTGTCGAACCCAACGAGGAGCAGAAGGAAATGATAAGCGGTTTTCAGCAAGGTATTCTCTGCAAGTACTGAAATAAGTGGTAACAGATAGTTTTGTGATAGGATAAATTGTAACGAGAAACAAGTAACAAAAGTAAATAAAGTGCAGCAAGGTGGCCCAATCCTTTTGTAGCAAAGGACAAGACGGAACAAACTCTTATAATAGGAAAAGCGCTCCCGAGGACACATGGGAATATCGTCAAGCTAGTTTTCATCATGTTCATATGATTCGCGTTCAATACTTTGATAATTTGATATGTGGGTGGACCGGTGCTTGGGCGCTGTTCTTACTTGAACAAGCATCCCACTTATGATTAACCTCTATTGCAAGCATCCTCAACTACAACAAAAGTATTAAGGTAATCCTAACCATAGCATGAAACATATGGATCCAAATCAGCCCCTTACGAAGCAACACATAAACTAGGGTTTAAGCTTCTGTCACTCTAGTAACCCATCATCTACTTATTACTTCCCAATGCCTTCCTCTAGGCCCAAATAATGGTGAAGTGTTATGTAGTCGACATTCACATAACACCACTAGAGGCTAGACAACATACATGTTAACAAAATATCAAACGAATACCAAATTCACATGACTACTCATAGCAAGACTTCTCCCTTGTCCTCAGGAACGAACGTAATTACTCACAAAGCATATTCATGTTCATAATCAGAGGGGTAATAATATGCATATAGGATCTGAACATATGATCTTCCACCAAATAAACCAACTAGCATCAACTGCAAGGAGTAATCAACACTACTAGCAACCTACTAGCACCAATCCTGGACTTTGAGACAAGAATTGGATACAAGAGATGAGCTAGGGTTTGGAGATGAGATGGTGCTGGTGAAGATGTTGATGGAGATTGCCCTCGACCAATGAGAGGAGCGTTGGTGATGACGATGGTGATGATTTCCCCCTCCGGGAGGGAAGTATCCCCGGCAGAACAGCTCTGCCGGAGCTCTAGATTGGATCCGCCAAGGTTCCGCCTCGTGGCGGCGGAGTCTCGTCCCGAAAAGTTCCTTCCTATTTTTTTCTCATCGAAAGACCTTATATAGGAGAAGATGGGCATCGGAGAGCCACCAGGGGGCCCACGAGGTAGGGGATGCGCCCTAGGCGGGGGGGGGGGGGGGGGCGCCCCCACCCTCATGAGCAGGGTGTGGGCCCCCTGGCCTTCATCTTTGCCGTGGATTTTTCTTTATTTCTTTTAAGACATTCCATGGAGTTTCAGGACTTTTGGAGTTGCGCACAATAGGTCTCTAATATTTGCTCCTTTTCCAGACCAGAATTCCAGCTGCCAGCATTCTCCCTCCTTATGTAAACCTTGTAAAATAAGAGAGAATAGCCATAAGTATTGTGATATAAAGTGAAATAACAGTCCATAATGCAATAAATATTGATATAAAAGCATGATGCAAAATGGACATATCAACTCCCCCAAGCTTAGACCTCGCTTGTCCTCAAGCAAAAAGCCGATAACAATAAATATGTCCTCATGTTTAGAGGTAGATGCGTCGATAAAAAATAAAATACAGACATGAAGGCATCATGATTATTCTCATAACAGCAACATATATATATTTTGTCATATGATTACTTATGTTCAAGTGATGATCTATTCACAATGCAAAAGTATAAATCATAAACCTTATTGGGCTCCAACAAACTATAATCTTAGTCATTGAAGCAATTGCAATTTATCATAACGTCGGAAAGTGTCTATGTTAGAGCTAAAAAGCAAGTACACATACTCAACTATCATTTAGTCCTCCATAATTGCTAACACTCACGCAATACTTGTGGTTACGGAGTTTTAATCGGACACCGAGAAAGATAGGGGCTTATAGTTTTTCCCCACAACCTTTTACCTCAAGGGTAATGTTCTTTCCAACATGCTAAGCTTGCCAAAGGATAAAATGAAAAAGAAAAGGTGAAGATCACCATGACTCTTGCATAAGGTAGAAGATAATAATAAAGGATATGCCCTTCGCAGCGGGAAGCAGAGGTTGCCATGTGCTTTTATGGTTGGATATATAGAATCTCAATGCGAAAGAACGTCACTTTATATTTTCCCTTGTGATATGAACCTTTATTATGAAGTCCGTCGCTTTTATCACTTCCACATCACAAGATCGTATAAAGCTTATTTCTCCCACACCAATCAATCATACATATGTAGAGCAATTTTTATTGCTTTGCACCGATGACAACTTACTTGAAGGATCATACTCAATCCATAGGTAGATATGGTGGGCTCTCATGGCAAAACTGGTTTAGGGATTTTGGAAGCACAAGTAGTATTTCTACTTGGTGCTGAGAATTTGGCTAGCATGAGGGGGAAAGGTAAGCTCAACAAGTTAGAGGATCCATGACAACATACTTTATCTCAGATATAAGAAATACATAACTCATTACGTTGTCTTCCTTGTCCAACATCAACTCTTTAGCATGTCATATTTTAATGAGTGCTCCCAATCATAAAAGATGTCAATGATAATATATATATATATATATATATATATATATATGTGAAAACCTCTCTTTCCTTATTACTTCCTATTAATTGCAACAATGACCAAAGCTATGTCTGCCAACTCCCAACAACTTTTAATCATCATACTCTTTCTATGTGAAGTCATTACTCTCAATAAGATCAATATGAACTTTTTGTTTCTTTTATCCTTTTTTCTTTTCTTTTATTCACTCAAGATCATGGCAAAATAATCAAGCCCTTTACTCAACACTAATCTTTATATCTAACTCACGGACTCGATTACATAGAGAGATCATAAAGCAAAACTCAAAACTAGATCATGTCATAAACTTTATTCTACTAGATCAAGATACTACTAATAGGATCGAACTAAGAAAAACGGTAAAAATAGGAGTTGTGATTGTGATACGATACCGGGGCATCTCCCCCAAGCTTGGCAGTTGCCAAGGGGAGTGCCCATACCCATGTGATTATGTCTCCTTCTTTGTTGTCGGTGTAATATTCTTGGTGAGGATTCCCCTCAGGATGCGGTTCTCCTCCTCGAGCTTATTGACTTGATGTTTGAGGTCCATTATTTCCTTATGAAGCTTTCTTGTGACAGCTAAAGCTCCTTGCACTCAAGGGTGTTGCATAGCTGTAGGATAACAAGTGACACTCCTCTTCATATTTTCATAGGTAATAAATCTAACATTAGAAGGGATAACCGAGTTTGGAATAGCTGAGCTCTGTAGTTCCCCCATCAAACCCAGCTCGGAGGCGAGAGGTGACTTCTTCATCCTCCATGGCATCTACTCTCATCAAGTCAACCTCCATCTCTTCCTCCGTTGCTGGCCCAAAGTGGTCAGCGTCACTGTTTGCCCTTGGTTCCGGTGCCGGATTAGATACCCGGCTCTCCCCGATTGACTCTTGAGAAGACATCTTGTTGTAATCTGCAACAGCAATAGCTAGAAAACAAAAACAGAGGAAATTTGCGTGATACAGGAGTCAAAACCTTCGGGAGATTATATAATGAATTTTTACCGACCAAAATACGTATCGTGCAAGAAAACGGAGTCCGGAAGGCACACGAGGTGCTCACGAGGTAGGGGGGCGCGCCCAGGGGGTAGGGCACTCCCACCACCCTCGTGGGGCCCTCATGTCCTTCCCGGAGTGCTTCTTATTTTTCTATTTTTCTAAATATTTCAAAACGGAGAAATATTGCCTTAAAAATTGTTTTGGAGTCGGTTTACTTACCGCACCACATACCTATTCCTTTTCGGAGTCTGAAACGTTCCGTAAAGTGTCTCTTATGTATTCCTCCGGGGTTATGGTTTCAATAATATTGGTTTCAACATTTATGGGATTACCTGAGATATAATGTTTAATTCTTTGACCGTTTACCACCTTCGGATTTGTGCCCTCGAAGTTGTTGATTTTTATGGCATCGGAACGATAGACCTCTTCGATAACATAGGGGCCTTCCCATTTAGAGAGAAGTTTTCCTGCAAAAAATCTTAAACGAGAGTTGTATAGCAATACATAATCACCTATATTAAACTCACGCTTTTGTATCATTTTGTCATGCCATCTTTTAACTTTTCTTTAAACAACTTGGCATTTTCATAAGCTTGGGTTCTCCATTCATAAAGTGAGCTAATATCAAATAACCTCTTCTCACCGGCAAGTTTAAAATCATAGTTAAGCTCTTTAATAGCCCAATATGCCTTATGTTCTGGTTTGAGAGGTAAGTGACATGCTTTACCATAAACCATTTTATACGGAGACATACCCATAGGATTTTTATATGCAGTTCTATAAGCCCATAATGTATCATCAAGTTTTTTGGACCAATTCTTTCTAGACCTATTAACAGTCTTTTGCAAAATTAATTTGAGCTCTCTATTGCTCAACTCTACTTGACCACTAGACTGTGGGTGATAAGGAGATGCAATTCTATGATTAACATCATATTTAGCAAGCATTTTACGGAAAGCACCATGAATAAAGTGTGAACCACCATCAGCCATTAAATATCTAGGGACTCCAAACCTCAGGAAAATAACTCCTTTAAGCATTTTAATAGAAGTATTGTGATCAGCACTACTAGTTGGAATAGCTTCTACCCACTTAGTAACGTAATCAACAGCAACTAGAATATGTGTGTATCCATTAGAGGCAGGAAAAGGTCCCATATAATCAAAGCCCCAAACATCAAATGGTTCAATAACAAGTGAATAATTCATAGGCATTTCTTGACGTCTACTAATATTACCAATTCTTTAACATTCATCACAAGACAAGACAAACTTACGGGCATCCTTGAAGAGAGTAGGCCAATAAAAACCAGATTGCAATACCTTATGTGCAGTCCTATCTCCAGCGTGGTGTCCTCCATAAGACTCGGAGTGACACTTGCGTAGGATCTATTCCTGTTCATGCTCGGGTACACAACGTCTAATAACACCATCTACTCCTTCTTTATAAAGATGTGGGTCATGAAGGAAATATGCCCTAGAGGCAATAATAAAGTTATTATTTATTTCCTTATATCATGATAAATGTTTATTATCCATGCTAGAATTGTATTAACCGGAAACATAATACATGTGTGAATACATAGACCAACAGAGTGTCACTAGTATGCCTCTACTTGACTAGCTCGTTAATCAAAGATGGTTATGTTTCCTAACCATGAACAAAGAGTTGTTATTTGATTAACGAGGTCACATCATTAGTTGAATGATCTGATTGACATGACACATTCCATTAGCTTAGCACCCGATCGTTTAGTATGTTGCTATTGCTTTCTTCATGACTTATACATGTTCCTATAACTATGAGATTATGCAACTCCCGTTTACCGGAGGAACACTTTGGGTACTACCAAACGTCACAACGTAACTGGGTGATTATAAAGGAGTACTACAGGTGTCTCCAATGGTGGATGTTGGGTTGGCGTATTTCGAGATTAGGGTTTGTCACTCCGATTGTCGGAGAGGTATCTCTGGGCCCTCTCGGTAATGCACATCACATAAGCCTTGCAAGCACTGCAACTAATATGTTAGTTGTGAGATGATGTATTACGGAACGAGTAAAGAGACTTGCCGGTAACGAGATTGAACTAGGTATTGGATACCGACGATCGAATCTCGGGCAAGTAACATACCGATGACAAAGGGAACAACGTATGTTGTTATGCGGTCTGACCGATAAAGATCTTCGTAGAATATGTAGGAGCCAATATGGGCATCCAGGTCCCGCTATTGGTTATTGACTGAGACGTGTCTCAGTCATGTCTACATTGTTCTCGAACCGTAGGGTCCGCACGCTTAACGTTACGATGACAGTTATTATGAGTTTATGCATTTTGATGTACCGAAGGTTGTTCGGAGTCCCGGATGAGATCACGGACATGACGAGGAGTCTCGAAATGGTCGAGACGTAAAGATTGATATATTGGAAGACTATGTTTGGACATAGGAAGTGTTCCGGGTGAAATCGGGATTTTTCCGGAATACCGGGAGGGTTACCGGAACCCCCCGGGAGACTAATGGGCCTATTGGGCCTTAGTGGAAAAGAGAAAAGAGGCAGCCCATAGCTGGCTGGCGCCCCCCCCCTTTCCCAAGTCCTAGTAGGACTAGGAAAAGGGGCCGGCCCCCCTTCTCTCTCCTTTCCCCCTTGAGAGTCCTAATTGGAATAGGATTGGAGGGGGGAGTCCTACTCCCGGTGGGAGTAGGACTCCCCCTGCGCCTCCCTCTCTCTGGCCGGCCGGCCCCCTCCCTCCAACCTTTATATACGGGGGCAGGGGACACCCCAAGACACACAAGTTGATCCTTGAGATCGTTCCTTAGCCGTGTGCGGTGCCCCCTACCACCAAATTCCACCTCGATCATATCGTTGTAGTGCTTAGGCGAAGCCCTGCGTCGGTAGTACATCAAGATCGTCACCACGCCGTCGTGCTGACGGAACTCTTCCTCGACGCTTTGCTGGATCGGAGCCCGAGGATCGTCATCGAGCTGAACGTGTGCTAAGAACTCGGAGGTGCCGGAGTAACGGTGCTTGGATCGGTCGGATCGGGAAGAAGACGTACGACTACTTCCTCTACGTTGTGTGATCGCTTCCGCAGTCGGTCTGCGTTGGTACGTAGACAACACTCTCCCCTCTTGTTGCTGTGCATCACCATGATCTTGCGTGTGCGTAGGAAAATTTTCAAAATTACTACGTTTCCCAACAGTGGCATCCAAGCCTAGGTTTTATGGTTTGATGTTATTTGCACGAGTAGAACACAAGTGAGTTGTGGGCGATACAAGTCATACTGCCTACCAGCATGTCATACTTTGGTTCGGCGGTATTGTTGGTTGAGACGATCCGGACCAACCTTACGCGTACTCTTACGCGAGACCGGTTCCCTCGACGTGCTTTGCACATAGATGGCTTGCGGAAGACTGTCTCTCCAACTTTAGTTGAACCAAGTGTGACTACGCCCGGTCCTTGAGAAGGTTAAAACGGAGTCTATTTGGCGAACTATCGTTGTGGTTTTGATGCGTAGGTGGGATGAGTTCTTACTTAAGCCCGTAGCAGCCACGTAAAACTTGCAACAACAAAGTAGAGGACGTCTAACTTGTTTTTGCAGGGCATGTTGTGATGTGATATGGTCAAGGCACGATGCTGATTTTATTGTATGAGATGATCATGTTTTGTAACCGAATTATCGGCAACTGGCAGGAGCCATATGGTTGTCGCTTTATTGTATGCAATGCAATCGCGATGTAATGCTTTACTTTATTACTAAGCGGTAGTGATAGTCGTGGAAGCATAAGATTGGCGAGACGACAACGTTGCTACGATGGAGATCAAGGTGGCGCGCCGGTGACGATGGTGATCATGACGGTGCTTCGGAGATGGAGATCACAAGCACAAGATGATAATGGCCATATCATATCACTTATATTGATTGCATGTGATGTTTATCCTTTTATGCATCTTATCTTGCTTTGATTGACGGTAGCATTATAAGGTGATCTCTCACTAAATTATCAAGAAGTGTTCTCCCTGAGTATGCACCGTTGCCAAAGTTCGTCGTGCCCAGACACCACGTGATGATCGGGTGTGATAAGCTCTACGTCCATCTACAATGGGTGCAAGCCAGTTTTGCACACGCAGAATACTCAGGTTAAACTTGACGAGCCTAGCATATGCAGATATGGCCTCGGAACACAGAGACCGAAAGGTCGAGCGTGAATCATATAGTAGATATGATCAACATGACGATGTTCACCATTGAAAACTACTCCATCTCACGTGATGATCGGTTATGGTTTAGTTGATTTGGATCACGTGATCACTTAGAGGATTAGAGGGATGTCTATCTAAGTGGGAGTTCCTAAGTAATTTGATTAACTGAACTTAAACTTATCATGAACTTAGTACCTGATAGTATCTTGCTTGTTTATGTTGATTGTAGATAGATGGCTCGTGCTGTTGTTCCGTTGAATTTTAATGCGTTCCTTGAGAAAGCAAAGTTGAAAGATGATGGTAGCAATTACACGGACTGGGTCCGTAACCTGAGGATTATCCTCATTGCTGCACAGAAGAATTACGTCCTGGAAGCACCGCTGGGTGCCAGGCCTGCTGCTGGAGCAACGCCAGATGTTATGAACGTCTGGCAGAGCAAAGCTGATGACTACTCGATAGTTCAGTGTGCCATGCTTTACGGCTTAGAATCGGGACTTCAACGACGTTTTGAACGTCATGGAGCATATGAGATGTTCCAGGAGTTGAAGTTAATATTTCAAGCAAATGCCCGAATTGAGAGATATGAAATCTCCAATAAGTTCTATAGCTGCAAGATGGAGGAGAACAGTTCTGTCAGTGAGCATATACTCAAAATGTCTGGGTATAATAATCACTTGATTCAGATGGGGGTTAATCTTCCAGATGATTGCGTCATTGACAGAATTCTCCAATCACTGCCACCAAGCTACAAGAGCTTCGTGATGAACTATAATATGCAAGGGATGAACAAGACTATTCCCGAGCTCTTCGCAATGCTGAAAGCTGCGGAGGTAGAAATCAAGAAGGAGCATCAAGTGTTGATGGTTAACAAAACCACTAGTTTCAAGAAAAAGGGCAAAGGAAAGAAGAAGGGGAACTTCAAGAAGAACAGCAAGCAAGTTGCCGCTCAAGAGAAGAAACCCAAGTCTGGACCTAAGCCTGAAACTGAGTGCTTCTACTGCAAGCAGACTGGTCACTGGAAGCGGAACTGCCCCAAGTATTTGGCGGATAAGAAGGATGGCAAGGTGAACAAAGGTATATGTGATATACATGTTATTGATGTGTACCTTACTAGAGCTCGCAGTAGCACCTGGGTATTTGATACTGGTTCTGTTGCTAATATTTGCAACTCGAAACAGGGACTACGGAATAAGCGGACGCTAGCAAAGGACGAGGTGACGATGCGCGTGGGAAACGGTTCCAAAGTCGATGTGATCACGGTCGGCACGCTACCTCTACATCTACCTTCGGGATTAATATTAGACCTAAATAATTGTTATTTGGTGCCAGCGTTGAGCATGAACATTATATCTGGATCTTGTTTGATGCGAGACGGTTATTCATTTAAATCAGAGAATAATGGTTGTTCTATTTATATGAGTAATATCTTTTATGGTCATGCACCCTTGAAGAGTGGTCTATTCTTATTGAATCTCGATAGTAGTGATACACATATTCATAATGTAGAAGCCAAAAGATGCAGAGTTGATAATGATAGTGCAACTTATTTGTGGCACTGCCGTTTAGGTCATATCGGTGTAAAGCGCATGAAGAAACTCCATACTGATGGGCTTTTGGAACCACTTGATTATGAATCACTTGGTACTTGCGAACCGTGCCTCATAGGCAAGATGACTAAAACACCGTTCTCCGGTACTATGGAGAGAGCAACAGACTTATTGGAAATCATACATACCGATGTATGTGGTCCGATGAATATTGAGGCTCGTGGCGGATATCGTTATTTTCTCACCTTCACAGATGATTTAAGCAGATATGGGTATATCTACTTAATGAAACATAAGTCTGAAACATTTGAAAAGTTCAAGGAATTTCAGAGTGAAGTTGAAAATCATCGTAACAAGAAAATAAAGTTTCTACGATCTGATCGTGGAGGAGAATATTTGAGTTACGAGTTTGGTATACATTTGAAAAATTGTGGAATAGTTTCGCAACTCACGCCACCCGGAACACCACAGCGTAATGGTGTGTCCGAACGTCGTAATCGTACTTTACTAGATATGGTGCGATCTATGATGTCTCTTACTGATTTACCGCTATCATTTTGGGGTTATGCTTTAGAGACGGCCGCATTCACGTTAAATAGGGCACCATCAAAATCCGTTGAGACGACGCCTTATGAACTATGGTTTGGCAAGAAACCAAAGTTGTCGTTTCTTAAAGTTTGGGGCTGCGATGCTTATGTGAAAAAGCTTCAACCTGATAAGCTCGAACCCAAAGCGGAGAAATGTGTCTTCATAGGATACCCAAAGGAAACCGTTGGGTATACCTTCTATCACAGATCCGAAGGCAAGACATTCGTTGCTAAGAATGGATCATTTCTAGAGAAGGAGTTTCTCTCGAAAGAAGTGAGTGGGAGGAAAGTAGAACTTGACGAGGTAACTGTACCTGCTCCCTTATTGGAAAATAGTACATCACAGAAAACTGTTTCTGCGACACCTATACCAATTAGTGAGGAAGCTAATGATGATGATCATGAAACTTCAGGGCAAGATGCTACTGAACCACGTAGATCAACCAGAGTGAGATCCGCACCAGAGTGGTATGGTAATCCAGTTCTGGAAGTCATGCTACTAGATCATGATGAACCTACGAACTATGAAGAAGCGATGGTGAGCCCAGTTTCCGCAAAGTGGCTTGAGGCCATGAAATCTGAGATGGGATCCATGTATGAGAACAAAGTATGGACTTTGGTTGACTTGCCCGATGATCGGCAAGCAATTGAGAATAAATGGATCTTCAAGAAAAAGACTGACGCTGACGGTAATGTTACTGTCTATAAAGCTCGACTTGTCGCAAAAGGTTTTCGACAAGTTCAAGGGGTTGACTACGATGAGACCTTCTCACCCGTAGCGATGCTTAAGTCCGTCAGAATTATGTTAGCAATTGCTGCGTTTTATGATTATGAAATATGGCAAATGGATGTCAAAACTGCATTCCTGAATGGATTTCTGGAAGAAGAGTTGTATATGATGCAACCAGAAGGTTTTGTCGATCCGAAAGGAGCTAACAAAGTGTGCAAACTCCAGCAATCCATTTATGGACTGGTGCAAGCATCTCGGAGTTGGAATAAACGCTTTGATAGTGTGATCAAAGCATTTGGCTTTATACAGACTTTTGGAGAAGCCTGTATTTACAAGAAAGTGAGTGGGAGCTCTGTAGCATTTCTGATATTATATGTGGATGACATATTGCTGATTGGAAATGATATAGAATTTCTGGATAGCATAAAGGGATACTTGAATAAAAGTTTTTCGATGAAAGACCTCGGGGAAGCTGCTTACATATTAGGCATAAAGATCTATAGAGATAGATCAAAACGCTTAATTGGACTTTCACAAAGCACATACCTTGACAAGATTTTGAAGAAGTTCAAAATGGATCAAGCAAAGAAAGGGTTCTTGCCTGTGTTACAAGGTGTGAAGTTGAGTCAGACTCAATGCCCGACCACTGCAGAAGATAGAGAGAAAATGAAAGATGTTCCCTATGCTTCAGCGATAGGCTCTATCATGTATGCAATGCTGTGTACCAGACCTGATGTGTGCCTTGCTATAAGTTTAGCAGGGAGGTACCAAAGTAATCCAGGAGTGGATCACTGGACAGCGGTCAAGAACATCCTGAAATACCTGAAAAGGACTAGGGATATGTTTCTCGTATATGGAGGTGACAAAGAGCTCACCGTAAGAGGTTACGTTGATGCAAGCTTTGACACTGATCCGGACGATTCTAAATCGCAAACCGGATACGTGTTTACTTTAAACGGTGGAGCTGTCAGTTGGTGCAGTTCTAAACAAAGCGTCGTAGCGGGATCTACATGTGAAGCTGAGTACATAGCTGCTTCAGAAGCAGCAAACGAAGGAGTCTGGATGAAGGAGTTCATATCCGATCTAGGTGTCATACCTAGTGCATCGGGTCCAATGAAAATCTTCTGTGACAATACTGGTGCAATTGCCTTGGCAAAGGAATCCAGATTTCACAAAAGGACCAAACACATCAAGAGACGCTTCAACTCCATCTGGGAATTAGTCCAGGTGGGAGACATAGAGATTTGCAAGATACATACGGATCTGAATGTTGCAGACCCGTTGACTAAGCCTCTTCCACGAGCAAAACATGATCAACACCAAGACTCCATGGGTGTTAGAATCATTACTGTGTAATCTAGATTATTGACTCTAGTGCAAGTGGGAGACTGAAGGAAATATGCCCTAGAGGCAATAATAAAGTTATTATTTATTTCCTTATATCATGATAAATGTTTATTATTCATGCGAGAATTGTATTAACCGGAAACATAATACATGTGTGAATACATAGACCAACAGAGCGTCACTAGTATGCCTCTACTTGACTAGCTCGTTAATCAAAGATGGTTATGTTTCCTAACCATGAACAAAGAGTTGTTATTTGATTAACGAGGTCACATCATTAGTTGAATGATCTGATTGACATGACCCATTCCATTAGCTTAGCACCCGATCGTTTAGTATGTTGCTATTGCTTTCTTCATGACTTATACATGTTCCTATAACTATGAGATTATGCAACTCCCGTTTACCGGAGGAACACTTTGGGTACTACCAAACGTCACAACGTAACTGGGTGATTATAAAGGAGTACTACAGGTGTCTCCAATGGTGGATGTTGGGTTGGCGTATTTCGAGATTAGGGTTTGTCACTTCGATTGTCGGAGAGGTATCTCTGGGCCCTCTCGGTAATGCACATCACATAAGCCTTGCAAGCACTGCAACTAATATGTTAGTTGTGAGATGATGTATTACGGAACGAGTAAAGAGACTTTCCGGTAACGAGATTGAACTAGGTATTGGATACCGACGATCGAATCTCGGGCAAGTAACATACCGATGACAAAGGGAACAACGTATGTTGTTATGCGGTCTGACCGATAAAGATCTTCGTAGAATATGTAGGAGCCAATATGGGCATCCAGGTCCCGCTATTGGTTATTGACTGGAGACGTGTCTCAGTCATGTCTACATTGTTCTCGAACCATTGGGTCCGCACGCTTAACGTTACGATGACAGTTATTATGAGTTTATGCATTTTGATGTACCGAAGGTTGTTCAGAGTCCCGGATGAGATCACGGACATGACGAGGAGTCTCGAAATGGTCGAGATGTAAAGATTGATATATTGGAAGACTATGTTTGGACATAGGAAGTGTTCCGGGTGAAATCGGGATTTTTCCGGAATACCGGGAGGGTTACCGGAACCCCCCAGGAGACTAATGGGCCTATTGGGCCTTAGTGGAAAAGAGAAAAGAGGCAGCCCATAGCTGGCCGGCGCCCCCCCCTTTCCCAAGTCCTAGTAGGACTAGGAAAAGGGGCCGGGCCCCCTTCTCTCTCCTTTCCCCCTTGAGAGTCCTAATTGGAATAGGATTGGAGGGGGGAGTCCTACTCCCGGTGGGAGTAGGACTCCCCCTGCGCCTCCCTCTCTCTGGCCGGCCGGCCCCCTCCCTCCAACCTTTATATACGGGGGCAGGGGACACCCCAAGACACACAAGTTGATCCTTGAGATCGTTCCTTAGCCGTGTGCGGTGCCCCTGCCACCAAATTCCACCTCGATCATATCGTTGTAGTGCTTAGGCGAAGCCCTGCGTCGGTAGTACATCAAGATCGTCACCACGCCGTCGTGCTGACGGAACTCTTCCTCGACGCTTTGCTGGATCGGAGCCCGAGGATCGTCATCGAGCTGAACGTGTGCTAAGAACTCGGAGGTGCCGGAGTAACGGTGCTTGGATCGGCCGGATCGGGAAGAAGACGTACGACTACTTCCTCTATGTTGTGTGATCGCTTCCGCAGTCGGTCTGCGTTGGTACGTAGACAACACTCTCCCCTCTCTTTGCTGTGCATCACCATGATCTTGCGTGTGCGTAGGAAAATTTTCGAAATTACTACGTTTCCCAACAGGTCATCCCAAAAGTAATGTCTCAAATCATAGAAGAACTTTTTCTTTTGTTGGTATGTGAAGCTAGGTGGTATAAATTTAGCAACAATATAATTAGCATAATCAGCATACCATGGAGTACTACGAGAAGTACTTATAACATTTAATTGTTCATCAGGAAAGTTATCATTAATAGGTAGTGGGTCATCAAGAATATTTTCTAACCTAGACAAGTTGTCTGCAATGGGGTTCTTAGCTCCCTTTCTATCAACAATATGCAAATCAAATTCTTGTAGCAAGAGAACCCATCTAATAAGTCTAGGTTTAGCATCTTTCTTTTCCATAAGATATTTAATAGCATCATGATCTGTTCGAATAGTTACTTTAGAATCAACAATATAAGATCTGAACTTATCACAAGCAAATACAACTACTAAAAGCTCTTTTTCAGTAGTAGCATAATTTCTTTGAGAATTGTCTAGAGTCTTACTAGCATAATGAATAACATTTAATTTCTTATCAACTCTTTGCCCTAGAACAACACCTACAACATAATCACTAGCATCACACATAATTTCAAAGGGTAGGTTCCAATCAGGTGGCTGAACAATAGGTGCAGTGACTAATGCTTTCTTAAGTACTTCAAATGCTTCTACGCAATCATCATCAAAGACAAATGGTATATCTTTTTGCAATAAATTAGTCAGAGGCTGAGAAATTTTTGAGAAGTCCTTAATGAACCTCCTGTAAAATCTGGCGTGACCAAGGAAACTTCTTATACCTTTGATGTCCTTGGGACATGACATCTTTTCAATAGCATCAACCTTAGCTTTATCAACTTCAATACCTCTTTCAGAAACTTTGTGCCCCAAGACAATACTTTCATTAACCATAAAGTGGCACTTTTCCCAATTCAAGACAAGATTAGTTTCTTCACATCTCTGCAAAACTCGATCAAGATTGCTCAAGCAATCATCAAAAGAGGAACCATAGACGGAAAAGTCGTCCATGAAAACCTCACAAATCTTTTCACAAAAGTCAGAGAATATAGCCATCATGCATCTTTGAAAGGTCGCAGGTGCATTACATAAACTAAAAGGCACACGTCTATAAGCAAAAGTACCAAAAGGACATGTAAAAGTAGTCTTTGATTGATCTCTAGCCGACACAAGTATTTGAGAGAAACCAGAATAACCATCTAGAAAGCAATAGTGTGTATGTTTTCATAATCTTTCTAGAATTTGATCAATAAAAGGTAAGGGGTAATGATCTTTCTTGGTAGCTTTATTTAATTTGCGGAAATCAATTACCATCCTATAACCTGTGATAATTCTTTGTGGAATCAATTCATCTTTATCATTAGGAACAACACTAATACCTCCCTTCTTAGGGACACAATGGACATGACTTACCCACTCACTATCAACAATGGGATAGATTATACCTGCCTCCAGAAGCTTTAGTATTTCTTTTCTTACCACTTCTTTCATTTTAGGATTCAGACGTCGTTGAGGATCACGAACTGGTTTGGCATCTGCTTCCAAATTTATTTTATGTTGACATAGAGTGGGACTAATGCCCTTAAGATCATCAAGAGTATATCCAATAGCAGCACGATGCTTCTTCAGTGTTTTCAATAATCTTTCTTCTTCATGCTCTGAAAGGTTAGCACTAATAATAACATGGTATATCTTCTTTTCATCAAGATAAGCATATTTAAGATTATCAGGCAAAGGTTTAAGCTCAAACACGGGATCACCCTTGGGTGGAGGGGGATCCCCTAAAATTTCAACAGGCAAATTGTGATGCAGAATAGGTTCCTATTTAAAGAATACTTCATCTATTTCCCTTCTTTCATTCATGAACATATCATTTTCATGGTCTAGCAAATAGTGTTCTAAAGGACCACTAGGAGGTACGGCAATAGAAACAAGACCAATAATTTCATCCTTACTAGGTAATTCTTCCTCACGATGTTGTTTACTAAATTTAGAGAAATTAAACTCATGAACCATATTGTCCAAGCCAACAGTAACAATATTCTTAGTGCAGTCTATGGTAGCATTGACAGTATTTAAGAAGGGTCTACCAAATATAATTGGACAAAAGCTATCTTGCGGAGAAGTAAGAACAAGAAAATCAGCGGGATATTTAGTTTTCCCCCACAAGACTTCAACATCTCTAACAATTCCAATTGGTGCAATAGTATCTCTATTGGCAAGTTTAATAGTAACATCAATATCTTCTAACTCAATAGGTGCAATTTCATTCTTAATTTCTTTGTATAAGTCATGAGGTATAACACTAGCACTAGCACCCATATCACATAAGCCATGATAACAATGATCTCCTATTTTAACAGAAATAACAGGCACACCTGCCACAGGTCTATGTTTATCTTTAGCACAAGGTTTAGCAATTCTAGCAGTTTCACCTTCGAACTGAATAACATGCCCATCGATATTATCAGACAAGAGATCTTTAACAATAGCAATATTAGGTTCTACTTTAACTTGCTCAGGAGGTGTATAAGTTCTAATATTGCTTTTACGAACAACAGTTGAAGCTTTAGCATGATCCTTTATTCTAACAGGGAAAGGTGGTTTCTCAACATAAGAAGTAGGAACAATAGGATCATTATAAGTGACAGTCTTTTCTTCAACTTTAATAGGTGCAGCTACTTTTACTTCTATGGGAGGATGATATTTAAACCACTTCTCCTTAGGGAGATCAACATAAGTAGCAAAAGATTCACAGAAAGAAGCTACTATCACAGAGTCAAGTCCATATTTAGTGCTAAACTTACAGAAAATATCGGTGTCCATAAAAGATTTAACACAATCAAACTTAGGTGTCATACCTGACTCCTTACCTTCATCGAGGTCCCAATCTTCAGAGTTGCGTTTAATTCTATCTAATAAATTCCATCTGAATTTAATAGTCTTCATCATAAAAGAGCCAGCACAAGAAGTATCGAGCATGGTGCGATTGCTTTCAGAAAGCCGGGCATAAAAACTTTGCATAATTATTCCTCTTGAGAGCTCATGATTGTGGCATGAATATAACATTGATTTAAGCCTCCCCCAAGCTTGAACGATGCTTTCTCCTTCGCGAGGCCAGAAATTATATATATAATTGCGATCACGATGAACAAGATGCATAGGGTAATACTTTTGATGAAATTCCAACTTCAATCTTTTATAGTCCCATGATCTCATATCATCACATATCCTATACCATATAAATGCGTCTCCCTTCAAAGATAAAGGGTATACCTTCTTCTTAGCAACATCATCGGGTATACCTGCAAGCTTAAATAATCCACAAACTTCATCCACATATATTAAGTGCTCATCAGGATGCTTTGTTCCATCTCCTGTAAAAGGGTTATCTAGCAGTTTTTCTATCATACCCGAAGGATACTCATAAGGAATTTCATTTTCAATAGGTTCAGTAGGTTGAGGAGAAACTCTTTGCTCTACTGGACGGGGTGAAGATACCCCGAACAAGCCCCTCAGAGAATTACTTTCCATAGTAACAAGTGACAGTAAATTTCAGCACACTATATAAATTTTTCCTTACCAAATTCCACCTACCAAAGGCGCTACACTCCCCAGCAACGGCGCCAGAAAAGAGTCTTGATGACCCAATAGTATAGGGGATCTATCGTAGTCCTTTCGATAAGTAAGAGTGTCGAACCCAACGAGGAGCAGAAGGAAATGATAAGCGGTTTTCAGCAAGGTATTCTCTGCAAGTACTGAAATAAGTGGTAACAGATAGTTTTGTGATAGGATAAATTGTAACGAGAAACAAGTAACAAAAGTAAATAAAGTGCAGCAAGGTGGCCCAATCCTTTTGTAGCAAAGGACAAGACGGAACAAACTCTTATAATAGGAAAAGCGCTCCCGAGGACACATGGGAATATCGTCAAGCTAGTTTTCATCATGTTCATATGATTCGCGTTCAATACTTTGATAATTTGATATGTGGGTGGACCGGTGCTTGGGCGCTGTTCTTACTTGAACAAGCATCCCACTTATGATTAACCTCTATTGCAAGCATCCTCAACTACAACAAAAGTATTAAGGTAATCCTAACCATAGCATGAAACATATGGATCCAAATCAGCCCCTTACGAAGCAACACATAAACTAGGGTTTAAGCTTCTGTCACTCTAGTAACCCATCATCTACTTATTACTTCCCAATGCCTTCCTCTAGGCCCAAATAATGGTGAAGTGTTATGTAGTCGACATTCACATAACACCACTAGAGGCTAGACAACATACATCTTATCAAAATATCAAACGAATACCAAATTCACATGACTACTCATAGCAAGACTTCTCCCTTGTCCTCAGGAACGAACGTAATTACTCACAAAGAATATTCATGTTCATAACAAGAGGGGTAATAATATGCATATAGGATCTGAACATATGATCTTCCACCAAATAAACCAACTAGCATCAACTACAAGGAGTAATCAACACTACTAGCAACCTACTAGCACCAATCCCGGACTTTGAGACAAGAATTGGATACATGAGATGAGCTAGGGTTTGGAGATGAGATGGTGCTGGTGAAGATGTTGATGGAGATTGCCCTCTCCCGATGAGAGGAGCGTTGGTGATGATTTCCCCCTCCAGGAGGGAAGTATCCCCGGCAAAACAGCTCTGTCGGAGCTCTAGATTGGATCCGCCAAGGTTCCGCCTCGTGGCGGCGGAGTCTCATCCCGAAAAGTTCCTTCCTATTTTTTTCTCATCGAAAGACCTCATATAGGAGAAGATGGGCATCAGAGAGCCACCAGGGGGCCCACGAGGTAGGGGGGCGCGCCCTA
The DNA here is from genome assembly GCA_034509565.1 of Triticum monococcum. Lineage (NCBI taxonomy): Eukaryota > Viridiplantae > Streptophyta > Magnoliopsida > Poales > Poaceae > Triticum > Triticum monococcum. The sequence goes on along the minus strand of CM067845.1, from coordinate 55,188,058 downwards.
GGGGGGCCCCACCCTCGTGAGTAGGGTGTGGCCCCCCTGGCCTTCATCTTTGGCATGGATTTTTCTTTATTTCTTTTAAGACGTTCCGTGGAGTTTCAGGACTTTTGGAGTTGCGCAGAATAGGTCTCTAATATTTGCTCCTTTTCTAGACAAGAATTCCAGCTGCCGGCATTCTCCCTCCTTATGTAAACCTTGTAAAATAAGAGAGAATAGCCATAAGTATTGTGATATAAAGTGAAATAACAGTCCATAATGCAATAAATATTGATATAAAAGCATGATGCAAAATGGAAGTATCAAGTTGCATACATCTTCAGAGAATTCCATTGTTTAAATTCCTCAACTAAAGAAAATGGCTGACGGTAAGAAGCCACAGAAAGGAGGAAAGAGGTCTGAGGTCAATACTACTTTTGAGATCCCTGATGACATATATAAGGACTATTGCACCCCTGATGAGGCCACTCATGGCAGGGAAACCAAGAATGAGCGCAAAGTGCGCATCCAAAGAATAGAGAGGAGATGGCAAGAGAGTGGAGGGAGTACAAATATGTTACTCCCAAATACATGAAGAAATTCACACTCAATCATCCATGCCCAAGACCTCCATTGGCACCTAGCCAAATAGCTGATCCCACCAGCCTCAAGCACGGTGAGGATTATCCTGACGAATGGGCAAAGCGCCAAGCCAAGCTGGCCAGGCAAGCCAGAGAAGCAGTGAGGAAATTCTATGAAGACTCTGCTGATGCTACTGCCTCTGCTGAGGCCTCTGCTGTCAAGCCGAAGAAGGCTATGTCAAAGAAGCCTGCACGTAAGCCAAGTGCTTCACCAATAGTGCCCTCAAGGCTAAGTTCCTTAGCTATGCCCTCACGGCCAGAATCTTCAAAGTCCTCAAGGCCACTTCCTCATGCTGCTCTTTCTCCTTCAAAATCCTCAGCTCCTCCAAAGTCCTCGGCTATTCCAACAAAGTCCTCAGCACCTGTGCATCTTGCCTCATGCCAAAGGACTGCAAGCATCTCCATTGCCTCAGGTGTCTCAGCTAATTCCTCAACTGCACCAAATTCTTCAACGGGACCCTCTCTACCGAAGACAAAGGCTACTGCTCAAGGTCCTCCCCCAAGTCCTCAGAAGAAGCAGGTCGCCTTCCAAGTGCCGTCTGAAGAAGACGAAGCTGATGATGATGAACTTGCTGAAATCATCAGAGATGGGCAAGTCAGGGCCGCTAGAGCCAAGGGAATAGATGTGCCACTGCTTTTGGATCCCAAGTTGATCCTCGAATACATTGATGTTTGGCACAAGGACCCCAACACTCCGATGCCTGATTTCAAGCTGACTCCTGGCCAAAGTCACATGCTGACCCAATTTATTCAAGAAGAAAAGTGGAAATTTGAGAAGGCCATGCAGATCAAGAAAGCGCAATACAAGAAGGAGAAATTTCTGAACAACAACGTTGTCACTATGACAACTGATGAACTTGTAAAAATCCAATATGAAATCAAAACCCTCAGCGATGACTTCAAAGCCTATTATGCTGATTGGCAAGGAGCCAAGGTCAGGTTTGTTAAACTGATTGAGAAGTTCACCTCAAATGTTGCAGCTCCATCGCAACAGGAAATTCCTTAGGCTGAAGCATCTGCTTAGCCGACTAAAGAACATGCCAACACCACTGATAAAAATCAGGTTGCTGAAGAAAATGTGAGTTCCACGGCGGATGACTGCATTCCAGCCACTGAAGAAATTGCCAGGGCATCCTCTAGTGGTGCGCCTGAAGAAAATGAAGAAATCAGGGCAACTGTATCAGTTGTGCCTGAAGAAAATCAACTAGATTCCTCTGCTCGTCCTACGCTAACACCAACTCCGATCCTTCCATCTGCTTCAGATGTGAATAAGACCAAGCCTGCAGAGCGTGTAGCGATGAAGAAAAGGAAAGCATCAGCTGCTTCAGATTCTTCAGCTCCGAAGAAGATGAAGCCTATGACAAGTTCATTTGCAAATCCAATCGATGCTGTTCCAATCTCAACCATGCCATCAAAGGACCTTGTTCCTTTTGGTGAAGAATACGAGATCCCTAGCGGATCTGATGAAGAAAATCATTCTGCTGCTTCGTCAGAGCAGATTGATGAAGAAATTGAAGTGGATACGATCCCTTCAACACCTGTTATCTCCTCGCCTATGCCTCAGTTCACAGCTGAAGAGGCTGGCGTTGAAGAAATGGAAGATGAAGATGTGGACATTGGCTGCTCCACCCCAGTGTTGAGTGATGAATTCTGGGAAATTCAGCATCCAAACTCTCCAATGTTCACACCATTGCAGCAAATACCTTAGTCCCCTGCACAAACTATTCAAATGGGATCTGAAGAAACTCACCCACTTCATCTGTACGTGAAGAAATTCCGCCACTAGTGCTGAAGAAACTACTGTTGCTAAACATCTGAAGACGTAGACTGCCACTAAAGAAGAACCAGAAATTTCTCAGCCTGAAGAACCTGTGATTGAGATTCCTGAGGTCGTGATGCAACTCACTGACACTCCTCTGCCCAAGCCAAAGGATCCATTCTCCAGGAAGCAAAAGTTCAAGGCTGATGATTTCTTCGGCGATCACGTATTCTTCGAAGACTACAACCCATATGATTCTGCTCGCATAAGGAAGAGGCGTTTCTGGACTGCCAGCCAAGCCAATTTCTATTCCTCGGTGCTATTCAACAAAAACAAAATCTTCTACCATGAGCACATTCCTCACGTGGATATGGAATCTCTGCCATGCTTCATGCCAGTCCATAGTGTTCTTCACAAAGCTGGCCTATTAAACTTCTGTTCTGACATCTGCGATTGGAATGAAGAACTGATTCTTCAATTTTATGCGACGCTGCACATCACAGGAGATTCTGAAGATGTAAATTCATGGGTGCTGGACTGCATGTCTGAGAACACTCACTACACAACACCAGCTACTGAATTGCTTCGTGCCTTACCACTCAGTCCTCCCCTTGAAGAAGCTCGTTGCATTTACAGTGAACCCGAGCTTACAAATCACTACATGCAAGTTCTGATGAAACCTTTGAAGCCAGGTCAAGCCCCACGAACCAAATACCTCGTAAAGGAATTACTTTATGTGCCCAGAACTGTCTATCATATTCTTACGAGGACAATGAGTTCCATCAAAGGCCACGACTCATATGATGAGGAAATTGTTGGCATCATGAAGAATATGGTATTCAATATCGTTCATGCCATTCCTGTCAATTATCACGATTTCTTCATGAGGACTCTGGCAAATGTTGCACTTTCACCATTTGAGCTGAAGCCTTATGCACCATGGATTATGAGATTCCTCAGGACAAGGTCTTCACTCAACTACAAAGCTGATTTTCAGAATCACCTCAGCTACTTGCCCCCGATTGAAGTCCTCAAGCAGACCTATTCGTCAGTTGATGAAAAGGGCAAGGCACCAGCTGTTATAGATGAAGGCATTCATCCATTGGATGGCCAGTTTCGCAAAGCTGCATCTTATTCCACCAATGATGACTCTGCCACACATGACTCTGCCACACATGACTCTGCCAATGCACCCAAGTCTACTCCTCAAGCCATAGCTCCACATGTGATGACTGACCGTGAGCTACTTCTTAGTCTTCACCAGAAGGTGGATCAAAACCATAAATGGGTTAAGCGTCAGTTTGGTTCATTTCTTCACAACATGACTGCTACACACAACGCAGTGAAGAAAAACCATTACTACCTCCATGAAGTGTTCGGTCGCACCTGGGCCATTCTGTCTCATCTGTATGGTGAAGAAGATCTGAAGAAAATGGGTCTCAAGGAAGATTTCAACTGGTCTGCGCCTCCACCAAAGAAATTCAAGAAGGTCAAGGTTCCTTCCTTGGTGGCCAGTTCATATTCTTCATCGCGCGACACCGATGAGAATGAAGACTTGAACGACACTTCAGCAGGCCCTTCCACGACAAACGACCCCAACAGCGCTGGCGCTCCTTCATCAACTTGATATTCTTCAGGGGCGTTAGTCCTCATATTCGATCCTTTTGGTCATTTGATGACAAAGGGGGAGAATTTTGAGTTAGTCTTCAAGCGAGACTTTCTATATGGGTGTTTTTTTTCTAAGTTACAACTCTCGTTCTTCTGAGACTTTATTGGATCGAGTTGTAAACTTAAACCCGATGGTGCTCTGATACTTTTGATATGTCTTTCTGCATGCTTATTCCTCATATATGCTAATGCATGCATGCTGAATTACATCAGTCACCATATTTCATCATGCATTTCAAACTCTTCATTGTGATATGTCAAATTCGTGTATGAATTACAAGATATAGGGGGAGATCTCCATGATTCTACTCTTCAAGTGTGCAATGCTTCAAAAGCAAATACCTCACTATGCACATATTCAGGGGGAGTTCTTCTATATCTTGCAATCAAATTCCTCAATATCAGTATTTACACTTCATATGTTTATCCCCATTGAAAACTTAACCTATATTGTCATCAATCACCAAATAGGGGGAGATTGTAAGTGCATCTAGTGCCCCTTAGTGATTTTGGTGTATTGAAGACTTATAGGTTAAGGGACTAATGCGTTTGTGAGTGTTCACAGGTCTATAAGTATATGAGGAGTTTGATATTTACAGAGAAAGTCGACCCCTAAAAATGAAGTTCTTCGACTGAAGATTTTGGATTTTTGAAGACTTTCTGAAGACTTTGAAAGTGAATAAATTGGTGTGACCTTGAAGACTTGGTATTCATTCAATGAACATGAAGCGTGAAGACTTTTGTTTTTGTAGTTTCATTTTCTCTTTCTTGAGTCATAGGAAACACCATACTATTAAAGGGGGTTGAGGAAATACTAAGGAAAAATTTCCATGTGATGCTCAACTCAAAATCCTACACCTACCAATCCCTTCGAGTGAAGCCATTGGAAATCTCATACAGTCCAGTCATATTCTTCAGTGACAGAGACGAAGTTCTTCTGGTCTTTGAGGAATTTGTTCTGACTGAGGAGTTAGGAATTCGCCAGTGCGGATTACCTACACAGTGAGGAACATGATAGCCCTGAGGTTTTTGCTACTCAAAATTCTGACCGTTGCTGTACTATGAGCCAGCTGTCCCAAAATATCTATCCACCTAACGGTCATATCATTGAAGGGCATTTATGTCTTATCATGTCGGGCTGCTCCCTAGGCTATAAATAGCCGCCCCCTACAACCACTAGATGGTTGGCTGCTCCGAGAGAAACTGACACTTGTCATTTGAGAGCAACCCATCCTCCGAGGACTTTGACCGAAAATCATCAAGTGAGGAAAACCCAAACCCAAACACCTACAAACCCCAAGTGATTGAGCATCACTGAAGAGATTGATCCTGCGTGGATCTGATGCTTGTTACCTTTGAAGACTGTGCTTCTTCCAGACGGTTAGGCGTCATGGTCTAGAGCATCCAAGAGGAATTGTGGATCACCGAGTGACCAAGTTTGTGAAGGTTCGAAAGTCACTGAAGACTTATCACGAGTGATTGGGCGAGGTTTGTGTGACCTTAGCTCAAGGAGAATACGGCGAGGACTTGGTGTCCGAGACTGTGTGTCCTCGAGTTTAAATACTCAGCCGCTCCAACCAGATGTACAACTGAGACAACAGTTGAAACTGGTCTAACAAATCATTGTCTTCACCAAGCTTACTGGTTCTATTTCCTCAACTCTTTTATTTCATCATAACTGTGTTGTGTGATTGTTCATATCTGTGCTTGAAGACTTTGACTGAAGATTCTCTCAATTTCCTCAGTTCAATTTCTTCAGTCTGTTTGTCTTCATCCTGAGTTATCTTGTGCTTACGCTTTCTGTACTCTGTGCCTGTCTTCATTTCATCATGATGACTATGCTTGTATTATGTTATGTTTACTTTTGAGTACTTATTCCGCTGCTAGGATTTCTTCGCTAAGGAATTTCCTCACCTGTAAATTCCTCAGTGAAGAATTCATAAAAATCGCCTATTCACCCTCCTCTAGTCGATATAACGCACTTTCAGTGGGGGTGCCGGAGGAACACAGGCGGTGGGGGCCGGTGGTCCGGACGGCGGCCTGTGCGGTATTCCGTATGGGAAGAATCAGAGACGAGGACGAAGAAGGGTTAGGAGACGTAGGATCTTCATCCAACCGCCTGAAATGGTCGAGAGACAGCTGGGAGTTGCATTCTTAATGCGCTCTAGTTCATCATGTGTGGGCACTGCGCAACCAACATTTTATTATCCAAAATCTGCTTGCTCTTCTTTACCATGTTCCTCTTCCGTTCTTCTTTAATATGTACTCTCTCCGTTCCTAAATTCAAGTCTTTGTATAGATTCCACCATGGACTACATATGGATCAAAATGAGTGAATCTACACTCTAAAATGTATTTGGATACATCTGTATGTGATCCATAGTGGAAATCTCTACCAATACTTATATTTTGGAACAGAGGGAGTATGATAGTAGTACAGTATGTTCCTTGTACTGAAGATGAGCAGGGACATTTGCAGTGTAGAGCTCTATACGGTCGGTTGTGATGGACACTTTGAGCCTCTTTGATTCGTAGGATCTTGTAAACATAGGAATAGGATTTGCAGTGGCCTGCCCACTTGAATCCTATAAGAATAGCAAGGAAATGTGGGGAGCTGTGTCGCCTTTGAGAGTCACACTGATATTAATAGTGTTGCACCTTCACTTGAAGAGAGCTGGTATCCGAAGCCTTTCTAGCTGTACCGGCAATACTAGCACATATATTCCAGCAAGTTCCACTTTGCTGATTTTACTCTGATGCTTAAGGTTTTCCCGTTATATCTACACTATGATCTGTGTAGCTGCATTGTGTCGCACTAGCAGCAGTCCACTCTTGAAGCTAAACACTGCAATGACTTACAAAATTGGCACCAATGCATTGAGTGCCACTCTGGATGCAATGAAACTCATTCGCTCCCCACCTGTTGATTCTTGTTCAGAATATGATCCTAATGACTATTCTAACCTCGAGGAGTCAAAGGCAGATGGCCTATCCTATTCGCCCATCAAGGTGCCTGTTCTAATTTGGCAATGTTTTATTGATTGCGGGTATCTTTCATATGTTGTCTTGCATTTCTTCTACTTTGTTGCACCACCATCTGCTTAGTTTACTCATCATATATGTCGAGATGCCATACCCATCCATTATTAATACATATTCCATCTGTCATCATACCATGTTTTTCCACTCAAATACTGTTCTTGTGCATCAAACATCGAAAAGGAAGAGGGTGATTGCCGAACCTGAAGGAGCACCAGCAAAGTCCTTGAAAAACGTGGTGATGCCGGAGAAATCAGACAGCACCCCACTTATATTGGTTGTACAACCAATGACACAAAACATAGGACCGACTCCAGCAGACTATACCCATACTTCACTGGCCACACCACTAGCCCCACCACACATGACCTGCACTCCAGCAAAAGGTATACCGATTTCATTTGCCATAGCACCAGCTGTACCACAAAAAAATCCCACTACAGCAAAAAGTACAGCAGGTCCACCGGCCGAAGACCTATTCCAACTGCAGAGACGACCAATTCCTGCAGATTGGAACCCCATTCCATTTATTCCCAGTTTAAAAGACAATGCTTTCAATGTTGTTAGGGACTACGTGCATATATTCCCATCATGGGAAGATTATTGTGAAGACAAACACCATTTTCACATCTTCCTGTCCAACTTACGTGTAAGTGCTATTATTCATGGTTATTATTTTCCTGTTTTCTGCTGATTGAACACATCAATGATTTACATTACATTGTTGTAACTAGGCGAGGGTCAATCTGGATAGTCATGATGAGCAAAGCTTGCTTGTGCTTTTCAAGGAAGCATTGCAGTAGTATCGGTGTTACCTGAGGAAATCACACTTTGATGGCAAGTCTATAAACGAATTTCCGGTGAAGTCTCTTGTGCTAAATTTAGAAGACATTGAATGGAAAAACCTTGGTATGCACTGGTCTCGTTCCCAGGATGAGGTACTGTCTATGAAATTACATGACAATTTGAACTTCTACTTTTCCGCATGTGCCTTATGGATCTTTTTTGCAGGAAATCTGCTCGAAGAAGAATTCCGGTTTGACAAGAACGACAGGATATCGCAAATATGCTGCCCGCTGCTTTGCTCTTGTTAGTACCTGTTGTCCTGTATCACTGTACTTGCATACATACCTAGTTCATTATGTGACAGCAGTATGCATGATAGCTTGCTTATCAATTGTTTGCTCCAAATTATCTGATCTGCATGAATGGTTACATTAGTGTAGAATATATCCAATGCCAATGTTTTTTAGGTCTGCATTGTTCTTCTAAGTACATGCTGTCCTTTATCAGTGTACTTATAATGACAGGTAGTTGTTCATGTACCATCACTCTGTAGCTTATTTTCCTCTGCCCTCCATTTTCTACACATCAGATCTATATTTACTCTTACCATAAGGTTGGTACTGAAGAAGTTTAGCTGTGCATTGCTCTTGCTGTACCTTTTGCATGTATCGCTGCACTTACATTTATAGCTACTTGGTTATGTAGCATCACTCTTCATCTTATTTTAAATATTCTCCATTTTTTCGTATATTATCACATCTATATTTACTTTTAACAAAATGTAGAATAAAGGCAATGCTTTTGAAGAAGATTCTGTGGTAAACTTCTTGAATTGCCCCCCCATCAGCATGGACAAGGCCTTTATAGAGCATGTCTTCACCAATAATGTAAGTTTGTCCATCTCAAGCCTTCAAACTTTGTTGTATATATTTGGTTAGGCATGACTGCAGCAGCTGTTTATTTTTGGTGTTTGCATCAAATTGCTTGTTTAAAGTTTATTATGTAGTTCATAAACAAAAGGTTGTCCTTTCTCAATTTAAGTTTTCAGTTGTACAACCAAGTTCCTTCTTCATACCATGTAAATTAAACTGTACAGAGCAAGTGATCTTCTTTTGCACTGCATGTATGCTTCTGTTCTTCATCCGTAATCCAGTGGTGTGGTGAACCTACCCACTACATCACAATGTCATATTCTGCAATGTCTTAAATATGAATAATGTCATATCATTCTACTATTATTTAAACCGTCTCTTTATTTGCCAATCTGAAATGGTATAAATTGACAGCACACTAACCATTGATACTTATGAGTTCTTGATCTGTAATCCAGTGGTGTCGTGAAGCTGCCAACTCCTTCACAATGTCATTTCCTGCCATGTCTTGACCTGAACAATACCATATTGTGTTAATGCAATTTTAAACTGTGTCACTTTATTCGTTAGTAAGAAATGTGATGAATTGTCAGCACTGATACTTTTATGTGCAAAACCTGTCATCTGTCTGCTTGTTTATCTTTCAGAGTGAGGAAGATATAAGTGTTGAACAAGCGCAGTCTCATCATCTTGCTCAGCTGCTTGTGTTGCAGCTCCCCAACAGGGCTAACCTTTCTTGAACTCTATTGAAGTGCTGTCGGTTTTGTATATTATTTTGTCGGCGTGTTTATTTGCACTGGTGGCGATCTTTGATGCCCAGTGTATGTAATATGCTGTCTGCTTGTGCTTTATTATCATAGTGGCGAACTTTGATGCCCAGTGGATGTAATATGCTGTAATTTCTTTATTGTATAGTCTAGATTTTTTCTTATTCACAATGCTGCAGTTATTTTACTGTATATATATCCTGTCTTTGCAGTAAACTGGCCAAACCATAAAATTACGGTACATAATCGGGCCGCCATGCAATCACGATGTAGGTTGGGCTTGAAACATGCCGAACAGCTCATGGGCCGGCAGCAGCCCGAAATGAACCCCGACCCATGATTGTGCGAATCACATCACGGGCTTTTAACAGGCCAAAATTGTCTCGGTCCTTGTTTGGCCCAATCAGATATCGGCTGCGAGCAGGCCGGATGCAAACCGGGCCGTAGTTAGGCCCAACTATATGACGGGCTTTTAACAGGCCGAAATTAATATAGGGCCGAAATGTTAAATGGGCCCTTAACAGGCCAAAACTAATATCAGGCGGAATTACTAAGTGGGCCTTTAGCAAGTGGGCCGAAAAGCATAGTGTCTAGTTGACGGGCCGAATCTGATATGGGCCATAATTGAGCCCAAAGCCTCTTAAAGGGTCGGACCTGATCTGGGCCATAATTTGGCCCAGAACGTGGTAGGCTTTTAATGGGCCGGATCTCATATGTGCCACTATTAGGCCCGGAGCATGGCAGGCCATTAATGGACCGGATCAAATATGGGCCGGCATTTGGCCCAAAACATGGCAGCCAGTTAATGGGCCGGCCTACTAGGGTCCCCAAAATCTTGTGGGCCTACAGCTAGGCCGGCCCAGTAATGTCGGCGAAATATCGTGGGCCTTTAGCTGGGCCGGCCCATTATGATCTGCAAGAATCTTGTGGGCCTTTACCTGGGCCGGCCCATTATGGCACACAAAAATCTTGTGGGCCTTTACCTCGACTGGCCGATTATGGCCCGCAAAATCTTGTGGGCCTTTAGCTGGGCCGGCCCATTATGGTCCGCAAAATCTTGTGGGCCTTCAGTTGGGCCGGCCCATTTAAACTTGATGGGCCGGTCCACGTGTCAACATATCGTAGGCGCGTCTCGCCCATTGGATGAGTGACACCTATGCCAACGCGGACCTGACACGTGTCTCCTCCAGCCAATGATGATTTTACACATGGAAAATCCCCATTGGTCGGGGCTGTTAACGGGTTATCGGATCCAAAACCTGACCCGATAGCTTAACGGCGTTCCGTTACGGTGGATGCCATGTATCGGTCACCCTTGACGAAAGCACTTCTGTGACGCGCGATTTATCGTCATGGAAGTGGACACTTCCGTGATGATAATTTTGGTAATGTCATGGAACACTTCTACGACAACACATGTAGGACTATCTTGATTCTGTCATAAATTCGTCATGGATGTACATGCATGACAGAAAACGTGACCTACTGTGACAAACACATATCATCACGGAAGTGTATTTTTTTGTAGTGCCCCCTTGCCATGTTTCCCCAAGGGGGAAGGAAATAGGGGGGAGAGGGAATGAAGTGGGAATCCTAATCCACATTTTCCTTTCTCTTCTCCCCTTTCCTTCTCCTCCTTAGGCCGGCCCATATGGGGGGCGCACCAGCCCCTTGTGGCTGGTGCGTTTCCCCTCATGGCCCATAAGGCCCATATCTTTTGCCGGGGGTGCCCGGAACCCCTTTCGATGACCCGATAAGTACCCGGTACCCCCCGAAACACTGGCGGTGTCCGAATACTATCGTCCTATATATCAATCTTTACCTCTCGACCATTTCGAGACTCCTCATCATGTCCGTGATCTTATTCGGGACTCCAAACAACATTTGGTCACCAAATCACATAACTCATATAATACTGTATCGTCATCGAACGTTACCGTGCGGACCCTACGGGTTCGAGAACTATGTAGACATGACTGAGACACCTCTCCGATCAATAACCAACAGCGAAACCTGGATGCCCACATTGTCTCCTACATATTCTACAAAGATCTTTATCGGTCGAACCGTTATGACAACATACGTAATTCCCTTTGTCCATCGGTATGTTACTTGCCCGAGATTCGATCATCGGTATCTTTATACCTAGTTCAATCTCGTTACCGGCAAGTCTGTTTACTCGTTCCATAATACAACACCTCGTGACTAACTCCTTAGTCATTTTCTTGCAAGCTTATGATGTGTATTACCGAGAAGTCCCATAGATACCTCTCCGATACTCGGAGTGACAAATCCTAATCTCGATCTATGCCAACTCAACAAGCACCTTCGGAGACTCCTTTAGAGCATCATTATAATCGCCTAGTTACGTTGTGATGTTTGATAGCACAAAAGGCATTCCTCCGGTATCCGAGAGTTGCATAATCTCATAGTCGAAGGAATATGTATTTGACATGATGAAAGCAATAGCAATAAAACTGAACGATCATTATGCTAAGCTAATGGATGGGTCATGTCCATCACATCATTCTCCTAATGATGTGATCCTGTTATCAAATGACAACTCATGTTGATGGTTAGGAAACCTTAACCATCTTTGATCAACGAGCTAGTCTAGTAGAGGCTCACTAGGGACACGGTGTTTGCTTATGTATTCACACATTGTAAGGGCATATTTCTCCCTATGTGGTTTTGGTGACTGATGACAGTGCATTTGTGGACTAATCGTGCGCATTGAGCATTTCAGATATCTCATGTCTAGGCACAAGATGATTCGGTGCCCCTCGGAGCTTATCGAAGACGGCGGTTTTCTACGTTTCTTTTTGGTGGATTTGAGTCGTAGGAAAGCCGTACTATTAAGAGGGGGTCCGCTTCGGAAAGGTTAGGGTGGAATCAACACATACACATCTGTTCCTTTGCACCACCTTTCCTTCGCTTCTTTGGAGCACCATTCGTTCCTCCTTGTCACTGCAAGATGAAGGCCTCCAAGTGCAATAGGTTCTGTGGCATGCGGTAGTACCGCCCTGGCTTGCGGTAGTACCGCAGGGCACCGCGGTAGTACCGCTCCTCACGAGCGGTAGTACAACTGTCTCTAGTCCAGAGCGCTGGCGCACGCGATAGTAGGCACGGAAATAACTTTTTACTTCCGCCCCTACACGGTAGTACCGCTCCCTGCGAGCGGTAGTACCATGCCAGATTTTCGCACGTCCCAAACTCAGCGGAAGTAGTCACGGACAAAATTTATTTAGTCCGTGTGCTTTCCCAGCCTAGTTGAACCCTGCCCTACAGTAGTACTTGTCGGGGTTCTAGGAACGGGGGTCCCCAGACTTGCCTGCCTACGGTCCGCGGCGTGGCTCAAGTGGGGGCCCAACGCGGCCCAACTTCATCTACACGAGGCTCAAGACCCTCGCGAGGGGCCCAGCCTCGCGAGGCGGACGATGCGGCACATCCTCAGGCACAACCTCGTTAGGCTGGCTCGCGAGGAGGCGGAGAGTTCAAGGCGGGGTACCTCACAAGGTGCCCATGACGCAAGCCATGACGACACGGGGCACCAGGCGGGTGCCAGCGCGCGCAGCGTCCCTCTTTCCTCTTTGGTGCAAAGGGGGCAAGCATATCCGCGGAGTACCGAGGCATCAGGCAAAGGTTGCCACTTCGGTGCAACATGACCAAGACCAGGAGGACTACGAGACGGAGGTCACCATGGAGCCCAGCGCGGCGTCATCACCAGAGCCTTTGGCAGGCGAAGACTGCTTTTGTCAGGATAGATGTACTCGCTGTCCCCCTTCAAATTAGCCCGCCATTGTTGGATCCCTTCCCGCTCGATATTTGGGGAGAGGACAAGGGCCTCTATAAATAGGACTAGCCACCCACATAGCAAGGGGTTCGGTTCGGTTCAGCTCGAGAGGTTAGGTCAGGTTCGGTTCGGTCCGGGATCTGAGAGAGAAAGAGAGAGAAAGGTGACTGAACTCTTCATAGCAGTTCATCACCACAGCCAAGAACAGACCCTCGCGAGGCTGTTCTTCCTTGTATTGTTCATCCACACCAGCCCCAGGAGGCAATCCATCCACCACACACTGGAGTAGGGTATTACACCACATCGGTGGCCCGAACCAGTATAAATCTTGTGTCTTTCGTGCAGCTCTTTTAGTAGTTTAGATCCCATCGAGACGGAGAGGTTGAAGGCGAGATTTCCGCGCGCACCCCAGTGTTTGAACCTTAAGGGTCTGCCGGAACCCGAAATCCGACATTTGGCGCGCCAGGTAGGGGTGCACTGGAATTCTTCTTCCACCGCTCCGCTCTCCTCCGACCGTCGCATCCATGTCTGACGCTCGTCGGGCCTGCGCCGAGCGCCGGGCCACCATCGCCTCTCGCGTCGCCCAGACGGCCCCCGTCGGTGGGTGTCCTCGTCGTTCCCCATTGCCCGCCGTCAACGCCGCCACCGGCCCGGCGGGGGGCGAGCAGCAGGCATCGTCTCAGCACCCGTCCGTGCGGCAAGACGGCCGCACCGCCACTCCATCACTCGCTCCAGCCGGTTCTTCGTCCCGCGCGCTCCGCGCACCCTTGGAGGCTCAGGCTGCGCTCCTCGCGGCAAACGAGCTCCTGCGCTACCGTCTCGTCGACGACGTCTACGAAGAATGGCTCGACCGCGTCGCTGAGCTTGTCCGCGCCGCAGGGGGCTCTTCCGCGCCGTTCGTCCCTCTGCGCCGCACTCCGCCCCGCGCGGGCAACGAAGCTCCAGAGGCGCACCAGCCACCTCCCCTCCAAGAAGATGCCATGGGGCTCCAAGGCGCTTGGTCCCTGGGCGGAACCCGCTCCGTCAGGCGCCAGCGCAGCAAGAGCGAAGCTGCCAAGAAGTTCCTCGCCCGCAAGGGGCTGCCAGGGCGCTCCCTGCTCCAGCACGCCGCGACCCTGCTCCAGCTCCGGCACGCCAGGACCCCGCCCTGCTCCTAGCTGCAGCGCGTGGGGACCCTCAAGACCAAGCTCTCCACCAACCGAGGCCTTTCGTGGCCACCGCGGGCTACCACGCCTACACCACTGAGCTGCGCAGCGTCGCGTGGCCCGGCAAGTTCAAGCCCGACCTGCCTCCTCGCTACGACGGCACAACCGATCCCGCAGAGTTCCTCCAGCTCTATGAGCTGGGCATCGAGGCTGCCGGCGGGGATGAGAAGGTCATGGCTAACTAGTTCCCCATGGCGCTGAAGGAAGGGGCGCGAACCTGGCTCCTGAATCTGGCTCCAGGAACGATCTCCTCCTGGGACCAGATGCGCGCCCGCTTCATCGCCAACTTCCAAGGTACTCGCGACCGGCCGCCCGCCGTGAGTGACATGCGTCGCATCAAGCAACAACCCGGAGAGGCCCTGCAAAAGTACATCCAGCGCTTCAACAGCGCGCGCCTCAAGATCCCCAAGGTGTCCGAGGAGGCCATCATCTCCGCCTTCTCTGATGGCGTGCGTGACGTCAAGATGAAGGAGGAGCTGGCGATGCACGAAGACCTCCGCACCTCCCTGGAGCTGTTCAACTTGGCGAACAAGTGCGCCAGGGCCGAGGAGGGACGTCTCTCCCTCCTCGAGCTGCCTACCGCGGACCCAGAAGAGAAGAAGCCCAAAGCCAAGGACGCCAAGCGCAAGGGGGCTGCCGTACTCGCGGCAGAACCGGACACCAAGCGGGGCAAGGATCTGCCCGAACCCTCCAGAGGCAGCCGGTACTGTGTGTACCATGACCTCCACACCCACAACACCAACGAATGTCAAGAGCTCCGCGCCGTATGAGAAGGAAGGATCGGCCATCGCCCTGACTGTGCTGACCGGGGCTATGACCGAGGAGGAGGAAGAAACCCAGGGCGCTGGGAAGACCGCGGCCCGCGCCAGGGGTGGCGCGACCAGCCCCGCGAGGACCGCTGGCGGGACCTGCCTCGTGAGGGGGACTGGAGAGACCAACCTCGCGAGGATCGCCCTGATGGCAACGCAGGCCTGCCTCCGCTGCCGCCTCCACCAAGGAGGAACGAAGACCGCCATCAAGACGAGGGGGCTGGGGGCTTCCAGGAGCCGCACGCAATCGCCTGCATCCTGGGCGGAGCTCAAGCCCCGGCCTCCCAGCGTATCTTCAAGCAGTTTGCCCGCGAAGTGAATGCAGTTCTCCCCAAGCTTGAAGCAACGCGCCCCCTTAGGTGGTCGGCGTGCCCCATCACGTTCAGCTCGGCAGACCAGCTCAAGTGCGCAGCCACTGCAGGAGTCCTCCTGATGCTCTGCTCCTCGGTCATCAGCAACGTGCTGGTCACCAAGACCCTCATCGATGGCGGGGCAGGGCTCAACGTCCTGTCCGTGGAAATATTCAACAATCTCCAAGTGCCCTACGACCAGCTTCAGCCAACCAGGCCTTTCTCCGGGATCACTGACGGTTCCATAGTCCCGATTGGGCAGGTCCGCCTCCCTGTCACCTTCGGAGCCCGCAGCAACTACCGCACCGAGCTCATCGACTTCGACGTCGCCCACATCCGCCTGCCGTACAACGCCATCTTCGGGTACCCATCACTGGCCAAGTTTATGGCTGCGACTCACCACGGCTACAACGTCCTCAAGATGCCAGGAAGTGGCGGCGTCATTGCGGTGCCCTGTGAAGAGAAGGATGCAGTGTGTTCCCTGGAGAGAGCCTATCAGGCCGCGTCGCTGGAGGACCCAGATCGCGGAAGCAGGAGGCTTCCTGAGACCACCCCCAAGAAGAAGAAGACGTTATCAGGCTCAGCCCCCCAGGAGGCAGGCCCCTCAGGGCCCGTGCCTGCTCGGGAGGACCCTCCTTCCATCGCATAGGAAAGCGCGCCCGGCGCCCTCCTCAGGTAGGGCTTGGGGGCTCTCACCTAGAGGGCCACCGACCTAGACAGGGTCACGAGGAGGCGCTTGGGCACCATGTGGAGGCGTGCTTCGTAGCATGTTTCCGTCGAGAGGGAGCCAGGCGAGGAAGATCAGACCAGCAAGAGTTCGTTGACGAGGCCATTCAAGAGCTACATGAGACAAGGATCATGAGAGGTTGCCGCCGCTTGCCAGCCATGGCCCCACATCCAGGCGAGGATGGTGGGCTGCGCGTCTGCGTCGACGTACCAGGGCTCAATCAGATCGCCACAACGGAGCGCCTCTGGCCCTCGCAAGTGGGGCGCTACGGAGGTCCACCCCACAACTATGTTCGCATGCCTTACGGCCTGCCGAGCATGGCTGCGGCGTACTAGCGCCTCATGAGGGGCATCGTGGAGGCTCAGGAATATAGGCGTTCCGCGGCCTTGGCGGAGATGGAGGCAGCTCGCGAGGAGTCACCAGCGCCTCCGGAGCCTCCCGAGGCCCCGGGGCCTGGGGGCTCGTGAGGATCGGCTTCCGCAGCTCGCCAAGCCTGCCGCACCAACACCACCTCTCCAACGACATCCTCAGGTGACATCTTCCAAGCCTTATCCCCAGCTGGGAGCGCCCCCCATGGTGCGTCACTCCCAGGCCGCGTGGGCCCGTCCCTGCGGCATGTACCTGCATTTACTTTTCGGCAGTAAGCTTGCCTTGATTGGGGGCGCCCCTCGGGCTGCATCATCCCCAAGCCGCTGGGGCCAGGCCCAGCGGCGTGTGTCTCCGTCGTGTTTATTTCCAACTATGCATTCGCTTGTCACGCTTGATTGCTTGTTGCCCGTCCGCGGCATCCCTTTTTCTCCATGTCGACTACTTGCACGTTAAAGGGGGGGTGCCTGAGCATCGCGACTCAGGGCTCTTACTGGCTCTCCAGCCCTCACCCTCTGGCCTTGTCCATGGCATCGCGACCTGGCATACCAGCGACGGCTGAGACAAGCTTGAGGGCCGGGACCCGAGGACGTAGAGTACCGGCATCTAACCAAATTTTGCAGGGACACATCTCAAGATACGGCCCAGTGCCGGGCGCAACCCGCCCAGAGGTAGGGCCTCGTGAGTCCCGCACTGGCTCATGGGTGCCCAGATACACCTCACCTAGCTCTACCGTGCCGGTCATGTGTCATGGCGGGGCTGTATACGCCCCGGGGGCTCCTCCCGGAGGGGAGCCCCCTCCCACGTACTAGTGGAAGCACCATGCTCCGCGCTGGCTGGCTACACTGCCGAGGAGCGGCTATGCCCGTACACATACAGAAGCGCTATGCTCCGCGCTGGTGATAAACAACTGAGGGTGGCCTCCGGGCCGCATTAACCTCAGGGAGCCCAGAGCTTAGTGGCTGGCCCCATCGCAACGCCTCCTGTCGGAGTAAATAGCCATGGGTAGCCTAGCCGGCTTCCCCTGGCCCATCAGAAAAAATTACGAGCCCGTCCGGCTCTCAAGAAGATTGAAGACCTGGGGCCGCCTCCCCCCTCTGCCGGCTACCTCTTAGGCCGGCTTCGGGGGCGGCCCGCCCTTTACCCTCATGAAGAAAGTTGTGGAGGGCCGACTACGAGAAGCCGGCTACAGCAAGGCCGGCTACGAGAGGCCGGCTCCCATAAAGCAGTCAAAGCCGTACCCGCAATGTACGCGTCCACCCTGCGATGATGAAGCGGGGCGTGGCTACAGTGGAGCCTGCCACCCCCAAGACCCGGAGCACGCCTGGTACAGTGCGCCGTACAGGTGGCCACGACCCGTCCGGCGCGGCACTGTTGCCACGGCGGCTCCGACGCCGTCCACGACGGGCCGCCAGCGTGGCCCCCGAGGCGGTGGGCCCCTTCGGGCAGAGAGATGCCGAAGGCGGCCGCACCTCCTCTCAAGCCGGCAAGATAGAGGGCCGGCTTCCCATAGCCGGCGTGCCACCTTCCTCGAAGGAGACGCCCATTAAGGAGACAAGATATGACGGGGCTACAGTAATCGCCCGCCAGGGCGGCGGTACTGTAGCCACGCTTACCCCGACCAAGCCTGTGTCAACCGCACGGAGTAACAGTAACCAGCCACCGACCAGGCCCTGGCCTGTGGGGCCTGCCTGTCGACCAAGGAGCCGGCAGCCGGCGGGACCCACCAGCCGGCGGGCCCCAGTAGCCGGCGCAGAAGCCGGCAAGCATAGTCACAGACAGCTGGGCCCCACGCCCAGCTGGATTACCATTGTACCCCCGGGGGGTAGGCCTATATAAACCCCCCGGTGCACCCATGCAAAGGGTTGGACTCTCAAGTTAGACCTAGACACCATACAAGGAGAGGAAGCAAGCTAGCTGAGCCCTTCTCCTCCTTCCACCCAAAACAGCTCAAGGAGCATTGTAGCTACTTGTTCATTTAGTAACCATGTGGAGACCCCGCAGAGCAGCAGTAGGGGTGTTATCTCCCCGGAGAGCCCTGAAGCTGGGTAAGATTCGCCGGCGTGCATGTCTTCGCCTTATCCCGTTTCCAGGCACCGGCGATGTTTTATTGGCTCCCACAATGATAAGCCACCCGTTGGCATATGTCGCTCCTACCACCCGACATTTGGCGCCCACCGCGGGGCCAGGTGCATCGTCATCCGGAGACCTGTTCTGGACGGGAACCCTTTTCCTTCCCCGCGAGCGTAGCCAGCCCGGCTCGCCCGATGGCGCTTGCCACGACGCGCTGCATGGCGTCACCAACATCTGTGCGGCGAGCAGCCTCGCTGACCTCTTCGACAAGGCCCGCATCTCCGACGAGCTTGCCTCCGATGCGGGCACCGATCACCTCGCCAACCTCCTAGGCCAGCTCCACGTCTCCAGCGAGCCCGCTGCGGATTTGGAGTCGGTTGGCTCAACCGACCCGATGCCTGTCGACTCCGACACGGCATCCTACGATACCTTCCCCACCAACGCCACGATCTACAATGACCCGCTTCCCTGGGCCAGCGATCGCGATACTGTCACTAACGAGGTGATGGTTATCAGCCACGACGGCCCGACTGATGAGGGCGCCCGCGACGCCCCGCGCACGGCGGCCCATGACTTGTCCGCCCCCCTCCCGGCTGACGCCAACGACGAAGTACTGGAGGCACGTCGCCTCGCCCTCCTCGTGGAGGGCCGGCGGCTGGCCTCCGTAAGACGCCTCACCGAGGCCTACCAGCGCGAAGCTGACCGCGCCGCCTTCGGCACGCCGGCTCCGGCTGGCCCAAGCCGGGCTGGTGCTGTCAGGCAACGCGGCGCCGTCATCGCCGACACGCTTGGAGTCGATCGCCCGGTCTACGCCACCCCGCTCGAGAACCTGCGCGCCGCCCAGGCGGCCGTAGACGAGCTGGACGGCTTGGAAGCCGAAGACCTCCCCCACATGACACGGCGCATACAGCAACTAATTGATGCAGCCGCTCGGCGGCACGAAGCCGACGCCTGCGCGGGGAGCCCTCCCCCGCGCCGCGACCACGACGCGACTTCCCGATCGCCGACTACGAGCAACACCCGCGCGTGGCGCGAGAAAGAGCCGGCTTCCAGCCGAAGCCGGACCCAAATCTCCATCGAGTGAGACGCGGACGGCCGCCCCCGAGCCATGGAATGGCGGGGCACCCCGCCTCCGCCTCGAGCTCGTGGAGAGAGATACCCCACCCCGCCTCCGGTGGCTCACCCGACTCTCAGCGGCCGGCTTGGTCGCCGCGAAGGAGTCGGCGAAAACGACGCCCGCCACCGGATCGACCGCCTGGCTAGATCCCTGGCGCTGGAAGAAGAAGACGATGTCGGCCCGCCTTGCTTTGGCCCCCGCATCCGCGACGAGCCCTTCCCCAAAGGGTTCTCGCTCCCAAGAGACATGCCCAAGTACAACGGCTCGGTGAAGCCGGAAGACTGGCTGACCAACTACTCCACAGCCGTCAGCATCGCCAATGGCAACCGGTGCGTTGCCATGAAGTACGTGCCCCTCATGCTGCAAGGCACGGCACAGACTTGGCTTAACAGCCTCAAGCCTCTCAGCATCAACAGCTGGGTAGATTTCACTGAAGCCTTCGTTCGCAACTTCACCAGCACCTACAAGCGGGCTCCCAAGCCCAGACAGCTCTCCCTGTGCGTACAGGGCCCAGCCGAGTCCACTCGCGACTACCTTACGCGTTGGGCCGAGCTCCGCAACTCCTGCGAGGGGGTGCATGAGGTGCAAGCCATCGAGTACTTCACTACCGGGTGCCGAGAGGGCACCCTCCTCAAGCACAAGCTTCTTTGCGATGAGCCGACTACCCTCGACGAGCTCCTGAACATCGCCGACAAGTACGCCACTGCCGACTCCTCGATGAAGACCGAGCTCCGGGTGGACGCATCCGGAAAAGTGCTCAATCCGGCGCCCCAAGCACCAGCTGGAGATGCCGGCCGACGCCAACACCAGAATGATCAGAAGTGCAAAGGCCCTGCGCCGCCTCCCGCTAGCCGGCAGGTGGCCACGGTCGAAGATACGCCGCCTGAGGGGCGGCCCGCGCCCAAGAAACCCAAGGGCGGTCAGCCGGCTTGGCAGCCGGCCTTCTCCTACGAGAAAACCCTTGACGCCCCGTGCAAGTTCCATAGCGGCGCGAAGCTGTCCAACCACACGACCCGAAAGTGTAACTGGCTCGCCCGAATCTCCAAGGGCGAAGGGCTCACGCCGACTCCGCCTGCCGGCCCGCCGCCTCCGGCCCCGCCGCCCAAGGCCGCTCGGCCCGCGGTCGACGCCGTGCAGGACGAGTTCCCCGATGAGCAAGCATCTTACGTTGTCTTTACAAGCCAACCCGAAGACCAGCGCAGCAAGCGCCGAGAGCAACAAGAAGTTAATGTGGCCGTCGCCAACCCAGCCGGCCACATGCATTGGTCAGAGAAATCCATCAGTTGGAGCCAGGCCGACCACCCAGAGGTGATGCCGTCCCCCGGCTCCTACGCTTTGGTCCTGGAGGCCACCCTTGCGACGGACACGCGTGCCGCGCGCTTCTCCCGCGTGCTGATCGACGGTGGAAGTAGCATCAACATCCTGTACCGCGACACCATGGAGAAGCTGGGTGTCAAGGCAAAGCAGCTTGTGCCGACTCGAACGGTGTTTCACGGCATCGTACCCGATTTGTCCTGCGCCCCCATCGGCAAGATCAAGATCGATGTACTCTTTGGGGGCAAGGATCATTTCTACCGGGAAGCAATCTGGTTCGAGGTGGTGGACCTGGAGAGCCCTTACCACGCCTTGCTTGGCCGACCCGCCTTGGCCAAGTTCATGGCGGTCCCCCACTACGCTTACCTCAAGATGAAGATACCAAGCTCCAAGGGCATCATCACCATCGCCGGCGACTACAAGAAGTCCGCCGACTGCACCGCAGCCAGCAGCCGGCTGGCCGAATCCCTCGTGATTGCCGAAGAGAAGAAGACGCTGGACAGGGTCGTGGCCATGGCCAACAAGCAGCTAAACCAGCCCGCCGACTCCAAGGAGTATGATGCCCAAGGATCTTTCCAGCCGGCCAAGGAGACCAAGAAGATACAGCTCGACCCCGAGCACCCCGAGAGGTTTGCCATCATTGGGGCGAGCCTGGATAGCAAATAGGAAGGCGAGCTCGTCGATTTCCTCCGTGAGAATCGGGATATCTTTGCATGGTCCCCCAAGGACATGCCGGGTGTTCCGAAGGATTTCGCCGAGCACAAATTACATGTGCGGGAGGATGCCAAACCAGTCAAGCAGCCTCTCCGCCGACTGTCAGAGGAGAAGAGAAGGATCATAGGGGAGGAGATAGCCCGGCTTCTTGCAGCCGGCTTCATCATGGAAGTTTTCTTCCCCGAGTGGCTCGCGAACCCGGTTCTCGTGCTGAAAAAGAATAACAAGCGGCGCATGTGTATAGATTACACAAGCCTCAACAAAGCCTGCCCAAAAGATCCTTCGCTCTGCCCAGAATTGATCAAGTGATAGACTCCACAGCCGGATGCGAGCTGTTGAGCTTTTTGGATGCTTATTCGGGATACCACCAGATAAAACTGAACCCGGATGATCGACTGAAGACCGCCTTCATCACGCCGTTTGGAGCCTTCTGCTACCTGACTATGACATTCGGCTTGAGGAATGCCGATGCCACTTTTCAGCGTTGCATGCAGAAGTGCCTCCTCACGCAGCTCGGCAAGAACGCCCACGTCTACGTGGATGATATCGTAGTGAAGATGGAGAAGCACGACACTCTGCTGGAAGACCTGAAGGAGACATTCGAGAACCTGCGCCGGTTCCGAATCAAGCTCAACCCCGAGAAATGCGTGTTCGGAGTGCCAGCCGGCCAACTCCTAGGCTTTCTAGTCTCCGAACGCGGCATCGAGTGCAACCCTGTGAAGATCAAGGCCATCGAGAGGATGGCGGTCCCAACCAAGCTTCGAGAGATTCAGAAGTTCACCAGGTGCCTGGCCTCTCTGAACCGCTTCATCAGCCGGCTTGGAGAGAAAGCTCTCCCTCTCTACCGCCTCATGAAGAAGAGTACCCACTTTGAGTGGAATGACTAGGCCGACCAAGCTTTCCACGAGCTGAAGAAAATGCTGGCCACGCCGCCTGTCTTGGCGGCGCCGACTGAGAAAGAGCCCATGCTCCTTTATATTGCCGCCACTAGCCGGGTGGTCAGCACCGCCATTTTGGTCCAACGCCCCGAAGAAGGCCGAGCCCAGCCGGTCCAGAGGCCGGTTTATTACCTGAGCGAGGTGCTGTCCGCCTCGAAATAGAATTACCCGCACTACCAGAAGATGTGCTACGGCATGTACTTCGCCGCCAAGAAGCTGAAGCCATACTTTCAAGAACATCCCATCACGGTCGTATGCACTGCCCCGCTGGCCGAGATCATAGGCAGCCGGGATGCATCCGGCCGGGTGGCTAAGTGGGCCATCGAGCTGGCCCCTTACACGATCTTCTACCAACCCCGCACCGCCATCAAGTCGCAAGCACTGGCCGACTTCCTCGTCGACTGGGCCGAGACCCAGTACTTACCGCCAGCTCCCGACTCCACCCATTGGCGCATGCACTTTGACGGATCCAAGATGCGCACCGACTTGGGAGCCGGCATCGTCCTTACCTCTCCTAAGGGCGACAAGCTCAGATACATGCTGCAGATCCACTTCGCCGCCTCCAACAATGTAGCCGAGTACGAAGCGCTCATACACGGGCTCCGGCTTGCCAAGGAACTCGGCATCCGCCGGATCCTGTGCTATGGCGACTCAGATTTGGTGGTTCAGCAATCTTCTGGCGACTGGGATGCCAAGGACGCAAACATGGCGAGCTACCGCTTCCTAGTGCAGCAAATCAGTGGATACTTCGATGGATGTGAATTCCTCCATGTGCCGCGAGCCGACAACGAGCCAGCAGATGCCCTGGCCTGAATAGGCTCCACGCGGCAAGCAATACCAACCGGCGTCGCCCTACAACGCCTCCTCAAGCCATCCATCAAGCCGTCTCCGGAATCCGACTCCATCTTCGTGCCGCCTAACCCCGATGGGGCCGGGTCCGGCTCGAAGAATCAAGCAGTCGGCCCGGGGACTTCAATACTCGGCTCGGGGACTGCAGTAGCCGGCTCGGGGACTGCCGCACCCGGCTCGGGGACTGCGGTACCCGGCTCGAGGACTGCGGTAGCCGGCCCGGGAACTTCTTCAGCACAGCAAGCGGCGGCCGACTCCATCACTTCATTACCCAGCCCGCCCACCCTGGTGGTTGTAGCCACATTGGCAGCAGGGGAAGTCGCAGCTCCATCATGGGCCCAAACCATCCGCAACTTTTTGGTGAACCAAGATCTGCCGGCTGATGAAACCGAAGCAAGACAAGTCCAGCGCCGAGCCGGAGCATACACAATCGTCAACAGAGAGCTTGTCAAGCGCAGCGTCACCGGAGTCTTACATCGATGCGTCGAGCAGGAGAAAGGCATTGCAATCCTCAGGGATATACACCAAGGAGAGTGCGGCCACCACGCCGCATCAAGATCACTTGTCGCCAAAGCCTTCCGCCACGGTTTCTTCTGGCCGACTGCTTTGGACGACGCCAAAGAGCTAGTCAAACACTGCAAAGGCTGCCAGCTTTTCAGCTCCAAGCAACACATGCCGACTTCGGACTCAAGACCATTCCCATCACCTGGCCCTTTGCCGTCTGGGGACTGGATATGGTGGGCCCATTCAAGATGGTGCACGGCGGCATGACGCATCTGCTCGTCGCCGTCGACAAATTCACCAAGTGGATTGAGGCGAAGCCGATAAAGAAGCTGAATGGGCCGACTGCGGTGACTTTCATTGCAGATATAACAACCCGGTACAGTGTACCGCACAGCATCATCACCGACAACGGCACGAATTTTGCCAAAGGTGCCTTGGCACGGTTTTGCGCGACACAAGGTATCCGGCTGGACCTTGCGTCCGTCGCCCACCCGCAGTCAAACGACCAAGTGGAGCGAGCAAATGGCCTCATCCTGTCCGGCATCAAGCCCCGACTGGTCGTACCTCTGGAGCGTTCAGCCGGCTGTTGGCTCGATGAGCTGCCGGCTGTCCTATGGAGTCTGCGTACTACCCCAAATAGATCAACCGGCTTCAATCCTTTCTTCCTTGTATATGGTGCCGAGGCAGTCATCCCAACGGACATCGAGTTCGACTCGCCTCGGGTAACCATGTACACGGAAGCGGAAGCCAAAGAAGCAAGAGAAGACGGCGTCGACCTGCTGGAAGAAGGCCGGCTGTTAGCCCTCAGCCGGTCTGCCATCTACCAGCAGGGTTTGCGCCGCTACCACAGCTGGAGGGTCCGACCAAGATCCTTCCAGGAGGGCGACCTTGTGCTCCGGCTGATCCAGCGAACAGCCGGCCAGCACAAGCTCGCAGCCCCCTGGGAGGGCCCCTTCATCGTCAGCAGAGCTCTAGGCAACGATGCCTACTACCTCATCGACGCGCAGAAGCCGAAGGCACGCAAGAGAGACGACTCCGGCAAGGAGTCGGAACGACCATGGAATGCAAATCTTCTTCGGAAGTTTTATAGTTAAAATGCAGTATGTATTATGTCCACTTTTGTATTAAGTACGAAACAATAGGCTCCCCGAGGAGGACTCGAGGACTGCCATCTTTTATTTTATGAATGAAAGTTATCATGCGTATGATATCGCCTGTTCATTTATTTTGTCTGGCACCGGGTTCGACGAGTCGGCCCGGGGACTAGCCGACTGGAGTTATATTAGGAGCCCTGCCCACAGTCAGACAAGTAATGTGCCGACACCCAGGCTTGGCTCTTGCCAAAATCGCAGTTCGAAGAACCGACTGCCCGGCTGGCAAGAGTCATAAGCCGGAAAGGGTGTGCACACGAAAAATGGCTAGGGACTAACGGGCTTATATATAACAAAAGCCGGCTTGCCGCCTCCCGCCGACCGACTACCAAAGTAGCCGGCCGGCCGGTTTACATTCAGTCTGCTTTGAATCCAAGAAAGCTCGAGTACTTGCTTTCCCAAAGAGGGAAGGCGGCAAAGGAAAAAAGCCTAAGGATAAAAAAGTGCACTTGAATGGAAGCCAACACATGCATACAATAATATTTACACAAAGGCCTCCAGAGAGGTCAGCATCCAACATTGTTCGATACACCCCCAGTGGGTGGAATTGCGGAAACTTAAAATTGTTTGAAAAAGCAAAAGCAGGAACAATAGGAACGACAGATCAAGCCGGCGGGGCCGCTGACGAGCCGGGCTGGGCGGTGGAGGCGGTCGTGCCGACTGAAGGAGCGGCCGGTTGGCCAACTTCGGCCTGATCATCACCTTCGGCAGAGGGCGCGCTCCCGCGCGGCTCGTTGCTGGAGGCACGGTCGGCTTGAGGGCGGTCGGCCGTCTCACCAGTCGGCTCGACGTCTCCGCCGTCTTCTTCCTCGTCGTCCTCGCCCTCGTCGCTGGAGGCAATCTCCTCGGCCGAGTCCTCGCCTTCCGCCGGGTTCAGCCCGAACCACTCCTCCGGCTGGGCGATGCCGTCATCACTGAGTTCCGGCGCGAAGACGCCGGTGTCGGTGCACTCGGCGATCGTCGAGGCGCGTTGCGCGATCGCCGGCCGCACTTCCTCCAGCTCCGCGTCGGCCTCCAACCGCCAAGTCCGCAGCTGGTCCAGGCTCAGCCCTGGGTACCATGCACGGACGAACTCCAGCGCACGCCCGGCTCTGAGACGGGCTGCTGACGCCTTCCAAGCCTCGAAGCGGCCGACTGCGACTTCTAGCCAGTCGGCGGTCCGACTTGGGGTGCGGGGAATCACCTGGCCAGGCCAGAGCGCGGCCAGCACCTGCGCCCCGGCACGTTGGAGCCGGCGGAGCATCCGATGGGCCGGCTGCAGTCGCGCTTGGATGGCGATGAGCTGCTCCGACAATGTTTGATTTGCATCCGGCGGAATAACAACTCTAGCCTGACGGCGCGCCTCGCGATGGGCCTCGATGGCTTGGGCGGCGAGGACGGAGTGGCCGGGAAAGTAATCTGCGCAAAGTAACAAGCACAAGTCAGAATAAAAACCTCGGGCGGCCGGCATATGGAGGAAGGGTAAGAAAGGCGGCTTACCATCGATCAGATCTTCGATTCGGCCGAAACCTTCCTCCAGCGCTTGGCGCGTCTCGGCCCAGCTAGCCGCCTTGGTCTTGAGCTCCGCCTTCAGGGCAGCCTCGCCGTCCTGCGCCTTCTGCAGGGCCGCCTTATGGCTTTCCTCCTGGTCGGCCAGTCTCTTGACCAGGCGGTCGCGCTCCTGAACCAAGTTGGCATTCTCGGCGTCCTTGGCACGAAGAGCGGTCTGCACTTCGCCGAGCTCCCTCCGCAAGTCGGCGTTGGCCTCTGCATGAGCAAAAGACAAAGAGAAAAAGTCAGCAAGGGAAAAGTCGTCAAGGAAGATCCGACCCGACTGCTCTGCAGTCGGCCCGAATCTCGGGGACTACACCAAGTGGGTGCGCTGTCGCGCCCCCACGAGAGACAGATAAAAGCAATATACTTACGTCGGCTGCTGGCCAGGTCTTCGGTCCTCCGGCTCAGCTCCCGAGCCTGGGAGTTGAAGGCGGCGGCACGAGAGTTGTGATAATCCTAAAGATCAGACAGAAAACAGAGTTAAGATAGTCGTCGGGAAAGATCCGACCCGACTGCGGTGCAGTCGGCCCGGATCTCGGGGACTACACCCAGTGGGTGTGCTAGCGCGCCCCCACGGAAAAAATCACAGAACCAGAGCGGTCGACAAGTAAAAAACTTACCCGGATTGCGGACCGCGTCGACAGAAACTCCTGAGTAAATTGCCGCAGGAGGGCGGCCTGGGCCCGCAGCCGGCTCCGAACCCCTTGGGCCGCCACGTTCAGCTCGCCGCTTCCTCCGCTGGGAGTCCACCCGGACGTGGCGGAGCTGGCCGCCTCCAAGGCTTCTGCCGTCTGGTCGGCACCCGCGGCTTGGCGCGTATCCGGCGGGGCCGTGCTCCCTCCGGCGCGCTGGCTCGCCGCCAGCTCAATTTCAAGACCGGCTCCGGCCTCGGGTGCGACCCGGGCCGGCTCCTCCAGCACCGCCGACGACTGGCCGCCTTCGCCTGCTCGGGCTGGCGCTGCCGGTGGCGTCCTCTCCGCGAAGACCTCAAAGAGCTCATCCCTCTGCACCAGCGGCTAATCGGGGGTGATCTCCTCTGCCGTGGGCAGCGGGATGTCCGGGTCCAAGGTGTGGAGGGGGATGGCGAGCAGCGGAGGCTGGCTATGCCTGCCCTCCGCCTCCGTCTCCACGGTCGCCCGCTCCGATGGAGTCTCGGCTGCCGCGTCCGCTCGCTCCGTCGCCGCCCGGGCGGCTTCCCGCTCCGCCGCCTCCCTCTCTTGTCGTGCCTCGCAGGCGTTCCGCTCCGTGGCTTCTGCAAGATCAGCGCGGGGGTCCACACGGCGGGGCCCTGAAGCTCCAGCACCCGGCCCGACCACGGAGCCGCCTGGGCCTCGCTCGAGGGAAAGCGGCGCCCTGCTCGGAAATCGGAGAAGAGTTAGAACAAAGGAAGACAACAAAAAACAAGCACGCAAGCGGCCAAAGGGCTTACGAGGAAACCGCTGGAGGTTTCTTCACCGCCTTCCGGAAACGGGCCGCCTTCGCCGCCGCTTCGTCTCGCTTCGTGGCCGTGGCGGAGGCCCTCGTCTTTTTCGGCCGGCTTCCGAAGAGAGGAAGCGCGGCTCGGCGCTTCGACGTTCCACCACCGGCAGCCGGCGCGGCGGACGAGCCCGCGCTGTGACGATCGGTTGCCGGCTGGTGGCGCGGGATTTCTTCGGCGTCGGCATCATCCGGCCAGTCGTCAAAACTGGCCGAGAGCCCCGTGCCGCCGAGCTCGGTGACGTCCCCGGTGGCGGCGTCCTCCATGGCGGCCGCAGCCAAATCCGGGTCGTCGATGTCGTCTACCGTGCGGTCCGGGGCATACTGGCGTTCGACTCCGGTCGCCCCGGCTGGCGGCGGAAGAAGAGGGTTCTGATAAAAAAGAGAAAGGAGAAAAGCCGCCCGGTCAGAAGCCGGCCGGCACAAGCCGACTGATGACAGAAATAAGGACTTACCACAGGCGGAGGATGGGCGCGGGAGTACGGCGCCTTGCCGAATTGCCAGTCGTCGGTGAGCTTGAGGTTGGCGATGTAGTTCACCATGAGTGCTACCTCGGCATGGGGCATCTCCCATGTGCTCAGCTGGCAAGGGTCGAAGCGCTCGCTCATCTGGCATAGCATGTGGGGCCGGCTCTGAAGGGGAAGAATCCGGCGCTCGACGAAGGCGGCCACCAAGTCGGCTCCGCGCAGGCCTTCCGACTGAATCATTACCCGAAGCCAGGCGATGGAGGCATTCTCGGCCGGAGACAAGGACTTGGAACGGAAGCCCCAAGACGGCCGCCTCCCAGCCGGCGGGCCGGCTACGTAAGCCGGCAGGTTAACATAGTCTCCTTGCGGGGCGACGTTCTTGACGCAGAAATACGATTTCTGCTAGAGTTTGACCGATTGGATTAAAGGAATATGCGGAAAGGGGTTGTTGTCGCTTGACCTCTTCATCGCGATGAAGGCCCCGCAGGGGGCGGGCACGCCGGCGGTGACGATGCCGAGCTTGTTTTGGAAGAGCTCCGCCCAAAGCTCCAGCGTGGGCAGCACTCCCAAGAAACCTTCGCAGAGAGAGACGAAGGACGACAGCAGCATCACTGCGTTGGGCGTGAGGTGATGCGGCTGGAGTTGGTAGAAGTCGAGGAAGGAGCGCATGATGCCACTCGTCGGGAAGCCGAAGCCACGCAAGAAATGCGTGCGGAAGACGACGCGCTCGCCTTCCTCCGGCGCCAGCGATATTTCCGTCTCCGGCGCCAGACGAGCCTGCATGAGGTTGGCGGCGGGCAGGCGGCGGGTCCGGCGGAGAAACTCGATGTGGTCTTCGTGGACGTTGGACCCGTCCCACGAGCTTGAGAGCGCCATGGACATGGCGGCGTGGGCGGGCTGCGACGGGAGGCTGTGTCGGGCGCGAAGGAAGAAGAAGGGAAAGAAGAGCAAGGAGGGACGGGGAGCGGGGGAGCGAGCAAGCCTTTGTCTCTCCCCCTCCCCCTCCTACTTGTAGGCTCGCGCGCCGAAGCCGAGGAGGCGCAGCGTGGGGGATCGTGGGGATCGATCGCGCCCATCTCCCCCACGCCCCGCGTTAATTGCGCGCCTTGAAGACACGAAGAAACGGCCACGGGGAGGCGAGCAGTCCCCTCGGGCCGCAGAAGATCCGCGCCCGGGCCGAGGCCAAGGAGTGGTGGGCCCGGGCCTGCGGCGGCGTCCCGTCATGCGCGTGCGACGGCAGGACTTCTCCGCCACGTGGCCCATCGTGGGGCCCGTCGCCAGCCTGTGGGTCAACCACGGTCGTATTAATAAACAAGAAAGCTCTCCGAAGTCGGCTTACAACGGCGAGGTCGGCTCCTCAGGGTATGAAGCTGACCAAGCTTCTCGTCCCTCTGTCCGCCGTGAAGCTCGCCCAGCTTCGGGGACTACTATCGGAGTAAATAGCCATGGGTAGCCTAGCCAGCTTCCCCTGGCCCATCAGAAAAAATTACGAGCCCGTCCAGCTCTCAAGAAGATTCAAGACCTGGGGCCGCCTCCCCCCTCTACCGGCTACCTCTTAGGCCGGCTTCGGGGGCGGCCCGCCCTTTACCCTCATGAAGAAAGTTGTGGAGGGCCGACTACGAGAAGCCGGCTATAGCAAGGCCGGCTACGAGAGGCCGGCTCCCATAAAGCAGTCAAAGCCGTACCCGCAATGTACGCATCCACCCTGTGATGATGAAGCGGGGCGTGGCTACAGTGGAGCCTGCCACCCCCAAGACCCGGAGCACGCCTGGTACAGTGCACCGTACGGGTGGCCATGACCCGTCCGGCATGGCACGGTTGCCACGGCGGCTCCGACGCCGTCCACGACGGGCCGCCAGCGTGGCCCCCGAGGCGGTGGGCCCCTTCGGGCAGAGAGATGCCGAAGGCGGCCGCACCTCCTCTCAAGCCAGCAAGATAGAGGGCCGGCTTCCCATAGCCGGCCTGCCACCTTCCTCGAAGGAGACGCCCATTAAGGAGACAAGATACGGCGGGGGTACAGTAATCGCCCGCCAGGGCGGCGGTACTGTAGCCACGCTTACCCTGACCAAGCCTGTGTCAACCGCACGGAGTAACAGTAACCAGCCACCGACCAGGCCCTGGCCTGTGGGGCCTGCCTGTCGACCAATGAGCCGGCAGCCGGCGGGACCCACCAGCCGGCAGGCCCCAGTAGCCGGCGCAGAAGCCGGCAAGCATAGTCACAGACAGCTGGGCCTCGCGCCCAGCTGGATTACCATTGTACCCCCGGGGGGTAGGCCTATATAAACCCCCCGGTGCACCCATGCAAAGGGTTGGACTCTCAAGTTAGACCTAGACACCATACAAGGAGAGGAAGCAAGCTAGCTGAGCCCTTCTTCCTCCTTCCACCCAAAATAGCTCAAGGAGCATTGTAGCTACTTGTTCATTTAGTAACCATGCGGAGACCCCGCAGAGCAGCAGTAGGGGTGTTATCTCCCCGGAGAGCCCTGAAGCTGGGTAAGATTCACCGGCGTGCATGTCTTCGCCTTATCCCGTTTCCAGGCACCGGCGGTGTTTTATTGGCTCCCACAATGATAAGCCACCCGTTGGCATATGTGGCTCCTACCACCCGACACCTCCCCTCGAGAGCGCCGCGCGAGGGGGCTGGGCACGGGGGCTACGGCTGGGTCACGCCCAGGCGTACGCCGCCTAGCCAGGCCCCTCGGGCCTGGTTCGTCGCACGTCTCTCCCCGAGCGGAGCCAAGGTATGAAGGCCGTTTGCGCGTCAAGGGGGACCCCTGGGCATCGCGACCCAGGGGCCTAACTGGTCCCGTAGCCCCTCACTCCTTGGTTCCGAAAGGCTATGCTGGGTGAGGTACGCGCGGGGCCGGGCTCTGCAGACGTAGAACGGTAGCCGCGCTTACATCTCGCTTTATCACCCGCTGTTCGCGCGTCAAGGGGGACTCCTGAGCATCGCGACTCAGGAGCCTAACTGGCTCCGTAGCCCCTCACTCCTTAGTTCCGAAAGGCTATGCTGGGTGAGGTACGCGCGGGGTCGGGCTCTGCAGACGTAGAACGGAAAACACACCTACATCACACTTTCCCTACTTGTTGTTCGAGCGCCAAGGGGGACTCCTGAGCATTGCGACTCAGGAGCCTAACCTGTCACGTGGCCCCTCACTCCTTTGGTCCCGCCCTGGTTTCCGGTTGGGGCTGATGCTGGGTGAGGCATGCGCGGGGCCGGGCCCTGCCGGCGTAGGACGCAAGCAAGTAGGGAAGAAAAGCATAAAATCCAAGGAACCTAAAAGCAAATATTACAGTCCATACTGTCAGTCTCGATGCCA
This sequence comes from Triticum monococcum, assembly GCA_034509565.1. Lineage (NCBI taxonomy): Eukaryota > Viridiplantae > Streptophyta > Magnoliopsida > Poales > Poaceae > Triticum > Triticum monococcum. Next base: position 55,155,847 of record CM067845.1, on the reverse strand, counting down.
AACACAAGTTTAAATGCCTCCCCGAGGCGCGATGCATGTGCAGGAACCTAAAGAAGAGCAGGGATGGGACGGAGTCACTCGTCGGCGCTGGTTTCGCCTTGTGGAACAGCAGGGTCGGCAGCACCTTGCTTCGGCCTGGTGCTGAAGGCCCGGAACTTCTCCAGCAGCGCCTCCGCGCGCCCCTTCATGGCTTCGACAGTGGCAGCAGCACCGTCGCCGCTCACCGGTTCCAGTAGGGCATCGAGGTCGGTGTTGGGATCGCGGAGGTAGACGTGGGCGAAGACCCGTGTCAGCGCGGCAGAAGACAGGACATGCGCCTCGGCCTCGGCCGCAGGGCCGATGCCAAGGACGACATCCCCAAGAGCCTTGACCAGGAAGGGAAGCAGCTTGGCGGGGCCATCCTCGTCACCAGCTAGCGGGCTGTCCAAGCCGCTCTCGTAAAGCATCTTCAGCGAAGCACGTGCGTCCTTCTCCATGTCCGCGAAGGCCACGCGATCTTCGGCGAGGACCTGAGCCTTGGCGTCCAGCTCCGTCTTCGTCGCCTCCAGCTCTTTCTTCCACACGCCTAGACGCTTGCGGCGCTTCTTGAGCTTGGCCTCCGAGTCCTCGAGCGCCGCCTCACGCGCCTTCGCCCCCTTCTCCTGCTCTTGGCGAAGGCGAACCTCCTCCGCAAGTTGGCCCCGCAGGCCTTGCAGCTTGTCCTCCAGCGCCTTGCAGCGGTCACGGGCCTTGACCGCTTCCCCCAGAGCCGCGTCATGAGCATTCTTCGCCTCAAGGACGACCCGCTTCTCCTCGTCCCAGGCCGTCGAGGCCTGAACCAGCGCCGCTCGAATCGAAGCATCAGAGCGAATCCACCCCGAAGACAGTTCCAGACACCCGACCACCAGGCGAGGGTCGGCGCCGAGAAGGTCCTGATGCAGCCGGTCCAGTTCAGCAGCAGCATGCTCCAAGACGAAGGAAGAAGAAGGAAGAGCCTCGGCGCGCTCCAGGACGACAGGAGGAGCTGAGGGAGCAGTGGCCAGCAAAACGGGAGGAGAAGGTGGCGGCGGCAAGGCCGCCGAATCCCGAGCCAGCATTCGCTGCGTCTCCCCAGTCGTGGCAGTGGCGCCAGACGAGGACACTTCAGGAGTCACCTGGGCCATGGGGGCTGAGCTCGCCCCCGCCAGCATGGCCAGACCTCCTGAGGGCGACCGACCAAGAGAAGCCCGCGCACTGCGATCGCCCCCTTTCACAGGCGGGGGCGCTGCCGCGGATGGAGCCTCAGGAGCCCGCTTCGGTTTCTTCGCCGTGGGCGCCCGCCTACTCAAGAGAAGCAATCATCAAGCCTCGTCGGCAGAATGAGAAACAAGAGAACAAGGATCAAGCGCTTACGGGTCATCGCCGGTGAGCTCGGGCAGCTTTCGGCCCAACTTCAAGCCAAACAGCCGGCTGGAAGGGTCGACCTTGGGAGCAGAAGGCGCGGCAGCGGACTGCCCCGGGGTAGGGGCAGGCCCGCGGGGGACCAGCCCGGTCCTGTCCTTCTTCGGGACCGGGGGTGAGCTCCCGCTACCCAGCACATCGTCATCGTCATCATCATCATCATCATCGCTCGGCGATAGGCGAAGAGTATGGGGCGAGCGCCGAGGGAGGGGAGCCCTCGACTCTCCGTCAGCCGCCCCGGAGTCGGGCCCCTCTTCCCGCTCCTCTTCGTCCTCCTCCTCGCTGGAGTCACCGGAGGGCACGTCCAGCAGTCCTTCAGAAGGCGCCACGGGCACGAGCCCGACCCCATTGAAAACGGGCATGGACTTCACCACTTGCTCCTAGTCGCTGCGAAGAAACAAGGGCTCGGGAGCACCCTCCAACCTTGCCACCGTGCCCCCGACCAGAGATTGAAGAACCGCGTTCACGTCCTCTTCGTCCACGGGCCCAGGGCTCAGATGAGGCTTCCACATCGGAGAAGAGTACTGCCGGAGTGGAGCCAGCTGCTGCTCCAAGAACTCCCTCAACAGTGACGGACCAGTCAACTTCGCCGTCGCCATGTTGGCTGGCCTCAAGTCCGCATCCATCTTCTCCAACACCGGCTTCGCGTGGGGATCCGCGAGCTCCGCCCGGCCCCAGTTACTGGCGCTCACGGCCTGCTCCGTGGGCGGGATCAACCGAGGGTGGACGTGCCCGGCGTCAACCAAGACCCACTTGCTCCGGAAGCCATCTGCCCTCTTCCCGGGACTCGAGATGGCAATGGTGCTGCCATGCGCGACGAAGCTCGTGCACGCGGAAGGAGAACTGCCAGTTGTCCGGAGGTAGAAGTAGTGGCGCAGCAAGGCCACCGAGGGTTGCACCCCTATGTGGGCCTCGCAGTAGTAAGCGAAGAGCACCAGGAGAAGGACAGAGTTGGGGTGGAGATGCAGAGCCAGCAAGTTGTAATGGCGGAGGACAGAGAAGAAGAACTCGGAGAAGGGAGGCACCAAGCCCGCTGCGATGGTGCTCACAAAGAAAGGATAATAGGTGCTCCCTCGACCTTCAGGGGAGGCGGAGCCGACCTTGAACACCTCCGTCCCGATGACGCCCTGCGCCGCCGCCATTCTGCACAGCCGGGCAAAGGTGGCCTTGGACACAGTCGGCGGGTCCAGAGCAGGGGAATACCAAGCTTCGGCCGGAGGCTTGCGAGGTGCCATGGCTTCCTAGGTCGCGCAACCGGAGTAGATCTGGAAGTTTGGAGGAAGAAAGGGGAGACGCAAGAAAAGGGACCTGAGCAGCAACCGGAGAAAGCAAGGGTGTAGTCTGGGAAGATGCCTCTCCCTTGTCAACCCGCGCAGTTGCTAAGGCACCCACGTCCAATCAACCGCCACGCGGCGTCCAAGGCCGCAGGCTGTTGGGGCCCGCGGCGCTTCGCCCTTGCCCTTTCGCCTCTTGGCACGGCCAAGTCCATGCGCGCCTTGGGCCCGGGGGCTACTGTCGGCGTTCTGGGAACGGGGGTCCCCAGACTTGCCTGCCTGCGGCCCGCGGCGTGGCTCAAGTGGGGGCCCAGCGCGGCCCAACTTCATCAACACGAGGCTCAAGACCCTCGCGAGGCGGACGACGCGGCGCATCCTCAGGCACAGCCTCGTCAGGCTGGCTCGCGAGGAGGCGGAGAGTTCAAGGCGGGGTACCTCGCGAGGTGCCCATGACGCAAGCCATGACGACACGGGGCACCAGGCGGGTGCCAGCGCGCGCAGCGTCCCTCTTTCCTCTTTGGTGCAAAGGGGGCAAACGTATCCGTGGAGTACCGAGGCATCAGGCAAAGGTTGCCACTTCGATGCAACGAGACCAAGACCAGGAGGATTACGAGACGGAGGTCACCATGGAGCCCAGCGCGGCGTCATCACCAGAGCCTTTGGCAGGCGAAGACTGCTTTTGTCAGGATAGATGTACTCGCTGTCCCCCTTCAAATTAGCCCGCCATTGTTGGATCCCTTCCCGCTCGATATTTGGGGAGAGGACCAGGGCCTCTATAAATAGGACTAGCCACCCACATAGCAAGGGGTTCGGTTCGGTTCGGCTCGAGAGGTTAGGTCAGGTTCGGTTCGGTCCGGGATCTGAGAGAGAAAGAGAGAGAAAGGTGACTGAACTCTTCATAGCAGTTCATCACCACAGCCAAGAACAGACCCTCGCGAGGCTGTTCTTCCTTGTATTGTTCATCCACACCAGCCCCAGGAGGCAATCCATCCACCACACACTGGAGTAGGGTATTACACCACATCAGTGGCCCGAACCAGTATAAATCTTGTGTCTTTCGTACAGCTCTTTTAGTAGTTTAGATCCCATCGAGACGGAGAGGTTGAAGGCAAGATTTCCGCGCGCACCCCAGTGTTCGAAACTTAAGGGTCTGCCGGAACCCGAAATCCGACAGTACCACAAGGGCGCGCGGTAGTACCGCTTCGGCGGTTCTACCGCTCGTGGCTATATGCAACAGGGCCTCGTCTGGTCACTGACGCGCGAGCGGTAGTACCATGACGTCAAGCGGTAGTACCGAAACCCCTTGCGGTAGTACCACGTGTGGTGGGCTGAGTGAGTGGGTAACGGTTGGATCTTTTCTCCCACTATATAAAGGCGGTCTTCTTCCCCAAGAAGACCACCTCTTCTCTCCCTAAGCTCCATTGTTGCTCAAAGCTCCATTTTCACCCGATCTCTCTCCCTAGCTAGCCAATCAAACTTGTTGATTTTCTAGGGATTGGTTGAGAAGGCCCCGATCCACACTTCCACCAAGAGAAATTTGATTCCCCCACTAATCCCTTGCAGATCTTGTTACTCTTGGGTGTTTGAGCACCCTAGACGGTTGAGGTCACCACGGAGCCATATTCCATTGTGGAGAAGCTTCGTAGTGTCGTTGAGAGCCTCCGATTAAGTTGTGGAGATTGCCCCAACCTTGTTTGTAAAGGTTCGTTCACCGCCTCCAAGGGCACCAATAATGGAATCACGGCATCCCACATTGTGTGAGGGCGTGAGGAGAATACGGTGGCCCTAGTGGCTTCTTGGGGAGCATTGTGCCTCCACACTGCTCCAACATAGACGTACTTCCTCTCAAAGGGAAGGAACTTCGGTAACACATCCTCGTCTCCACCGGGTCCACTCTTGGTTTTCTCTTACCTTTACATGCGCAAGCTTATATTGTATTGTATCCCTTGCTTGCTTGTGTGCTAGTTGTTGTTGCATCATATAGGTTGCTCACCTAAGTTGCATATCTAGACAACCTATTTTGATGCTAAGTTTAATTTGGTAAAGAAAAGCTAAATTGTCAGTTGCCTATTCACCCCCCTCTAGTCAACCATATCGATCCTTTCAATTGGTATCAGAGCCTCATCTCTTTATTAAGGACTTTGCCATCCGAAGAGTATGGTTGACACCTCAGACGAGGTGGGGGAGCACTCCGGTGCGTGATACGTCTCCAACGTACCTATAATTTTTGATTGTTCCATGCTATTTTATTATCTGTTCCGGATGTTTTATATGCTTTTGTATGCTATTTTATATGATTTTGGGGACTAACCTATTGACCTAGAGCCCAGTGCCAGTTTCTGTTTTTCCTTGTTTTAGAGTTTCACTGAAAAGGAATACCAAACGGAGTCCAAACAGAATAAAACTTTCGCCACGATTTTTCTTGGACCAGAAGACACCCAGGAGACTTGGAGTACAAGTCAGAGGAGCCTAGAGGCGGCCACAAGGGTGGAGGGCATGCCCAGGGGTGGGGCGCGCCCCCCGACCTCGTGGGCCCCTCGTAGCTCCCCTGAGCTAATTCTTTCGCCTATATATACTCTTATACCCCAAAAACATCCAGGGGAGCCACGATACCACTTTTCTACCGCCGCAACCCATGAGATCCTAATAACCCACAAGCATCGGGGATCACAACAGTTTTTGAGGGTAGAGTATTCAACCCAAATTTATTGATTCGACACAAGAGGAGCCAAAGAATATTCTCAAGTATTAACAGTTCAGCTGTCAATTCAACCGCACCTAAAAGACTTAATATCTGCAGCAAAGTATTTAGTAGCAAAGTAATATGGAAATAACGGTAACGGTGGCGAAAGTAACAGTAGCCGTTTTGTAGTGATTGTAACAGTGGCAACAGAAAAGTAACTATGCAAATATCAATATGTGAAAAGCTTGTAGGCAATGCATCAGTGATGGATAATTATGTCGGATGCGATTCCACATGCAACGGTTATAACATAGGGTGACACAAAACTAGCTCCATTTCATCAATGCAATGCAGGCATGCATTCAGAATATAGTCATATGTGCTTATGGAAAAGAACGTGCATGCCATCTTTTGTCCTACCCTCCCATGGCAGTGGGGTCCTATTGGAAACTAAGGGATATTAAGGCCTCCTTTTAATAGAGTACCAGAACAAGCATTAACACTTAGTGAATACATGAACTCCTCAAACTATAGTCATCACCGGGAGTGGTCCCGATTATTGTCACTTCGGGGTTACTGGATCATAACACATAGTAGGTGACTATTGACTTGCAAAATAGGATAAAGAACTCACATATATTCATGAAAACATAAAATGTTCAGATCTTAAATCATGGCACTCGGGCCCTAGTGACAAGCATTAAGCATAGCAAAGTCATAGCAACATCAATCTTAGAACATAATGGATACTAGGGATCAAACCCTAACAAAACCAACTCGATTACATGATAAATCTCATCCAACCCATCACCGCCCAGCAAGCCTATGATGGAATTACTCACGCACGATGGTGAGCATCATGAAATTGGTGATGGAGGAAGGTTGATGATGACGATGGCGACGGATTCCCCTCTTCGGAGCCCCGAAGGGACTCCAGATCAGCCCTCCTGAGAGAGATTAGGGCTTGAAGGCGCCTCCGTATCGTAAAACGCTATGAATCCTTCTCTCTGATTTTTTTCTCCCCGAACGTGAATATATAGAGTTGGAATTGAGGTCGGTGGAGTCTCAGGGGGCCCACAAAACAGGGGGCACGACACCACCCTCATGGACAGGGTGTGGGCCCCCTAGTGTTGATTCTTTTGCCAGTATTTTTTATAAATTCTAAAAATATTCCCCGTGAAGTTTTAGGTCATTCCGGTAACTTTTATTTCTGCACAAAAATAACACCATGGCAATTCTGTTGAAAACATCGTCAGTCCGGGTTAGTTCCATTCAAATCATGCAAGTTAGAGTCCAAAACAAGGTCAAAAGTGTTTGGAAAAGTAGATACGATGGAGACGTATCAACTCCCCCAAGCTTAAACCTTTGCTTGTCCTCAAGCAATTCAGTTGACAAACTAAAAGTGATAAAGAAAAACTTTTACAAACTCTGTTTGATCTTGTTGTTGTAAATATGTAAAGCCAACATTCAAGTTTTCAGCAAAGATTATGAGCCAACCATATTCACAATAACATTTAGGTCTCATGTTTACTCATATCAATGGCATAATCAACTAGCAAGCAATAATAGTAAATCTCATATGACAACACTTTCTCAAAACAATCATAATATGATATAACAAGATGGTATCTCGCTAGCCCTTTCTGAGACCGCAAAACATAAATGCAGAGCACCTTTGAAGCTCAAGGACTGACTAAACATTGTAATTCATGGTAAAAGAGATCCATTCATACTCAATGTAAACTAATAGTAATGCATGCAAATGACAGCAGTGCTCTCCAACTGGTGCTTTTTAATAAGAAGGTGGTGACTCAACATAAAAGTAAATAGATAGGCCCTTCATAGAGGGAAGCAGGGATTTGTAGAGGTGCCAGAGCTCAATTTTTGAAATAGAGATAAATCATATTTTGAGTGGCATACTTTCATTGTCAACATAACAACTGAGAGATCTCGATATCTTCCATGCTACACACATTATAGGTGGTTCCCAAATAGAATGGTAAAGTTTATACTCCCCCACCACCAACAAACATCAATCCATGGCTTGTCCGAAATAACGGGTACCTCCAACTAACAACAATCCTGGGGGAGTTTTGTTTGCAATTATTTTAATTTAAGCATGGGACTGGGCATCCCGGTTACCAGCCATTTTCTCGTGAATGAGGAGCGGAGTTCACTCCTCGTGAGAATAACCCACCTAGCATGGAACATATAGACATCCCTAGTTGATACATGAACTATTCGAGCATAGAAAACAAAATTTCATTTGAAGGTTTAGAGTTTGGCACATACAAATTTACTTGGAACGACAGGTAGATACCTCATATAGGAAGGTATGGTGGACTCATATGGAATAACTTTTGGGGTTTATGGAGGTGGATGCACAAACAGTATTCCCGCTTAGTACAAGTGAAGGATAGAAAAAGACTGGGAAGCGACCATCTAGAGAGCGACAACAGTCATGAACATGCATTAAAATTAATCAACACTGAGTGCAAGCATGAGTAGGATATAATTCACCATGAACATAAATTTCGTGGAGGCTATGTTGATTTTGTTTCAACTACATGGGTGAACATGTGCCAAGTCAAGCCACTCAAATCGTTCAAAGGAGGATACCACCCTATCATACCACATCACAACCATTTTTATAGCATGTTGGCACGCAAGGTAAACCATTATAAACTCCTAGCTAATTAAGCATGGCATGAGCAACTATAATCTCTAATTGTCATTGCAAACATGTTTCATTCATAATAGGCTGAATCAGGAATGATGAACTAATCATATTTACAAAAACAAGATAGGTCGGGTTCATACCAGCTTTTCTCATCTCAATCAGTCCATCATATATCGTCATTATTTCCTTTCACTTGCACAACCGAACGATGTGGATAATAATAATAGTGCATGTGCATTGGACTAAGCTGGAATCTGCAAGCATTTAATACACAAGAGAAGACAAGGTAATATGGGCTCTTGGTTAAATCAACAATAATGCATATGAGAGCCACCCAACATTTTCATCATGGTCTTCTCCTCTCGACCCCCAAAGAAAAGAAAGGAAATAAAACTATTTACACGGGAAAGCTCCCAACAAGCAAAAGAAGAATGAGAAATCTTTTTGGGTTTTCTTTTAGTTATTTCTACTATAGGCATGGAAAGTAAACTAGCTAAAAGCTACAACTAATTTTTTTGGTTTTTCTTAAGGTTTTTCAAACACACAAGAAGAATGCTGGAAAAGAAAATAAACTAGCATAGATAGTACAATGAAAAAGTATGAGCACCGACAACTGGAAAGAGTGTGTGAACATGAATGTAATATTGGTGAGAAATACGTACTCCCCCAAGCATAGGCTTTTGGCCTAAGTTGGTCTATGGCCATGGCTCAAAGCTGCCCTCTTTGGTGTACGGAGGAGTGTCCTCTGGGTGCCACTGGTTGGCGATCTCCTCCGGATCCCACTGATAAACAGACTGTCGATAAGGGTCAAAGGATGGCTCCGGCTCAGGCTCTAGAGCTGGTGTCATGCTCCAGTATGCATAAACGGCCTCCGGCAAAATGAGGTACGCGCCTGAAAATATGTTAAACAAAGAGGGCGCATGCAAGGTAATACTCTCACAGTAATTTTTATCAAATATCAATTTATACTTAAGCATCTTCTTCTTATCTTTAACAATGAAATCATGTGCTACCGTACTCTTATAATCTAGAAAAATAGGGGGCAACAACTTTTCCTCTTTCTCATAATGCCAAATAGGTATCCTAAAGTGTGCACCAAGGTGCGAAGCAAAGATGCCTCTGAAGATAGGGCCCTTTGTACGGTTCAGATTTAATTGTTTAGCAACAATAGCGCCTAAACTGAAAGTGGTATCACGAAACAAAGCATGGCGTAAAATAACAATATCAGGAGCACTGAGATTTTCACTGTTCCCGTGACCAATTAAGCATCTACTAGCAAATATTGCAAAGTAGCGTAGAACAGGAAAATGTATGCTAGTAATTCCTACATCAGAAACTTTCCTCGTTTCCCCTACAACAATTGTATCAATAAACCCCTCCACATCATTACGATGTGGTTCCTCTATGCTGCCAGCAAAGGGTATCTTACAGACCCGACAAAAATCATATGTGACATCTCCTTAACCTCATCATATAAATGAAATTCCACCGAAGGTGGTGATTTCTTAGCATGAAAGTAAAAAATTTGCACGAAAATATTAGTGAGGAGGAGACACTGTTCGCGTTGGCCGCGGAGGAAGTCGATGAGGCCTGCATTCTCAGCCAAATAATAAAAGTCATCATAAATCCCGGCTTCTCTCAAGAACTCATCACAAGGCCATTCGCACGGCCAAACCTCCGCAGTGCGAGGGAGATTATATTTGGGCTTCTTATTCTCTTCACTTTGCTTACCCTTCGAGCTTCGGCTCGAAGAGCCCCTCAACAATCTCTTCATCGTTTTCTTTCTCTAAAAAATTTCTGAAATTTTTAGTGACTCAAAATAAAAGTGAACCAAACTCAACAAGATTGCTATCAACCACTCCTACAAGTGCCTAGAGGCCATATCATGCATTAAAACTACTTTTGACCACATAAATTTGACACGCAAGCTCAAGAACAGGGTCACCTAAGCAGCAAAAATTTGCAGTAAATAAAGCACTAGAACAAAAACTAATTGGACCATTGGAGGAGTCACATACCGAAGAACAATCCCCCAAAGCAGTTTTGTGAATGGAGCTTTGAGCTAGGAGATCGAAAATGGCAGCAAGATGAGCTAGAATCCGGGTTGAGCTATGGAAGGATTTTTCTGGAGGAAGACGAAGTGTGTGGTTGCTGGAATAAGTGGAGGGGGCCCACATGTGGTCCACGAGGCAGGGGGCGCGCCCCAGGGGGGTGGGGACGCCATGGACCCTCGTGGCCAGGTGGTGGGTCCCCCAGGTGTGTTCTCAGTGCCAAATATTCTTAAATATTCTACAAAAAATCATCCAAATTTTTTAGGACATTTGGTGAACTTTTATTTTTGGGGTATTTTTTATTGCAAGGATAATTCAGAAAACAGACAAAAAATACTATTTTTGCTTTATTTAATCTAAATAATAGAAAGTAAAAAGAGGGTACAGAGAGTTGTGCTTTTTAACAAGGTTGATCAAGTCTTGTTAACAAACTCTTTCTGAATAACATGAAACCGAAGAATTTTAGAACAACACTAAGTTACCTCAACGGGGATATGCATGTCCCCAACAATAAGAATATCATATTTCTTCTTGACGGTAGGAAGAGGAAATTCAAAACCTCCAATAGTAATTGTTGGAATTTTTCCAATAGAATTGATACTGTGGACTTGAGGTTGTTTTCTCGGAAAGTGTATTGTATGCTCATTACCATTAACATGAAAAGTGACATTGCCTTTGTTGCAATCAATAACAGCCCCTACAGTATTCAAAAAGGGTCTACCAAGGATAATCGACATACTATCGTCCTCGGGAATATCAAGAATAACAAAGTCCGTTAAAATAGTAACGTTTGCAACCACAATAGGCACATCCTCACAAATACCGATTGGTATAGCAGTTGATTTATTAGCCATTTGCAAAGATATTTTAGTAGGTGTCAACTTATTCAAATCAAGTCTATGATATAAAGAGAGAGGCATAACACTAACACCGGCTCCAAGATCACATAAAGCAGTTTTAACATAGTTTCTTTTAATGGAGCATGGTATAGTTGGTACTCCTGGATCCCCAAGTTTCTTTGGTATTCCACCCTTAAAAGTATAATTAGCAAGCATGGTGGAAATTTCAGCGTTCGGTATCTTTCTTTTATTTGTGACAATATCTTTCATATACTTAGCATAAGGATTCATTTTAAGCATATTAGTCAAATGCATACGCAAAAAGATAAGTCTAATCATTTCAGCAAAACGCTCAAAATCCTCATCATCCTTTTTCTTGGATGGTTTAGGAGGAAAAGGCATGGGTTTCTGAATCCATGGTTCTGTTTCTTTGCCGTGCTTCCTAGCAACGAAGTCTCTCTTATCATAACGTTGATTCTTTGATTGTGGGTTATCAAGATCAATAGCAGGTTCAATCTCTACATCATTGCTAGGTTGATCATTAACATGAGCATCATCATTAATATTATCACTAGGTTCATGTTCATTACCAGATTGTGTTTCTGCATCAGAAATAGAAATATCATTGGGATTCTCAGGTGTGTCAACAACAGGTTCACTAGAAGCATGCAAAGTCCTATCATTTTTCTTTTTCTTCTTCTTAGAAGAACTAGGTGCATCAACATTAGTTCTCCGAGAATCTTGCTCAATTCTCTTAGGGTGGCCCTTAGGATACAAAGGTTCCCGAGTCATTCTACCCCATCTAGTCACAACTCTAACAGCATTATCATTTTTCTTATTATTTAATTCATTGAGCAAATCATTCTGAGCTTTAAGCACTTGTTATACTTGAGTGGTAACCATAGAAGCATGTTTACTAATAAGTGTAAGTTCACCTTTAACTCTACACATATAATCACTCAAGTGTTCAATCATATAAGCATTACGTTTCAATTGTTTACCAACATAAGCATTGAAGTCTTCTTGTTTAACCATAAAATTATCAAACTCATCCAAGCATTGGCTAGCAAACTTAGTAGATGGGATTTCACCCTTATCAAATCTATAGAGAGAATTTACCTTTACTACCTGTGTCGGGTTATCAAGACCATGAATTTCTTCAATAGGTGGTAAATTCGAGTATAGGGGATCGCAATATAGGGGATCACAATATAGGGGCCAGAAAATAGTCTTGATAACCCACAAGTATAGGGGATCGCAATAGTTTTCAAGGGTAGAGTATTCAACCCAAATTTATTGATTCGACACAAGGGGAGCCAAAGAATATTCTCAAGTGTTAACAGTTAAGCTGTCAATTCAACGGCACCAAAAAGACTTAATATTTGCAGCACAGTATTTAGTAGCAAAGTAATATGGAAGTAACGGTAACAGTGCTGAAAGTAACAGTAGCAGTTTTGTAGTGATTGTAACAGTGGTAACAGAAAAGTAACTAAGCAAAGATCATGCAATAGTTATAACATAGGGTGACACAGAACTAGCTCCAGTTCATCAATGTAATGTAGGCATGTATTCCGAATATAGTCATACATGCTTATGGAAAAGAACTTGCATGAAATCTTTTGTCCTACCCTCCCGTGGCAGTGGGGTCCTTTTGGAAACTAAGGGATATTAAGGCCTCCTTTTAATAGAGTACCAGAACAAAGCATTAACACTTAGTGAATACATGAACTCCTCAAACTATAGTCATCACCGGGAGTGGTCCCGATTATTATCACTTCGGGGTTACCGGAACATAGCACATAGTAGGTGACTATTGACTTGCAAAATAGGATCAAGAACTCACATATATTCATGAAAACATAATAGGTTCAGATCTGAAATCATGGCACTCGGACCCTAGTGACAAGCATTAAGCATAGCAAAGTCATAGCAACATCAATCTTAGAACATAATGCATACTAGGGATCAAACCCTAACAAAACTAACTCAATTAGATGATAAATCTCATCCAACCCATCACCGTCCAGCAAGACTATGATGGAATTACTCATGCACGGCGGTGAGCATCATGAAATTGGTGATGGAGGAAGGTTGATGATGACGATGGCGACGGATTCCCCTCTCTGGAGCCCCTAACAGACTCCAGATCAGCCCTCTTGAGAGAGATTAGGGCTTGGCAGCGGCTCCATATCGTAATACGCGATGAATCCTTCTCTCTGATTTTTTCTCCCCGAACGTGAATATATAGAGTTGGAATTGAGGTCGATGGAGCCTCAGGGCCCCACGAGACAGGGGGCGCGCCCCCACCCTCGTGGACAGGGTGTGGGCCCCCTGACGTGGATTCTTCTTCCAGTATTTTTTATATATTCCAAAAATAATCTCCGTTGATTTTCAAGTCATTCTGTGAACTTTTATTTCCGCACAAAAATAACACCATGGCAATTCTGCTGAAAACAACGTCAGTCCGGGTTAGTTCCATTCAAATCATGCAAGTTAGAGTCCAAAACAAGGTCAAAAGTGTTTGGAAAATTAGATATGATGGAGATGTATCAGGTCCCATCTTGGGGCCTTTTCCGGCATCCTGCCGGCGGGGAATCGATCACGGAGGGCTTCTACATCAACACCATTGTCTCTTCGATGAAGCGTGAGTAGTTTACTTCAGACCTATGGGTCCATAGCTAGTAGCTAGATGGCTTCTTCTCTCTCTTAGATTCTCAATACAAGGTTCTCCTCGATGTTCATGGAGATCTATTCGATGTAATACTCTTTTGCGGTGTGTTTGCCGAGATCCGATGAATTGTGTATTTATGATCAGCTTATCTATGAATATTATTTGAATCTCCTCTGAATTCTTTTATGCATGATTTGATATATTTGCAAGTCTCTTCGAACTATCAATTTGGTTTGGCCAACTAGATTGGTTTTTATTGCAATGGGAGAAGTGCTTAGCTTTGGGTTCAATCTTGTGGTGTCCTTTCCCAGTGACAGCAGGGGCAACAAGGCACATAATGTATTGTTGCCATCGAGGATAACAAGATGGGGTTTTCATCATATTGCTTGAGTTAATCCCGCTACGTCATGTCATGTTGCTTAATGCGTTACTCTGTTCTTATGAACTTAATACTCTAGATGCAGGCAGGAGTCGATCGATGTGTGGAGTAATAGTAGTAGATGCAAAATCGTTTCGATCCACTTGACACAGACGTGATGCCTATATTCATGATCATTGCCTTAGGTATAGTGATAACTTTGCGCTTTTCTATCAATTGCTCGGCAGTAATTTGTTCACCCACCGTAATAATTTCTATCTTGAGAGAAGCCACTAGTGAAACCTATGGCCCCCCGAGTCTATTTTCCATTATATAAGTTTCCGATCTACTATTATAGTTTACTATTTACTTTCCCTTGCAACCTTTACTTTCCGTTCCATAAACGAAAAATACCAAAAATATTACTTTACCGTTTATCCGTCTCTATCAGATCTCACTTTGTGAATAACCGTGATGGGATTGACAATCCCTTTGTCGTTGGTTACAAGTTTGTGTTTGTTTGTGCAGGTATTTGGTGGCTTGTTGCGTAGTCTCCTACTGGATTGATACCTTGGTTCTCAAAATTGAGGGAAATACTTATGCTCCTTTGCTGCATCACCCTTTCCTCTTCAAGGGAAAAACCAATGCAAGCTCAAGAGGTAGCAGTGCGAGTCCCCCTTTGCCTGCGGCTGATGGGGGATCCTCGGTCTCTCATGAGGAGTTTAATGTGGCCTTGGACACAATGAAAACCTCCATGCCGGCCGAGGTCAAAGGCATGCTTGAGAAGTTTCTTGATGGTCTTAAAGTTTCCACCGCACCATTGGAAGTGGTCGATCCCACACACAAGGTGACGGATGCTACCTCCAAAAGGGGGGAAGTGATGTCTACTACGCAACCTTCTTCTTGTAAACGTTGTTGGGCCTCCAAGTGCAGAGGTTTGTAGGACAGTAGCAAATTTCCCTCAACTGGATGACCTAAGGTTTATCAATCCGTGGGAGGCGTAGGTTGAAGATGGTCTCTCTCAGACAACCCTGCAACCAAATAACAAAGAGTCTCTTGTGTCCCCGAGACACTCACTACAATGGTAAATGATACGTCTCCAACGTATCTATAATTTTTGATTGCTCCATGCTATATTATCTACTATTTTGGACATTATTGGGCTTTATTATCCACTTTTATATTATTTTTGGGACTAAACTATTAACCGGAGGCCTAGCCCAGAATTGATGTTTTTTTGCCTATTTTAGGGTTTTGAAGAAAAGGAATATCAAACGGAGTCCAAACAGAATGAAACCTTCGGGAACATGATTTTCTCAATGAACAAGACCCAGGAGACTTGGACCCTATGTCAAGATACAAAAGAGGAGGCCACGAGGTAGGGGGCATGCCTACCCCCCAAGCGCGCCCTCCACCCTCGTGGGCCCCCTGTTGCTCCACCGACGTACTCCTTCCTCCTATATATACCTACGTACCCCCAAACGATCAGATACGGAGCCAAAACCCTAATTCCACTGCCGCAACTTTCTGTATGCGCGAGATCCCATCCTGGGGCCTGTTCCGGAGCTCCACCGGAGGGGGCATCGATCACGGAGGGCTTCTACATCATCACCATAGCCCCTCCGATGAAGTGTGAGTAGTTCACCTCAGACCTACGGGTCCATAGTTATTAGCTTTTTTAAGGGCCATAGTTATTAGCTAGATGGCTTATTCTCTCTTTTTGGATCTCAATACAATGTTCTCCCCCTCTCTTGTGGAGATCTATTCGATGTAATCTTCTTTTTGCGGTGTGTTTGTTGAGATTGATGAATTGTGGGTTTATGATCAAGTCTATCTATGAATAATATTTGAATCTTCTCTGAATTCTTTTATGTATGATTGGTTATCTTTGCAAGTCTCTTCGAATTATCAGTTTGGTTTGGCCTACTAGATTGATCTTTCTTGCAATGGGAGAAGTGCTTAGCTTTGGGTTCAATCTTGTGGTGTCCTTTCCCAGTGACAGCAGGGGCAGCAAGGCACGTAATGTATTGTTGCCATCGAGGATAACAAGATGGGGTTTTCATCATATTGCATGAGTTTATCCCTCTATATCATGTCATCTTGCTTAAGGCGTCACTCTGTTTTCATTAACTTAATACTTTAGATGCATGCTGGATAGTGGTCGATGAGTGGAGTAATAGTAGTAGATGCAGGCAGGACTCAGTCTACTTGTCTCGGACGTGATGCCTATATACATGATCATACCTAGATATTCTCATAACTATGCTCAATTCTGTCAATTGCTCAACAGTAATTCATTCACACACCGTAGAATACTTATGCTCTTGAGAGAAGCCACTAGTGAAACCTATGGCCCCCAAGTCTATCATCATCATATTAATCTTCCAATACTTAGTAATTTCCTTTCCTCTTTACTTTGCTTTTATTTTACTTTGCATCTTTATCATAAAAATACCAAAAATATTATCTTATCATATCTACCAGATCTCACTCTCGTAAGTGGCCGTGTAGGGATTGATAACCCCTTATCGCATTGGTTGCGAGGATTTATTTGTTTTGTGCAGGTACGAGGGACTTGCGCGTAGCCTCCTACTGGATTGATACCTTGGTTCTCAAAAACTGAGGGAAATACTTACGCTACTCTGCTGCATCATCCCTTCCTCTTCGGGGAAAAACCAACGCAATGCTCAAGAGGGAGCAGTAAATTGTATAGGTGCACTACTTCGGCAAAGAGATGGTGATACAAGTGCAATATGGATGATAGATATGAGTATTTGTAATCTGAAAATATAAAAAAGCAAGGTAACTAATGATAAAAGTGAGCGTAAACGGTATTGCAATGCTAGGAAACAAGGCCTAGGGTCCATATTTTCACTAGTGCAAGTTCTCTCAACAATAATAACATAATTGGATCATATAACTATCCCTCAACATGCAACAAAGAGTCACTCCAAAGTCACTAATAGCGGAGAACAAACGAAGAGATTATGGTAGGGTACGAAACCACCTCAAAGTTATCCTTTCCGATCGATCTATTCAAGAGTCCGTAGTAAAATAACACGAAGCTATTCTTTCCATTCAATCTATCATAGAGTTCGTACTAGAATAACACCTTAAGACACAAATCAACCAAAACCCTAATGTTACCTAGATACTCCAATGTCACCTCAAGTATCCATGGGTATGATTATACGATATGCATCACATAATCTCATATTCATCTATTCAACCAGCACAAAGAACTTCAAAGAGTGCCCCAAAGTTTCTACCAGAGAGTCAAGACGAAAACATGTGCCAACCCCTATGCATAAGTTCACGAGGTCACGGAACTCGCAAGTTGATCACCAAAACATACATCAAGTGGATCACGTGATATCCCATTGTCACCACAGATAAGCACATGCAAGACATACATCAAGTGTTCTCAAATCCTTAAAGACTCAATCCCATAACATAACTTCAAAGGGAAAACTCAATCCATTACAAGAGAATAGAGGGGGAGAAACATCATAAGATCCAACTATAATAGCAAAGCTCGAGATACATCAAGATCGTACCACCTCAAGAACACGAGAGAGAGAGAGAGAGATCAAACACACAGCTACTGGTACATACGCTCAGCCCCGAGGGTGGACTACTCCCTCCTCATCATGGAGAGTGCCGGGATGATGAAGATGGCCATCGGAGAGGGATTCCCCCCTCCAGCAGGGTGCCGGAACGGGTCTAGTATGGTTTTCGGTGGCTACGGAGGCTTCTGGCGGCGGAACTCCCGATCTATTCTGCTCTTCGATGTTTTTAGGGTATATGGACATATATAGGCGAAAGAAGTTGGTCAGGGGAGCCACGAGGGGCCCACGAGGGTGGGGGGCACACATAGGGGGGTAGGGCGCGCCTCCCTGCCTCGTGGCTTCCTCAAAGCTTCCCCGACGTCTACTCCAAGTCTCCTGGATTGCTTCCGTTCCAAAAATAACTCTCCCGAAGGTTTCATTCCGTTTGGACTCCGTTTGATATTCCTTTTCTTCGAAACACTGAAATAGGCAAGAAAACAACAATTTGGGCTGGGCCTCCTGTTAATAGGTTAGTCCCAAAAATAATATAAAAGTGTTCAGTAACGCCCATAAACATCTAAAACAAATAATATAATAGCATGAATACTTCATAAATTATAGATACGTTGGAGACGTATCAGGAAGCTACTAGTGATCAAGTTCCTTTGACTAGTGGTAGAAGTGGGAATGGCATCTTTGCTCATGTTGAACCTCCAATTACTTATGGAGGACTGGTTCCCTCCACACATATGAATCATGTTGGTCCTCCTCCCAAGCTTGTGAAAAATGAGGATTTTGCCGCTTGGGTCTATCGATTTAAACGTCATTTAAATCATAGTTCTACTAATCTTTGGAGAATTATTGAGCAAGGTTTCTACCCGCATGACCCAAGCAACTTCACTCCTAGAGAAGCCGTGGATGATCAATTCAACGAGTCCTCTCTCTTTATTCTCCAAGAAACAATTCCACCTGAAGATATTGTGCATCTCTGTCCTTTCACCGTGGCCAAGGAAGCATGGCAACATGTTGTTTCCATTTACAAGGGAAGCTCAAGCATTCAACGCTCAAACTTTGAAGTGGTGCAAGATGAAGCCGGTGAGTTTGCAATGACTGAAGATGAAGAACCTCAAAAGCTTTACCGGAGATTAACCACTCTCACGGTCTCACTCCAAGATCATGGGAGCAAGGATACGTATGACAATTGGATCAAGCACGAGTTTCTCAAGGCCATGATGCCTTACCATAAGGCCATGTCCTCCGTCATCCGTCAAAGGCGGGACTTTCATGCCTTGTCTTCAAGTGAAGTGTTGGATGAGTTTGTTGCAATGAGGATCATGGACAAGACCGCCGATAATGCGGTGTTGTGTTCTCAACGAGCAAAGAAGCCCAACATTGCTTTGAAGTCCAAGGCTAGTGTGGAAGAAGAGGGTGAAGAGGAATAAGAAGAGTGTTTCCCCAAAGATACCAAGTATGCATATCATGAGCACATGGCTCTCACTTCACGACAATTCTGGAGCAAGAAGAACTCAAGGCCCAACTTCAACAAGAACAACTCAAGTGGTGCCAAGAGGAAGCAACATGTGAGGACATGCTATAATTGTAGCAATGTGAGCCACTTTGTTGCGGAGTGCCCGTACGATAAGAGGGAAGACAATGGTGGCAAGCTTATACGAAAAGACAAGGCCAAGTACTTCCCCAACAAGAACAACTTCACCAAGAAGACTCCTCCCAAGGGGTTGGTGGCACAAGAAGAGTACAATGAGGAGGATGATGATGGTGATGAAGATGGTGAGACGGTTGCCATGGCCTCCATTGCCATTGCGACAACTCCATGGTGTCCCTCTTGGATTCACCCAACGAGAACATCACCGCCAAGTGCCTAAAGCCACCAACATGGTAACCCCCAACATCAAAACTACCATCATTACTACTCCTTACTTAACAGATTGCATTGATGAAAGTGAGGGGACGAAGGAGGAGGAAAATGAATTTGAGTCTTTTATGAGTAAGCTCAAGGGTAAATCCAAGAAGCACTTTGTTGCTCTCTTGGAACAACTTGGTGAAGCCAATGACATGATCAAGGCTCAAGAAGAAACCATCTCTAAGATGGAAGGGCATAGTCGTGACTATGCCGCTGAGATATCGGAATCTCTCTAATGCGCTTGAGGAAGAGCGTGGTCATCGTTTGTCTCTTGAGGAGTCACACAATGATGATCATGCTAAATTAAATAAAGATCTTGATCATGCTCTTATTGTATCTCGTGTGCTCAATTCCGAGAAGGCTAAACTTGGGGTTGACCTTGCTAGACTCAAGGAGGAGTTTGATATACTTTACAAGGCTCACAAGGCCTTGAAGGGTGCTCATGCTAGCCTCGAAGAGTCTCATGATCAACGCCAAGTGAAGCTAACCAAGGCGAAAGCCACATTTCCTCATATGGTTTTAATTGATAATTCAAATGCTACTAACCCGTGTTGTGAGCATGTGCATCTTGTGGAGGAGAATGCCAAGTTTAAGGAGCAACTAGAGAAAGGCCTTGTGTCTTGCATACAAGGTGAGAAGAACCTCAACGGCCTTTTGAGCAATCAAAAGGAAGTTGTGGGCAAGTACGGAATTGGATTTGCATCCAAGTCCAAGAACAAGAAGAAGAATGACAAGGCCAAACAACGTCCTCCTCTCAAGCAAACTTTTGTGAAGGAGGGAGAGGTGCTTCCAAGGAAAAGAAGAACAATGTGAAGGGTGGTGGTGTCAAGAAGGGCAATGCCACTCCTTCCAACAAAGCCGGCGACTTTAACCTTTCTTATGTGTTATGCCGTGCTAGTGATGGGCATGTTTATGCCAAATTTGTTGGTTCTCCTTATGAGTACATTGAATGGTCTATTTGGGTTCCCAATACCCTTGTTACTAACATCAAAGGACCCATTACAAAATGGGTACCTAAAACCAAGCATTAATCTCTTATAGGTGTTTGCTTCCGGTGGGGGATCATGGTTGCTCGATAGTGGAGCCACAAATCATATGACCAGAAGCAAGGACTTGGTGGTGGACGTGCACAAGATTTCATCTACGCCCCCCAATGTCGAGTGGGGTGATGCCTCATCTTCTAAGGTATTGGGTCTTGGCAAGGTTGTCATTTCTCATGATCTCACGATCGAGAAAGTCATGCTTGTTGAGTCCCTTGCATACAACCTACTTTCCGTTCGTCAACTTGCACTCATGGGCTTTGCCACTTTCTTTGATATTGATACCGTGGCCCTCTTGTGGAGCAAGACTCTTAAAGTAGCCTTTGTTGGGCATGTCGAGAACGGTCTTTATGTGATTAAATTTTCGGAGCGACCCACTAAGACCGTGACATGCCTAATCGCTAAAGTTGACGTGTGATGGCTTTGGCATCGCCATTTAACCCATGTCAATATGAGATCTTTGCAAAGTATTCTCAAGGGGGGCCATGTCCGTGGACTAATAAATGTTAGTTTTGTCAAAGGTCGTGGTTGCAGTGCTTGTATCGAAGGAAAGCTACATGAGAAGGCTCCCCCTCCCATGACTATCATCTACCTGAAGAGGCCCTTGGAGCTCCTTCACTTGGACCTCTTTGGGCCCCTATCCTTTGATAGTCTTGGGGGTAGAAAGTATTGCTTGGTGATTGTGGATGATTATTCAAGATACACGTGGGTATATTTCTTCAAGCGGAAGAGTGAGACCCAACAAACCATCATCGACTTTGCAAATGAAGCTCAACATCAACACAATGAAGGAAATATGTCCTAGAGACAATAATAAAGTTGTTATTTATATTTCCTTATATCATGATAAATGTTTATTATTCATGCTAAAATTGTATTATCCGGAAACTTAGTACATGTGTGAATACATAGACAAACAGAGTGTCCCTAGTATGCCTCTACTTGACTACCTCATTAATCAAAGATGGTTAAGTTTCCTGACCATAGACATGTGTTGTGATTTGATGAATGGGATCACATCATTAGAGAATGATGTGATGTACAAGACCCATCCGTTAGCTTAGCATATTGATCATTAAGTTTTATTGCTATTACTTTCTTCATGAGTTATACATGTTCCTCTGACTATGAGATTATGCAACTCCCGAATACCGGAGGAACACCTAGTGTGCTATCAAACGTCACAACGTAACTGGGTGATTATAAAGATGTTGTACAGTTGTCTTCGATGGTGTTTTTTGAGTTGGCATAGATCAAGATTAGGATTTGTCACTCTCTGTATCGTAGAGGTATCTCTGGGCCCTCTCGGTACATACCCTCAGCCCCGAGGGTGGACTACTCCCTCCTCGTCATGGAGAGTGCCGGGATGATGAAGATGGCCACCGGAGAGGGATTCCCCCCTCCGGCAGGGTGCCGGAACAGGTCTAGAATGGTTTTCGGTGGCTACGGAGCCTTCTGGCGGCAGAACTCCCGATCTATTCTAATGTTCGATGTTTTGAGGGTATATGGACATATATAGGCGAAAGAAATCGGTCAGGGGAGCCACGAGGGGCCCACGAGGGTGGGGGCGCGTCCAGGGGTTAGGGCGCGCCTCCCTGCCTCATGGCTTCCTCGAAGCTTCCTTGACGTCTACTCCAAGTCTCCTGGATTGCTTCCGTTCCAAAAATAACTCTCCCGAAGGTTTCATTCCGTTTGGACTCCATTTGATATTCCTTTTCTTCGAAACACTGAAATAGGCAAGAAAAATACAATTTGGGTTGGGCCTCCTGTTAATAGCTTAGTCCCAAAAATAATATAAAAGTGTTTAGTAACGCCCATAAACATCTAAAACAGATAATATAATAGTATGAATACTTCATAAATTATAGATACGTTGGAGACGTATCAGGAAGTTACTAGTGATCAAGTTCCTTTGACTAGTGGTAGAAGTGGAAATGGCATCTTTTCTCATGTTGAACCTCCAATTACTTATGGAGGACTGGTTCCCTCCACACATATGAATCATGTTGGTCCTCCTCCCAAGCTTGTAAAAATGAGGATTTTGCCGCTTGGGTCTATCGTTTTAAACGTCATTTAAATCATAGTTCTACTAATCTTTGGAGAATTATTGAGCAAGGTTTCTACCCGCACGACTCGAGCAACTTCACTCTTAGAGAAGCCGCGGATCATCAATTCAACGAGTCCTCTCTCTTTATTCTCCAAGAAGCAATTCCACCTGAAGATAGTGTGCATCTATGTCCTTTCACCGTGGCCAAGGAAGCATGGCAACATGTTGTTTCCATTTACAAGGGAAGTGCAAGCATTCAACGCTCAAACTTTGAAGTGGTGCAAGATGAAGCCAGTGAGTTTGCAATGAATGAAGATGAAGAACCTCGAGAGCTTTACCGGAGATTAACCACCCTCACGGTCTCACTCCAAGATCATGGTAGCAAGGATACGGATGACAATTGGATCAAGTGCAAGTTTCTCAAGGACATGATGCCTTACCATAAGGCCATGTCCTCTGTCATCCGTCAAAGGCCATACTTTCATGCCTTGTCTTCAAGTGAAGTATTGGATGAGTTTGTTGCAATGAGGATCTTGGACAAGACCGCGGACAATGCGGTGTTGTGTTCTCAACGAGCAAAGAAGCCCAACCTTGCTTTGAAGTCCAATGCTGGTGTGGAAGAAGAGGGTGAAGAGGAAGAATAAGAGTGTTGCCGCAAAGATACCAAGTATGCATATCATGAGCACATGGTTCTCGCTTCACGACAATTTTGGAGCAAGAAGAACTCAAGGCCCAACTTCAACAAGAACAACTCAAGTGGTGCCAAGAGCAAGCAACGTGTGAGGACATGCTATAATTGTAGCAATGTGAGCCACTTTGTTGCGGAGTGCCCATACGAGAAGAGGGAAGGCAATGGTGGCAAGCTTATCCGAAAAGACAAGGCCAAGTCCTTCCCCAACAAGAACAACTTCACCAAGAAGACTCCTCCCAAGGGGTTGGTGGCACAAGAAGAGTACAATGAGGATGATGATGATGATGAAGATGGTGAGGCGGTTGCCATGGCCTCCGTTGCCATTGCAACAACTCCATGGGCGTCCCTCTTCGATTCACCCAATGAGAACATCACCGCCAAGTGCCTAAAGCCACCAACATGGTAACCCCCAACATCAAAACTACCATCATTACTACTCCTTCCTTAATAGATTGCATTGATGAAAGTGAGGGGACGAAGGAGGAGGAAAATGAATTTGAGTCTTTTATGAGTAAGCTCAAGGGTAAATCCAAGAAGCACTTTGTTGCTCTCTTGGAACAACTTGGTGAAGCCAATGACATGATCAAGGCTCAATAAGAAACCAGCTCTAAGATGGAAGGGCATAGTCGTGACTATGCCGCTGAGATATCGGATCCCTCTAATGTGCTTGAGGAAGAGCATGGTCATCGTTTGGCTCTTGAGGAGTCACACAATGATGATCATGCTAAATTAAATAAAGATCTTGATCATGCTCTTATTGTATCTCGTGTGCTCAATTCCGAGAAGGCTAAACTTGGGGTTGACCTTGCTAGACTTAAGGAGGAGTTTGATATACTTGACAAGGCTCACAAGGCCTTGAAGGGTGCTCATGCTAGCCTCGAAGAGTCTCATGATCAAGTCCAAGGGAAGCTAACCAAGGCGAAAGCCACATTTTTTAATTGATAATGCAAATGCTACTAACCCGTGTTGTGAGCATGTGCATCTTGTGGAGGAGAATGCCAAGTTGAAGGAGCAACTTGAGAAAGGCCTCGTGTCTTGCATACAAGGTGAGAAGAACCTCAACGACCTTTTGAGCAATCAAAAGGAAGTTGTGGGCAAGTAGGGAATTGGATTTTCACCCAAGTCCAAGAACAAGAAGAAGAATGACAAGGCCAAACAACCTCCTCCTCTCAAGCAAACTTTTGTGAAGGAGGGAGAGGTGCTTCCAAGGAAAAGAAGAACAATGTGAAGGGTGGTGGTGTCAAGAAGGACAATGACACTTGAGGGAGTCTAGGATTAGGGGTATCCGGACAGCCAGATTATATCCTTCGGCCGGACTATTGGACTATGACGATACAAGATTGAAGACTTCGTCCCGTGTCCGGATGGGACTCTACTTAGCGTGGAAGGCAAGCTAGGCAATACGGATATGTATATCTCCTCCTTTGTAACCGACCTTGTGTAACCCTAGTCCCCTCCGGTGTCTATATAAACCAGAGGGTTTTAGTCCGTAGGACAACATACAATCATACCATAGGCTAGCTTCTAGGGTTTAGCCTCTCCGATCTCGTGGTAGATCAACTCTTGTAATACTCATATCATCAAGAATAAATCAAGCAGGACGTAGGGTTTTACCTCCATCAAGAGGGCCCGAACCTGGGTAAAACATCGTGTCCCCTGCCTCCTGTTACCATCCGCCTTAGACGTACAGTTTGGGACCCCCTACCCGAGATCCGCCGGTTTTGACACCGACATTGGTGCTTTCATTTAGAGTTCCACCGTGTCATCACGGTAAGGAAGGATGCCTCATCTCATTGTTAAAAACAACATTACCGCCGGAGCAGCCCTTACTGTCGGCCAAACTCTCCGGCTAGGCAGCTTCATCATGACCGCCTGTTCGGTTGCTGCACCGATGATGACTTCTCGGGTCATCGAAAACAGCCTGCACGTCGGCTCGAAATTCGACGAGCAGATGGATCCAATGGAGCTCTCCTCCCTAAACGAACTCTTGGATCACATCGCCGCCTTGGGAGTCTCTATGGACTATGATCGGATTGGGCTTAAAACCAATCAACGGGAGATTAACTCTCCATCGGTCACCCATCATGTTGCGGTTGTGGAGGAACAATGCGGCAACTCTTCCTCTATTTTGAGGTCTAACTATGTCCGAATACCTGAGCTCTCCGAGCCGGATACCCGTTCACGGGAGGACATCACCCAAACCCTGAACCTAGAGTCGGGCAGCGGGCCAGACTCATTGGGCAACATACCGGAATCCGAACTTCCAAGATCGGAAACCCCTCGGCCCCTGGGTCTCGGATCGGGTAGGGGTTCGGACTCAAATACACCCACCCACCCAGACATAAGCGATATTTCCAACATCAGACAAGAGCCCCATGAAACAGTACATCACTATTGGGCCAGATTCCTCCTTGTGTTGAATAAGGTTAAGGACTGTCGTGAGGAAGATGCAATCTCACGTTTCTGCAATAATTGCACGGACAAGGGGATCCTTAACGCCTTAAGTCGCCGTGACATATCACGCTTCGCTGACTTGGCGTCCATAGTGCGAAAGTACTGTGCGATGGAAAGCGCCTGGAAAACCGAAACGAGATTTTGGGATAATTCGGCTCCAAATATACACCCAGTCCGAAGTAAAAAGGTGCACTATCATAAGACACCCGAGCTAGTTGCCAAGAAACAAAAACCCTATACGGGGCATGGAACCATATTGGAGGGATGGCTTAACGCCCCCTGCAAAATTCATAGTACGGCGGATACCATAGCAACACATAACCTTAGAGCATGTTGGATACTCCGGCAGGTGGCTAAAAGCGGTGAGGATCTTCTCATCCCAGATGCCGCAGAGCACCATCCCACGGATAGCAATACGGTATTAACAGTCTTTGAGAACTTTGCATCAAATAATAGGCGCAAGCGAACACTCCGCAGCATTGCCAAAATCTGCCATTTGGCAGCAATAAATCCATGGAGTGACACGGCTATCACCTTCAATGCCAGCGATGAACCTAAATTCCGAACAACCCGAGCACGAGCTGCACTGGTCCTTAGCCCAATAGTGGACGGCTTTCGACTCACCAAAGTACTCATGGACGACGGCAGTGGATTAAACCTCTAATACGTCTCCGTCGTATCTACTTCTCCAAACACTTTTGCCCTTGTTTTGGACTATAACTTGTATGATTTGAATGGAACTAACCCGGACTGACGCTGTTTTCAGCAGAATTGCCATGGTGTTGTTTTATGTGCAGAAAACAAATATTCTCGGAATGACCTGAAACAACATGGAACATCTTAGAAAAAAACAATAAAAAATCCTCGCCAGAGATGAAGACCAGGGGGCCCACACCCTTCTCACGAGGGTGGGGGGGCGCCCCCCCTAGGGCGTGCCCCTACCTCGTGGGCCCCCTGGAAACCCTTCGATGCCAACTCCAACTCTATATATTTGCTTTCGGAGAGAAAAAAAATCAGAGAGAAGAAATCATCGCGTTTTACGATACGGAGCCGCTGCCAAGCCCTAAAACCTCTCAGGAGGGCTGATCTGGAGTCCGTTCGGGGATCCGGAGAGGGGGATTCGTCGCTGTCGTCATCATCAACCATCCTCCATCACCAATTTCATGATGCTCACCGCCGTGCGTGAGTAATTCCATCGTAGGCTTGCTGGACAGTGATGGGTTGGATGAGATTTATCATGTAATCGAGTTAGTTTTGTTAGGGTTTGATCCCTAGTATCCATTATGTTCTGAGATTGATGTTGCTATGACTTTGCTATGCTTAATGCTTGTCACTAGGGCCCGAGTGCCATGATTTCAGATTTGAACCTATTATGTTTTCATGAATATATGTGATTTCTTGATCCTATCTTGCAAGTCTATAGTCACCTACTATGTGTTATGATCTGGCTAC
Organism: Triticum monococcum; assembly: GCA_034509565.1. Classification (NCBI taxonomy): domain Eukaryota; kingdom Viridiplantae; phylum Streptophyta; class Magnoliopsida; order Poales; family Poaceae; genus Triticum; species Triticum monococcum. The sequence goes on along the minus strand of CM067845.1, from coordinate 55,128,719 downwards.
CCCGAAGTGACAATAATCGGGACCACTCCCGGTGATGACCATAGTTTGAGGAGTTCATGTATTCACTATGTGCTAATGCTTTGTTCCGGTTCTCTATTAAAAGGAGGCCTTAATATCCCTTAGTTTCCAATAGGACCCCGCTGCCACGGGAGGGTAGGACAAAAGATGTCATGCAAGTTCTTTTCCATAAGCATGTATGACTATATACGGAATACATGCCTACATTATATTGATGAATTGGAGCTAGTTCTGTGTCACCCTATGTTATGACTGTTACATGATGAACCACATCCGACATAATTATCCATCACTAATCCGGTGCCTACGAGTTTTCAATATACTGGTTCTCGCCTATTTACTTTCCCACTGCTACTTTTACAATCACTACAAAATACCAAAAACATTACTTTTGTTGTCTTTACTTTTGTTGCCGCTACCACCACTATCATATTACTTTGCTACTAAACACTTTTCTGCAGATACTAAGTTTCCAGGTGTGGTTGAATTGACAACTCAGCTGCTAATACTTGAGAATATTCTTTGGCTCCCTTTGTGTTGAATCAACAAATTCGGGTTGAATACTCTACCCTCGAAAGCTGTTGCGATCCCCTATACTTGTGGGTTATCAAGACCAATATCTGGTGCCGTTGCCGGGGAGCATAGCTCTATTCTTTGAGTCACTTGGGATTTATATCTGCTGGATACTATGAAGAACTTGAGAGATCCAAAAACCAAGATCTATCCCTCAACTACGAGGGGAGGTAAGGAACTGCCATCTAGCTCTGCACTTGATTCACCTTCTATTATGAGTAAGTTTGCGACACCTACACCTGCTTCTGCTATTCGTTTCGATATGTCACATGTTATTCATGATACTTCTGCTATGCATGGTACTTATGATGAAACTGCTTCTATGCCTGATACTACTATGCCCCTTGGTGAATTTCTTGATGAACAAATCGCTAGGGCTAGAGAAAAAGAAATTATTGAATCTGAATACGATGATGATAGTGATGATGAAAATATGCCTGTTATTCCTGAGGGTTATCTTTTTGATATGGAATCTTCTGCCGCTATTTTAGCTTGCAAAGATAGATATGAGCTTAAGAGGTTATTAATTAAATGGAACAAAGAATCACTTAGAGATAAAATGAAACCTGACCCTGCTTTTGCTACTTCACCTATTTGTGTTCCTTATAAGGATTATGAATTCTCTGTTGATCCTAATATAATTACTTTGGTTGAATCTGATCCGTTTGATGGCTATGAATCTGAAACTGTTGTGGCACATCTTACCAAGTTAAATGATATAGCTGCCCTATTCACTAATGATGAGAGATCGCGTTACTTCTATATACTCAAAATATTTCTGTTCTCATTAAAGGGTGATGCTAAGATATGGTTTAATTCTCTTGATCCTGGTTGTGTGTGTAGTCCCGAGGATATGATTTATTACTTCTCTGCTAAATATTTCACTGCTCATAAGAAACAAGCTGCTTTGAGGGAAATATACAACTTCGTGCAAATTAAAGAAGAGAGTCTCAAGCTACTTAATGCTTTGCCTGATCATCCTCTTAAGAAACCCAAAATACTTGATATCTTTTATAATGGACTAACTGATGCTTCCAGAGATTACCTGGATAGTTGTGCTGGTTCTCTTTTCAGGGAAAGAACACCAGATGAAGCTGAAATTCTATTGAATAATTGACAAATGAAAATAATTGGGCACCTCCTGAGCCAGCTCCTGAGCCATCTCCTGCTCCAATTACTGAGCCTATTCCTAAACCAACTCCGAAGAAGAGAGGTGTTCTATTTCTCAGTCCCGAAGATATGCAAGAGGCAAAGAAATCTATGAAAGAAAAAGGTATTAAAGCTGAAGACGTTAAGAATTTACTTCCTATTGAAGAAATACATGGTCTTAATTCACCGCCTGTTGAAGAAACATATGATCTCAATTAATTATTTACCGAAGAACCTCCTGATCCCGATATCCCGACACAGGTAGTAAATATAAATTCTCTCTATAGATATGATAAAGCTGAAGTCCCTCCTACTAAAATTGTTAGTCAGTGCTTGGATGAGTTTGATAACTTTATGTTTAAGCAAGACGACTTCAATGCTTATTTTGGTAGACAATTAAAAGAAAATGCGTATATGATTAGACGCTTGGGTGAGTATATGGCTGATATTAAAGGTGAACTTAAACTTGTTAGCAAACATGCTTCTATGGTTACCACTCAAGTAGAACAAGTACTTAGGGCTCAAAAAGAAGTGCTAAATGAAATGAATAGTAAGAGAAATGATTATGCTGTTAGAGTGGCTACTAGAACTGGTAGAATGACTCAGGAACCTTTGTATCCTGAAGGCCACCCTAAGAGAATCGAGCAAGATTCTCAAAGAAATAATATTGATGTTCCTAGTTCTTCTAAAAAGAAGAAGAAGAAAAATGATAGAACTGTGCAAACTTCTAGTGAACCTATTACTGAACCACCTAATAATCCAAATGATATTTCTATGTCTGATGCTGAAACACAATCTGGTAATGAACATGAACCAAGTAAAAATATTAATGATGATGTTCATGATGATGCTCAACCTAGTAATGATAATGATGTAGAAATTGAACCTGTTGTTGATCTTGATAACCCACAATCAAAGAATCAATGTTATGATAAAAGAGACTTTGTTGCTAGGAAACATGGTAAAGAAAGGGAACCTTGGGTTCAGAAACCCATGCCTTTTCCTCCGAAACCATCCAAGAAAAAGGATGATGAGGATTTTGAGCGCTTTGCTGAAATGATTAGGCCTATCTTTTTGCGTATGAGATTAACTGATGTGCTCAAAACAAATCCTTATGGTAAATATATGAAGGATATCATTACTAATAAAAGAAAGATACCGGAAGCTGAAATTTCCACCATGCTTGCTAATTATACTTTTAAGGGTGGAATACCAAAGAAACTTGGAGATCCCGGAGTACCTACTATACCTTGCTCCATTAAAAGAAATTATATTAAAACTTCTTTATTGTGATCTTGGAGCCGGTGGTAGTGTTATGCCTCTCTCTTTATATCGTAGACTGGACTTGAATAAGCTGACACCTACTGAAATATCTTTGCAAATGGCTGATAAATCAACTGCTATACCCGTTAGTATTTGTGAGGATGTGCCTGTTGTGGTTGCAAACGTTACTATTTTAACGGACTTTGTTATTCTTGATATTCCCGAGGATGATAGTATGTCTATTATTCTTGGAAGACCTTTTCTTAATACTGCAGGGGTTGTTATTGATTGCAACAAAGGCAATGTCACTTTTCATGTTAATGGTAATGAGCATACGGTACACTTTCCAAGGAAACAACCTCAAGTTCATAGTATCAACTCTATTGGAAAAATTCCATCGATTATATTTGGAGGTTTTGAATTTCCTCTATGTCGGGTGGTAGGTGCGACATATGCCAACGGGTGGCTTATCATTGTGGGAGCCAATAAAACATCGCCGGTGCCTGGAAACGGGATAAGGCGAAGACATGCACGCCGGCGGATCTTACCCAGCTTCAGGGCTCTCCGGGGAGATAACACCCCTACTACTGCTCTGTGGGGTCTCCGCATGGTTACTAAATGAACATGTAGCTACACAATGCTCCTTGAGCTGTTTGGGTGGGAGGAGGAAGAAGGGCACGGCTGGCTTCTTCTCCTTGTGTGGTGTCTAAGTCTAACTAGAGAGTCCAACCCTTTGCATGGGTGCACCGGGGGGTTTATATAGGCCTACCCCCCGGGGGTAGAATGGTAATCCAGCTGGGTGTGGGGCCCAACTGTCTGTGACTGTGCTCGCTGGCTTCTGCGCCGGCTGCCGGCACCCTGGTCGACAGGCAGGCCCCACTGTCCAGGGCCTGGTCGGTGGCTGGTTACTGTTGCTCTGTACTGTTGACGCAGGCTTGGTCGGGGTAAGCGTGGCTACAGTACCGCCGCCCTGGCGGGCGATTACTGTAGCCCCGCCGTATCTTGTCTCCTTAATGGGCATCTCCTTCGAGGAGGATGGCGAGCCGGCTATGGGGGGCCGGCTCTCCATCGGGCCGACTTGGGAGGAGGCGCGTCCACCTTCGGTATCTCTCTGCCCGAAGGGGCCCACCGCCTCGGGGGCCACGCTGGTGGCCCGTCGTGGACGGCGTCGGGGCCGCCGTGGTAACAGTGCCGCGCCGGACGGGTCGTGGCCACCCGTACGGCGTACTGTACCAGGCGTGCTCCGGGTTTTTGGGGGTGGCAGGCTCCACTGTAGCCACGCCCCGCTTCAACATCGCGGGGTGAACGCGTACTTCGCGGGTACGGCCTTGACTGCTTTATGGGAGCCGGCTTCTTGGAGTCGACCTCTTTGCAGCCGGCTTCTCGCAGTCGGTCCTTCCACAACTTTCTTCATGAGGGTAAAGGGCGGGCCGCCCCCGAAGCCGGCCTAGAAGATAGCCGGCAGGGGGGAGGCGGCCCCAGGTCTTGAGTCCTCCCGAGAGCCGGACGGGCTCGTAATTTTTTCAGATGGGCCAGGGGAAGCCGGCTAGGCTACCCATGGCTATTTACTCCGACACTCTACCAACTGTCAAAAAGAAATATGATATACTTATATTTGGGGATGTGCATATCCCCGTTGAGGTAACTTAGTGTTATTCGAAATTTCTCCAGTTTCATGATTATCGGAATGAGTTTGTTAACAAGACTTGATCAACCTTGTTAGTGGATTCTTTTTGATGAGCATGAGATGGATGAAACTAGAAGCACAACCTTCTGTACCCCACTTTTACTTTCTGTTATTTATATTAAATAAAGTAAAAATAGTATTTTTCTGTCTGCTTCCTGACTTATCCGTACAATATAAAAATATCCCGGAAATAAAAGTCCTCGGAATGCCATGCCAATTTAATGTGATTTTTTCGGGAATATTTGAGGATTTACTGTGCAAAAATTACCGCGGGAGGAGCTGCCACCTGTCCACAAGGGTGGTGGGCGCGCCCCCCCTAGGGCACGCCCCCTGCCTCGTGGGCCTACGGTGGCCCTCCTCCACTTATCCCAGCACCCATCTTCTTCATCTATCTCACACAAACCCGAAAAGCCAACTCAAGCACGAGTTCCAGCCACTTTTCCTGTGATTTTCGATTTCCTTGCTCAAAGCACCCCTCACAAAACTGCTTGGGGAGATTGTTCCTTAGTATGTGACTCCTCCATTGGTCCAATTAGTTTTTGTTCTAGTGCTTTATTCTTTGCAAATTTGTGCTGCATAGGTGACCATGTTCTTGAGCTTGCATGTCAAATTTATATGGTTCCAAGTAGTTATAATGCTTGATTTAGGCTCTAGGCACTTGTAGGAGTAGTTGCTATCAATATTATTTAAGTTGGTTCACTTTTGTTTGAAGTTACTAAAAATTTCAGAATTTTTCAGAGAAAAACAATATGCTTAGGAAGATGTTCCAAGGTGGTTCCTCTAAGAAGCAAGGGCCCAGGATTTCTATGCGCGATGCTGACGAGGATCCACCAAGAGACGCTCCAGTACGGCCTTGCGAATGGCCGTCGGAAAATTTTATGGACCGTGCGGGAATTAAAGAAGAATTCAAAGCATATTTGTGCAATGCCGATCTTGAGGATTTTGAGGCTAACAAATGCCCCTAGTATCATGATCTCACAAGTTCATTTGTGAGGAGGTTTGATTATTCATCTTCGCGTAATTCTCCTTCAGTCATGTTTGATCTTTATGACAAATCTTATACCATGGACCTGGAGGATTTCACTCTTGCATGCAAACTTCCATCATGGGGTAGTGTCTATTGGGGAACGTAGCAATAATTCAAAATTTTCCTACGCGTCACCAAGATCAATCTAGGAGATACTAGCAACGAGAGAGAGGGAGTGCATCTTCATACCCTTGAAGATCTCTAAGCGGAAGCGTTCAAGAGAACGGGGTTGATGGAGTCGTACTCGTCGTGATCCAAATCACCGATGATCCTAGCGCTGAATGGACGGCACCTCCGCGTTCAACACACGTACAGAGCGGAGACGTCTCCTCCAGCTTGATCCAGCAAGGGGGGAGGAGAAGTTGATGGAGATCCAGCAGCACGACGGCGTGGTGGTGGAAGTAGCGGGATCCCGGCAGTGCTTCGCCAAGCACAAGCGGGGAGGAAGAGGTGTCACGGGAGGGAGGGAGGTGCCAGGGCTTCAGGTACGGCTGCCCTCCCTCCCCTCCACTATATATAGGGGCCTAGGGGGGGGTGCTGGCCCCTTGTAGATCCCATCTAGGGAGGGGGGCAGCAGCCCTAGGGGTGGCTTGGCCTCCAAGCCAAGTGGAGGTGCCCCCACCCCTTAGGGTTTTCAACCCTAGGCGCATGGGAGGCCCAAGGGGGGCGCACCAGCCCACCAGGGGCTGGTTCCCACGCTCCTTCATCCCATGGGGCCCTCCGGGATAGGTGGTCCCACCCGGTGGACCCCCGGGACCCTTCCGGTGGTCCCGGTACAATACCGATGACTCCCGAAACTCTCCCGGTGGCTGAAACTGGACTTCATATATATAAATCTTTACCTTCGGACCATTCCGGAACTCCTCGTGACATCCGGGATCTCATCCGGGACTCCGAACAACTTTCGGTTAACCGCATACTAATATCTCTACAACTCTAGCGTCACCGAACCTTAAGTGTGTAGACCCTATGGGTTCGGGAGACATGTAGACATGACCGAGACAACTCTCCAGTCAATAACTAACAGCAGGATCTGGATACCCATGTTGGCACCCACAAGCTCCATGATGATCTCATCGGATGAACCACAATGTCGAGGATTCAATCAATCCCGTATTCAATTCCCTTTGTCTATCGATACGATACTTGCCCGAGATTCGATCGTCGGTATCCCGATACCTCGTTCAATCTCCTTACTGGCAAGTCTCTTTACTCGTTCCATAACACATCATCCCGTGATCAACTCCTTGGTCACATTGTGCACATTATGATGATGTCCTACCGAGTGGGCCTAGAGATACCTCCCCGTTTACACGGAGTGACAAATCCCAGTCTCGATTCGTGCCAACCCAACAGCCACTTTCAGAGATACCCCTAGTGCACCTTTATAGCCACCCAGTTACGTTGTGACGTTTGGTACACACAAAGCATTCCTACGGTATCCGGGAGTTGCACAATCTCATGGTCTAAGGAAATGATACTTGACATTAGAAAAGCTTTAGCAAACGAACTACACGATCTTGTGCTAGGCTTAGGATTGGGTCTTGTCCATCACATCATTCTCCTAATGATGTGATCCCGTTATCAACGACATCCAATGTCCATGGTCAGGAAACTATAACCATCTATTGATCAACGAGCTAGTCAACTAGAGGCTTACTAGGGACATGGTGTTGTCCATGTATCCACACATGTATCTGAGTTTCCTATCAATCCAATTCTAGCATGGATAATAAATAATTATCATGAACAAGGAAATATAATAATAACTAATTTATTATTGCCTCTAGGGCATATTTCCAACAGTCTCCCACTTGCACTAGAGTCAATAATCTAGTTCACATCGCTATGTGATTAACACTCAAGGTCACATCCCCATGTGACCAACACCCAAAGAGTTTACTAGAGTCAATAGTCTAGTTGACATTACCACATGATTAACACTCAATGAGTTCTGGGTTTGATCATGTTATTCTTGTGAGAGATGTTATAGTCAACGGGTCTGAACCTTTCAGATCCGTGTGTGCTTTACAAATCTCTATGTCATCTTGTAGATGCAGCTACCCCACCCTTTTGGAGCTATTCCAAATAACTTTTCTACTATACGAATCCAGTTTACTACTCAGAATCATCCAGATTAGTGTCAAAGATTGCATCGGCGTAACCCTTTACGACGAACTCTTTTACCACCTCCATAATCGAGAAAATTCCTTAGTCCGCTAGTTACTAAGGACAACCTTAACCGTTGTCCTATGATGTACCCCTTGACTGACTCAAGGCTTAGCATGCTTCTGGTGCGGTACACAATATAGCATACTGTAGAGCCTATGTCTAAAGCATAGGGGATGACCTTCGTCCTTTCTCTCTATTCTGCCGTGGTTAGTTCTTGAGTCTTACTGTAACACCCTCGATGCGACTATATCTCCCATGTGTCGAGGCACGACTTAGAGGCATAATCGCATTGAAGGCATATGTCGCAAGTGAGGTAATCTTCACACAACCCATGTAATATAATAAGGAATAAGAGATACATAGTTGGCTTACAATCGCCACTTCACACAATTACATGGATAAAGCATTACATCATTCAAATACACTCAAGGTCCGACTACGGAACCAAAATAAAAGAAGAACCCCAAATGCGACAAAGGTCCCCGATCGACCCCAACTGGGCTCCACTACTGATCAACTAGAACGAAACAACACAAAGGACAAGATCTTCATCGAGCTCCTCCTGAGCTGGGTTGCGTCATCTGCACGGACTCATCGGCACCTGCAAGCTGGTTTTGGAAGTATCTGTGAGCCACAGGGACTCAGTAATCTCGCACCCTCGCGATCAAGACTATTTAAGCTTATGGGTAAGGTAAAGGTATGAGGTGGAGCTGCAGCAAGCGACTAGCATATATGGTGGCTAACATATGCAAATGAGAGCGAGAAGAGAAGGCAAAGCACGGTCGATAAAAGTATGATCAAGAAGTGATCCTATTACAACCTACGTCAAGCATAACTCCAACAACCGTGTTCACTTCCCGGACTCCGCCGGAAAGAGACCATCACGGTTACACATGCGGTTGATTCATTTTAATTAAGGTCGACTTTAGGTTTTCTACAACCGGACGTTAACAAATTCCCATCTGCCCATAACCGCGGGCACGGCTTTTGAAAGTTTAAATCCCTGCAGGGGTGTCCCAACTTAGCCCATGACAAGCTCTCACGGTCAACGAAGGAATAGACCTCCACCTGAGACATTCCGATCAGACTCGGTATCTCGGTACAACAAGACATTTTGACAGGGTAAAACTAAACCAGCAACACCGCCTGAATGTGCCGACAAATCCCGATAGGAGCTGCACATATCTCTTTCTTAGGGCACACTCAGATGAGCTCTCCATACAACTAAAACCGAACCTCGAGTTTCCCCGAGGGGGCGCTGCACAGGACTCTAGTTTGGACCAACACTCAGAGGAGCACTGGCCCGGGGGGGGGGGTAAAATAACGATGACCCTCAAGAGCGCGACTCCCAAGGGAAAAGAAAAGGCTAGGTGGCAAATGGTAAAACCAATGTTGGGCATTGCTGGAGGAGCTTTACTTAAGGCGAACTGTCAAGGGGTTCCCATAATAGCCCAACTGCGTAAGGGACGCAAAATCCGGGAACATAACACTGATATGACGGAAACTAGGGCGGCAAGAGTGAAACAAAACACCAGGCATAAGGCCGAGCCTTCCACCCTTTACCAAGTATATAGATGCATTAATTAAATAAGATAGATTGTGATATCCCAACAGATAAACATGTTCGAACAAGGAACGAATTCCATGTTCCAACAAGGAACAACTTCAATCTTCACCTGCAACTAACAATGCTATAAGAGGGGCTGAGCAAAGCGGTAACATAGCCAAACAATGGTTTGCTAGGACAAGGTGGGTTAGAGGCTTGGTTCAACAAAGTAGGAGGCATGATAAGCAAGTGGTAGGTATCGCATGATAGGCATAGCAAAAGAGCGAGCAACTAGTAAGCAAAGATAGAAGTGATTTCGAGGGTATGATCATCTTGCCTGAGATCCCGCAAGGAAGAAGAACGAGTCCATGAAGAAGACAAACGGACGTAGTCGAACGTGTCCTCACAAACATGACGTTATCAGAACCATCCCGAAGAAGCAACACCGGAAAGAAGCAAACAACATAGTAAACAACCAACACATCAACATGGCATGATGCACAAGCAAGTATGATGCATGTCCGGTTTAAAGTGGCATGGCATGGCAAAATGCACAAACAACCGTACAAATTAAATGGAGCTCAATATGCAACGAGTTGCATATTGACGGAACACCACATTAATTATTTAGTTCTCTCCCGGTTAGGTACTCAACAAATTTAAATGTTGGTTAACATGGCAAGAGGTGAAGCATAACAAAACTATATCATCTAAACAATTTAAATGGGGCCAGATATAACAAATAACGAATCCGGTAAATCCCCATATGCATTTAGCAATTTGGTGCAACAACAATTTTTAAACATATTAAATGTTGTTATCATGATGCGGATGTCATGTGCTAGTTTAAAGCAATTTTATGAAAAAGTTGACATGAGCATGTTATGAAGCATTTGTCACCATGGCGGAAGGAAAAGGGGTGCCACGGCGGCGAAACGGAAATGTTACCACGGCAACATATCGGTTCCGGTAGCTCATGGAGATACTGGTGCAGAAGGAAATGTGACGTGAGCGTGTCATGCAAGATGGTGGGGTGATCCCGGTAACCGGGTTCCCACGGGGTGGTGGCATGACAAAAGAGGAGCATCGCAACGAACAATCACAAACGGTGCAAACACACGGTTCATCTCATACACCACACAACATTCGTTCTCGGAAGGTCGTCTCGGGGTTATACCTTCGAAGCGTGCATTTCGAAGTGAATCGGTTCGGAGGGGAAGTAGTCGTTCTCGCGACAGTAGTGGTTCACGTTTCGAAGAGGAAGTAATTGTTCATGTTCCGTAGATGTTCGGGGTCACGACAAGGAACTTGACGTCCACGGGGGCTTCGCGGGTGGACGGTAGTGGTACACATTTCATAGATGTTCGAGCCATCTGTAGCGGTAGTTGATGAATCCCAAAACGGACTTGGCGTCTTCGTGCGTAGGGGTACTTGGCGTTTCTGGAGACGACGGTAGAGGTACTTGACGCGTCGTTGTGGTACTCGGCAAAAATCACAGAGAAGATGCTTGGCGGTCCTGGTATGGTCTTGGCGTCCATGTAGTCGATCTTGCAGATCTTGACAGTCCAACGCAAAACATCCCAAGGGGCCTCGGGGCGGCGGCAGCAAGGAGACGATGGTGGTGGTGAGCGGCAGAGGCTCGCCGGAGAAGCTGGTGGCGACTGGGCGCGACGCGATGGGGCCCCTGGTCGCCGTAGAGGAAGCAGAGGATGGCGTAGGTCCGGCGACAACGGAGAACGGCAGGATGCGGCGAGGAGGAGGCCGCAGGTGACCGGGTGCTGCTTGTCTTGCGCTCGGGAGGACATGAGCAGGGGCGTGCTCGTTCTGAGGAAGCGCTCGGGGTCGGCTTGGGGTTCGAGCTCCTCTTGACTGGAACACGGAGGGAGCAGGAGGCAGCGGGGCTTGACAGAGGGAGCTTGCGAGGGCCATGGCGAGGAGGCAAAGCTCGCGGCAGGCGGTGGTGCGCCACGGTCTGCTGCTGCTCCTGTTGGCGAGGCAGCGAGGCCACTCGGAACCAGAGACGGAGGGAGTCGGTGATGGAGACACTCCAGGCGGCGGCAGCGAGCACGGGAGCTCCTCTCCCTGGTGCGAAGCGTGCGGCGGCGCTAGGAGACGAGAGGGACAGGGTCGGGCGCGATGGAAGGAGGGACCGGCGCGGGATCTAGGCAGCAGAGGGAGGAGGGGCATGGATCGGGAGGCGCGGGAGCTCTCCTGGAGCTCGATGCGTGTGGTGGCGGCGCTGAGAAAAATGGATGGGAGAAGGAGGGAACGTCAGAAAGGGGATCGGGCAGGGAACGAGAGGGAGATAGGTTAGGGTTCACTCGGGCCTTAGCTGTGGGCCGGCTAGGCCTTGGCCTTGGGCCGGCGCGGGAGGTTGGGAGGCCCAGGCTGCTGGGCTCCTTCTCTCTCTCTCTTTCTTACAAATCTCTACTAAAAACAGAAAAGCAAAGAAAGAAAAAGGAGAGAAAAGAAATGAGTGGACAAGAATTTGGGCATGGGGATTATTTTCCCGGACTCACAAAAATGAGCTTGACCCAAGAAAAATGGAGTGGGCAAGATTGCAAGAATTAAATTCAAAGTCATTTGAATTTAATTTAAAAGGTTTGAACAAGGACTAGGATTTAGAAGAGTCCAAAAATGTTGAGAAATTAGGTGGAGCTCCGGAAAATGAAGAAACGATATATGACAAAGTTAGAGACCAAGAGTTGAGAAGGAAAAAGGCATGAAGATTATTTTGCATGTGTGTTATGGTGAATATCAAATTAAAGAAATATTGAATATAGCTCCCTACTATCGGGAGGATAGGTTATAAAGAGAACCCACCATGTGAGTTCCCTCGATTTAAATGGACCGAAGATCCATGCAATTTATTTAGTGAGTTGAGGTGCAAAGATTATGAGATGATGACATGATGACATGATGCAATGCACATGATGCAAAGGTAAATGAAACAGACGAAACAAATCACACAACGAATCTCGGAAACCCTGGAAGACATCTGAAGCTCCGGTCTTGGGGCGTTACACTTACTTAATACCCATACCTTATAACACAGCCAAGAACTCCTTCTTTGCTGATCTATTTTGAACTCCTTCAAAATCTTGTCACGGCATGTATTCACTTGAAAGTACCATTAAGCATTTTTGATCTATCCTTATAGATCTTGATGCTCAATGTTCAAGTAGCTTAATCCAGGTTTTCCATTGAAAAATACTTTTCAAATAACCCCGCATGCTTTCCAAAAATTCTACATCATTTCTGATCAACAATATGTTAACAACATATTCTCATCAAAAATTCTGTAGTGCTCCCACTCACTTCTTTGGAAATACAAGTTTCTCATAAACTTTGTACAAACCCAAAATCTTTGATCATCTCATCAAAGCGTACATTCCAACTCCGAGATGCTTACTCGAGTCCTTAGAAGGATTGTTGGAGCTTTGCATACTTGTCAGCATCTTTCAGGATTGACAAAACTTTCTGGTTGTATCACATACAACCTTTCCTCAAGAAAAATGTCAAGGAAACAATGTTTTGACATCCTATCTGCAAGATTTCATAAATAATGCAGTAACTGCTAACATAATTCCAATAGACTCTTAGCATCGCTACGAGTGAGAAAGTCTCATCGTAGTCAACTCCTTGAACTTGTCGAGAAACATTTTAATGACAAGTCGAGCTTTCTTAATGGTGACACTTACCATCATTGTCCGTCTTCCTTTAAAATCCATCTGCACCCAACAGCCTTACGACCATCAGGTAGTTCTTTCAAAGTCTATACTTTGTTTTATACATGGATCCTTTCTCGGATTTTATGGCCTCAAGCCATTCGTCGGAATCCAGGCCCACCATCGCTTCTCCATAGCTTGTAGGTTCATTGTTGTCTAGCAACATGACTTCCAAGACAGGATTACGTACCACTCTGAAGTAGTACACATCCTTGTCGACCTATGAGGTTTGGTAGTGACTTGATCCGAAGTTTCATGATCATTATCATAAGCTTCCACTTCAATTGGTGTAGGTGCCATAGGAACAACTTCCTGTGCCCTGCTACACACTAGTTGAAGTAACGGTTCAATAACCTCATCAAGTCTCCACCATCCTCCCACTCAATTCTTTCAGGAGAAACTTTTCCTCGAGAAAGGACCCGTTTCTAGAAACAATCACTTTTGCTTCCGGATCTGGAATAGGAGGTATACCCAACTATTTTTGGGTATTCTATGAAGATGCATTTATCCACTTTGGGTTCGAGCTTATCAGCCTGAAACTTTTTCACATAAGCATCGCAGCCCCAAACTTTTAAGAAACAACAACTTAAGTTTCTCTAAACCATAGTTCATATGGTGTCGTCTCAATGGAATTGTGTGGTGCCCTATTTAAAGTGAATGCGGTTGTCTCTAATGCCTAACCCATAAACGATAGTGGTAATTCGACAAGAGACATCATGGTATGCACCATATCCAATAGGGTGCAGTTATGATGTTCGGATACACCATCACACTATGGTGTTCCAGGCGGTATTAGTTGTGAAACAATTTCCACAATGTCTTAATTGCGTGCCAAACTCGTAACTCGGATATTCATGTCTATGATCATATCATAGACATTTTATCATCTTGTCACGACGATCTTCAACTTCACTCTGAAATTACTTGAATCTTTCAATAATTTAGACTTGTGTTTCATCAAGTAAATATACTCAGCATCTACTCAAATCATCTGTGAAGTAAGAACATAATGATATCCACTGCGTGCCTCAGCACTCATTGGACTGCACACATCAAAATGTATTACTTCCAACAAGTTGCTTTCTTGTTCCATCTTACTGAAAACGAGGCCTTTCAGTCATCTTGCCCATGTGGTATGACTTGCATGTCTTAAGTGATTCAAAATCAAGTGAGTCCAAATGATCCATCTACATGGAGTTTCTTCATGCATATCTACCAATAGGCATGGTTCACATGTCTCAATCTTTTCAAAACGAGTGAGTTCAAAGATCCATCAACATGGAGCTTCTTCATGCGTTTTATACCATTATGACTCAAATGGCAGTGCCACAAGTATGTGGTACTATCATTACTATCTTATATCTTTTGGCATGAACATGTGTATCACTACGATCGAGATTCAATGAACCATTCATTTTAGGTGCAAGACCATTGAAGGTATTATTCAAATAAACAGAGTAACCATTATTCTCCTTAAATGAATAATCGTATTGCGATAAACATAATCCAATCATGTCTATGCTCAACGCAAACACCAAATAACAATTATTTAGGTTTAACACCAATCTCGATGAGGGAGCATGCGATGCTTGATCATATCAACCTTGGAAACACTTCCAACACATATCATCATCTCACCTTCATCTAGTCTCCATTTTATTCCGTAGCCTTTTATTTCGAGTTACTAACACTTAGCAACTGAACCGGTATTTTAATACCCTGGTGCTACTAGGAGTACTAGTAAAGTACACATTAATATAACATATATCCAAAATACTTCTGTCGACCTTGCCAGCCTTCTCATCTACCAAGTATCTAGGGTAGTTCTGCTTCAGTGACCGTTCCCCTTATTACAGAAGCACTTAGTCTCGGGTATGGTTCAACCTTGGGTTTCTTCACTAGAGCAGCAACTGATTTGCCGTCTCATGAAGTATCCCTTCTTTCCCTTGCCCTTCTTGAAACTAGTGGTTTAACCATCAACAATTGTTGCTCCTACTTGATTTCTACTTTCATGGTGTCAAACATCGCGAATTGCTCAAGGATCATCATGTCTATCCCTGATATGTTATAGTTCATCACTAAGCTCTAATAGCTTGGTGGCAGTGACTATGGAGAATGATCACTATCTCATCTGGAAGATTAACTCCCATTCGATTCAAGCGATTGTAGTATTCAGACAATCTGAGCACATGCTCAACGATTGAGCTTTTCTTCCTTAGTTTGCAGGCTTAAGAAAATTGTGAGAGGTCTCATACCTCTTGACGTGGGCACTAGTCTGAAATCCCAATTTCAGTCTTTGGAACATCTCATATGTTCTACGACGTTTCAAAAACCGTCTTTGGTGCCACAATTCTAAACCGTTAGCATTACGCACTGAACTATCACGTAGTCATCAAAACGTGTGTGTCAGATGTTTCCCAACATCTACAGATGATGCTCGAGGATCAACACACTGAGCGGTGCATTAAGGACATAATCCTTCTGTGCAGCAATGAGGACAATCCTCAGTTTACGGACCCAGTCCACATAGTTGCTACTGTCAACTCTCAAATAAATTTTCTCTAGGAACATATCTAAAACAGTAGAACCAAAGCGTGAGCTACGACATAATTTGCAAAGACCTTTTGACTATGTTCATGATAATTAAGTTCATCTAATCAAATTATTCAATGAACTCCCACTTAGATAGACATCCCTCTAGTCATCTAAGTGATACATGATCCGAGTCAACTAGGCCGTGTGCGATCATCAAGTGAGACGAACTAGTCATCATCGGTGAACATCTTCATGTTGATCGTATCCACTATACGACTCATGTTCGACCTTTCGGTCTTCCGTGTTCCGAGGCCATGTCTGTACATGTTAGGCTCGTCAAGTCAACCTAAGTATTTCGCATGTGTAAATCTGGCTTACACCCCTTGTATGCGAACGTTAGAATCTATCACACCCGATCATCACGTGGTGCTTCAAAACAACGAACCTTCGCAATGGTGCACAGTTAGGGGGATCAATTTTCTTGAAATTTCAGCAAGGGATCATCTTTATGCTACCGTCGTTCTAAGCAAATAAGATGTAAACATGACAAACATCACATGCAAATCATAAAGTGACATGATATGGCCAATATCATCTTGCGCCTTTTGATCTCCATCTTCGGGGCACGGCGCCTTCGTCACCGGCATGACACCATGATCTCCATCATCATGATCTCCATCATCGTGTCTTCATGAAGTTGCCTCGCCAACTATTACTTCTACTACTATGGCTAACGGTTAGCAATAAAGTAAAGTAATTACATGGCGTTTTCATTGACATGCAGGTCATAAATAAATTAAGACAACTCCTATGGCTCCTGCCGTTTGTCATACTCATCGACATGCAAGTTGTGATTCCTATTACAAGAACATGATCAATCTCATACATCACATATATCATTCATCACATCCTTTTGGCCATATCACATCACATAGCATACCCTGCAAAAACAAGTTTGACGTCCTCTAATTGTTGTTGCATGTTTTACGTGGCTGCTATGGGTTTCTAGCAAGAACGTTTCTTACCTACGCAAAACCACAACGGTGATATGCCAATTTATATTTACCCTTCATAAGGACCCTTTTCATCGAATCTGATCCGACTAAAGTGGGAGAGACAGACAGCCGCCAGCCACCTTATGCATCAAGTGCATGCCAGTTGGTGGAACCAGTCTCACGTAAGCGTACGTGTAAGGTCGGTCCGGGCCGCTTCATCCCACAATGCCGTCGGATCAAGATAAGACTAGTAACGGTAAGCAAATTGAACAAATCATCGCCCATAACTGCTTTGTGTTCTATTCGTGCATAGAATCTACGCATAGACCTAGCTCATGATGCCACTGTTGGGGAACGTAGAAATAATTCAAAATTTTCCTATGTGTCACCAAGATCAATCTAGGAGATACTAGCAACGAGAGAGAGGGAGTGCATCTTCATACCCTTGAAGATCGCTAAGCGGAAGCGTTCATGAGAACGGGGTTGATGGAGTCATACTCGTTGTGATCCAAATCACCGATGATCCTAGCGCTGAACGGACGACACCTCCGCGTTCAACACATGTACGGAGCGGAGACATCTCCTCCTTCTTGATCCAGCAAGGGGGGAGGAGAAGTTGATGGAGATCCAGCAGCACGATGGCGTGGTGGTGGAAGTAGCGGGATCCCGGCAGGGGTTTCGCCAAGCACAAGCGGGGAGGAAGAGGTGTCACGGGAGGGAGGGAGGCGCCAGGGCTTCAGGTACGGCTGCCCTCCCTCCCCTCCACTATATATAGGGGCCTAGGGGGGCGCCGGCCCCTTGTAGATCCCATCTAGGGAGGGGGCGGCAGCCCTAGGGGTGGCTTGGCCTCCAAGCCAAGTGGAGGCGCCCCCACCCCTTAGGGTTTTCAACCCTAGTCGCATGGGAGGCCCAAGGGGGGGCGCACCAGCCCACTAGGGGATGGTTCCCACGCCCCTTCAGCCCATGGGGCCCTCCGGGATAGGTGGCCCCACCCGGTGGACCCCCGGGACCCTTCCGGTGGTCCCGATACAATACCGATGACTCCCGAAACTGGACTTCCTATATATAAATCTTTACCTCCGGACCATTCTGGAACTCATTGTGACGTCCGGGATCTCATCCGAGACTCCGAACAACTTTCGGTTTACCGCATACTAATATATCTACAACTCTAGCATCATCGAACCTTAAGTGTGTAGACCCTACGGGTTCGGGAGACATGTAGACATGACCGAGACAACTCTCCGGTCAATAACCAACAGCGGGATCTAGATACCCATGTTGGCTCCACAATGATCTTATCGGATGAACCACGATGTCGAGGATTCAATCAATCCCGCATTCATTTCCCTTTGTCTATCGGTACGATACTTGCCCGAGATTCGATCGTCGGTATCCTGATACCTCGTTCAATCTCATTACCGGTAAGTCTCTTTACTCGTTCCGTAACACATCATCCCTTGATCAACTCCTTGGTCACATTGTGCACATTATGATGATGTCCTACCGAGTGGGCCCAGAGATACCTCCCCGTTTACACGGAGTGACAAATCCCAGTGTCGATTCATGCCAACCCAACAGACACTTTCGGCGATACCCGCAGTGCACCTTTATAGCCACCCAGTTACGTTGTGATGTTTGGTACACCCAAAGCATTCCTACGGTATCCAGGAGTTGCACAATCTCATGGTCTAAGGAAATGATACTTGACATTAGAAAAGCTTTAGCAAACGAACTACGCAATCTTGTGCTAGGCTTGGGATTGGGTCTTGTCCATCACATCATTCTCCTAATGATGTGATCCCATTATCAACGACATCCAATGTCCATGGTCAGGAAACCGCAACCATCTATTGATCAACGAGCTAGTCAACTAGAGGCTTACTAGGGACATGGTGTTGTCTATGTATCCACACATGTATCTGATTTTCCTATCAATGCAATTCTAGCATGGATAATAAATGATTATCATGAACAAGGAAATATAATAATAACTAATTTATTATTGCCTCTAGGGCATATTTCCAATAGTTTCAGGGATCCCCCTAAATCTGAATTTAGAAACTTTCTTGCTAGTATAACTGTGGGGGAATCTAGAGATATAACACTGGCTACCATAGGGAGCATTCACTTTCCTGCTATACATTATTTTGCTCTCTTCATCGGTAGATGCATAAATGCTAAGGATGAAGCATGTCACATGTGTGTCCCTGATCTTAGCATTCTTAGGAGTGCTATGTTAGGATACCAATCTTATCATATGGGAGCCATTGTAGCTTGTAGGTTGCATCATAATAGACATAATGGAGATTTCTTTGGAGGAATTTATGCAACCCGCTTAGCTCATTTTCTTGAGATAGACATTCGTGAGGGTGATATGGAGTTGCCTCCTGCATATTTAGATTATGACTCTATGGCTTCGCACCAGTTTGTGGAGAGGCCTGAATCACCTCTCTTATATCGTTTAATTTTTGATAAACGACGTGTTTTCCGTATTACTCTCCCTACTCCTGCCTTCTTTGATTCATAGACAAAAGGAAGATATGTTATTACCAGAGAGGAGGTAGAAGTGTACGAGAGGAGAGCGGAGGCAGCTCGACTCCACGCCGCCGCTCAGCAGGCGATAACCGCTGCACATCAGTATGATCCCAACTATTCCTCCTCATCACAGTACGACCCCAACAACTATAATTATGGATATCCACCAGGCCAGCCATGGCCATAGACCAACTTAGGCCAAAAGCCTAAGCTTGGGGGAGTACGTATTTCTCACCCACATTACATTTATGTTTACACACACTCATTGCTAGATGTCGGTGCTCATACTTTTTCACTGCAATATCCATGCTAGTTTATTTTCTTTTTCCTGCTTTCTTCTTGTGTGTTTGCCAAACCTTAAGAAAAAAAATTAGTAGTAGTTTATTTTTCTGCTGTAGTAGTAATAATTAAAAAGAAAACCCAAAAATATTTCCCGTTCTTCTTTTGCTTGTTGGGAGCTTTCCCGTGTAAATAATTTTATTTCTTTTCTTTTCTTTGGGGGTCAGTAGGAGAAGACCATAATTAAATTGTTGAAGTGGCTCTTATATGCATTATTGTTGATTTAACCGAGAGCCCATATTGCCTTGTATTCTCCTATTTATTGAATGTTCGCAGATTCCAGCTTAGTCCAATGCACGTGCACTCTTATTATTATTCACACCGTTCGGTCGTGCAAGTGAAAGGCAATTATGATGATATATGATGGACTGACTGAGATGAGAAAAGCTGGTATGAACTTGACCTCTTTTGTTTTTGTAAACATGATGAGTCCCTCGTTCTTGATTCAGCTTATTATGAATAAACATGTTTGCAATGACAATTAGAGATCATGGTTGCTTGTGCCATGCTTGATTAGCTATGAGTTATAATGATTTACCTTGTATGCCAACATGCTATTGAGATGATTATGATGTGGTATGATGGGGTGGTATCCTCTTTTCAACAATTTAAGTGACTTGACTTGGCACATGTTCACGCATGTAGTTGAAACAAAATCAACATAGCCTTCACGATATTTATGTTCATGGTGGATTATATCCTACTCATGCTTTCATCCAATGTTTATTAATTTTAATGCATGTACATGGCTGTTGTCGCTCTCTAGTTGGTCGCTTCCCAGTCTTTTGCTAGCCTTCACCTGTAGTAAGCGGGAATACTGCTTGTGCATCCAATCCCTCAAACCCCAAAGTTATTCCAGATGAGTCCACTATACCTTCCTATATGCGGTATCTACCTGCCGTTCCAAGTAAATTTGTATGTGCCAAACTCTAAACCTTCAAATAAACATTCTGTTTTCTATGCTCGAATAGCTCATGTATCAACGAAGGCTGTCCTTATCTTCCGTGTTAGGCGGGTTATTCTCAAGAGGAGTGGACTCCGCTCCTCACTCACAAGAAAATGGCTGGTCACTGGGATGCCCAGTCCCATGCTTTATGCAAACTAAATCAAAATTAATTGCAAACAAAACTCCCCTTGGGACCAGTTGTATGTTGGAGGCACTCGTTGTTTCGAGCAAGCCATGGATTGATGCTTGTTGGTGGAGGGGGAGTATAAACTTTACCATTCTGTTCGGGAACCGCATATAATATGTTTAGCATGGAAGATATCGCCATCTCTTAGTTGTTACGTTGACAATGAAATTATACTCCTCAAAATACAATTTATCTCTATTGCAAAACTAAGCTCTGGCACCTCTACAAATCCCTGCTTCCCTCTACAAAGGGCCTATCCATTTACTTTTATGCTGAGTCATCACCCTCTTATTAAAAAGCACTAGCTGGAGAGCGCAGCCGTCATTTGCATTCATCACTGTTAATTTATATTGGGTATGACTATGATTGGATCTCTTTTACCATGAATTACAATGTCTAGTCAGTCCTTGATCTTTAAAGGTGCTCTGCATTTATGTTTTGCGGTCTCAGAAAGGGCTAGCGAGATACCATCTTGTTATATCATATTATGATTGTTTTGAGGAAGTGTTGTCATCCGAGATTTATTAGTATGACTTGCCAGTTGGTTATGCTATTGGTATGAGTAATTGTGAGACCCGAGAATTATTGCAAATGTGGTTAGTTATGATCTATGCTGAAAACTTGAATACTGGCTTGACATAGTTACAACAACAAGACCAAACAGAGTTTGTAAAAGTTTTTTCTTCCTTTCTTTCAGTTTGTCAACTGAATTGCTTGAGGACAAGCAAGGGTTTAAGCTTGGGGGAGCTGATACGTCTCCATCGTATCTACTTTTCCAAACACTTTTGCCCTTGTTTTGGACTCTAACTTGCATGATTTGAATGGAACTAACCCAGACTGACGCTGTTTTCAGCAGGATTGCCATGGTGTTGTTTTATGTGCAGAAAACAAATATTCTCGGAATGACCTGAAACTCCACAGAACATCTTAGAAAAAACAATAAAAATCCTCGCCAAAGATGAAGACCAGGGGGCCCACACCCTTCTCACGAGGGTGGGGGGTGCCCCCCTAGAGCGCGCCCCTACCTTGTGGGCCCCTTGGAAACCCTCCGACGCCAACTCCAACTCTATATATTTGCTTTCCGAGAGAAAAAAATCAAAGAGAAGAAATCATTGCGTTTTACGATACGGAGCCACCGCCAAGCCCTAAAACCTCTCGGGAGGGCTGATCTGGGGTCTGTTCAGGGCTCCGGAGAGGGGGATTCGTCACCGTCGTCATCATCAACCATCCTCCATCACCAATTTCATGATGCTCACCGCCGTGCGTGAGTAATTCCATCGTAGGCTTGCTAGATGGTGATGGGTTGGATGAGATTTATCATGTAATCGAGTTAGTTTTGTTAGGGTTTGATCCCTAGTATCCATTATGTTCTGAGATTGATGTTGCTATGACTTTGCTATGCTTAATGCTTGTCACTAGGGCCCGAGTGCCATGATTTCATATGTGTACCTATTATGTTTTCATGAATATATGTGAGTTCTTGATCCTATCTTGCAAGTCTATAGTCACCTACTATGTGTTATGATCCGGCAACCCCGAAGTGACAATAATCGGGACCACTCCCAGTGATGACCATAGTTTGAGAAGTTCATGTATTCACTATGTGCTAATGCTTTGTTCCGGTTCTCTATTAAAAGGAGGCCTTAATATCCCTTAGTTTCCAATAGGACCCCTCTGCCACGGGAGGGTAGGACAAAATATGTCATGCAAGTTCTTTTCCATAAGCACGTATGACTATATATGGAATACATGCCTACATTATATTAATGAATTGGAGCTAGTTCTGTGTCACCCTATGTTATGACTGTTACATGATGAACCGCATCCGGCATAATTAGCCATCACTGATCCGGTGCCTACGAGTTTTCCATATACTGGTTCTCGCTTATTTACTTTCCCGCTGCTACTGTTACAATCACTACAAAATACCAAAAACAATACTTTTGCTGTCTTTACTTTTGTTGCCGCTACCACCACTATCATATTACTTTGCTACTAAACACTTTGCTGCAGATACTAAGTTTCCAGGTGTGGTTGAATTGACAACTCAGCTGCTAATACTTGAGAATATTCTTTGGCTCCCCTTGTGTCGAATCAATAAATTTGGGTTGAATACTCTACCCTCGAAAGCTGTTGCGATCCCCTATGCTTGTGGGTTATCAACCTCATCTATGAGGAAACTCTTCAAAAGATGGAAATAGACTGGAACCGCATTGAGCAAAGTAGCACAACCTTTAGAGGAATCATCCCCAGTCGGGAAGCATGCTGTGCTGGGAAAATCACACTAGATGTGGTATTCGGCACGCCGGATAATTACAGGTCCGAAGAAATTACATTCCAAGTGGCCCCGTTCAGCAGTGGTTATCACGCTCTTTTAGGACGGGAGGCATTCACAATCTTCCAAGCCGTACCCCATTACGGGTACATGAAGCTCAAAATGCCCGGGCCCAACGGAATCATCACTCTCGCCAGTGATCCGGACACAGCACTCCGCGCCGAAAACAAAACAGCCGCACTGGCCCTCGAGGCATTATCCGAAGCCCTCTCGGTAGAGGAATTAACCACGCTATGCTCCACAGTGGACGAGGAAGACGTTATACTCGACAAGAGGACCAAGTCCACCTCTTTTAAACCAGCGGATGAAATAGTCAAATTACAAGTCCACCCAACAGACCCTGCAAAAACAGCCTCCATCGGGGCACAGTTAAACCCCGTCATGGACGCCGCACTACGAGAGTTCCTGCGCGAGAATTGGGACATATTCGCCTGGCATCCCTCAGACATGCCAGGAATCCCACGCAGGCTGGCCGAGCATAGCCTCAATATCCTAAAGGGATTCAAGCCGGTCAAGCAAGCTCTTCGGCGTTTCTCCAAACCTAAGAGACAGGCCTTGGGAGAGGAACTAGCCAAGTTATTGGGGGCCGGATTCATCAGAGAAATAAAACACCCGGACCGGCTAGCAAACCTGGTGATGGTACCAAAGAAGGATAAATCCTGACGCCTTTGTGTCGATTTCAAGGACCTCAATAAAGCTTTCCAAAGGATCCCTCCCCCCTCCCCGGATCGATTAAATTATCGATGCTACCACAGGACACGAGTCATTGTGCTTCCTCGACGCATACTCCGGTTACCACCAAATCAAGATGGCGGAGTCCGACCAAGCCGCAACGACATTCATCACACCATACGGTCCCTTCTGTTTTAGCACAATGCCTTTTGGGCTCAAAAACGCTGGCGCAACATATCAGTGCATGATTCAGATATGTCTGGAGAAACAAATCGGCAAAACAGTAGAGGCATACGTAGACGATGTGGTTATCAAAACCAAACACGTCGACTCTTTGATAGACGACTTGAGGCTCACATTCGACAACCTCCGAACATACGACATCAAGCTCAATCCGGAAAAATGCGTTTTCGGCGTACCAGCCGGAAAGCTCCTGGGTTTCATTGTCTCCAGTAGAGGTATTGAAGCTAATCCAACCAAAATCCGAGCTTTGTCACAGTTGGCTACCCCAACAGACCTCAAACAAATCTAGAAGTTAACTGGATGCGTGGCGGCTCTAAGCCGCTTTATCTCCCGCTTAGGAGAAAAGGCTTTACCCCTTTATTGCCTCCTTCGGCGCACCGAACACTTCGAGTGGACGGACGCGGCCATAGCCGGATTGGAAGAAATAAAGGCCATTTTGGCAACCAACCCAATCCTGGCCACGCCAAACATCGGCGAACCAATGTTGTTGTACATTGCGGCAACTCATCAAGTTGTCAGCGCAGTGCTTGTTGTCGAACAGGAAGTGGACGGACATAAATTCCCTCTTCAAAAGCCGGTATACTATGTATCCACTGTCATCACTCCATGCAAATCACGGTACACACATTATCAAAAGATAGCTGATGCGGTATTCATGGCATCCCGGAAGCTGCGACACTACTTTCAAGAGTGTTCGATTACAGTAGCCTCAGAAGTGCCACTTAATGATATTATAAACAACCACGACGCTACGGGCCGGATTGCCAAATGGGCCATCGAGCTCCTCCCGTTTGACATAACATACAAACCTCGATGAGCCATTAAGTCACAAGTATTGGCCGACTTTGTCGCCGAATGGACGGAGGCCGAACTCCCTAACGAGTATGGCGCATACTCCAATTGGATCATGCACTTCGACGGTTCTAAAATGCTGGTGGTCTAGGGGCTGGCGTCGTCCTGATGTCCCCAACCGGAGATACCGTTCAATACATACTACAAATACTGTACACAGACTCCAACAGCGCGGCCGAATATGAAGCTCTGTTGCATGGTCTTCAGATGGCAGTCTCCATGGGCATTCAATGCCTGGAGGTGCGTGGGGATTCAAACCTCGCAATATCCCAAATAAATGGAGACTTTGATGCCAAGGATCCGAAAATGGCGGCCTATCGAAACACCGTCCGAAAAATGTCAGCTCGGTTCAAGGGGCTCGAATTTCACCATGTGGCTCGGGAAAACAATCAGGCAGCGGATATCCTCGCCCGCATTGGTGCCAAACGCGATGTGGTCGCCCCAACATATTTTTGGAGAGGCTGTTCAAGCCATCCGTAGTATGTGAAGGGGACACTGGCAACAACAGCCCAGACCCGACCGAAATACCCGATACCGAACACTCTGACACAATCGGAGGCTCCGCCACCGAAATAACACCTTCAGCCCACGTAATAATGGCCATCATTGCCCCGTGGACAGAACCGTTCCTGGCCTACCTAACTAGACAGGAACTTCTGGAGGACCAAAATGAGGCACACTGCATAGTGCGGCGATCCAAGGCCTACAGGGTCCATGAGGGAGAATTGTACAAAAAAAGCTCTACCGGAGTCCTTCAAAGGTGCATCTCCGAAGAGGAAGGGTGGAACCTTTTGGCAGAAATTGACGCCGGACTCGGCGGTCACCACGCCGCAGCCTGGGCTCTTGTAAGCAAGGCCTTCCGTACAGGATTCTATTGGCCAACGACCCGGGCAGATGCACAGGACTTGGTCCAACATTGCGCCGGTTGCTAGCTCTTTGCAAATCAAAGCCACATGCCACCCACCGCCCTCCAAAAAATCCCCATTACGTATCCCTTCGTGGTCTGGGGGCTTGCCATGGCTGGACCCCTTAAAGGGGGAACCCACAAGAAAAAAATACTTACTGGTCATGGTGGATAAATTCACCAAATGGATAGAGGCCAAACCTGTTAAAACAGCCGAATCCGGACCGGTGATAGACTTCATATCCGGGGTCGTACACCGTTATGGCGTCCCTCACAGCATCATCACTGACAATGGCATGAAGTTTACTGCCGATGAGTTAAAACTCTGGTGCAGCAAAATGGGCATCAGGCTCGATTATGCTTTGGTCTATCACCCACAAACCAACAGTCAAGTGGAGCGCGCGAACGGTCTTATAATGAGCGGCATTAAACCCAGGCTAGTGCAGTCCTTAACGGAGTCTAACACGCACTGGGTAGAGGAGCTCGACTCCGTACTCTCGGGGATATGGATCACGCCGAACCGTAGTACCGGATATACACCCTTCTTTATGGTGTACAGCGCAGAGGAAGTCTTGCCCTGTGACATAATTCATGACTCACCTCGAGTGCGCATGTATGAAGAAAGAGAAGCCGAGCTTGATCGGCAAGACAGTCTGGACACCTTGCAGGAGGAGCGCGACATGGCAAAAGCCCGTTCCGCATTTTATCAGCAACAGGCTCACAGATACCAAAGCAGAGAAGTACGGGCCAAAACTTATAACGTTGGCGAACTAGTTCTACGTCTTCCGGATAAGAAAAAGAACAAGCTCGAGCCCAAATGGGAAGGTCCCTTCATTATTGACCAAGTTCTGACTGGTGGAGCGTACCGACTGCGGGATGCATCGACTAATCGACTCGAGCCGAACCCATGGAACGCGGCCAGGCTCCGAAGATTCTACGCCTAGCGCCGGACCCTGTGTTCGTCCCCTTCCCCTGTCCATTTTTATACATTATCTGTCTTGTTTGTCTTTCTTTCTTTTATTCCTTCTCCAGGCCTTCAAAGGCCAACTTACGCCTCGTTTGCACATTACATATGCGCTAGCCGCACTCATCATACCTGGGGGCTTCTTTCACAGAAGCTTGATTATTTATTTGGGCCTCGTGCCCCGCACATGTGTTATGCTTCCACATGTACCTTTTTCGCCATTATATGCATCGATATGACTTAAGTTTTGGCCAAGCTGGATTGCCCGCCTCTTGTATTTATGTCCTACATTCCCGTTAATTCGGCTAGGGCATAAGGGGAGCACCTCTGCGATTGTTACTACCGGGTCAGCCGGATGTGTACCTCAGACTAGGTGAAGCCGAAAGCTAGCATTCTTAAGGGAATATTCGGTCGGTGAATAAAAGATGATTTTTATTCATTTTCCATATCTGCCCCAGATGTTTTTTTCCTGCGTTTCCTATCGCAGTCCGGACATGCACTTTAGGGCATGCTTACCCAGGGAAAGGAACCCTTAACGGAACTATTCTCCCTGAAAGATGTTTCTTACTACCTATGTAATATAACATAACTAGTTGGGCACTTGTCTGTTCAAGCACCAATGACCCCTACGCCTGGTCTCCACGCATGCCCCGGTTCTTATATAACTGCGCGGGTATGCGGATACACTCCAGACTATCAGGTCCCGAGGTTGAAGCGAAAAGGTCCGCCAAGACAAATGATCTACAATCCGGCTAGAAGGCATTATACATGTCACTTTCATTACATAGTCATGCAGACTGACTAAATTCCTCTTCTATACCATCCAACAGGCGGTCTAGCCTACAATCCTGTTGGGAATACTTTGCGGCTATTTCTACTTGCCCATAAACTAAGCTAACGGGGATTTCTTTTCTGTCGGGCCCCACAGGTCCGACCTCAGCCATGTGATTTGGGTCTGCCTTGGCATACCGTGTCTTCACCATGGCCCAGGCTTCTCTGGCACCATGTCGGCAGGCTGATATCTTCCATAATCGGAAGTGCCACCGTGCTCCCTTGAGCTTCTTCGCAAGCTCTGCAACGCCCTCTGGCAGGGAGACGGACGGCCACAAGGCCTGGGCAACACCCTGCATCACCTGCCGAACTTGTTCGTGCAGATGTGACAGCTCGGATAGAAGATCACCCGCTGACCCGGGCATTTCCTCCACGGGACGACCCGTCAGCATACCTACAGAAATAACGCTGTTAGTCGGCTTCTTCGCCGAACTCCTTTAAAAGGATTCGTTCAAGCACTTACTGAAAATGCTGCGCTGAAGCCGCTTATTCTCCTTGTCTGCGGGCTAGCCCCGAACGTCTTTTAGTTCCACGCTCAGCTTAATATTGGCGTCTTGGAGATTGTTTTTCTCCCGCCTAACCTCAGCCAGCACGCGTTTGCCATCCTCTAGCTATCGCATAACATGCTGGTCCTCCGGATTTTCTCCGGATTCATCTGCAACATCTGTTGTTAGATCTACAGCCATGCCGCACATTATATGGTAACCATCATTCTTTAAAGTAAATGTTACCAGTAGGTGACTTTTTCGGTTCCTGCAATGTGGACACATCAGCCCGCAGTTGGGTCTTGCATTCCTCTAGCTCCTGTGACAACCTAGTATTCTTCTCTGTAAGAACCTGCACAATAAAGATGATACTTAAATCAGTTCTGCTAACTGTTTCAAGTCTCAGGGGCTACTGATACATATACATTGTTAGATTTACTTACCCGTACATCCTTTACATACTGATCCGTGGCTCTGGCTAGACCATCTTGAGCAGCTCGGAGGTACACCTCTCCAGAATTGAAGGCATCAAATGCCTCTGGTGAGAAACAAGCTTCACGGAGTACGGCCCGGCGGCGCCTATGATTCATGGTGCTTTCCACCTCTGAGTTTGTAGCGTATAATCTATCTGCATCCTCTGTAGGGGGATTATCCGGCGCCCGCCCCATATCGGCTTCCGCCTCTATGTACGGTCCTGGCGCCCGGCTGGTGGAAGCGTGATTAGTAACATCGCCGGACATATTCCGGCAAGCATTTTTTCTGTTAAAGAAACACGGGCGTCATTATATTTTGAGAAAGACGACAACCATGGAGCGGGGTTTGTTATACCTTTGTGCTGGCGTCTCCGTCCTGACCACCTTCCTTTTTGGCCTACCCGGCCTCGGTGCCTCCTATTGGCGCATTGCTGCGGGTTCGGCAGGGCGTCCCGAATGCCTTCCCTCTAAAAATGCCATGTGTATATGGTGGGTGAAGTGTCTAAAAGGGGATCCTAGTTTTGGAGTTTGGATTTTTTGGTTTTTCTTACGTGCGATGGAGGGAGCAGTCCGGGATAGTCGGCCGTAATGGCCACCATGGCATCGTTGCAGCTTAACTGATAGAACTGCCGGTATATCAGCTCCATGAATATAACCGAATCTTCTTCAAGTCCGGAGTCGAGGGCCTGGTCAGGGTCCTCTAGTTGTGGAGAAGGGCTGCTGACCTCCTTTATGGCTTTTCGCAGTTTCTGCCGCAAAGTGGCAAGGTGAATACTTACGACAAAGAATGCGGGAAAATGGGAGCAAGGAGATATAACTTACCCAGCTTGGAGGATTGTACATGGAGAATCCATCCCGTGGCTTGATGCGGGTGAACTCCTCTTCCTCACCCTTGAACAACTCGAACAGAATTTTCGCTAAAGCGGCAGCATTTTTTGGACCCTTACGCCCGCAGCAGGTGGCGTCATCCGCCCCGTTATAACACCACAAGGGGTGTCCACGATATTGAAGTGGTTGCACTCCCCGCATTATGCAAATCGACATAACTTCGATTACTGTCAATCCTGATCGAGCTAGTGCTTTAATTCGGTTCATCAGATAGAGGACTTCTCCATTGTCTTCCACCTGGGGGCTCCGTGGGCGCCAACTTTGGCGTTTCTTTAGAGGAGCATTGTTGAACTCAGGAAGACCCCGCCGAACAGGGTCCGGAAGGGGAACGTCTTCCATATAAAACCATTCTGAAGGCCAGTCTTCGGGTGACTTCTTCGGAGTACCGGATAGGTATCCGGTATCGGTGATGCGCCATATCTCGGCTCCGCCCACTTGATAAAGTGACCCCCTCTGTGTGCGAGGGACGAGGCAAAATAGCCTTTTCCATAGCTCAAAGTGAGCCTCGCAGCCCAGGAACAACTCGCAAAGAGCCACATAGCCGGCGATATGTAGGATGGAGGCGCGGGTGAAATTGTGTAATCGGAGACCGTAGAACTCCAGGAGCCAGCGGAGGAACGGATGAATTGGAAATCCGAGTCCCCTTAATAGATAGGGAACAAGGCAGACCCGTTCCCCCATAGAGGGACAGGAAAAGCTCTCCGCTTGCTCCCCGCCATTATAGGTGGCAAGCCCGGCTCGAACGCGCACCATATACGCCGGAGGGAGAAATCCCTTGGTCTGTAGTTCGACCAATCGACTGTGTGGGACTGAACACCTCTCCCAATCACCGGGCTTAGGGCTACGGGGGCGGGAGGAGGAGCTGCGGAGGTCGGCCATGCTGGAATGGATCTTATCGAATTGCGCTCTGATGGATTATCGCTGCTGGGAGGATGGTGTGGATCAGATCTAAGAATCCCTATCCCTTTAATAGACAATTTATTTATCTGGCTAGGGGGGCAAATGTAAAAATGCCTTGGCGCCTCGTATTCATTCAATGCATGGGAGATAGCCCTTATTGGGCACAGAAGCCAAGAGGTTCAACATTTATGGGGTAGTACACTGCTTACAAACACTTGGAAATTGGAGAAGAACCCACCTTGCAATGCCGAAGACAATACTGCGCGACGGACTCATCGTCATTGAAGCCTGGTTCGGGGGCTACTGAGGCAGTCCAGGATTAGGGGGTATCCGAATAGTCGGATTGTATCCTTCGGCCGGACTGTTGGACTATGAAGATACAAGATTGAAGACTTCGTCCCGTGTCCGGATGGGACTCTACTTAGCGTGGAAGGCAAGCTAGGCAATGCGGATATGTATATCTCCTCCTTTGTAACCAACCTTGTGTAACCCTAGCCCCCTCCGGTGTCTATATAAACCGGAGGGTTTTAGTCCGTAGGACAACATACAATCATACCATAGGTTAGCTTCTAGGGTTTAGCCTCTCCGATCTCATGGTAGATCAACTCTTGTAATACTCATACCATCAAGAATAAATCAAGCAGGACGTAGGGTTTTACCTCCATCAAGAGGGCCCGAACCTGGGTAAAACATTGTGTCCCCTGCCTCCTATTACCATCCGCCTTAGACGCATAGTTCGGGACCCCCTACCCGAGATCCACCGGTTTTGACACCGACATTGGTGCTTTCATTGAGAGTTCCACTGTGTCGTCACTGTAAGGAAGGATGCCTCATCTCGTTGTTAAAAACAACATTACCGCCGGAGCAGCCCTGGCTATCGGCCAAACTCTTCGGCTAGGCAGCTTCGTCATGACCGCCTGTTCAGCTGCTGCACCGATGATGACTTCTCGGGTCATCGAAAACAGCCTCCACGTCGGCTCGGAATTCGCCGAGCAGATGGATCCAATGGAGCTCTCCTCCCTAAATGAACCCTTGTTACTAACATCAAAGGACCCATTACAAAATGGGTACCTAAAACCAAACATTAATCTCTTGTAGGTGTTTGCTTCCGGTGGGGGATCATTGTTACTCGATAGTGGAGCCACAAATCATATGACCGGAAGCAAGGACTTGGTGGTGGACGTGCACAAGATTTCATCTATGCCCACCAATGTCGAGTGGGGTGATGCCTCATCTTCTAAGGTATTGGGTCTGGGCAAGGTTGTCATTTCTCATGATCTCACGATCGAGAAAGTCATGCTTGTTGAGTCCCTTACATACAACCTACATTCCGTTCGTCAACTTGCACTCATGGGCTTTGCCACTTTCTTTGATATTGATACCGTGGCCCTCTTGTGGAGCAAGACTCTTAAAGTAGCCTTTTTTGGGCATGTCGAGAATGGTCTTTATGTGATTAACTTTTAGGAGCGACCCACTAAGACCGTGACATGCCTAATGGCTAAAGTTGACGTGTGATGGCTTTGGCATCGCCATTTAGCCCATGTCAATATGAGATCTTTGCAAAGTATTCTCAAGGGGGGCCATGTCCGTGGACTAATAAATGTTAGTTTTGTCAAAGATCGTGGTTGCAGTGCTTGTATTGAAGGAAAGCTACATGAGAAGGCTCACCCTCCCATGACTATCATCTACACGAAGAGGCCCTTGGAGCTCCTTCACTTGGATCTCTTTGGGCCCCCATCCTTTGCTAATCTTGGGGGTAGAAAGTATTGCTTGGTGATTGTGGAGGACTATTCAAGATACACGTGGGTATATTTCTTCAAGCGGAAGAGTGAGACCCAACAAACCGTCATCGACTTTGCAAATGAAGCTCAACATCAACACAATGAAGGAAATATGCCCTAGAGACAATAATAAAGTTGTTATTTATATTTCCTTATATCATGATAAATGTTTATTATTCATGCTAGAATTGTATTATCCATAAACTTAGTACATGTGTGAATACATAGACAAACAGAGTGTCTATAGTATGCCTCTACTTGACTACCTCATTAATCAAAGATGGTTAAGTTTCCTGACCATAGACATGTGTTGTGATTTGATGAATGGGATCACATCATTAGAGAATGGTGCGATGGACAAGACCCATCCGTTAGCTTAGCATATTGATCGTTAAGTTTTATTGTTATTGCTTTCTTCATGACTTATACATATTCCTCCGACTATGAGATTATGCAACTCCCGAATACTGGAGGAACACCTTGTGTGCTATCAAACGTCACAATGTAACAGGGTGATTATAAAGATGTTGTACAGTTGTCTCCGATGGTGTTTGTTGAGTTGGCATAGATCGAGATTAGGATTTGTCACTCTGTGTATCGGAGAGGTATCTCTGGGCCCTCTCGGTAATGCACATCACTATGAGCCTTGCAAGCAATGTCACTAATGAGTTAGTCACGGGATGATGCATTACAGAACGAGTAAATAGACTTGCCAGTGACGAGATTGAACTAGGTATGATGATACCGATGATCGAATCTCGGGCAAGTAACATACCGATGACAAAGGGAACAACGTATGTTGTTATGCGATTTGACCGATAAAGATCTTCATAGAATATGTAGGAGCCAATATGAGCATCCAGGTTCTGCTATTGGTTATTGACCAGAGATATGTCTCGATCATGTCTACATAGTTCTCGAACCCGTAGGGTCCGCACGCTTAATGTTTAATGAAGATTTGTATTGTGAGTTTCGTGTTTTGATGAACCTAAGTTTGTTCGGACTCCCGGGTGAGATCACAGACATGACGAGGAGTCTCGAAATGGTCGATACATAAAGATTCATATATTTGAAGGATATATTAGGACACCGGAATGGTTTGGGTCATTTCAGATAAGTTTCGGAGTACCGGTGGTTATCGGAACCCCCGGGAGGTTAATGGGCCACCATGGGCCTTAGTGGAGAAGAGAGAGGGCTAGCTAGGAGGTGGTGCGCCCCCCCTTGCACAGTCCGAATTGGACAAGGGGAGGGGGCAGCGCCCCCCTCCTTCCTTCTCTCCTCTTCCTCCTTCCCTCCTACTTGGAATAGGAAAGGGGGGGGGGGCGAATCCTACTTGGACCGGGAGTCCAAGTAGGACCCCCCCCCCCATGGCGCACCCCCCTAGGGCCGTCCACCTCTCCTCCCCCCTTTATATACATGGGAGGGGGGCACCCCAAAGGACGCAAAGTCTTCTCTTAGCCATGTGCGCTACCCCCCTCCACAGTTACACACCGCGGTCATATCGTCGTAGTGCTTAGGCGAAGCCCTGCGCCGGTAACTTCACCATCACCGTCATCACGCCGTCGTGCTGACGGAAATTTCCCTCGTCCTCAACTGGATCAAGAGATTGAGGGCATCATTGAGCTGAACGTGTGCTGAACGCGGAGGTGCCGTACATTTGGTGCTTGGATCGGTTGGATCGCGAAGACATTCGACTACATCAACCGCATTATTAACGCTTCTGCTTTCGGTCTACGAGGCTATGTGGACACACTCTTCCCTCTCGTTGCTATTTATCTCCTAGATAGATTGTCACACCCTAGCTAGATTATGCATTAGAGTGTGCATCATGTTTACCTTCATCAGAAAATTGAAATGGGGAAAGCAGAACCCCCAGCACCCCCCCCCTGAAATCAACTAGGGTTTACTAAAAATAAATTCAATGAACCTGAAATGCCCTTCAAAAATGTTCACCCTCTTTGCCTTGGGTTAGAACCCTTGGGAAAAATGGTGCACATAATTTTAGGTCAACAAAAGGGGCATTGATTTAAATCATAAGTATTTGAATTTGGGCATTTAAATGCCATTAAATAATTCAAATGCTCAAATAATGTTGGAACTATTTTTTGGGCCACTGAAATATTTCAGTAAGTGTCCATAAAATATTTTCAGGATTTTATAAAATGATTTAGTACTTAAACTAAATCAAAACAGAATAACAGAAATAGAAAAACACAAAAAAAATAAAGAGGGAAAGGCCATGGGCCACTTACCTGGCCCAGCTCCAGCTGGCGGCCCAGCCCACCCCGCTGCCTCCTATCGTCCCCCTCCTCGGACAGAAGGACGCGGGCGTGGGCCCGACGCTCGCCGGCACGCGGGCGCGCCACCTCCCCCCCTGCGAGCCACCTCCTGCTTCCCGGACTCCCTCCCAATGCCACGGAGACGGCCACGCACCCCCTGGCCCTCTCATTCCTCCTCCCCCGTGCTCATCCCCTCCTCTGGCTCTCCCCCTCACTTCCACAGAACGCGGCCGTCGCCGCCGACGAGAACCACCACGGCCACAGCCACCCCCTCGCCCCTCGGTTGTGCCCACGAGCTCCGCAACGTCGTCCTCGACCCCCTCACCGAACCATGCCCCACCGGAAGCCCTGCAGCGTCGACTTCGAGCTCTTCTTCAACCTCCGGCTGCCGGTGACCTCGTCCTCGATTCGCGCCGTCTAGGTCGTCCCCAGGCCCGCTGAGCTGCGCTTCGACCTCCCCGTGAGCTCCTCCGTCGTTTCCCCCTAACCCCACGGCCTAGCGCTTGTTGTAGAACCACTCCCCATGACGCCCGAAGCACACCGCCGCACGAGCTCGTCGCCAACGAGGCTCTGGTGGCCAATCGGCCCCGTGCATATGCCTGTTAGCTTTGCGGGAGCCTGCAGAACGCGTAGGTGCTACCCGTTGCTCCTCCCGTGCATGGTGGCGCCGTTTCCATCGGCGCCCGAACTCCGGCGACCGCCAAAGTCGTCGCCGGCGACGTCTCCGGCCACCCCGAGCTCAACCCTCACCACCAAGAGCTGCGGCTCGTTCCCAGGAGCCCGTAGATGCTCCCCGCCTTCCGTTTGGTGGCCGGAACATGCAAATGCACTTCCTCCGCCGCGTCTGGCCTCGCCGGTGGCTAGACGCCGGCGAGAGTTGACCTTGACCATTGACTGGGTGGGCCTAGTTGACTCCCCTGAGTCAATGACAAGCGGGCCCCCCTGCTAATTAAACCTATTTAGTGTTAATCTAAATTAATTAGTTAATTAACTAAATGAGCCACTGACACACGGGTCCCACAGGTCAGGTTTGACCTGTACCGGGCCTGTTGACTTGCTGACGTCATGCTGACGCAAGGCTGACGCAGTAACTCATTTCTGGATTTAATTTTATATAGAAAATTCCAGAAAATTGCCTAAACTTCAAAAATTCATAGAAATTCAACCATAACTCCAAATGAGACAAATAATATATGAAAAATTATCAGAAAAATCCAAGCTATCCATTGGTACTGGTTTCATGCATGTCAGAACAAGTTAAACCTGTCGTTTATGCAATATAAGGTGATGCACTAATATGATCAAGTTAAATGAGCTAACACTTGAACCTTTGGTTCAAATAAGCAATTACCCTTCTGTTTTAGCTTGCGTTAGGCCAAGACACATCCATATTGCCATGTCATAGCATGCATCATATTGTTGCATATCGTCATGTGTTGATTGTGCTCGGCTGTGCTCTTCGTGGCAGGTTCTGCCTCCGAGGATATTCACGAGTATCCAACTGAAGGGCAGTATCCCGTTACCACTCCATCAGGCAAGCAACCATTGATCATTCCGATACAACCCATGATCTCGCTCCTGCTCTTGTTTACTGCATTAAGACAACACGATTCAAACTGCTGTGTGCTACGGTAGTTGAACGCTTATCCTCTGCATGACCTGTCATTGCCACAGTAACTAGATGAAACCCACTAGCATGTGTAGGAGTTGATTGAGCCATGTTTTGTGATTCATACCTTGCTATGCCTGCTATGCTTAGAGTTGTGTCAGGTCTGGTTCATCTGGGTGATGGGCTAGAGTGAAATGCTTGTGCTAGTAATATGTGGGATGTGTTGAACATGTTTTGGGTAAAGGTATCGATGAGAGGCCATGTAGGAGTACATGGTGGGTTGTTTCATTGAGGCCGTCCATAAGAACTGAGATCTGTATGCGTGATTTAAGATGCAGTTACTACCGTACATTGGGCACGAAACAAATAGACCCTCTCGGCTTCTTAGCCACCCTAGTACTCTGTCCAGGAGTAGCAAATAGTTTCTGGTGTTTGTAGGATATGTGTTGGCGGCCGTGCGTAGCGCTGACCCTAGGGGTGGGCTATGTTGCGGTAGATACACCGTGGCACGGTGTACCGAGTCACCTGTTTGGTGTCTCGGGAACCCTGTTCACATCGTTCGGGGCCGTATGTGGAAACCTCGGCCGGACTCCCTGCGGATGGAACCTGGATAGGCGATAAACTGGACTAGGGGCTTAGGTGTTTAGGTAGGCCGTGGCCGACACCTCGCTGGGCTTCCGCTTGAAGGTTGCCGAGTACATGTCGTGTAGACGTCGGTAAGCGGTGAAAGCGTGTATGACGAAGTACACCCCTGCAGGGTATAAGACTATTCGAATAGCCGCGTCCGCGGTAAAGGACTACTTGATTGCATATACAGTTCATAGACAAGTTAATGGGTACTACTAAAAGACTCAAGATAAGTGTGAGTACCGAGGATGGCCCTCTCGCAGGATACGAGGGAGGATCCACGGTGGAGTATTGTGATGGTGAGTAGTGGACTCATGTGCGAAAACTATTTTGCTAAAAGGTTCTGTAGGATAGCTTAGCCAAGAGTCAAAGCTGGCTTGCTGCATAAACCCCACCACCTTCTTGAGAATGAGCATGTATAGTAGGTTCTGATGTAAGACTTGCTGAGTACCTTTGTACTCATGTTTGCTTATTTATTGTTTTCAGAAGACAACCCTGCCCCCTCCGATGGGTTTTATGTAGACCTTGACGTCGACGAGTGACTAGCCACCCAGGTGGTGATCCAGGCCATGGAGGGCCCTACGTAGATAAACAGGCTTCGAGAAGCCTTCTTTCTTTCTAGAGTCTATACTCAGACTAGTTGCTTCCGCATGTGCTTGTATGACTGTATGACTTGAGTGTCGGGTCTTGTGACCCCTTTCTGTATGAATATGTTATGTATGGCTCCCTGGAGCCTTTAAATAAAGTACTTGAGTTGTAGAGTTTTGTTGTGATGCCATGTTGTATGTACTCATATCGGGCATATTGTGTGAATGATTGAAATGCTTGGTATGAGTGGGATCCGACAATCTAGTTGTTTGTCCTTCGCAGCCTTTCTTATGGGGAAATGTAGTCTAGTGCTCCTCGAGCCATAGTAGTCCGCTACAGCACGGTTCACCGGAGTCCTGCTAGCCCAGCACTACTGTTCAGGACACTTGACTGGCCGGCATGTGTTTCACTTCGTCCCTATGTCTGTCCCTTCGGGAAAATGTCACGCGGTGATCTCCGGAGTCCTGTCTAGCCTGCTACAGCCCGGGATCCCCGGAGTCCTGTTAGCCCAGTGCTACAGCCCGGAATCACTCGCTGATGACCGACATGTTCGATGTGATTCATGTATGCCTGTCTCCATAGGTTTGTGCCGCTTTGGGTTCACGACTAGCCATGTCGGCCCGGGTTCTCGGTCATATGGATGCTAGCGACATTGTCATATACGCGAGCCAAAAGGCGCAAACGGTCCGGGCCAGGGTAAGGCGACACCCGTGGGATACCGTGCGTGAGGCCGCAAAGTGATATGAGGTGTTACCAGCTAGATCGATGTGGCTTAGAATCGGGGTCCTGACAGCGTTGGCATCAGAGCCGGACTGCCTGTAGGTTCGTTCAGCCAAACTGGTCGATGTCGAGTCTAGAAATGCTTTAGTTATATGTAGGGGAATTGATTGTGGGAGGGAACGTAAGGTTCTTTTACTCCTTTACCCTATGCTTCTGATCTGAGTCATTCTCTTCTCAATCAACGTGGGTTAAGGACTAGGCTCTCTTCTTCTATCAGGTTCACGTGTTACTAATCCGTAGTAGTTTATAGGATTATTACTACGAGTTCCAGTCCAGTTTCTACTATTTTAGTACGTTGCTATTTGAATCAGAACCTTGATATGATGCTGTTGAGCGGTATTGTGAACTTTTGTGGATGTCTCAAATCTTTTTCTGAGCATTTACAACCGTTATGCTGTCCAATTTTCCCTAGGAATTCTGATGTCTTTGTCTTGTGGTTGTGCTTTCAGATGGCCAACCATTCTCAAAATCAAGTGGTTCGCCTGACCAGGTGCCTCGACGTGCCCGGTCATACTGCTATGTTGGTCCAGGTCATGATCGAGACAGGATACCGTTGGTATCCCGAATACACTGTTGAAGAGCAGTTCCGCGACTTTAATCAAAGCCAGTATTTCTGCACCGTCAGGATATTTCCTTCCTA
Organism: Triticum monococcum; assembly: GCA_034509565.1. Classification (NCBI taxonomy): domain Eukaryota; kingdom Viridiplantae; phylum Streptophyta; class Magnoliopsida; order Poales; family Poaceae; genus Triticum; species Triticum monococcum. The sequence continues at coordinate 55,090,165 of CM067845.1, read as the reverse complement.
TCCTGGATCTACCGAGCCCCTTCACTATTCCTATGGACTCGGAGTTACCGTTGAGATGGCTGTGCAGGATGTTGCCTACTCCATGATGACCATCTTGCGAGTCCGGACTGGCCTGCTTCTGAACACTGACTTCCGTTACATGCCAGCTTCACTTCCGGGAGCGCAGGGGTATCTTTAGGCTATCTATGCTGACTCCACTCAGGAGGACTCATTAACTCGTACCACCGCTGAGATGCTTGAAGATAAGGACCGAGAGAATCGGGCCTTGAGGCTGGAGCTTTTTAATACCCGTGCTGATCATTGGGCCACGTTGACTCGGTTTGCACCCGCGGTGCAAGCTGGATGTATGGATACCAGGGATCTGTATCCTGTGAGAGCAGCTCTGCCAGACATGGTGGATTGGCGTGATGTGGGAGGCATCACCCCACCCCTTGGTCCCCGCAGGCCACCGTTTGTTGGTCCAAGACCTCACCCTAGCCCCTATGGTCCACAGGCTCCTCAGGACCGTCTGTTTCCGGATGATCACGTTGAACTTCCAGGCTATGGAGGTGACTTCTATGAGGACTACTATGGAGCTATCTGAGTTAGTAGTAGTACCACTAGTATTGTAGTAGTTGTATCCCCACTGTTCTGCGTGACTTGTGGAATACGACTTGGTGGTAATCGATTCCGGAGGTGTAGACAAATAATGTATAGGGACTCGGAATGCCTCCGATGAGATGTAACGTCTACCTTCATAGTTGTACTGTAGCATGGGCTTGTACTAAACTATGTATGATGAGTATGACCGTTGGTGTATATATGGCAGTTTTATATTACCATGGCATACGAATGAGCATCTCTGCATTCCGTGTTATCCTTACATTCTGCACTTCCTTGTTAAGTTTGAGCCATCCTTGTCTAAACCGTTGTTTTGTTTCCTCCTAGGATGGTCAACACCCGCGGCAACCCTGCTGTCCCGGAGCGGGGGGAAGCCAATGCAGCTAGAGGTGAAAATTTGCCTCACCCGCCTTCCCTGGCCGAAGTGATGCTGGAGGCGGAAAGGAACAAGTGTGAGACCAACCGCCTGCTGGAGCGGATTGAGCAGAACACTGCACGCCACCCACGAAATGACTTGGTGTCGATCAATGACTTTATCAAGCTGTACCCACCAAAGTTTAACCATTCCGTCGAGCCCCTCGACGTGGATGATTGGCTTCGCAGGATCACCCACAAGCTACATTCTGCCAACGTAGCCGAAGCCGACAAGGTTACCTATGCTGCTTATCATCTCGAGGGCCCCGCTAGCCATTGGTGGGAAAACTACGAAGCTATGCGCCCGGTCGGCCAAATCACTGCCTGGGCTGAGTTCAGCGAGGGTTTTCGTGAGCATCACATTCCGGAAGGTCTCATGGATCGCAAGAGGGAGGAGTTCTGCAACTTCACCCAAGGAAGGCTGACTGTGGATGCATATAGCCGAGAATTTGGGAACCTGGCACGCTATGCTCCTGAAGAGGTTTCTACTGACGCCAAGAAGCAGGCAAGGTTCCGCAAGGGACTTAGCCCTGAGCTTCGCCGCGATCTCCGTCTGCACGAGTGCACATCCTTCCAGAAGCTGGTCAATAAAGCTATTAGTGCTGAGACCGGCCAGACTGATTATGACGCTTCACGCAAGCACTCCCATGATTTCGGGTCTTCATCCGGCTCTGGAGCTCAGAAGCGCCGGGTGTGGATTCCAAGCACCGCACTGCCACCTAGATTCACCCCGAGGCCATCCTTTGAGGCGCCTCGTCCCAACCAGCAATTTGCACCGCCCAAGCCCTATGGTGGCCCCGCTGCTAATGTTGCTCCACGCCCCACTGTGGTAACATGCTTCAAGTGTGGAGAACCGGGTCACTATAGTCGAGAGTGTCCCCAGAACAACCCCAATCAAGCTGGAAAGTCCGTTGGCCGTGGTAAGCCCGCGAGAAAGACTTTCTACGCCAAGCCGGCCACCACTGCACGTGGCCATGTCAACTATGTTTCAGCCGAAGAGGCTCAAGAGGATCCCAACGTCGTCCTTGGTACGCTCCTTGTTAACTGCCATCCGGCATCTGTTCTTTTCGATACTGGAGCATCTCATTCATTCATATCCGAGAATTATGCTCGGTTGCATAACACGACATTCTGTGACATGCCCACTTCCATGGTAATTCAAACTCCGGGTTCCAAATGGCAAACTTCTAGGGTAAGCCATGGGAACGCAATCCTTGTCGATAGGCTTGTTTTCCTTGCATCTTTAATAGCTCTCAAGTCCTCCGACATAAACATCATCTTGGGTATGGACTGGATGTCGGCTCATTATGTCAAGATCGATTGTGCCACTAGAACCGTTCAACTTACTCATCCCTCGGGCAAGACAGTTAATGTCTTAACTCGAGTGGCCAAGCGCCAACTTTACTCTCTCAATGCCAACCCTCTTCCAGACCTTGAGGACGTTCCGGTAGTCCGAGACTTCCCGGATGTGTTTCCGGAAGAACTGTCAGGTGTTCCACCTGACCGGGATGTCGAGTTTGTGATAGACCTTGTTCCAGGAACTGTTCCTATTGCTAGAAGACCCTACAAGATGGCACCCTTAGAACTAGCCGAGCTTAAGAACCAACTCGATGAGTCCTTGAACAAAGGGTTCATCCGTCCTAGCTCCTCTCCTTGGGCTTGCCCCGTCCTCTTCGTCAAGAAGAAGGATGGAACGGATCGAATGGTAGTGGATTACCGGCCTGTCAATCTGGTCACCATCAAGAACAAATACCCGCTTCCCAGGATCAACGACCTGTATGATCAGCTTGCTGGATCCTCAGTCTTCTCCAAGATGGATTTGAGGTTGGGCTACCATCAAATCAAAATCAGAAACGGGGACATTCCCAAAACGGTCTTTGTTACTCGTTATGGCCAATACGAGTACACCGTCATGTCCTTCGGTTTAACCAATGCCCCGGCCACCTTCTCCCGGTTAATGAACTCGGTTTTCATGGAGTACTTGGACAAATTCGTCGTAGTATACCTCGATGACATACTCATCTACTCCAAGAATGAAGAGGAACATGCCGAACATCTAAGGCTGGTATTGATGAAACTTCGAGAGCATCGCCTTTATGCCAAATTCTCCAAGTGTGAATTTTGGTTGTCAGAAGTGACCTATCTAGGCCATGTAATCTCTGGTAAGGGTATTGCTGTCAATCCCGAGCGAGTTCAAGCCATCCTTGATTGGACTCCACCTGAAATGGTCAAGCAAGTTCGGAGTTTCCTTGGCCTAGCGAGCTATTGCCGCCGCTTCGTCGAGAATTTCTCCAAGGTTGCTAAACCTCTAACTGAACTCCTCAAGAAAGATAAAAGGTTCGAGTGGACTCCACAGTGTGAGTTCAGTTTTCAGGAACTGAAAAGACGCCTGACATCTGCTCCCGTACTGGTACCACCAGATTTCTCCAAGGACTTTATTATCTATTGCGACGCCTCGCGACAAGGACTAGGTTGCATACTCATGCAAGATCGTCAGGTAATTGCCTATGCTTCACGGCAATTACACCCACATGAGGAAAATTATCCCACACATGATCTAGAGCTTGCAGCTGTAGTCCATGCACTCAAAACCTGGCGACATTACCTTCTCGGTAATCATTGCGAGATCTTCACCGATCACCAAAGCTTGAAATATATCTTCACCCAACCAGATTTGAATCTCAGGCAAAGACGTTGGGTCGAGTTGATCTCGGATTACGACTTAGGAATAACTTACACCCCTGGCAGGGCCAATGTCATGGCTGATGCTCTAAGTCGTCAGTCTTACTGTAACAACCTGATGTTACAACAAAGTCAACCACTTCTCCATGAGGAATTTCGCAAGCTTAATCTTCACATTGTTCCTCAAGGATTCCTATCTACCCTGGTGGCGGAACCTACCCTTACGGATCAGGTCATCAAGGCACAGAAGATAGATCCGGGAATTTCCCGTATCAAGAGAAACGTTAAGAAAGGAGTCGTGAATTGTTTCTCCATTGATGATCAAGGTGTCGTATACTTTCGGAATCGCCTGGTGGTTCCAAAGGCGCGAAACCTGAGGCGACTGATCCTTAAGGAAGCTCATGAATCCCCTCTCACCATTCATCCCGGTAGCACCAAAATGTATCAAGACCTACGCCAGAGGTTTTGGTGGACTAGATTATGCATTAGAGTGTGCACATGTTTACCTTCATTAGAAAATTGAAATGGGGAAAGCAGAACCCCCAGCACCCCCCCCCCTGAAATCAACTAGGGTTTACTAAAAATAAATTCAATGAACCTGAAATGCCCTTCAAAAATGTTCACCCTCTTTGCCTTGGGTTAGAACCCTTGGGAAAAATGGTGCACATAATTTTAGGTCAACAAAAGGGGCATTGATTTAAATCATAAGTATTTGAATTTGGGCATTTAAATGCCATTAAATAATTCAAATGCTCAAATAATGTTGGAACTATTTTTTGGGCCACTGAAATATTTCAGTAAGTGTCCATAAATATTTTCAGGATTTTATAGAATGATTTAGTATTTAAACTAAATCAAAACAGAATAACAGAAATAGAAAAACACAAAAAAAATAAAGAGGGAAAGGCCATGGGCCACTTACCTGGCCTAGCTCCAGCTGGCGGCCCAGCCCACCCCGCTGCCTCCTGTCGTCCCCCTCCTCGGACAGAAGGACGCGGGCGTGTGCCCGACGCTCGCCGGCACGCGCGCGCGCCACCTCCCCCCCTGCGCGCCACCTCCTGCTTCCCGGACTCCCTCCCAATGCCACGGAGACGGCCACGCACCCCCTGGCCCTCTCATTCCTCCTCCCCCGTGCTCATCCCCTCCTCTGGCTCTCCCCCTCACTTCCACAGAACGCGGCCATCGCCGCCGACGAGAACCACCACAGCCACAGCCACCCCCTCGCCCCTCGGTTGTGCCCACGAGCTCCGCAACGTCGTCCTCGACCCCCTCACCGAACCACGCCCTGCCGGAAGCCCTGCAGCGTCAACTTCGAGATCTTCTTCAACCTCCGGCCGCCGGTGACCTCGTCCTCGATTCGCGCCGTCTAGGTCGTCCCCAGGCCCGCTGAGCTGTGCTTCGACCTCCCCGTGAGCTCCTCCGTCGTTTCCCCCTAACCCCACGGCCTAGCGCTCGTTGTAGCACCACTCCCCATGACGCCCGAAGCACACCGCCGCATGAGCTCGTCGCCGACGAGGCTCCGGTGGCCAATCGGCCCCGTGCATATGCCTGTTAGCTTTGCGGGAGCCTGCAGAACGCGTAGGTGCTACCCGTTGCTCCTCCCGTGCACGGTGGCGCCGTTTCCATCGGCGCCCGAACTCCGGCGACTGCCAAAGTCGTCGCCGGCGACGTCTCCGGCCACCCCGAGCTCAACCCTCACCACCAAGAGCTGCGGCTCATTCCCAGGAGCCCGTAGATGCTCCCCGCCTTCCGTTTGGTGGCCGGAACGTGCAAATGCACTTCCTCCGCCGCGTCTGGCCTCGCCGGTGGCTAGACGCCGGCGAGAGTTGACCTTGACCATTGACTGGGTGGGCCCAGTTGACTCCCCTGAGTCAATGACAAGCGGGCCCCCCCTGCTAATTAAACCTGTTTAGTGTTAATCTAAATTAATTAGTTAATTAACTAAATGAGCCACTGACACACGGGTCCCACAGGTCAGGTTTGACCTGTACCGGGCCTGTTGACTTGCTGACGTCATGCTGACGCAAGGCTGACGCAATAACTCTTTTCTGGATTTAATTTTATATAGAAAATTCCAGAAAATTGCCTAAACTTCAAAAATTCATAGAAATTCAACCATAACTCCAAATGAGACAAATTATATATGAAAAATTATCAGAAAAATCCAAGCTATCCATTGGTACTGGTTTCATGCATGTCAAAACAAGTTAAACCTGCTGTTTATGCAATATAAGGTGATGCACTAATATGATCAAGTTAAATGAGCTAACACTTGAACCTTTGGTTCAAATAAGCAATTACCCTTCTGTTTTAGCTTGCGTTAGGCCAAGACACATCCATATTGCCATGTCATAGCATGCATCATATTGTTGCATATCGTCATGTGTTGATTGTGCTCGGCTGTGCTCTTCGTGGTAGGTTCTGCCTCCGAGGATATTCACGAGTATCCAACTGAAGGGCAGTATCCCGTTACCACTCCATCAGGCAAGCAACCATTGATCATTCCGATACAACCCATGATCTCGCTCCTGCTCTTGTTTACTGCATTAAGACAACACGATTCAAACTGCTGTGTGCTACGGTAGTTGAACCCTTATCCTCTGCATGACCTGTCATTGCCACAGTAACTAGATGAAACCCACTAGCATGTGTAGGAGTTGATTGAGCCATGTTTTGTAATTCCTACCTTGCTATGCCTGCTATGCTTAGAGTTGTGTCAGGTCTGGTTCATCTGGGTGATGGGCTAGAGTGAAATGCTTGTGCCAGTAATATGTGGGATGTGTTGAACATGTTTTGGGTAAAGGTATCGATGAGAGGCCATGTAGGAGTACATGGTGGGTTGTTTCATTGAGGCCGTCCATAAGAACTGAGATCTGTATGCGTGATTTAAGATGCAGTTACTACCGTACATTGGGCCCGAAACAAATGGACCCTCTCGGCTTCTTAGCCACCCTAGTACTCTATCCAGGAGTTGCAAATAGTTTCTGGTGTTTGTAGGATATGTGTTGGCGGCCGTGCGTAGCGCTGACCCTAGGGGTGGGCTATGTTGCGGTAGATACACCGTGGCACGGTGTACCAAGTCACCCGTTTGGTGTCTCGGGAACCCTGTTCACATCGTTCGGGGCCGTATGTGGAAACCTCGGCCGGACTCCCTGCGGATGGAACCTGGATAGGCGATAACCTGGACCAGGGGCTTAGGTGTTTAGGTAGGCCGTGGCCGACACCTCGCTGGGCTTCCACTTGAAGGTTGCCGAGTACATGTCGTGTAGACGGCGGTAAGCGGTGAAAGCGTGTATGACGAAGTACACCCCTGCAGGGTATAAAACTATTCGAATAGCCGCGTCCGCGGTAAAGGACTACTTGATTGCATATACAGTTCATAGACAAGTTAATGGGTACTACTAAAAGACTCAAGATAAGTGTGAGTACCGAGGATGGCCCTCTCGCAGGATACGAGGGAGGATCCACGGTGGAGTATTGTGATGGTGAGTAGTGGACTCGTGTGCGAAAACTATTTTGCTAAAAGGTTCCGTAGGATAGCTTAGCCAAGAGTCAAAGCTGGCTTGCTGCATAAACCCCACCACCTTCTTGAGAATGAGCATGTATAGTAGGTTCTGATGTAAGACTTGCTGAGTACCTTTGTACTCATGTTTGCTTATTTATTGTTTTCAGAAGACAACCCTGCCCCCTCCGATGGGTTTTACGTAGACCTTGACGTCGACGAGTGACTAGCCACCCAGGTGGTGATCCAGGCCATGGAGGGCCCTACGTAGATAAACAGGCTTCGAGAAGCCTTCTTTCTTTCTAGAGTCTGTACTCAGACTAGTTGCTTCCGCATGTGCTTGTATGACTGTATGACTTGAGTGTCGGGTCTTGTGACCCCTATCTGTATGAATATGTTATGTATGGCTCCCTGGAGCCTTTAAATAAAGTACTTGAGTTGTAGAGTTTTGTTGTGATGCCATGTTGTATGTACTCATATCGGGCATATTGTGTGAATGATTGAAATGCTTGGTATGAGTGGGATCCGACAATCTAGTTGTTTGTCCTTCACAGCCTTTCTTATGGGGAAATGTAGTCTAGTGCTCCTCGAGCCATAGTAGTCCGCTACAACCCGGTTCACCTGAGTCCTGCTAGCCCAGCACTACTGTTCAGGACACTTGACTGGCCGGCATGTGTTTCACTTCGTCCCTATGTCTGTCCCTTCGGGGAAATGTCACGCGGTGATCTCCGGAGTCCTGTCTAGCCTGCTACAGCCCGGGATCCCCGGAGTCCTGTTAGCCCAGTGCTACAGCCCGGAATTACTCGTTGATGACCGACATGTTCGATGTGATTCATGTATGCCTGTCTCCATAGGTCTGTGCCACTTTGGGTTCACGACTAGCCATGTCGGCCCGGGTTCTCGGTCATATGGATGCTAGCGACATTGTCATATACGTGAGCCAAAAGGCGCAAACGGTCCCGGGCCAGGGTAAGGCGACACCCGTGGGATACCGTGCGTGAGGCCGCAAAGTGATATGAGATGTTACCAGCTAGATCGATGTGGCTTAGAATCGGGGTCCTGACATAGATCTTGCGTGATCGTAGGATTTTTTCTTTTGAAATACTGCGTTCCCCAACACACAATGCAAAGATCTTGACAATAAGAAGTGACAACGACACCGAGTTCAAGAACTACACCTTGGATGAGTTTCTTAGTGATGAGGGGATCAAGCATCAATATTCTGCACCTTACACCCCTGAACAAAATGGTGTTGCGGAGAGGAAGAACCGGACGTTGATGGACACAGCAATGACCTTGATGGCAGAGTTCAAGTCTCCGTACAACTTTGGGCCGAAGCCATCAACATCGTTTGTCATGCATGCAATCGGCTCTATCTCCGCAAAGGCTTGAACAAGACTCCTTATGAGATACTCACTGACAACAAGCCCAACCTCAAGTACTTCTAGGTGTTCGGGTGTAAGTGTTTCATTCTCAAGAAAGGTGTTTGTTTGTCTAAATTTGAGGATAGAGCTCATGAGGGCATATTTGTTGGTTATGCTATAGACTCTCATGCTTACCGTGTCCTTAATAAGTCCACGAGACTTATTGGGGAGACGCATAATGTGGAGTTTGATGAGAATAACGGCTCCCAAGTGGAGCAAAGTATTACTTGTGATGTAGGTGATGAAATTCCTCCCCAAGCCATAAGAAGAATGGGTGTTGGTCATATCCTACCCATTGAGGAACCCCCTGTGGCCGAAGGAGAAGGACAATGTTCCACTCAAGTGGAACCATCACCAACCCAAGACCCACACGCTTCCGAAGAACAAAGTGAAGGCCCTCAAACAAATGAACAAGATCAAGGGCAAGATCAACCTCAAGATGGTGGTATACCACCAAGTGATGCCCAAGGTCAAGTTCTCACCACCGAGCAAGTTCAAGATCAAGATCAAGCTCAAGATCAAGAACAAGCTCAAGAAGACGCTCAAGATGATCAAGTTACCACTCCTCAACTCTCTCTTGAGGAGGAATTGTAGCGTCGTGCCACCAAGATTGCATTCAAGCTCACTACCAAAGATCATCTCATGAAGAATGTGCTTGGAAGCTTAAGAAAAGGGGGTAAGCACTCGTAGACAATTAGCAAACTATTCTGAACATCACGCGTCTGTATCTTGTGTTGAACCCCAAAAGGTCTATGAGGCGCTCGAGGATCCGGATTGGCTCAATGCCATGCATGAAGACTCAGCAACTTCTTGCACAACAAGGTGTGGAGATTGGTGCCAAGGCCGAAAGGGAACCATAATGTCATTGGAACCAAGTGGATATTCAAGAACAAGCAAGATGCTCATGGAATTATTGTCTGCAACAAGGCTCGTTAGGTAGCACAAGGCTACTCCCAAGTCGAGGGTATCGACTACAGTGAAACCTTTGCTCCCGTTGCTCACCTTGAATCTATTCATTTGTTGATTGCTTATGCTTCTCATCATAACTTCAAGTTGCAACAAATGGATGTGAAGAGTGCTTTTCTCAATGGCCCTATTAATGAGTTGGTATATGTCAAACAACCCCCGGGGATTGAGGATCCTGAGTTCCCCAATCACGTGTACCAACTCGATAAGGCACTCTATGGCCTTAAACACGCCCCACGTGCGTGGCATGAGTACCTTACCGAGTTGTTGCAAGATCGTGGGTTTGAAATTGGGAAAATCGACCCCACTCTTTTGTTGGGGAACGTAGTAATTCAAAAAATTCCTACGATTACGCAAGATCTATCTAGGAGAAGCATAGCAATGAGACAGGAGAGTGTGTCCACGTACCCTCGTAGACCGAAAGTGGAAGCATTTAGTAACGCGGTTGACGTAGTCGAACATCTTCACGGTCCAACCGATCCAAGTACCGAACGTACGACACCTCCGTGTTCAGCACACGTTTAGCACGATGACGTCCCTCAAGCTCTTGGTCCAGCTGAGGATGAGGGAGAGTTCCATCAGCACGACGGCATGGTGGCGGTGATGACAAAGTTACCGGCACAGGGCTTCGCCTAAGAACTATGATGATATGACTGAGGTGTTAAACTGTGGAGGGGGGCACCGCACACGACTAAGAGATTGTCTGTTGTGCTTTGGGGTGCCCCTGCCCCCGTATATAAAGGAGGGGAGGAGGATGCCGGCAGACCAGGAGGTGCGCGCCATAGGGGGAGTCCAACTAGGATTCCCAATCCTAGTTGGACTCCCCTTCCTTTTCCAAGAGGGGGAGAGCGGTAAGGAGGAGGAGAGGGAGAAGGAAAGAGGGGGACGCCGGCCCCTCCCTAGTCCAATTCGGACTTACCTTGGGGGGGGGGGGGTGCGCGGCCACCCTTGCGGCCCTCCTATCCTTTCCACTAAGGCCCATGAAGGCCCAATAGTTCCCGCGGGAGGGTCCAGTAACCTCCCGGTACTCCGAAAAAATACCTGAATCACTCCGGAACCATTCCGGTGTCTGAATATAACCTTCCAATATATCAATCTTTACCTCTCAACCATTTCTAGACTCCTCGTCATGTCCGTGAGCTCACCCGGGACTCCAAACAAACTTCGTTACCAAAACACGTAACTCATAATACAACTCGTCATCGAACGTTAAGCGTGCGGACCCTACAGGTTCGAGAACTATGTAGACATGACCGAAACACATCTCCAGTCAGTAACCAATAGAAGGACTTGGATGCTCATATTGGCTCCTACATATTCTACGAAGATCTCTATCGGTCAAACCGCATAACAACATACATCATTCCCTTTGTCATCGGTATGTTACTTGCCCGAGATTCGATCGTCGGTATCTTCATACCTAGTTCAATATCATTGCTGGCAAGTCTCTTTACTCGTTCCGTAATGCATCATCCTGTAACTAACTCATTAGTCACATTTCTTGCAAGGCTTATAGTGATGTGCATTACTGAGAGGGCCTAGAGATACCTCTCCGATACTCAGAGTGACAAATCCTAATCTTGATCTATGCCAACCCAACAAACACCTTCAGAGACAACTGTACAACATCTTTATAATCACCCAGTTATGTTGTGACGTTTGATAGCACACAAGGTGTTCCTCAGGTATTCGGGAGTTGCATAATCTCATAGTCAGAGGAATATGTATAAGTCATAAAGAAAGCAATAGCAATAAAACTTAACGATCAATGTGCTAAGCTAACGGATGGGTCTTGTCCATCACATCATTCTCCTGATGATGTGACCCCGTTCATCAAATGACAACACATGTCTATGGTTAGGAAACTTAACCATCTTTGATAAACGAGCTAGTCAATTAGAGGCATACTAGGGACACTCCGTTTTGTCTATGTATTCATACATGTACTAAGGTTCCGGTTAATACAACTCTAGCATGAATAATAAAAATATATCATGATATAAGGAAATATAAATAATAAATTTATTATTGCCTCTAGGGCATATTTCCTTCATTCTCCCACTTGCACTAGAGTCAATAATCTAGTTCACATCGCCATGTGATTTAGCACCAATAGTTCACATCTTTATGTGATTAACACCCATAGTTCACATCGCCATGTGACCAACACCCAAAGGGTTTACTAGAGTCAATAATCTAGTTCACATGGCTATGTGATTAACACACAAAGAGTACTAAGGTGTGATCATGTTTTGCTTGTGAGAGAAGTTTAGTCAACGGGTCTGCCACATTCAGATCCATATGTATTTTGCAAATTTCTATGTCTACAGTGCTCTGCACGGAGCTACTCTAGCTAATTTCTCCTACTTTCAATATGTATCCAGATTGAGACTCAGCGTCATCCAGATTGGTGCCAAAGTTTGCATCGACGTAACTCTTTATGACAAATTCTTTTATCACCTCCATAACCGAGAAATATTTCCTTAGTCCTCTAAGGATAATTTTGACCGTTGTCTAGTGATCTACTCCTAGATAACTATTGTACTCCCTTGCCAAACTCATGCTAAGGTATACAATAGGTCTGGTACACAGCATGACATACTTTATAGAACCTATGGCTGAGGCATAGGGAATGACTTTCATTCTCTCTCTATCTTCTGTCGTGGTCGGGCTTTGAGTCTTACTCAACTTCATACCTTACAACTTAGACAAGAACTCGTTCTTTTACTAATCCATTTTGAACTTCTTCAAAATCTTATCAAGGTATGTACTCATCGGAAGTCTTATCAAGCGTCTTGATCTATCTTTATAGATCTTGATGCCCAATATGTAAGTAGCTTGACCGAGGTCTTTCTTCGAAAAACTCCTTTCAAACACTCCTTTATGCTTTCCAGAAAATTCTACATCATTTCCGATCAACAATATGTCATTCACATATACTTATCAGAAAGGCTATAGCACTCCCACTCACTTTCTTGTAAATAAAGGCTTCACCGCAAGTCTGTATAAAACTATATGCTTTGATCAACTCATCAAAGCGTATATTCCAACTCCGAGATGCTTGGACCAGTCCATAGATGGATCGCTGGAGCTTGCACACTTTGTTAGCTCCTTTTGGATCAACAAAACCTTCTGGTTGCATCATATACAATTCTTCTTTTAGAAATCCATTAAGGAATGCAGTTTTAACATCCATTTGCCAAATTTCATAATCATAAAATGCGGCAATTGCTAACATGATTCGGATAGACTTAAGCATCGCTACGCGTGAGAAAATCTCATCGTAGTCAACACCTTGAACTTGTCAAAAACCTTTTGCGACAAGTCGAGCTTTGTAGATAGTAACACTACCATCAACGCCCATCTTCCTCGTGAAGATCCATTTATTCTCTATGGCTCGCCCATCATCGGGCAAGTCAACCAAAGTCCACACTTTGTTCTCATACATGGACCCCATCTCAGATTTCATGGCCTCAAGCCATTTCATGGAATCTGGGCTCATCATCACTTCCTCATAGTTTGTAGGTGTTGGGGAACGCAGTAATTTCAAAATTTTCCTACGCACACGCAAGATCATGGTGATGCACAGCAACGAGAGGGGAGAGTGTTGTCTACGTACCAACGCAGACCGACTGCGGAAGCGATCACACACCGTAGAGGAAGTAGTCGTACGTCTTCTTCCCGATCCAACCGATCCAGGCACCGTTACTCCGGCACCTCCGAGTTCTTAGCACACGTTCAGCTCGATGACGTTCCTCGGGCTCCGATCCAGCAAAGCGTCGAGGAAGAGTTCCGTCAGCACGACGGCGTGATGACGATCTTGATGAACTACCGACGCAGGGCTTTGCCTAAGCACTGTAACGGTATGATCGAGGTGGAATTTGGTGGCAGGGGGCACCGCACACGGCTAAGGAACGATCTCAAGGATCAACTTGTGTGTGTCCGTGGGGAGCCCCCTGCCCCCGTATATAAAGGAGCAAGGGAGGAGGGGCTGGCCGGCCAAGGTGGGGGCGCAGGAGAGTCCTACTCCCACCGGGAGTAGGACTCCCCCTCCAATCCTAGTCCAACTAGGATTCCCGGGAGGGGGAAAGAGAGAGAGGTGGCCGGCCCACCTTTCCTAGTCCTACTAGGACTAGGGGAAGGGGGGGCGCCGGCTAGGCTGTGGGCTGCCTCTTCTCTATTTTCCACTAAGGCCCAATAGGCCCATTAGCCTCCCGGGGGGTTCCGGTAACCCTCCCGGTATTCCGGTAAAATCCCGATTTCACCCGGAACACTTCCGATGTCCAAACATAGGCTTCCAATATATCAATCTTTACGTCTCGACCATTTCGAGACTCCTCGTCATGTCCGTGATCTCATCCGGGACTCCGAACAACCTTCGGTACATCAAAATGCATAAACTCATAATAACTGTCATCGTAACGTTAAGCGTGCGGACCCTACGGTTCGAGAACAATGTAGACATGACCGAGACACGTCTCCGGTCAATAACCAATAGCGGGACCTGGATGCCCATATTGGCTCCCACATATTCTACGAAGATCTTTATCGGTCAGACCGCATAACAACATACGTTGTTCCCTTTGTCATCGGTATGTTACTTGCCCGAGATTCGATCGTCGGTATCCAATACCTAGTTCAATCTCGTTGTCGGCAAGTCTCTTTACTCGTTTCGTAATACATCATCTAACAACTAACATATTAGTTGCAGCGCTTGCAAGGCTTATGTGATGTGCATTACCGAGAGGGCCCAGAGATACCTCTCCGACAATCGGAGTGACAAACCCTAATCTCGAAATACGCCAACCCAACATCTACCATTGGAGACACCTGTAATACTCCTTTATAATCACCCAGTTACGTTGTGACGTTTGGTAGTACCCAAGGTGTTCCTCCGGTAAACGGGAGTTGCATAATCTCATAGTTATAGGAACATGTATAAGTCATGAAGAAAGCAATAGCAACATACTAAACGATCGGGTGCTAAGCTAATGGAATGGGTCATGTCAATCAGATCATTCTACTAATGATGTGACCTCGTTAATCAAATAACAACTCCTTGTTTATGGTTAGGAAACAAAACCATCTTTGATTAACGAGCTAGTCAAGTAGAGGCATACTAGTGACACTCTGTTGGTCTATGTATTCACACATGTATTATGTTTCCGGTTAATACAATTCTAGCATGAATAATAAACTCTTATCATGATATAAGGAAATAAATAATAACTTTATTATTGCCTCTAGGGCATATTTCCTTCAGTCTCCCACTTGCACTAGAGTCAATAATCTAGATTACACAGTAATGATTATAACACCCATGGAGCCTTGGTGCTGATCATGTTTTGCTCGTGGAAGAGGCTTAGTCAACGGGTCTGCAACATTCAGATCCGTATGTATCTTGCAAATCTCTATGTCTCCCACCTGGACTAAATCCCGGATGGAGTTGAAGCGTCTCTTGATGTGTTTGGTCCTCTTGTGAAATCTGGATTCCTTTGCTAAGGCAATTGCACCAGTATTGTCACAGAAGATTTTCATTGGACCCGATGCACTAGGTATGACACCTAGATCGGATATGAACTCCTTCATCCAGACTCCTTCGTTTGCTGCTTCCGAAGCAGCTATGTATTCCGCTTCACATGTAGATCCTGCTACGACGCTTTGTTTAGAACTGCACCAACTGACAGCTCCACCGTTTAAAGTAAACACGTATCCGGTTTGCGATTTAGAATCGTCCGGATCAGTGTCAAAGCTTGCATCAACGTAACCTCTTACGGTGAGCTCTTTGTCACCTCCATATACGAGAAACATGTCCTTAGTCCTTTTCAGGTATTTCAGGATGTTTTTGACCGCTGTCCAGTGATCCATTCCAGGATTACTTTGGTACCTCCCTGCTAAACTTATAGCAAGGCACACATCAGGTCTGGTACACAGCATTGCATACATGATAGAGCCTATGGCTGAAGCATAGGGAACATCTTTCATTTTCTCTCTATCTTCTGCAGTGGTCGGGCATTGAGTCTTACTCAACTTCACACCTTGTAGCACAGGCAAGAACCCTTTCTTTGCTTGATCCATCTTGAACTTCTTCAAAATTTTGTCAAGGTATGTGCATTGTGAAAGTCCAATTAAGCGTTTTGATCTATCTCTATAGATCTTTATGCCTAATATGTATGCAGCTTCCCCGAGGTCTTTCATCGAAAAACTTTTATTCAAGTATCCCTTTATGCTATCCAGAAATTCTATATCATTTCCAATTAGCAATATGTCATCCACATATAATATTAGAAATGCTACAGAGCTCCCACTCACTTTCTTGTAAATACAGGCTTCTCCAAAAGTCTGTATAAAGCCAAATGCTTTGATCACACTATCAAAGCGTTTATTCCAACTCCGAGATGCTTGCACCAGTCCATAAATGGATCGCTGGAGTTTGCATACTTTGTTAGCTCCTTTTGGATCGACAAAACCTTCTGGTTGTACCATATACAACTCTTCTTCCAGAAATCCATTCAGGAATGCAGTTTTGACATCCATTTGCCATATTTCATAATCATAAAATGCGGCAATTGCTAACATAATTCTGACGGACTTAAGCATCGCTACGGGTGAGAAGGTCTCATCGTAGTCAATCCCTTGAACTTGCCGAAAACCTTTCGCGACAAGTCGAGCTTTATAGACAGTAACATTACCGTCAGCGTCAGTCTTTTTCTTGAAGATCCATTTATTCTCAATTGCTTGCCGATCATCGGGCAAGTCAACCAAAGTCCATACTTTGTTTTCATACATGGATCCCATCTCAGATTTCATGGCCTCAAGCCACTTTGCGGAATCTGGGCTCACCATCGCTTCTTCATAGTTCGTAGGTTCATCATGATCTAGCATCATGACTTCCAGAACTGGATTACCGTACCACTCTGGTGCGGATCTCACTCTGGTTGATCTACGTGGTTCAGTAGAATCTTGATATGAAGCTTCATGATCATCATCGTTAGCTTCCTCACTGATTGGCATAGGTGTCACAGAAACAGTTTTCTGTGATGTACTATTTTCCAATAAGGGAGCAGGTACAGTTACCTCGTCAAGTTCTACTCCTCCCACTCACTTCTTTCGAGAGAAACTCCTTCTCTAGAAATGATCCATTCTTGGCAACGAATGTCTTGCCTTCGGATCTGTGATAGAAGGTATACCCAACAGTTTCCTTTGGGTATCCTATGAAGACACATTTCTCCGCTTTGGGTTCGAGCTTATCAGGTTGAAGCTTTTTCACATAAGCATCGCAGCCCCAAACTTTAAGAAACGACAACTTTGGTTTCTTGCCAAACCATAGTTCATAAGGCGTCGTCTCAACGGATTTTGATGGTGCCCTATTTAACGTGAATGCGGCCGTCTCTAAAGCATAAACCCAAAACGATAGCGGTAAATCAGTAAGAGACATCATAGATCGTACCATATCTAGTAAAGTACGATTACGACGTTCGGACACACCATTACGCTGTGGTGTTCCAGGTGGCGTGAGTTGCGAAACTATTCCACAATTTTTCAAATGTACACCAAACTCGTAACTCAAATATTCTCCTCCACGATCAGATCGTAGAAACTTTATTTTCTTGTTACGATGATTTTCAACTTCACTCTGAAATTCTTTGAACTTTTCAAATGTTTCAGACTTATGTTTCATTAAGTAGATATACCCATATCTGCTTAAATCATCTGTGAAGGTGAGAAAATAACGATATCCGCCACGAGCCTCAATATTCATCGGACCACATACATCGGTATGTATGATTTCCAACAAATCTGTTGCTCTCTCCATAGTACCGGAGAACGGTGTTTTAGTCATCTTGCCTAAGAGGCACGGTTCGCAAGTACCAAGTGATTCATAATCAAGTGATTCCAAAAGCCCATCAGTATGGAGTTTCTTCATGCGCTTTACACCGATATGACCTAAACGGCAGTGCCACAAATAAGTTGCACTATCATTATCAACTCTGCATCTTTTGGCTTCTACATTATGAATATGTGTATTACTACTATCGAGATTCAATAAGAATAGACCACTTTTCAAGGGTGCATGACCATAAAAGATATTATCCATATAAATAGAACAACCATTATTCTCTGATTTAAATGAATAACCGTCTCGCATTAAACAAGATCCAGATATAATGTTCATGCTCAACGCTGGCACCAAATAACAATTATTTAGGTCTAATATTAATCCCGAAGGTAGATGTAGAGGTAGCGTGCCGACCGCGATCACATCGACTTTGGAACCGTTTCCCACGCGCATCGTCACCTCGTCCTTTGCTAGCGTCCGCTTATTCCGTAGTCCCTGTTTCGAGTTGCAAATATTAGCAACAGAACCAGTATCAAATACCCAGGTGCTACTGCGAGCTCTAGTAAGGTACACATCAATAACATGTATATCACATATACCTTTGCTCACTTTGCCATCCTTCTTATCCGCCAAATACTTGGGGCAGTTCCGCTTCCAGTGACCAGTCTGCTTGCAGTAGAAGCACTCAGTTTCAGGCTTAGGTCCAGATTTGGGTTTCTTCTCCTGAGCAGCAACTTGTTTGCTGTTCTTCTTGAAGTTTCCCTTCTTCTTCCCTTTGCCCTTTTTCTTGAAACTAGTGGTTTTGTTAACCATCAACACTTGATGCTCCTTTTTGATTTCTACCTCCGCAGCTTTTAGCATTGCGAAGAGCTCGGGAATAGTCTTGTTCATCCCTTGCATATTATAGTTCATCACGAAGCTCTTGTAGCTTGGTGGCAGTGATTGGAGAATTCTGTCAATGACGCAGTCATCTGGAAGATTAACTCCCATCTGAATCAAGTGATTATTATACCCAGACATTTTGAGTATATGCTCACTGACAGAACTGTTCTCCTCCATCTTACAGCTATAGAATTTATTGGAGACTTCATATCTCTCAATTCGGGCATTTGCTTGAAATATTAACTTCAACTCCTGGAACATCTCATATGCTCCATGACGTTCAAAACGTCGTTGAAGTCCCGATTCTAAGCCGTAAAGCATGGCACACTGAACTATCGAGTAGTCATCAGCTTTGCTTTGCCAGACGTTCATAACATCTGGTGTTGCTCCAGCAGTAGGCCTGTCACCCAGTGGTGCTTCCAGGACGTAATTCTTCTGTGCAGCAATGAGGATAATCCTCAGGTTACGGACCCAGTCCGTGTAATTGCTACCATCATCTTTCAACTTTGCTTTCTCAAGGAACGCATTAAAATTCAACGGAACAATAGCACGAGCCATCTATCTACAAGCAACATAAACAAGCAAGATACTATCAGGTACTAAGTTCATGATAAGTTTAAGTTCAGTTAATCAAATTACTTAGGAACTCCCACTTAGATATACATCCCTCTAATCTTCTAAGTGATCACGTGATCCAAATCAACTAAACCATAACCGATCATCACGTGAGATGGAGTAGTTTTCAATGGTGAACATCGTTATGTTGATCATATCTACTATATGATTCACGCTCGATCTTTCGGTCTCTGTGTTCCGAGGCCATATCTGCATATGCTAGGCTCGTCAAGTATAACCTGAGTATTCTGCGTGTGCAAAACTGGCTTGCACCCGTTGTAGATGGACGTAGAGCTTATCACACCCGATCATCACGTGGTGTCTGGGCACGATGAACTTTGGCAACGGTGCATACTCAGGGAGAACACTTCTTGATAATTTAGCGAGAGATCATCTTATAATGCTACCGTCAATCAAAGCAAGATAAGATGCATAAAAGGATAAACATCACATGCAATCAATATAAGTGATATGATATGGCCATCATCATCTTGTGCTTGTGATCTCCATCTCCGAAGCATCGTCATGATCACCATCGTCATCGGCGCGACACCTTGATCTCCATCGTAGGATCGTTGTCGTCTCGCCAATCTTATGCTTCTACGACTATTACTACCGTTTAGTAATCTAGTAAAGCATTACATCGCGATTGCATTGCATACAATAAAGCGACAACCATATGGCTCCTGCCAGTTGCCGATAACTTAGTTACAAAACATGATCATCTCATACAATAAAATCAGCATCATGCCTTGACCATATCACATCACAACATACCCTGCAAAAACAAGTTAGACGTCCTCTACTTTGTTGTTGCAAGTTTTACGTGGCTGCTACGGGCTTTAAGTAAGAACTCATCTCACCTACGCATCAAAACCACAACGATAGTTCGTCAAATAGACTCCGTTTTAACCTTCTCAAGGACCGGGCGTAGTCACACTTGGTTCAACTAAAGTTGGAGAGACAGTCTTCCGCAAGCCATCTATGTGCAAAGCACGTCGAGGGAACCGGTCTCGCATAAGAGTATGCGTAAGGTTGGTCCGGATCGTCTCAACCAACAATACCGCCGAACCAAAGTATGACATGCTGGTAGGCAGTATGACTTGTATCGCCCACAACTCACTTGTGTTCTACTCGTGCATATAACATCAAACCATAAAACCTAGGCTCGGATGCCACTGTTGGGGAACGCAGTAATTTCAAAATTTTCCTACGCACACGCAAGATCATGGTGATGCACAGCAACGAGAGGGGAGAGTGTTGTCTACGTACCAACGCAGACCGACTGCGGAAGCGATGACACAACGTAGAGGAAGTAGTCGTACGTCTTCTTCCCGATCCAACCGATCCAGGCACCGTTACTCCGGCACCTCCGAGTTCTTAGCACACGTTCAGGTCGATGACGTTCCTCGGGCTCCGATCCAGCAAAGCGTCGAGGAAGAGTTCCGTCAGCACGACGGCGTGATGACGATCTTGATGAACTACCGACGCAGGGCTTTGCCTAAGCACTGTAACGGTATGATCGAGGTGGAATTTGGTGGCAGGGGGCACCGCACACGGCTAAGGAACGATCTCAAGGATCAACTTGTGTGTGTCCGTGGGGAGCCCCCTGCCCCCGTATATAAAGGAGCAAGGGAGGAGGGGCTGGCCGGCCAAGGTGGGGGCGCAGGAGAGTCCTACTCCCACCGGGAGTAGGACTCCCCCTCCAATCCTAGTCCAACTAGGATTCCCGGGAGGGGGAAAGAGAGAGAGGTGGCCGGCCCACCTTTCCTAGTCCTACTAGGACTAGGGGAAGGGGGGGCGCCGGCTAGGCTGTGGGCTGCCTCTTCTCTATTTTCCACTAAGGCCCAATAGGCCCATTAGCCTCCCGGGGGGTTCCGGTAACCCTCCCGGTATTCCGGTAAAATCCCGATTTCACCCGGAACACTTCCGATGTCCAAACATAGGCTTCCAATATATCAATCTTTACGTCTCGACCATTTCGAGACTCCTCGTCATGTCCGTGATCTCATCCGGGACTCCGAACAACCTTCGGTACATCAAAATGCATAAACTCATAATAACTGTCATCGTAACGTTAAGCGTGCGGACCCTACGGTTCGAGAACAATGTAGACATGACCGAGACACGTCTCCGGTCAATAACCAATAGCGGGACCTGGATGCCCATATTGGCTCCCACATATTCTACGAAGATCTTTATCGGTCAGACCGCATAACAACATACGTTGTTCCCTTTGTCATCGGTATGTTACTTGCCCGAGATTCGATCGTCGGTATCCAATACCTAGTTCAATCTCGTTGTCGGCAAGTCTCTTTACTCGTTTCGTAATACATCATCTAACAACTAACATATTAGTTGCAGTGCTTGCAAGGCTTATGTGATGTGCATTACCGAGAGGGCCCAGAGATACCTCTCCGACAATCGGAGTGACAAACCCTAATCTCGAAATACGCCAACCCAACATCTACCATTGGAGACACCTGTAATACTCCTTTATAATCACCCAGTTACGTTGTGACGTTTGGTAGTACCCAAGGTGTTCCTCCGGTAAACGGGAGTTGCATAATCTCATAGTTATAGGAACATGTATAAGTCATGAAGAAAGCAATAGCAACATACTAAACGATCGGGTGCTAAGCTAATGGAATGGGTCATGTCAATCAGATCATTCTACTAATGATGTGACCTCGTTAATCAAATAACAACTCCTTGTTTATGGTTAGGAAACATAACCATCTTTGATTAACGAGCTAGTCAAGTAGAGGCATACTAGTGACACTCTGTTGGTCTATGTATTCACACATGTATTATGTTTCCGGTTAATACAATTCTAGCATGAATAATAAACTCTTATCATGATATAAGGAAATAAATAATAACTTTATTATTGCCTCTAGGGCATATTTCCTTCAGTAGGTTCGTGATGGTCTGGTAACATGACTTCCAGAACAAGATTACCGTACCTAGGGCTGGGCATTCGGTTCCCTCGAACCGACCGGGTCGGTTCTTCGGTGTATTTAAAATTACGGTTCTGCCAAAATACTGACCGATCGGTCAATGGAAAATTAGCTGACCGAAGATTCTTTGCACTGAAATTTCGGTTCGGTCATCGGTTCGACGAGCAGCGCCGAGATATATTTAATAACAGATGGAACTGCTGCCTCTAGTCAGAATCTAGAGTGCACGTACCATTAGCAAGAGCTGGTATACTTTATTCTGATGTACAGTGCCTCCCTTGCTACTCCCTTCGATTTATTCTCCCGAGCAACTCTGTAAAATTAGCGGTGGGGCTCACTAGGTGAAGTACCTACCCAAGGGAGTACTACTCTTTTACACAAAATTTACAGCGACGGTGGCTCGGTTGGTCAGGTTTACCACCTCCCGATGCAGCTGTGGGACTTGAGCACTTATAGTGACAAAATAGAAAATAGACAGTCCAAGTTCTTACAAAAGTGCACTTGAGTAAGGAACAGGGGCACAGGTCTGACATCTATGTTTACTCGGTTTTCGGTCCATTTGGGTAATCAAATGATACACCTAAATTCACCGGACTAATTGCGGTTTTCAACAAATGCAAACCGAACATACTCTGTAATTTGGTTTCGGTGAATTTGGCTTCGGTGCCAGTTAATTCGGTTCGGTACATCGGTTTTCGGGTTATATGCCCAGCCCTAACCGTACCACTCTGGTGCAGAACATAATTTGGTTGACCTACGAGGTTCGGTAGTAACTTGATCTGAAGTTTCATGATCATCATCATTAACTTCCTCACTAATTGGTGTAGGCATTACCCGAACTGATTTATGTGATTAACTACTTTCATATTCGAGAGAAGGTACAATTACCTCATCAAGTTCAACTTTCCTCCCACTCACTTCTTTCAAGAGAAACTCCTTCTCTAAAAAAGATCCATTCTTCGCAACAAAGATCTTGCCTTCGGATCTGTGATAGAAGGTATATCCAACAGTTTCTTTTGGGTATCCTATGAAGACACACTTCTCTGATTTGGGTTAGAGCTTATCAGGTTGAAACTTTTTCACATAAGCATCGTGTTAACCCACAAGTATAGGGGATCAATTGTAGCCTCTTTCAATAAGTAAGAGTGTCGAACCCAACGAGGAGCTAAAGGTAGAACAAATATTCCCTCAAGTTCTATCGACCATCGATTCAACTCTACGCACGCTTAATGTTCGCTTTACCTAGAACAAGAATGAAACTAGAAGTACTTTGTAGGTGTTTTTGGATAGGTTTGCAAGATAATAAAGAGCACGTAAATAAAAAGTAGGGGTTGTTTAGATAAAGAAATAACTAAGTTAGTTTTAGTAGAGAGCTTGTTGTCACGAGAAAGTTATTTGTCCCTAGGCAATCGATAACTAGACCGATAATCATTATTGCAATTTTATTTGAGGGAGAGGCATAAGCTAACATACTTTCTCTACTTGGATCATATGCACTTGTGGTTGGAACTCTAGCAAGCATCCGCAACTACTAAAGATCATTAAGGTAAAACCCAACTATAGCATTAAAGTATCAAGTCCTCTTTATCCCATAGGCAAACAACCTACTTACTCGGTTCTGTGCTTCTGTCACTCACGCCACCCACCATAAGCAAATCATGAACATATGCAAACCCTACAGCGGGAATCCCTCACGCTTGCGCGACACGGAGAGCACCATAGGACAGCACCAATAATAAAACATGCAACTCAAACCAATCACGATCATCAATTAACTCATAGGACAAAACGGATCTACTCAAACATCATAGGATAGCCATACATCACCAGGAAATAATATATAGCATTGAGCACCATGTTTAAGTAGATATTACAGCGGGTAAAAGAGGGGTTACGCCGCTGCATAGAGGGGGGAAGAGTTGGTGATGATGGCGGTGAAGTTGTTGGTGAAGATTGTGGTGATGATGGCCCTGGTGGCACTCCGGTGCCACCGGAAGCGAGGGGCAGAGATCCCCCTCCTTCTTCTTCTTCTTCCTTGACCTTCTCCCTATATGGGAGAAGGGTTTCCCCTCTGGTCCGCGGTCTCCAGTGTGTGGGAGGGGCAAGAGCCCCTCCAAGATTGGATATGTCTCTCTGTTTATGCGTTCCCAGATTCTGCCCTTTCACCGTTTCTTATATATCCGGAGATCCGTAACTCCGATTGGACTGAAACCTTCGCTCCGATTTTCGCCAAAAATTAGCTTTCTTGTAGCTGAAGAAGAGCATTAACCACCTTACGGGGGGCCCACGAGGGTCAGGGGCGCGCCCCCCCTGCCTCGTGGCTCCCTCGGGCACCGTCTCGCATTGATTTTCTACCCATATTTCACATATATTCCAAAAATAATCTCCGTCCGTTTTTATCCCGTTTGGACTCCGTTTGATATGGATTTTCTGCAAAACAAAAAACATGCAACAAATAGGAACTAGCACTGGGCACTGGATCAATATGTTAGTCCCCAAAAATAGTACAAAAAGTTGCCAAAAGTATATGAAAGTTGTAGAGTATTGGCATGGAAGAATCAAAAATTAAAGATACGACGGAGATGTATCAGCATCCCCAAGCTTAATTCCTGATCGTCCTCGAGTAGGTAAATGATAAAAAGATAATTTTTGATGTGGAATGCTACCTAGCATAATCTTGATCATGTAATCTAATCATGGCATGAATATTAAGACACGAGTGATTCAAAGCAATAGTATATCATTTGACAATAAGATAATAATACTTCAAGCATACTAATAAAGCAATCATGTATTTTCAAAATAACATGGCCAAAGAAAGTTATCCCTACAAAATCATATAGTCTGGCTATGCTCCATCTTCACCACACAAAATATTCAAATCATGCACAACCCCAATGACAAGTCAAGAAATTGTTTCATACTTTTGATGTTCTCAAACCTTTTCAACTTTCACGCAATACATGAGCATGAGCCATGGATATAGCACTATAGGTGGAATAGAATATGATGGTGGAGGTTGTGTGGAGAAGACAAAAAGGGAGAAAGTCTCACATCGACGCGGCTAATCAACAGGCTATGGAGAAGCCCATCAATTGTTGTCAATGTGAGGAGTAGGGATTGCCATGCAACGGATGCACTAAGAGCTATAAGTGTATGAAAGCTCAAATTGGAAACTAAGTGGGTGTGCATCCAACTTGGTTTCTCATGAAGACCTTAGGCATTTGAGGAAGCCCATCATCGGAATATACAAGGCAAGTTCTATAATGAAATTTCCCACTAGTATATGAAAGTGATAGCTCAAGAGACTCTCTATATGAAGAACATGGTGCTATACTGAAGCACAAGTGGGGTAAAAGGATAGTAACATTGCCCCTTCTCTCTTTTCTCTCATTTTTTTTATTTTTTCTCTTTTTTGGTGGGCTTCTTTGGCCTCTTTTTTATGGGCTTCTTTGGCCTCTTTTATTTTTTTGTAAAGTCCAGAGACTCATCCCAACTTGTGAGGGAATCATAGCTTCCATCATTCTTTCCTCACATGGGACAATGCTCTAATTATGATGATCATCACACTTTTATTTACTTACAACTTGATACTAGAACAAATATATGACTCTATATGAATGCCTCCGGCGGTGTACCGGGATGTGCAATGATCTAGCGTAGCAATGACATCAAAAAACAGACAAGCCATGAAAACATCAAGCTAGCTATCTTACGATCATGCAAAGCAATATGACAATAAATGCTCATGTCATGTATATGATAATGATGGAAGTTGCATGGCAATATATCTCGGAATGGCTATGGAAATGCCATGATAGGTAGGTATGGTGGCTCTTTTGAGGAAGATATAAGGAGGCTTATGTGTGATAGAGCGTATCATATCATGGGGTTTGGATGCACCGGCGAAGTTTGCATCAACTCTCGAGGTGAGAAAGGGCAATGCACGATACCGAAGAGGCTAGCAATGATGGAAGGGTGAGAGTGTGTATAATCCATGGACTCAACATTAGTCATAAAGAACTCACATACTTATTGCAAAAATCTATTAGTCATCGAAACAAAGTACTACACACATGCTCCTAGGGGGATAGATTGGTAGGAAAAGACCATCGCTCATCCCTGACCGCCACCCATAATGAAGACAATCAATAAATAAATCATGCTCCGACTTCATCACATAACGGTTCACCATACGTGCATGCTACGGGAATCAAAAACCTAAACACAAGTATTTATACTAATCCACAACTACCCACTAGCATGACTCTAATATCACCATCTTTATATCGCAAAACTATTGCAAGGAATCAAACTTATCATATTTAGTGATCTACAAGTTTTATGTAGGATTTTATGACTAACCATGTGAATGACCAGTTCCTGTCATCTCTCTAAATAGATATAAGTGAAGCAAGAGAGTTTAATTCTTTCCACAAAAGATATGCCCATGCTCTAACAAATATAAGTGAAGCAAAAGAGCATTCTACAAATGGCGGTTTTCTATGTAAAGAGAAACAAGCAATCCAAACTTCAAATGATATAAGTGAAGCACATGAAGCATTCTATAAAGCCATACTCAAAAGATATAAGTGAAGTGCATAGAGCATTCTATAAATCAACCAATGACTATCTCATACCAGCATGGTGCATAAAATAAAAGTGAAAACTAAATTCAAAAGACGCTACAAGATTGCACATATCGCATGAACGAAACGAATCCGAAAACATACCGATACTTGTTGAAGAAAGAGGGGATGCCTTCCGGGGCATCCCCAATCTTAGATTCTTGATTCTCCTTGAATATTTACTTGGGGTTCCTAGGGCATCCCCAAGCCTGAGCTCTTGCCTCTCTTTCTTTTTCTCATATCGAGACCTTCTCGATCATCGAACACTTCATCCACACAAAACTTCAACAGAAAACTCGGTAAGATCTGTTAGTATAATGAAGCAAATCAATACTCTAAGTACTGTTGCAAACCAATTCATATTTTGTTTTTGCATTATACTGTAGTATAACTTTTCCATGGCTTAATCCACTGATATAATTCGATAGTTTAATCAAAACAAGCAAACTATGCATCAAAAACAGAATCTGTCTAAAACAGAACAGTCTGTAATAATCTGAACATTCTCCATACCTCTGGTACTCCAAAACTTCTACCAAAATTATGAAATATAAAACATTTGTATAGAAATACAGTGCAAAAAGTTTCAGAAGCGTTTGACGTTCCAGTAAAAAATGTAAAATCGCACACTACAGCCAAAGTTTCTGTCCTGCACCGTACAAACCAACAAGCAAAGTAAACATCCTAAAGGCAAATCTTGGCACATTATTTTTATTTTTAAACATTATAAAATCACACAACAGAAATAAATGACTCTCTAAAACTTCCGGGTTGTCTCCCTGGCAGCGCTTTCTTTAAAGCCATTAAGCTAGGCATATCGTGCTCAAGTAATGGATCCACCCGGATCCCAAGGTATATCGAAGCCAATTTTAATTAGCAATGATTTAGCATTTAGTAGTGAGCACAAAGTAACATAAATCAAGCAATGAAGAAGTCTAACTCTCTTCCTATGCATCAGGATGTCATAAAAGAACAATTCATGCACACACAGTAAAGGCCAATGCATAGTATAAACAGTTTCTTACAATTTTACCATGTTGGAAACATAAAGAGGCGGAGATGTAGTTCCTCTCTCATAATAATTACAAGTAGGAGCAACAAGCACATGCATATTATATCTATCAAAATCATCATGTGTAATAGTAAAACGCAACCCATCAATATAATCCTTAATAAGGGTAAACTTCTCTGATATAGTGTAGTTGGGAGAATTCAAAAAGATAACAGGACTATCATGCGCGGGTGCAATAGCAACAATTTCATGTTTAACATAAGTAACTATAGCAAGTTCATCTCCATAAGCATAATTCATATTGGCATCTTGGCCACAAGCATAGCAAGCATCACCAAAAAGGGATATTTCAAAAGAATCAACGGAATCATAAAAATCATCATAACATCCATCCTCCGGTAAACACGAAGGGAAATTAAACAATGTATGAGTTGAAGAGTTACTCTCATTAGAAGGTGGGCACAGGTAGCTAATCCTCTCTTCCTCCTTTTGTTCTTCGCTCTCCTCATCATCTTTTTCATCCAATGAGCCCACAGTTTCATCAATATTCCTTCTTCCATAGACT
Organism: Triticum monococcum; assembly: GCA_034509565.1. Lineage (NCBI taxonomy): Eukaryota > Viridiplantae > Streptophyta > Magnoliopsida > Poales > Poaceae > Triticum > Triticum monococcum. The sequence continues at coordinate 55,062,075 of CM067845.1, read as the reverse complement.
CCTGCAAAATATTAGTCTCTTCTTGGACAGCAGAGACTCTCTCAATAAAATCATCAATATCGGAATTGAATTCATAATTGTCATAGCAATATTTAAGTATAGCAAAAATTTGAGGTCTGTAAACAGCATCATCAAGATTTTCACACTCTTTAAACAAAGATTCAATTTCATAAGCACCCATAAAAGCAACAAATTCTTCTATTTGTTCCACATCATAGTAATCATATATACCATTAGCATAAGAAGCCAAGGTTTATCATCATTAAATTTGCATGAAAAGGGAAGGTGTGGAGCCTTCATCCTAGAGCAACAAGTATAGTCATATCTCAAGCATAGTTCCCGAGCATACCAATGCAACATATGGATTTGATCCCATAATAGTTTCCCTTTTTGAGTCAAGCGATAATCCCTAAAGTATTCACGTTGATCCAACATGTCTCCCATTACATAATTGAATGGGGTTTTCTCAGGATTATCAAAGTAGTACATAATATTTTTCACATAACCAGCATCGAGGGTTTTAGGAGGTTCCCCATCTCCATGAGTAGTAGGTACACCTAATTTTTTTTGGTGTTTCTTGTTCCATATCCATAACTAAAGATAGAGAAGAACTTAGAACAGTAAATAAAAATTACTTAGTGATAAAGCAAACAAGCACACACGAGAACATTCACCCCATGCTATAACTCCCCAGCAACGACGCCAGAAAAAGGTCTTGATAACCCACAAGTATAGGGGATCAATTGTAGCCTCTTTCGATAAGTAAGAGTGTCGAACCCAACGAGGAGCTAAAGGTCGAACAAATATTCCCTCAAGTTCTATCAACCACCGATACAACTCTACGCACGCTTAACATTCGCTTTACCTAGAACAAGAATGAAACTAGAAGTACTTTGTAGGTGTTTTTGGATAGGTTTGCAAGATAATAAAGAGCACGTAAATCAAAAGTAGGGGCTGTTTAGATAAACAAATAACTAAGTTAGTTTTAGTAGAGAGCTTGTTGTCACGAGAAAATTATTTGTCCCTAGGCAATTGATAACTAGACCGGTAATCATTATTGCAATTTTATTTGAGGGAGAGGCATAAGCTAACATACTTTCTCTACTTGGATCATATGCACTTATGATTGGAACTCTAGCAAGCATCCGCAACTACTAAAGATCATTAAGGTAAAACGCAACCATAGCATTAAAGTATCAAGTCCTCTTTATCCCATACGCAAACAACCTACTTACTCGGGTCTGTGCATCTGTCACTCACGCCACCCACCATAAGCAAATCATGAACATATTGCAAACCCTACAGTGGGAATCCCTCACGCTTGCGCGACACGGAGAGCACCATAGGACAGCACCAATAATAAAACATGCAACTCAAACCAATCACGATCAACAATTAACCCATAGGACAAAACGGATCTACTCAAACATCATAGGATAGCCATACATCATTGGGAAATAATATATAGCGTTGAGCACCATGTTTAAGTAGAGATTACAGCGGGTAAGAGAGGGGTTACGCCGCTGCATAGAGGGGGAAGAGTTGGTGATGATGGCGGTGAAGTTGTTGGTGAAGATTGCGGTGATGATGATGGCCCCGGTGGCACTCCGGTGCCACCGGAAGCGAGGGGGAGAGAGCCCCCCTCCTTCTTCTTATTCCTTGACCTTCTCCCTAGATGGGAGAAGGGTTTCCCCTCTGGTCCATGGTCTCCATGGTGTGGGAGGGGCGAGAGCCCCTCCGAGATTGGATCTGTCTCTCTGTCTTTCTTTGTTTCTGCGTTCCCAGATTCTACCCTTTCACCGTTTCTTATATATCCGGAGATCCGTTACTCCGATTGAATTGAAACCTTCGCTCTGTTTTTTTCCTGAAGATTAGCTTTCTTGCGGCCGAAGAAGAGCATTAACCGCCTTACAGGGGGCCCATGAGGGTCAGGGGCGCTCCCCCTGCCTCGTGGCTCCCTCGGGCACCGTCTCGCGTTGATTTTCTACCCATATTTCACATATATTCCAAAAATAATCTCCGTCCGTTTTATCCCGTTTGGACTCCGTTTGATATGGATTTTCTGCGAAACAAAAAACATGCAACAAACAAGAACTGGCACTGGGCACTGGATCAATATGTTAGTCCCCAAAAATAGTATAAAAAGTTGCCAAAAGTATATGAAAGTTGTAGAATATTGGCATGGAACAATAAAAAATTATAGATACGACGGAGACGTATCACATCGCAACCCCAAACTTTTAAGAAACAACAGCTTTGGTTTCTTGCCAAACCATAGTTCATATGGTGTCGTCTCAATGGATTTAGACGGTGCCCTATTAAACATGAATGCAGCTGTCTCTAATGCATAACCCCAAAATGATAGTGGTAAATCGGTAAGAGACATCATAGATCACACCATATCTAATAAAGTACGGTTACAACGTGTGGACACACCATTACGCCGTGGTGTTCTAGGTGGCGTGAGTTGTGAAACTGTTCCACATTATTTTAAATGAAGGACAAAACTCGTAACTCAAATATTCGCCTCTGCGATCAGATCGCGGAAACTTTATTTTCTTGTTACGATGATTCTCCACTTCACTTTGAAGTTCTTTGAACTTTTCAAAATGATTCATACTTGTGTTTCATTAAGTAGATATACCTATATCTACTCAAATGAACCGTGAAGGTTAAAAAATAACGATACCCGCCACGAGCCCCAACACTCATTGGACCGCATACATCGGTATGTATTATTTCCAATAAGTCAATGGTTCGCTCCATTGTTCCGGAGAGGCATGGTTCACAAGCATGGTTCACAAGCATCAAATGATTCATAATCAAGTGATTCCAAAAGTCCATCCACATGGAGTTTCTTCATGTGCTTTACACCAATATGATGTAAACGGCAGTGCTACAAATATGTAGCACTATCACTATCAACTTTGTATCTTTTGGCATCAATATTATGAATATGTGTATCACTACTATCGATATTCAATAAACCATTTATATTGGGTGTATGACCATAGACGGTTTTATTCATGTAAACAGAACAACTCCGACTTAAATGAATAACCGTAATAAACATGATCCAATCATATTCATGCTCAATGCAAACACCAAATAACATTTATTTAGGTTCAACACTAATCTCGAAGGTAGAGGGAGTATGTGATGGTGATCTTATCAACCTTGGAATCTCTTCCAACACACATCGTCACTTCGCCCTCAACTAGTCTTTGTTCATTTTGTAACTCCTGTTTCGAGTTACTAATCATAGCAACTGAACCGTATCAAATACCTAGGGGTTACTTTGAACACTAGTAAATTACACATCAATAATCTATATATCAAATATACCATTGTTCACTTTGCCATCCTTCTTATCTGCCAAATGTTTGGGACAATTCCGCTTCCAGTGACCATTTCCTTTGCAGTAGAGGCACTCAGTTTCAGGCTTAGGTCCAGCTTTGGGCTTCTTCACGGGAGTGGCAACTTGCTTGCCATTCTTCTTGAAGTTCCCTTTCTTTCCCTTGCCCTTTTACTTGAAAGTAGTGGTTTTGTCAACCATCAACACTTGATGCTCTTTCTTGATTTCTACCTTCGCCGATTTCAGCATCGCGAAGAGCTTGGGAATCATTTTCGTCATCCCTTGCATATTATAGTTCATCACGAAGTTCTAGTACCTTGGTGATAGTGACTAGAGAACTTTATCAATCACTATATTATCTGGAAGATTAACTCCCACTTGATTCAAGTGATTGTAGTACCCAGACATTTTGAGCACTTGCTCACTGGCTGAGCTATTCTCCTCCATCTTGTAGGCAAAGTACTTGTCAGAGGTCTCATGCCTCTCGACATGGGCATGAGTCTGAAATACCAATTTCAACTCTTGGAACATCTCATATGTTCCATAGCGTTCAAAACATTTTTGAAGTCCCGGTTCTAAGCTGTAAAGCATGGCGCACTAAACTATCAAGTAGTCATCATACCGAGCTTGCCAAACGTTCATAACATCTACGTCTGCTCCTACAAAAGGTCCGTCATGTAGTGGTGCATCAAGGACATAATTCTTCTGTGTAGCAATGAGGATAATCCTTAGATCATGGATCCAGTCCGTATCTTTGCTACTATCATCTTTCAACTTACTTTTCTCTAGGAACATATCAATGATAAACAGGGAGCTATAACGTGAGCTATTGATCTATAACATAATTTGCAAATACTACCAGGACTAAGTTCATGATAAATTAAAGTTCAATTAATCATATTACTTAAGAGCTCCCACTTAGATAGAAATCCCTCTAGTCATCTAAATGATCACGTGATCCATATCAACTAAACCATGTCCGATCATCACATGAGATGGAGTACTTTACAATGGTGAATATCTCTATGTTGATCATATCTACTATATGATTCATGTTCGACCTTTCGGTCTCAGTGTTCCGAGGCCATATCTGCATATGCTAGGCTCGTCATGTTTAACCCGAGTATTTTGCACGTGCAAAACTAGCTTGCACCCGTTGTATGTGAACATAGAGCTTATCACACCCGATCATCACTTGGTGTCTCGGCATGACGAACTGTAGCAACGGTGCATACTCAGGGAGAACACTTATACCTTGAAATTTAGTGAGAGATCATCTTATAATGCTACCTCCGTACTAAACAAAATAAGATGCATAAAGGATAAACATCACATGCAATCAGAATATGTGACATGATATGGCCATCATCATCTTGTGCCTTTGATCTCCATCTCCAAAGCACCGTCATGATCTCCATCGTCACCGGCTTGACACCTTGATCTCCATCGTAGCATCATTGTCGTCTCGCCAACTATTGCTTCTACGACTATCTCTACCGCTCAGTGATAAAGTAAAGCAATTACACGATGATTGCATTTCATACAATAAAGCGACAACCATAAGGCTCCTGCCAGTTGCTGATAACTTTTACAAAACATGATCATCTCATACAACAATTTATATCTCATCATGTCTTGACCATATCACATCACAACATGCCCTGCAAAAACACGTTAGACATCCTCTACTTTGTTGTTGCAAGTTTTACTTGGCTGCTACGGGCTTCTAGCAAGAACCATTCTTACCTATGCATCAAAACCACAATGATTTTTGTTCAAGTTTGTTGTTTTAACCTTCAACAAGGACCGACCGTAGTCAAACTCAATTCAACTAAAGTTGGAGAAATAGACACCCGCCAGCCACCTGTGTGCGAAGCACGTCGGTAGAACCAGTCTCATGAACTCGGTCATGTAATGTCAGTCTGGGCCACTTCATCCAACAATACCGCCTAATCAAAGTAAGACATTGGTGGTAAGCAGTATGACTATTATCGCCCACAACTCTTTGTGTTCTACTCGTGCATATAAAATCTACGCATAGACCTGGCTCGGATGCCACTATTGGGGAACGCAGTATTTCAAAAAAATTCTTACGATCATGCAAGATCTATCTAGGAGATGCATAGCAACGATAGGGGAGAGTGTGTCCACATACCCTCGTAGACCGAAAGCGGAAGCGTTTAGTAACGCGGCTGATGTAGTCGAATGTCTTCGCGATCCAACCGATCCAAGCACCGAACGTACGGCACCTCCGCATTCAGCACATGTTCAACTCGATGACATCCCTCGATCTCTTAATCTAGTTGAGGACGAGGGAGAGTTTCGTTAGCATGACGGTGATGATGAAGTTACCGATGCAGGGCTTGATACGTCTCCAACGTATCTATAATTTTTGATTGTTCCATGCTATTATATATATTCTGTTTTCGATGTTAATGGGCTTTACTTCACACTTTTATATTATTTTTGGGACTAACCTATTAACCCGAGGCCCAATGCAAATTGCTGTTTTTTGCCTATTTTAGTGTTTCGCAGAAAAGGAACATCAAACGGAATCCAAACGGAATGAAACCTTTGAGAGAGTTATTTTTGGAACAAACGTGATCCAGGGGACTTGGAGTGGATGTCAAGAAACAATCAAGGAGGCCACGAGGCAGGGGGCGCGCCCTCCACCCTCGTGGGCCCCTTGTTGCTCCACCGACCTACTTCTTCCTCCTATATATATTCATATACCCGAAAACATCCAGGAGCACCACAAAACCCTATTTCCACCGCCGCAACCTTCTGTATCCAAGAGATCCCATATTGGGGCCTTTTCCAAAGCTCCGTCGGAGGGGGCATCGATCACGGAGGGCCTCTACATCAACTCCATGGCCTCTCCGGTGATGTCTGAGTAGTTCACTTCAGACCTTCGGGTCCATAGCTAGTAGCTAGATGTCCTCTTCTCTCTCTTTGGATGTCAATACAATGTTCTTCGCGATCTTATTGGAGATCTATTGGATGTAACTCTTTTTGCAGTGTGTTTGTCGAGATCCGATGAATTGTGGGTTTATGATCAAGTCTATCTATGAATAATATTTGAATCTTCTCTGAATTCTTTTATGCATGATTGGTTATCTTTGTAAGTCTCTTCGAATTATCAGTTTGGTTTGGTCTACTAGATTGATCTTTCTTGCAATGGGAGAAGTGCTTAGCTTTGGGTCCAATCTTGCGGTGCTCGGTCCTAGTGACAGAAAGGGAAACGACATGTATTGTATTGTTGCCATCGAGGATAAAAAAATGGGGTTTATATCATATTGCTCGGGTTTATCCCTCTACATCATGTCATCTTATACCTAATGTGTTACTCTGTTCTTATGAACTTAATACTCTAGATGCATGCTGGATAGCGGTCGATGTGTGGAGTAATAGTAGTAGATACAGTCAGGAGTTGGTCTACTTGTCACGGACGTGATGCCTATATTCATGATCATGCCTAGATATTCTCATACTAGGCTCAATTCTATCAATTGCTCAACAGTAATTCATTCACCCACCGTAATACTTATGCTATCTTGAGAGAAGCCACTAGTGAAACCTATGGCCCCCGGGTCTATTCTCCATCATATAAGTTTCCAATCTATTTTACTTTGCAATTTTTACTTTCAATCTATATCATAAAAATACCAAAAATATTTATCGTATCATTATCATATCTATCATATCTCACTCTCGTAAGTGACCGTGAAGGGATTGGCAACCCCTTTATCGCGTTGGTTGCAAGGTTCTAATTTTTTGTGTAGGTACGAAGGACTTGCGTGTGGCCTCCTAATAGATTGATACCTTGGTTATCAAAAACTGAGGGAAATACTTACGCTACTTTGCTGCATCACCCTTTCATCTTCAAGGGAAAACCAACACAGTGCTCAAGAGGTAGCAGTGCTTTGCCTAAGCACTACGACGATATGACCGAGGTGTGTAACTGTGGAGGGGGGCACCACACCCGGCTAAGAGATTGTCTGTTGTGCTTTGGGGTGCCCCTGCCCCCGTATATAAAGGAGGGGGGAGGAGGTCGGCGGCCTAGAAGGGGCGAGCCATAGGGGGAGTCCAACTAGGATTCCCAATCCTAGTTGGACTCCCCTTCCTTTTCCAAGAGGGGGAGAGAGGTAAGGAGGAGGAGAGGGAGAAGGAAAGAAGGGGGCACCGCCCCCTCCCTACTCCAATTCGGACTTTCCATGGGGAGGGCGCGCGGCCACCCTTGCGGCCCCCTCTCCTTTCCACTAAGGCCCATGAAGGCCAAATACTTCCTCGGGGGGAGGGGGGTTCCGATAATCTCCCGGTACTGCGAAAAATACCTGAATCACTCCGAAACCATTCCGGTGTCCGAATATAACCTTCCAATATATCAATCTTTACCTCTCGACCATTTAGATACTCCTCGTCATGTCCGTGATCTCATCTGGGACTCCGAACAAACTTCGGTTACCAAAACACATAACTCATAATACAAATCGTCATCGAACGTTAAGCGTGCGGACCCTACGGGTTCTAGAACTATCTAGACATGACCGAGACACAGCTCCGGTCAATAACCAATAGTGGAAACTAGATGCTCATATTGGCTCATACATATTCCATGAAGATCTTTATCGATCAAACCGCATAACAACATACATCATTCCCTTTGTCATCGGTATGTTACTTGCCCGAGATTCGATCATCGGTATCTTCATACCTAGTTCAATCTCGTTACCGACAAGTCTCTTTACTCATTCCGTAATGCATCATCATGTAACTAACTCATTAGTCACATTGCTTGCGAGGCTTATAGTGATGTGGATTACCGAGAGGGCCCAGAGATACCTCTCCGATACTTGGAGTGACAAATCCTAATCTTGATCTATGCCAACCCAACAAACACCTTCGGAGACACCTGTAGAGCATCTTTATAATCACCCAGTTATGTTGTGACGTCTGATAGCACACAAGGTGCTCCTCCGGTATTCGGGAGTTGCATAATCTCATAGTCAGAGGAATATGTATAAGTCATGAAGAAAGCAATAGCAATAAAACTTAACGATCATTATGCTAAGCTAACGGATGGGTCTTGTCCATCACATCATTCTCCTAATGATGTGATCCCGTTCATCAAATGACAACACACGTCTATGGTTAGGAAACTTAACTATCTTTGATAAACGATCTAGTCAAGTAGAGGCATACTAGGGACACTCTGTTTTGTCTATGTATTCATACATGTACTAAGTTTCTAGTTAATACAATTCTAGCTTGAATAATAAACATTTATCATGATATAAGGAAATATAAATAACAACTTTATTATTGACTCTAGGGCATATTTCCTTCATCTGTTTACTAAGAAGGTCAAAGGGGAGTTGTTTGTATGCCAACTATATGTTGATGATATTATCTTTTGTAGCGACCCGACTCGGTAAGAGTCGAAGTCTCTGTGCTTACCGGGCTAGTCCCTGGATCAACTTGCTAGCACACACAGTACTCGATGAAATAACAAAAGTAACACACATCTCTTTATTACATCGATAGTCCAGGAGCAATACATTTATTACAAAATAGGGCATAAAGCCAATAATCAAATACTGCGGAAGCAAAGAAGTAAATGAGTCCAACTCCACGAGCAAGTTTGAGTGTAGAACATCGACCTATCGCACCTTAATCCTCGTCGGATATATCTGCAACGTGATAAGTTGCAGCCAAATGGGTCAGTACATTGAATGTATTGGCAAGTCACATCATCGTGTAATGAACCTACTTTTACATGCAGTTTGGCTGGTGGAAAGTTCTAAGTTTAGTTTTTTTGCATAAAGCTAGTTTTTCCCTATTAGAAAAGATTGTTATTCTACTACTACACATTTGCATAGGATGAGTTGGCAAACTCCATCCGTCCCCAAGTTTCATTTAAAACCCAACTGCTTAATTAAATGTGAGGAGATCTCCCGACATTTCCACTACTAGATGCTCAAGTTGTCCGTAATCGGGGACACGGCTAATCGATTAGGTTGAAAACTCTGCAGAGGTTCTGCACTTTTCCCCACAACACTCGACCACCTCCATGATCAGAAGATCGAGACATAGCCTTTCGAAAATGTTCCCCCTTAACCCACGGATAGGCCGGTACACCTACATCATTCTACATCTGCTAGCCCATCCCAGAAGGGGGCACACTAACTACTCAGCTAAGCCAGAGCCCATATTGGCATGAGGCTGCACATGTAAGCTTCTAGACATGAGAATACGATTGATCTCTTTGAGCCTGAGCGGACGGTCCACTAGTGGTGCACCACCATGGATTTCCCATGTGTGCCCCACTGTACTTCGCCACCATTCCCACAAGTTTCCGCCCAGGTAGTTCATTTTTTTAACTTAGGTCTTATTTACTACATTGTCACTCATCTCTCACAATGATCACTCCCCAATCCACTTCTACTTAGCATAGCAACATAAAGTAAAACGGTGGTGACAAAGTTATATGGTTCAGAACTACCTCAATGAACTACTGGGTGAAAAGCAAAGTCATGTGGCACCAGTTTCCTACCATGCAGTCCTACCGCAAAGAACTAAGTGCATAATAAATTCATAGGTAATGAACATGATCAAGATGCAACTTGCCTTGGTACTGCTGGTTGAATTCTAAAGACTGATAATATTCTGCTTCGCACTCCAGGCAATCTATCGCAAGGAAGAATAAACAAACATAAGCAACAATCCAGAGACCAAAAGAACAAGCATAGCAAGAAGTCTTGGAAAAACCAAATGAACATACAACACACTAAACTACTACAGAAATATAATAAGTGTAAAACCACATAGTCCTATGGTTCAAGGAGTGATGTGAAGTATAGTGCTTACTATGCATACTAGTAAAAATATTAAAGGGCAGAATCTAGTGTGTGAAAATTATTGTGACAAAGGTCCAGGTGATAGGGCTTTGCTACGGTGGCAGCATGCAAAAGGAATCAACTTAATCGGAACTACGGTTTGGGAGATATGGCTATTAGAAGTTTGAATTCGAATCTGAATAAATTCAAATTTGAATCTAACAAAAGTTTGCAAAAGCTATGCTACTATATAGATCTAAACAATTCGAAGAATTTTCCACTGGTTTCATCGAGTTTGGATCTATGGTTAAAAACTTATGGCCAATCTAAGATCAGGGACTAATCTGCTATTTATAGGGACTAAAAGGTGAAGAAAACTATCGCAAACAGGTCCCTGGCCATGCCGCAGCTCCTGGTTGGCCGAGCAGGTCCACTGCGGAGGCTATATGGCGAAAGGCTGCTAAATAAGAAAAACAGCGGCGCCGGCTAACTAAATAAAACCGACGCTCGGTTTAAATAAAACCGCACGGTCTAAAGGAAACCGACCGGTAGTTTTTAAATAAAAACCGCGGTTAACCGCGTACCGGTTCAACTAAAAAAACATCTACCCTAATCTAATCTAGGCCGTTGGTGACAGACCCAATGGGCGAGGGTGGGGCGGCGGATTACAGTGGGTGGTGGTGGTCGGCGACGAGCAGAGGACGGCGGCGGTGGCTCGGGTCGAACGGGGCGGCGGCTATGGTGGTCCTCGTCGACGGGGAAGAAGACGGGGAGGTGCGGTGCGGCTTGGGCGTCCGGATGGTGGCGTCGGGGTGCGTCGACGGCGTCCAAACGGGGCGGGGGCGAAGATGGCGGCCTTCGGTGCTCTGGCGGCTCTAGCGTCGACGGTGCGGCGGCTCTGGCGTCGACGGTGCGGCGGCTCTGGCGTCGACGGTGCGGCGGCTCCGACGGTACCTAGGGGCAAAATTTGTGTCAAAACGATGCGCGTTGCCGTGGGGAGCCATTTGACAAAGAGAGGGTGGCCGTGGTGGCTTACTGGCGTCGGAAAGGGCAACAGAGCGGCGCGGCTCCGGTGAGATGCAAACGGCATCAGCGGCGGCTAGGGGCGGCGTGGGGAGAAGCAGGACGGTGAGGTCGACAGAGGGGGTCGAGGGGAATTTATAGGCGAGGACAGAGGGCTCGGGGTCGACGGATAAGCATTATCCGCGAGGGAGGCAGTCGGCTGTTGCGGGAGCGCGGCGGCGAGTGTTTATCCCGCGCGGTGTGGGAAGTTGAGGACAGCCTGATGGGTGGGGCCCACCTGGCAGCGACAGCGAGAGGAGGTGAGCGAGAGGGGGCGCGGGCGATCGACCGGTGCGAGAGGGTTTCGGGCGCGCGGGTGCTGGGTTGCTGGCCTTGGGCCAAAATGGCCAGCTGGGCTGGTCGGGCTCCTGGGCCGAACCCAGTTTCGGTCCAGGCTGCGTGCGTGTGTGTTTTTTTAACAGGAGACTAAAGTGGCCCATAACTAATTCAATTGAATTAAAAAAACACCAAATTAATTTCTAAAATAACTATTTAATATTTAGAGCCTAATGAACATTAACTTAAGCACAGAACATTTTGAAAATATTTTCCCTAATGCAATTAATGCACTCTTTGCAAATAAAATAAATACCAAACAACTCCAAAACTTAAAGAAATATTCAAAATAAAATTTCCCACTCTTTTTTATATTTTGAGGAAGTCATCTTATCCCCTCTTATTTGTTCTTCTCGAGTGGAAAACTATTATTTGAATATTTCAAAAACTCCAAAATGCAAAGAAATAAGATATGCATTGAATGGTTCTATTAACATCCAAATTTAATAAAATTGGGATGTTACATCTTTGGTTCTCCTAACAAAGCTTTCAATGAGGAGTTTGCCGCTCTCATAACCTCGAAGTTCAAGATGTCCACGATGGGAGAGTTGAAGTTCTTTCTCGGGTTCGAAATCAAACAAAGAAGAGAAGGAACTTTCATCAACCAACCCAAATACACTCAAGACATGCTCAAGAGATTCAAGCTAAGTGATGTCAAGCCGGCTTCCACTCCGTTGCCCGTCAAATGCCAACTTGACATAGATACCAATGGTAATGTGGTGGATCAAAAGGTATATCGCTCCATGATTGGCTCCTTGCTTTACCTTTGTGCATCTAGACTGGATGTCATGTTGAGTGTGGGAATTTGTGCACAGTTTCAAGCCGCACCTAAGGAAAGCCACTATGTGGCAGTCAAGTGAAACTTTCGATATTTTGCTCATACCCCAAACTTTGGATTATATTACCCAAGAGGAGCTAACTTCAACCTTGTGGGCTTTTTGGAATCGGATTGGGCGGGAGACAAAGTGGATAGGAAGTCAACTTCCAGAGGGTGCCAATTTCTTGGTTGCTCTTTAGTGAGTTGGTCTTCTAAGAAGCAAAGTTGCGTGTCTCCCTCGTCCACCGAAGCGGAGTATGTGGCCGCCGGTAGTTGTTGTGTTCAACTTCTATGGATGAGGCAAAGTTTAAAGGATTACGGTGTCATTTGTGACAAAGTGCCTCTTTGGTGTGACAATGAAAGTGCCATCAAGATTTCTCTCAACCCGGTGCAACACCTCAAGACGAAGCATATTAAGATTCGGTATCACTTCATCCGGGATCACATTAGGCGAGAGGAGATCGAGCTCAACTATGTCAACACTCATGATAACCTTGTAGATATTTTCACGAAGCCCTTGGATGAAGCAAGATTTCGCGAGTTAAGGCATGAGCTAAATATCATTGATTTGAGCAATGTGGCTTGAACCTTTGCACACCCCACCATACTCATCTTGATGTCTTGTTTAGGTGTAGGCATGGACATAGGGGGAGTGTTGTTCTGTCAATGAACTCTCCCTCCCCCCATTATGCAGAAACTGATCAACTCTTTCAAATTAGCCATTTTTGATGGTACTTGTGCTTCAAAGACGAGATTTGGTCATGGGCCCAAGGATAATTCTTCACGGTGACATACCAATTGACTCAAACATAGGTGGCTCCGGCCACCGCCCTCTCCTCTTGAGAGGTTTTGGTTTGTGTTTGGTCCTCTTTGTCTTTTTCGCCTTCGTTTTGGCCCTGGGTGTGTTTTAGTTGCTTCCTTTGTGCTCTTTTGCGTGTCCGGTTGCTCGAAGTGTGCATTGCAAAGGCCGTGTTTTTCTGTCTTTTAGAAACTTGCAATTTCTTGGGTGTATGGTACTACCGCAGCTAGCCACGGTACTACTGCAGGAGGTGGGTGGCATCTGTGCTTGGGCAGCTGCAACCCTCGCACGGTACTACCGTTTCCGGCACGGTAGTAATTTTTTACTACCGCTGGAAGAGCTGCACTACCACCCTATGTGTGGTACTTCCGCCTGGGCGGTACTACCGCGCTGTCGAGAGCGCGTGGGGGTTAAGAGTGGGCAGGGGGAGTTCCAGTTCCCCTATACCCATTCATCTCTTCCCCACTTCGTCTCTCTCTCTCTCTCTCCTGCCCAAGAACGACGTCAGAGGACCTCACCGGATCTCCGTCTCTGGCCGCTCTCCTCGCACTCTGACCGGTGGGATCGATCCCCACCTCGCCCTCTTGCCATGGAACTCGGTATCTCCCTTAGTCCCTCTCTCTTTGCCCCGTTGTTGTGCTTCTAGGTTTTGGGAGATGCATGTGTAGTTCTTATGATTTGTGGCCAAATATTTGCAAGAGGAGATTGTTGGAGAGTGCTAGTGCAGTAGATATGCTATTTGGTGTGATGCAACAGTGTAGATTTGATCAACGGTAGTATCGATCTACATTTATAGATGTTTCTAGATCTGTAGATGTTGTTTTTGTGTGGTGTTGTTTCGTGCGGTACTACCGCTCCACCTGGAGCGGTACTACCGTCCACTCGTACGAGAACCGACCCGTGCGGTTCTACTGCTCCGCTGGAGCGGTACTACCGCCCGGCACACGGAAGTGAAATTTTACTTCCGCTCCAGGCGCGGTACCACCATGCCATCCCGGCGCAGTACTACCACGGCTAGAGCGGATGTAAAGTTTTACGTCCGCATCCTGTTCTGGCACTAACATTGAGTTGAAAACTACTCTATTTTGTCCACCCAATCTCATTTCTACTTGTTTCGTTTGGTTTTGGCCTTGGTCTTCGCAACAATCCTTCTTGTTTTTCTCGTGTGTTTGTGTTTTGTGTCATAGGTGGTGGCTCCACTCCCAATGCGAGGCGCTAGAATCCTAGTCGTGACACGAGCTCCAAGCGTCTTCGCAACCAAGAGGCTCCTGAGGGCTCCAGTGCCCACAACGCAACATCAAGTCCACAGCTAAAAAGGTCAAGGAGCCAAATGTTGGCATGGATGAGATGCCTCAAGCGGAGTTTCTCATTCGAAGGGGGCTCAACCCCTACGTCAATGCTAGTGAGGTCACAAGGGGAAATGACCTGTTCTGGACAAAGCAACAAAACCGTATCTTCTTAGATGTGATCAAGGCCAAGAAAAACACCTATGTGTCAGTTCAGTGGATTGACATGGAACATCTGAAGAAGAACCGGGCATATTTTGGTGAGACTTTGGTTTTGGTGGAGCAATTTGGCATTAAGGAGTTTCTCACGTTTCACATGGACTTTGAGCCAGAGATTGTGGCTCAGTTCTTTGCCTCTGTCCATTTCCACATGGATGACAAGTGGACCATGACATGGATGACCAACGGAAAGAGGATGACTGCTGATTGGAAGGAGTTCATGGACATGTTGCACGTTCGTGATGAAGGGCTCGAAGTGCCCATTGGTGTCCGCCCACATGCCAACGCCGAGTCTGCCAACAAGAACAAGCTTCAACCCTTCCTTGTTGAGAAGAAGTTACCCAATGACAAGAAGACTTATGTGCTGAACCCGTTCCTTGACATCATGTGAGGGAGTCCTGGACTAAGGGGTCCTCGGGTGTCCGGCCTATTGGGCATGGGCCGGACTGATGGGCTGTGAAGATACAAAGACCGAAGACTCTACCTGTGTCCGTATGGGACTCTCCTTGGCGTGGAAGGCAAGCTTGGTGTCCAAATATGAAGATTCCTTTCTCTGTAACCGACCTTATGTAATCCTAGATCCCTTCGGTGTCTATATAAACCGGAGGGCTAGATCCGTAGACATATCCTCATAATCATAGTCAGACAGGCTAGACTCTTAGGGTCTAGCCATTACGATCTCGTGGTAGATCAACTCTTGTAATACTCATATTCATCAGGATCAATCAAGCAGGAAGTAGGGTATTACCTCCATAGAGAGGGCCCGAACCTGGGTAAACATTGTGTCCCCTGTCTCCTCTTACCATCGACCTTAGACGCACAGTTCGGGAGCCCCTACCTAAGATCCGCCAGTTTTGACACTGACATTGGTGCTTTCATTGAGAGTTCCACTATGCCATTGTCAAAAAGTTTGATGGATCCTTCAATGATCTACAACGACGCTGTCCAAGGGGAAGTCTTCCTCCCCGGACAGATCTTAGTGTTCGGCGGCTTCGCACTGCGGGCCAACTTGCTTGGCCATCTGGAGTAGATCGAAAGCTACGCCCCTGGCAATCAGGTTAGATTTGGAAGCTTGAACTAAGTCGCGGATATCCGTGGAGACTTGATCTTTGACGGATTCGAGACCATGGAAACCGCTCCCTGCCACCACGATGAACATGATGTAAATCTATCATCGGTCCATACCCAGGAGATAGTACCTGTAGCTGCCCTGGCCCTAGATCCGGAGCAGATCGTGAAATCCGAAGACGAGAAGCTCAACCCCGCTGCGGAAGCTATAGACTCAGCGGCGTTGGAGCCACACACAGACCTAACTTCAAGTGACATCTGTGTCACCGGAACCATGGACTCATCTTCGGCTACAGGTTCAGAACCTTGTGTGTCCGCATACATCGAGCTTGATCGGTCATCGATCGTCGAATTCAGCTCCGCGGACATCTTCCAGCACTCGCCCTTGGGCGATGTGTTAAACTCGTTAAGAGCACTATCCTTAGCGGGGGGCTCATAGCCAAATTATATCTGGTTCGAACTGGAGGCTGATGAAGGAGAATTTCGCTTCCCACCCACCGCCCACTTCATAGCCACTATCGAAGACTTAACCGACATGCTCGATTACGGCTCTGACGACATCGATGGTATGGGCGACGATGCCGGAGAAGAAGAGGCCCAAAACCTGCCATTTACCGGACGTTGGACAGCCACTTCCTCGTATGACGTATACATGGTGGATGCACCAAAAGAGAATAGCGGCGATGACAAGGAAAATCCGGTTGAGGATAAACCTCCCGAGATACAACCAAAGCGCCGGCATCAGCTGTGCCACTCTAAGTCACGCCACAGCAAAGACAGCAACACCGACACAGGAGAAGACAACACTCCGGACGGTGCCGAAGACAATGAAGACCCCGTTCAACCAACTTCCGAACAGGATGAGCAGGAAGATGGGCAAGTTAGCCCTGGTAAATAGGCCACGCATGAAGACTCGGAGGATAGTAATTATCTTCCGTTCTCCGAGGACGAGGAAAGCCTCGGCACCGAGGATTTTATCATGCCTGAGGAACCTCTCTTACAGGAGCGCTTCAAGCGCCAGCTAATAGCCACTGCAAGGAGCCTTAAAAAGAAACAGCATCAGCTTCAAGCTGATCAAGATCTGCTCAATGATAGATGGACTGATGTCCTGGCAGCCGAGGAGCACGGCCTCAAGCAACCACTCAAAAGTTACCTGAAGCGCAAATTGCTACCTCAATTCAACGACAAGGCGTTGGAGCCCAGGCCGTCAGTACACAATGCGGTTGACTGACCACCACATGGTCGGGACAAAGCGACAACACAGGCCGAACACTAGCCCGCCTTACCTTGCCGTAAAGGCAGAGACAAAACTGTTCAGGGATACACGTACGATCTCCGGCAGGGCCTGAAGAATAAAACAGGCCCGGCCAGATCGATCTACAGATCACGGGGGCGTGCCTCGACGCGCGATGACGGCTGTCAAGCCGAGCATGACAAGCCTAGTCATGCGCGGGCCGAAAACCGCAGATGGACTCCATCGAAGCTATAACGCGATGTGGCCCGATAAAGATGCGCCACACACCCTCTCTACTTCACTGATGAAGTAATGGAGCATGAATTCCGAGAAGGGTTTAAACCCGTGAATATTGAATCATACGATGGAACAACTGATCCCGTGGTGTGGATTGAGGATTTCTTCTCCCTATCCATATGGCCCGCGGAGATGACCTCCACGCCATCAAATACCTCCCGCTAAAACTCAAAGGTCCAGCTGGTTAAGCAGTATGCCTGAAAACTCTATTAGCAGCTGGGAGGATTTGGAAGACGCCTTCTGCGAGAACTTCCAAGGTACATATGTCCGGCCACTAGACACTGATGACTTAAGCCATATAGTTTAGCAGCCCGGAGAGTCAGCTAGGAAATTTTGGACTAGGTTCCTAACTAAAAAGAACCAGATCATCGACTGTCCGGATGCCGAAGCCCTAGCGGCCTTTAAACACAGCATCCGTGACAAATGGCTCGCCCGTTGATACGTCTCCAACGTATCTATAATTTTTGATTGCTCCATGCTATATTATCTACTGTTTTGGACTATATTGGGCTTTATTTTCAACTTTTATATTATTTTTCGGACTAACGTATTAACCGGAGGCCCAGCCCAGAATTGCTATTTCTTGCCTATTTCAGTGTTTCCGAGAAACAAAATATCAAACGGAGTCCAAACGGAATAAAATCTTCGGGAACGTGATTTTCTCACCGAACGTGGTCTAGGAGACTTGGACCCTACTCCAAGGAGTCGAAGAGGAGGTCACGAGGGTGGGGGGCACCCCCCTAGGGTGCGCCCCCTGCCTCGTGGGCCCCTCGGTGCTCCACTGACGTACTCCTTCCTCCTATATATACATACGTACCCCCAAACGATCAGAAGAGGAGCCAAAAACCTAACTCCACCGCCGCAACTTTCTATATCCACGAGATCCCATCTTGGGGCCTGTTCCGGAGCTCCGCCGGAAGAGGGCTGTCGGTGTCAAAACCGGCGGATCTCGGGTAGGGGGTCCTGAACTGTGCGTCTAGGCCGGATGGTAACAGGAGGCAAGGGACATGAAGTTTTACCCAGGTTCGGGCCCTCTCGATGGAGGTAAAACCCTACGTCCTGCTTGATTAATATTGATGGTATGGGTATTACAAGAGTAGATCTACCACGAGATCAGAGAGGCTAAACCCTAGAAGCTAGCCTATGGTATGATTGTTGATGTGTATGTTGTCCTACGGACTAAAACCCTCCGGTTTATATAGACACCGGATAGGGTTAGGGTTACATAGAGTCGGTTACAATGGTAGGAGATCTAAATATCCGCATTGCCAAGCTTGCCTTCCACGCCAAGGAATGTCCCTTCCGGACACGGGACAAAGTCTTCAATCTTGTATCTTCATAGTCCTGGAGTCTGGCTGAAGGTATAGTCCGGCCATCCGGACACCCCCTAATCCAGGACTCCCTCAGTAGCCCCTGAACCAGGCTTCAATGACGACGAGTCCGGCGCGCAAATTGTCTTCGGCATTGCAAGGCGGGTTCCTCCTCCAAGTACTTCATAGAAGATTTTGCACACAAAAGTAGTGTCTGGCTCTGCAAAATAAGTTTTCCACATATTGCCATAGAGAGAATAATATTTACAAAAATATAATCCGCTGACGTATTCCGTAGTGTGAGATCACACCACGGCCAAGCTTTTATTCGAACCGTTTTACTGTCCCATCTCAGCGCATTATGCGAGGCGGTTTCCTTGGCACGTCTTGTTAAAGCAGAGACCGTGTCCCCTTATTCCGGGATTCTCATCAATACGGGCGTGGGTAACCCAACCGCGCCTTTGATTACGACGCTTGGGAGATAAGCGAGTTTTACCAGGCTGGTGGGGACATGTAGTTGCGTCCACCCATATAAGGGGATAAGGATCCACCTTTTCACCTACGCCTTCTTCCTCCTTCGCCTATCCATTCTCGCGCACTCGAGCTCCAGCGCCCAAGCCTGCACTCCCCACCTCAACCTTCTCCAGCCATGTCCGGAGCAGGAGGCAAGTGGATGGTCTCCTCCATCACGGAGGGACACATCAAAAGACTAAGGAAGGCCGGATACTTGTCTAACGACATGGCGCACCGGCTTCCTGAAAAGGGGCGGCTCATCCCCACCCCTAGGCCCCATGAGAGGGTGGTGTTCCTCCCTCATTTCCTCCGCGGACTGGGTTTTCCTCTCCATCCATTTGTCCGGGGGCTCATGTTCTACTACAGTCTGGATTTCCATGATATGGCCCCGAATTTTGTCCTCAACATCTCGGCGTTTATCGTCATGTGCGAGGCCTTCCTCCACATCCGCCCCCATTTCGGCCTATGGCTCAAGACCTTCAACGTCAAGCCGAAGGTGGTGCACGGCAACCAGGCGGAGTGCGGAGGCGCCATGGTGGGCAAGATGCCCAACGTCTTATGGCTCGAGGGCTCCTTTGTGGAGACCCTGAAGGGGTGGCAATCAGGGTGGTTTCACATCACTAAGCCGCGCGACCCTAAGTGGGTCGCAGCCCCCGAGTTCCGGTCCGGACCCCCAACGTGGCTCACGTCCTGGAAAGAGACATGCCTGTCGTGGGGCAACCAAAAGGAGGTGACCAGACTGCAAACATGCATCAAAACCTTGCTGGACAGGAAGCTTAAACTTGTCAACGTAGTCCAGGTTATGCTCATCCGCTTGATCCTCCCGTGTCAACAACGGGCTTTCAACCTGTGGGAGTTCAACCCGGCACGGCACCAAACTCTGAGCAGGCTCTTCGACACGACATACGAAGATGTCTGGAAGGTGCTTCTCAAGGGCGCCGTGGCTCCCGCATCCGCTACTGAGGATCGCGGATTTACTGCACAGCGTCGCGCTCTTGCGGTAAGCTGCCTTTTTTCCTTTTACAGGGTATCCGTGTTTCATAGTTTGACTCCATGCGGGATCTAAGCTCCCTTTCCTTTGCTGGGATTGGCAGGTGACGTCCGGACAGATCAACTGTCCGTCTCCTTTGCCCGAAGGCCCAGCGGACGCTCAACTGGCGAAGCTACTGGTTCCAGCACCCTATGTGGTGCCAGAGAAGAAGGCCACGGGGACTCGAAAGAGTGCCCGGCGCCCGGAGGTGTCGGATTCATCATCAGACGAATCCAAGACGCACTCCTCCCACGAAGATGAGAGGAGGAAGAAGAGACCCCTCCCACTCTAGCGGGGGAAGGGAAGAAAAGGAAGGCCACCCCAACTGGGGAGGCCGAGGGGTCCAAGAGAGGGAGAACCCCTCCTCCGGACTACTCCACCAACACCGATGACGACGAAGAAGAGTGGCCGCCCAGGGCCAAGCCCCTGGCGAAATCGTAAGTATCCGGATACCGGAGTGATTTCATAGTATTCGTTTATTGCACAGCTTTCCCTTATGTCGAATATGTTTATGCGACCCACCCAAATACCGGCTCGATGCGTCGTCGAGCGACTCACTAGACTCGTCGGACATGAACTCGCTGCCGACGGCTTCCTCCCCCCGCCCTACGGACGACACCGAAGTGTTGTCCCAACAGGGTCCAATCCGGGAGGAGGTGGTCCTGGGGGCGCCGCAAGGCGACCTCCCGGACTCCAGGAGTAAAGGGGGCGAAACCCCCCAGGGCTCCAAGTCCGGCCCTAGGCCGGACACCACTCCGGAACCTTCAAAGGTTCCAGAGTCTGGCGGGGAACCTCCTTCCAAGAGGAGCAGGCCCGTCATGCCGATGACCTCCGTCCAACTGGAGGCGCCAGGCAATATGTTGGAGGCGCTCCAAGGCGCCTCCATCGACGAGGGGCACCGCACTATTATGAGTGCGGTGATCCAGAAGGTTCAGTCCGCCAAGAGCGGACTGACTGAAGCTTGTACAAGCCTTTTAATAGGCTTTGAGGTAAGTAAAGAATGTGTAAATAACATTACCGCATAGACAGTAGCCCCTGATGCTCTCTTTGGCGTTCGGAAAGAAAAGCCGAATAAGGATCAAATAAAAATTGCAGGAGTCTAAAAAGAGTCAATATGCGTGTGCAAGCTTCCCTGCTGGCGTCCGCCGCACTGACTGCGGAAGTGGACGTGCTAAAGCGGAACCTCAAGCGGTCCGAGCAAGAGCTCGGACGTGCCAAGAAGCAGCTCGAGGATAATGAAGGTAAGAAATACCTTGTTTAAATTAAATATATGTATATATAAAAAGGTGCAATTGCAAAAAATGACAGGATTATCGTGGCTATTGTAGGGGCCACGTCTGAGGTGGCGACCCTGAAGCAAGCACTGCTCGAGGCCGAGAATAGGTCGGCCGCGGAGCGCGTTGAGCGAGAAAAGTATGAGGCAGAGGTTGGCAAGGTGCGGCAAGAGCTCCAGGCTCTGATGGAAAGACATGAGAGTTTGGAGCGTCCCTCAAGGACGCGAGCGTCCGAGCTCGCGACGGCTACTGAAAGTGCCAAGTCTGCCAAGGCCGAATCCCAGAAGACCCTCCAGGAGTTGGATGAGGTGAAGAAGATAGTGGCGGGTAAGGCATTCTTTATGCAAAGTAAACACATAAGCGTGAGTTACTTGTTACTTACCCGAATTCGGAGTTCTCCAGGCGTGTTTGCAGACCTTCCCCGTAGTGTATATGATGCCGCCACATTCTATCGAGCCGAGGAGGGCAGCTCGACGGAGAAGGTGTTCTGGTCTCAGTACACTGAGGCCGGACACCCCGTGCCCCTGAGCGACCAGTTGAAGCAACTGGTCGAGCTCCACAAGGCGGCCGAACAGGCCATGAAGGGCCTCATAGTTCGGCTGTGGCCTGGAGAGTATCAGCCTGGGAGCTATTTCGGGCTGGTGCGGCGGCTGGTGGGGGCCTGTCCAAGGCTCGAAGTCATCAAGCGCTTTGTCTGCATTGAAGGTGCCCGTAGGGCCCTTGCCCGTGCGAAGGTGCACTGGGGCAAGCTGGATGCTGAGAAGCTTGTGAAGGACGGGCCACCGCCGGGGAAAGAGCATCGTAAGCCCGAAAATTATTATAAGGATGTTCTGAAGGGTGCCCGCCTTGTGGCGGAGGAATGTTCTATGGATGTAATTTTTGACTAAAACTCGCTCGTTTTGTCCTGTGCGCTGAAAACTTGTTCATATGCGCTTAAGCAATGTTGTTTGAATTTAAAATATTACCTTCTGTGCGGCTGTTTATCAATGCTAAGAGATGGCGAGTCGTCGGCTTCTGCCCCCTTGCCGCTAGTGCTGGGGTGTTCAGGGATAAACATGGGCGCTCTTTTTCCCATATTTGGGTCCTTCGAGGGAGGCGCTCAGCCCGACGAACAAGGCAATCGGACTATAATGCGTGAACACTCTCACTTAGCCATAGTCTATAATTTTAAATTTCGGCGAAGCCCCTAGTATTCGGAAGACCGAGTTCGGGGCGCTATCCATGCCTTGGCCGGACAGAGCCGGCTCCTCGCCCTAAGCGGCATAAGTCTTTAGGGACTCGAAAAAACCTCTCGAACAGCGACCAGCTCTCGCCTCATCATGACGGTCAGTTTTAGCTTTCTCCACTGAGGTGCTCGACCCAGCTCAACCGGGGCACAATCGCAGTGGTTCTCCTAGTGCTACCTTAGCCGATATAGCGGAACGTAAGGCACCAAAACATAGGAGCCGGGCAAACCCAACTATTGACCCAAGACATGATTCGGAGCCGATGCATATAATGCTATAAGTTCAGGGGGGCGTACTTGTTAAAGTGTTCGGACTTCTCACATCATGTTGAGGGGTACGGAAGCCCCTGGCGTATTTTGGCCGTACCAAAGTGTACGGGTGCAACATGTCGTTAAGGAACATATATAAATATATAAAAAAGAGTAATGCAAAAATAGACAAAAGCTATGCATTGTTTATTAAAAAGAGCTGTGATCAAAGAAGAACGATACAAATAATGCGATAAGCAAAAGGTTGGACTATGTAACATGTCCGCTCCAGGGGCAAGCTGCGGAATAATGTGCGAAACAGGTATACTTCTCGTGATAGAGACCACCTGGGAGTTCCGTAATGGCGTGGCTTGGCTGCTTCCCTGGTTCTTGCATCATTTGTGCGGCAACTAAATTGCCGAATAGGCCTTCCGAAGAGTGGAGTCCTGAAAGTAAGAGAAATTTTAAAAAATCAGCAGCCCCTGGTGCGGTTTAAGCCGTGTTTCGGGCGTGCCGTGGTGGTGCCCCTCCCCCTGTGCCCATGGTATCTCTAGAGCGTAGTTATGTACACGAAGTACTGGCGTCGCCTTTTTGCGAGGGTTGGGGTTGGGGCCGCATTGCTACGCCTGCTCGGATCGTGCTAGGCGGTCTTGTTGTAGGTTACTCCGGGCGCGCTTGACGGTGTCCGGTCGTTTAGTGGCCGGACTGGAGAACTGCCTAAAGAGGCTGCTCTGAACTTCCGCCGCAAGGGCCGTCGTGTGCTCCTCCGTTCGGAGGGAGCGTTCAGTGTTTCCATTGACCGTAATTACCCCTCGAGGGCCTGGCATCTTGAGCTTAAGGTATGTGTAATGCGGTACCGCATTGAACTTAGCGAATGCGGTTCGCCCGAGTAGTGCGTGATAACCACTGCGAAACGGGACAATGTCGAAGATTAACTCCTCGCTTCGGAAATTATCCGGAGATCCGAAGACCACTTCAAGTGTGAATGAGCCTGTACAGTTGGCCTCTACACCTGGTATTACGCCTTTAAAGGTCGTTTTGGTGGGCTTAATCCTCGAGGGATCTATGCCCATTTTCTGCACTGTATCCTGGTAAAGCAGTTTCAGGCTGCTGCCGCCGTCCATAAGGACTCTAGTGAGATGAAATCCGTCAATAATTGGGTCTAGAACCAATGCGGCAAAGCCGCCGTGACGGGTGCTAGTGGGGTGGTCCCTTCGATCAAAGGTGATCGGGTAGGAGGACCATGGGTTGAACTTTGGGGCGACTGGCTCTATCACATATACGTCCCTTAACGCGTGCTTCCGCTCCCTCTTGGGGATGTGGGTTGCGTATATCATGTTCACCGTTCGCACTTGTAGGGGAAAACCCTTCTGTCCCCTGTTGTCCGGCGGCCGGGGCTCCTCGTCGTCATCGCTATGCAACCCCTTGTCTTCATTTTCGGAATTTAGCTTGCCTGCCTGCTTGAACACCCAACAATCCCTGTTGGTGTGATTGGCCGGCTTTTCGGGGGTGCCATGTATCTGGCATAAGCGGTCGAGTATTCGGTCCAAACTGGACGGGCCCCTAGGATTCCTTTTGAATGGCTTCTTCTGCTGACCGGATTTAGAGCCTCTGAATCCGGCATTAACTGCCGTATCCTCAGCATTGTCGCCGTTAATGCGGCGCTTCTGCTTGGTTCGACGCGACCTGCCACCACTGTCCCTGGTGTCCGAATTACCAGGGTTTTTGGTTATATTGTTGCTACGAGCAAGCCAGCAGTCTTCTCCCGTGCAAAAGCGGGTCATGAGTGTCGTGAGTACTGCCATAGATTTCGGCTTTTCCTGTCCAAGGTGCCGGGCTAGCCACTCGTTGCGTATATTGTGCTTGAAGACCGCTAGGGCCTCAGCGTCCGGATAGTCGACTATTTGATTTTTCTTTGTTAAGAACCGTGTCCAGAATTGCCTGGCCGATTCATCTGGCTGCTGAATTACGTGGCTTAGGTCATCGGCGTCTGGGGGTCGCACATAAGTGCCCTAGAAATTGTCGAGGAATGCGGCTTCCAGGTCCTCCCAACAACTGATTGATCCTGTTGGCAAGCTGTTAAGCCAATGCCGAGCTGGTCCTTTAAGCTTGAGTGGGAGGTATTTGATGGCGTGGAAATCATCGCCGCGGGCCATATGGATATGAAGGAGATAATCCTCAATCCATACCGCAGAATCTGTTGTGCCATCATATGATTCGATGTTTATGGGTTTGAAACCCTCGGGGATTTGATGATCCATTATTTCGTCTGTGAAGCAGAGTGGGTGTGTGGCGCCTCTGTACTGGGCTATATCCTGACGTAGCTCCAGTGAGCCTTGTCTTCTGTGTTCGGCCCTGCCGAATTTGTGGCCAGCGTGACGGATGCTGTCTCGAACCGTGGGGCGCCCACGTGATCCGTAGATCGATCTTGTTTGTTTAGCCTTGTCCTCCAACATATCTCGTAAGTCCGGCGCATAGTCCCGTGCCTTGGTATGGGGTGCGGCTTGAGTGGAGGGCCGAGAGGCCTCTCTGTCGTGGCCACGAGGTGGCCGGTCGGCCGCATCGAGTGCTTCCTCCTCTAATTGGGGTAGCAACCTGCGCTTTGGGTAGTTCTTGGAGGGGCATTCGAGTTTATGCTCTTCGGCCGCAAGGACTTCAGTCCATCTGTCAATTAGCAAATCTTGATCCGCTCTGAGTTGTTGCTGTTTTTCTTGAGGCTTCTTGCCGTGGCCATAAGCCTGCGTTGAAAACCCTCTTGCTCGACGGGATCCTCTGGCACGACGAATTCGTCGTCGTCGAGGCTTGCCT
Organism: Triticum monococcum; assembly: GCA_034509565.1. Taxonomy (NCBI): domain Eukaryota; kingdom Viridiplantae; phylum Streptophyta; class Magnoliopsida; order Poales; family Poaceae; genus Triticum; species Triticum monococcum. The sequence goes on along the minus strand of CM067845.1, from coordinate 55,036,357 downwards.
CGTCTTCGGAGGGAGGCATATAATTACCGTCCTCGACCTCTCTGTCTGCCGCTCTCTCATGAGGGCTGGTTTCTCCATCCTCCTGTGCTAAATCTTGCTGGAGGGGTTTTCTTCGGCGCTTTCCAGAGTGTTATTATCTCCCGTGTTGGAATCACCGTGTTTGTTTTGGCGGGATTTTGAGCGGTGCCGCTGACGTTGGCGCTTAGGCTGTTTCTTGAAGGGGTCATCCTCCGCTGTTCCATCGCCATCTCCCTCTTTTGGGGTGTCCACCATCTATATGTCATACGACGAGGCGGCTTTCCAGGACCTAGTAGGCGCTGGTTCTTCATTATCTCCTTCATCAGTGTCCATACCGTCGATGTCTTCGTAGTCGAAGTCGAGCATGTCGGTTAAGTCGTCGACAGTGGCTACAAAGTGGGTGGTGGGTGGGCTTTGAATTTCTTCATCGTCCGAATCCCAACCTCGCTGGCCGCAGTCCGGCCAGGGCTCTCCTGATAAAGAGAGAGACTTCAGTGACTTCAGAATATCGCCAAAAGGCGTGTGCTGAAAGATGTCCGCGGCAGTGAAATCCATGATCGGCGCCCAATCGGATTCGATAGGCCGAGGCGCGGATGGTTCGGAGTCCGGAAAGGAGTCCGGCTCCTTGGAGTCATGAGTCTCGTGGAGTGTGGGGCTGGTGTTCGACTCAATCACCGTTGGGATCGCAGCCCCCGAGGTGGCGTCCAACCACCCATCCTCGATCGGCGCAGTTGGCTCCGAATTAGGGACCAGAGCCGATGCGGGTGTGGCCTCCAGCGCACTGTTCGGCGGCAGAGCTAGATCATGCTCGTCGGGATAGTGTGGCGCGCTCGGCAGTGGCTCGAATCCGTCAAAGATCAAGTCCCCGCGGATGTCAGCCGTGTAGTTAAAACTTCCGAATCTGACCTGACGGCCAGGGGCGTAGCTTTCTATCTACTCCAGATGGCCAAGTGAATTGGCCCGCAGTGAGAAGCCGCCGAAGACAAAGATCTGTTCGGGTAGGAAGGTCTCACCCTGGACTGCATCGCTGTTGAAGATCGTAGGAGCCATCGGGCCTGATGGCGATGGCACAGAGGAACTCTCAATGAAAGCACCAATGTCGGTGTCAAAAACGGTGGATCTCGGGTAGGGGGTCCCAAACTGTGCGTCTAGGCCGGATGGTAACAGGAGGCAGGGGACACAAAGTTTTACCAAGGTTCGGGCCCTCTTGGTGGAGGTAAAACCCTACGTCATGCTTGATTAATATTGATGGTATGGGTATTACAAGAGTAGATCTACCACGAGATCAGAGAGGCTAAACCCTAGAAGCTAGCCTATGGTATGATTGTTGATGTGTATGTTGTCCTACGGACTAAAACCCTCCGGTTTATATAGACACCGGATAGGGTTAGGGTTACATAGAGTCGGTTACAATGGTAGGAGATCTTAATATCCGCATCGCCAAGCTTGCCTTCCACGCCAAGGAAAGTCCCTTCCGGACACGGGATGAAGTCTTCAATCTTGTATCTTCATAGTTCTGGAGTCCGGCTGAAGGTATAGTCCGGCCATTCGGACACCCCCTAATCCAGGACTCCCTCAAGGGCCGTCATCACGGAGGGCTTCTACATCATCCTAGCCCCTCCGATGAAGTGTGAGTAGTTTACCTCAGACCTTCGGGTCCATAATAAGTAGCTAGATGGCTTCTTCTCTCTCTTTGAATCTCAATACAAAGTTCTCCCCGTCTCTTGTGGAGATCTATTCGATGTAATCTTCTTCTTTTTGCGGTGTGTTTGTTGAGACCAATGAATTGTGGGTTTATGATCAAGTCTATCTATGAATAATATTTGAATCTTCTCTGAATTCTTTTATGTATGATTCGTTATCTTTGCAAGTCTCTTCGAATTATCCATTTGGTTTGGCCAACTAGATTGGTAGTTCCTGCCATGGGAGAAGTGCTTAGCTTTGGGTTCGATCTTGCGGTGTCCTTTCCCAGTGACAGAAGGGGCAGCAAGGCACGTATTGCATCGTTGCCATCGAGGATAACAAGATGGGGTTTATTTCATATTGCATGAATTTATCTCTCTACATCATGTCATCTTGCTTAAGGCGTTACTCTGTTTTTAACTCAATACTCTAGATGCATGCTGGATAGCGGTCGATGAGTGGAGTAACAGTAGTAGATGCAGAATCATTTCGATCTACTTGTCGCGGACGTGATGCCTATATACATGATCATGCCTAGATATTTTCATAACTATGCTCAGTTATGTCAATTGCTCAACAATAATTTGTTCACCCACCGTAGAATACTTATGCTCCTGAGAGAAGCCACTAGTGAAACCTATGGCCCCGGGTCTATTCTCATCATATCAATCTCCATCACTTTAATCTTGCTTTGCTTTTTTACTTTGCCTTTACTTTTTACTTTGCATATTTATACCAAAAATACCAAAAATATTATATCTATTAGATCTCACTCTCGTAAGTGACCGTGAAGGGATTGACACCCCTAATCGCGTTGGTTGCGAGTAGCTATCGTTTTGTGCAGGTACGAGGGACTTGAGCGTGGCCTCCTACTGGATTGATACCTTGCTTCTCAAAAACTGAGGGAAATACTTACGCTACTCTGCTGCATCATCCCTTCCTCTTCAGGGAAAACCAACACAAGCTCAAGACGTAGCAAGAAGGATTTCTGGCGCCGTTGCCGGGGAGTCTACGCAAAAAGTCAACATACCAAGTACCCATCACAATCCCTATCTCTCGCATTACATTATTTGCCATTTGCCTCTCGTTTTCCTCTCCCCCACTTCACCCTTGCCGTTTTAATCGCCCTCTCTCTCAATCCTCCCTCTATTTGCCTCTTTTTGCCCGCTTGCCTTTTTGTTTGCTCGTGTGTTAGATTGCTTGGTTGTCGCGATGGCTCAAGATACTACCAAATTCTGTGACTTCACCAATACCAATAATAATGATTTCCTTAGCACTCCGATTGCTCCTCTTGCTAATACTGAATCTTGTGAAATTAATACTGCTTTGTTGAATCTTGTTATGAAAGATCAATTCGCCGTCCTTCCTAGTGAAGATGCCGCTACTCATCTGAATAGCTTTGTTGATTTATGTGATATGAAAAAGAAAAAATATGTCAATAATGATGTCGTTAAATTGAAGCTATTTCCTTTTTCGCTTAGAGATCGTGCTAAAGCTTGGTTTTCGTCTTTGCCTAAAAATAGTATTGGTTCATGGAACAAGTGCAAAGATGTTTTTATCTCTAAGTATTTCCTTCCCACTAAGATCATCTCTCTTAGAAATGATATTATGAACTTTAAAGAACTTGATCATGAACATGTTGCACAAGCTTGGGAGAGAATGAAATTAATGATACGTAATTGCCCTACTCATGGTTTGAATTTGTGGATGATCATACAAATTTTTTATGTCAGATTGAATTTTGCTTCTAGAAATCTCTTAGATTCGGCCGCGGGAGGCACTTTTATGGAAATCACTTTAGGAGATGCTACTAAACTCCTAGATAATATTATGGTTAATTATTCTCAATGGCATACTGAAAGATCTTCTAATAAAAAAGTGCATGCGATAGAAGAAATCAATGTGTTGAGCGGAAAGATGGATGAACTTATGAAATTATTTGCTACTAAGAGTGTTTCTTATGATCCTAATGATATGCCTTTGTCTACTTTGATTGAGAATAACAATGAATCTATGGATGTGAATTTTGTTGGTAGGAATAATTTTGGTAACAACGCTTATAGAGGGAATTTTAACCCTAGGCCATATCCTAGTAATCCTTCTAATAATTATGGGAATTCCTACAACAACTCTTATGGAAATTATAATAAGATGCCCTCTGAATTTGAGAATAGTGTTAAAGAGTTTATGAATTCAGAAAAGAATTTTAATGCTTTGCTTGAAGAGAAATTGCTTAAAGTTGATGATTTGGCTAGGAACGTTGATAGAATTTCTCTTGAGATTGATTCTTTAAAGCTTAGATCTATTCCTCCTAAGCATGATATCAATGAGTCTCTCAAAGCCATGAGAATTTCCATTGATGGGTGCAAGGAAAGAACCGCTAGGATGCGTGCTTCCAAAGATGCCTTTATTAAAGCGTGTTCCTCCAATTCCTATGAAAATCAAGATGAAGATCTAAAAGTTATTGATGTGTCCCCTATTAAATCTTTGTTTTGCAATATGAATCTTGATGAAACTGAATATGATCTTCCTTTACCTAGAAGGCGTTCTAAAAAATCGGAGTATTTAGATCTTAATGATGAAATTGATGAAAGTGGGATTGAAAGAAATAAAAATCTAGATGTTGCTAAACCCACTATATTGGATTTCAAGGAATTTAATTATGAAAGTTGTTCTTTAATTGATTGTATTTCCTTGTTGCAATCCGTGCTAAATTCTCCACATGCTTATAGTCAACATAAGGCCTTCACCGAACATATTGTTGATGCCTTGATGCAATCTTATGAAGAAAAACTTGAGTTGAAAGTTTCTATCCCTAGAATACGCTATGATGAGTGGGAACCAACTATTAAAATTAAAATTAAAGATCATGAGTTTTATGCTTTGTGTGATTTGGGTGCTAGTGTCTCCACTATTCCCAAAACTTTGTGTGATTTGCTAGATTTCCGTAATTTTGATGATTGCTCTCTAAACTTGCATCTTGAGGATTCTACTATTAAGAAACCTATGGGAAGAATTAATGATGTTCTTATTGTTGCAAATAGAAATTATGTGCCCGTAGATTTCATTGTTCTAGATATAGATTACAATCCTTCTTGCCCTATTATTCTTGGTAGACCTTTCCTTAGAACGGTTGGTGCGATTATTGATATAAAGGAAGGGAATATTAGATTTCAATTTCCATTAAAAAAGGGCATGGAACACTTTACAAGAAAGAAAATAAAATTACCATATGAAACTATCATGAGAGCCACTTATGGATTGCCTACCAAAGATGACAATACCTAGATCTATCCTCGCTTTTATGCCTAGCTAGGGGCGTTAAACGATAGCGCTTGTTGGGAGGAAACCCAATTATATTCTTATTCCTTGATTTTTGCTCCTGCTTAGTAATAAATAAATTATTTAGCCTCTGTTTTGGTTGTGTTTTTGTGTTTAATTAGTGTTTGTGCCAAGTAGAACCGTTGGGAAGACTTGGGGAAAGTCTTGTTGAACTTGCTGTAAAAAACAGAAACTTTAGTGCTCATGAGAACTGCTGTAATTTTTATTTGAAGAGTGCTATTTAGTTAATTATTTTTTAAGATGATTAATAGATAAATTCCTCACGTCCAGAAATTTATTTTAGAATTTTTGGGGTTCCAGATCTTGCGCTATCTACAGATTACTACAGACTGTTCTGTTTTTGACAGATTCTGTTTTTCGTGTGTTGTTTGCTTATTTTGATGAATCTATGGCTAGTAAAATAGTTTATAATCCATAGAGAAGTTGGAATAGAGTAGGTTTAACACCAATATGAATAAATAATGAGTTCATTACAGTACCTTGAAGTGGTCTTTTGTTTTTTTTCGCTAACGGAGCTCACGGGTTTTCTACTTTAAGTTTTGTGTTGTGAAGTTTTCAAGTTTTGGGTGAATTCTTTTGATGGATCGTGGAACAAGGAGTGGCAAGAGCCTAAGCTTGGGGATGCCCATGGCACCCCCAAGATAATCCAAGGACACCAAGAAGTCAAATATTGGGGATGCCCCGGAAGGCATCCCCTCTTTCGTCCACTTCCATCGGTAATTTACTTGGAACTATATTTTTATTCACCAACATGATATGTGTTTTGCTTGGAGCGTCTTGTATTATTTGTGTCTTTGTGTATTAGTATGCCAAAATCATCCTTGCTGTACACACCTTTTGAGAGAGCCATACATGAATTAAAATTTGATAGAATACTCTATGTGCTTCACTTATATCGAGCTAAGTAGTTTTGCTCTATGAGCTTCACTTATATCCTTTGAGCATTATAATTTTGCTCCATGTGCTTCACTTAGATATTTTAGAGAACGGTGGTGGATTTGTTTTAAAGAAACTATTGATCTCTCATGCTTCACTTAAATTATTTTGAGAGTCTTAATAGCATGGTAATTTGCTAAATAATAATATGCTTGGTATTCAAGATTTGTGAAACTTTCTTTTGAGTGTGTTGAATACTAAGAAAAGATTGAAGCATGATAATTGTTTTGAGATATGGAAGTGATAATATTAAAGTCATGCTAGTTGAGTAGTTGTGAATTTAAAGAATACTTGTGTTAAAGTTTGTGATTCCCGTAGCATGCACGTATGGTGAACCATTATGTGATGAAGTCGGAGCATATGATTTATTTATTGATTGTCTTCCTTATGAGTGGCGGTCAGGGACGAGCGATGGTCTTTTCCTACCAATCCATCCCCCTAGGAGCATGCGCGTAATACTTTGCTTTGATAACTTCTAGATTTTTGCAATAAGTATATGAGTTCTTTATGACTAATGTTGAGTCCATGGATTATACGCACTCTCACCCTTCCACCTTTGCTAGCCTCTCTAATACCGCGCACTTTTCGCCGGTATCATACACCTACCATATACCTTCCTCAAAACAGCCACCGTACCTACCTATCATGGCATTTCCATAGCCATTCCGAGATATATTGCCATGCAACTTTCCACCGTTCTGTTTATTATGACACACTCCACCATTGTCATATTGCATATCCCGGTACACCGCCGGAAGCATTCTTATAGAGTCATATTTTGTTCTAAGTATCGAGTTGTAATTGTTGAGTTGTAAGAAAAATAGAAGTGTGATGATCATCATTATTAGAGGATTGTCCCAGTGAGGAAAGGATGATGGAGACTATGATTCCCCCATAAGTCGGGATGAGACTCCGGGCGAAAAATAAATAAAAGAGGACAAAGAAGCCCAAATAAAAAAGAAAGAAAAGAGGCCATAAAAAAGAGAAAAGGCCCAAATAAAAAAATATAAAAAAATGAGAGAAAAAGAGAGAAGGGACAATGTTACTATCCTTTTACCACACTTGTGCTTCAAAGTAGCACCATGATCTTCATAGTAGAGAGTCTCTCATGTTATCACTTTCATATACTAGTGGGAATTTTACATTACAGAACTTGGCTTGTATATTCCAATGATGGGCTTCCTCAAATTGCCCTAGGTCTTCATGAGCAAGCAAGTTGGATGCACACCCACTTAGTTTCTTTTTGAGCTTTCATATACTTTTAGCTCTAGTGCATCCGTTGCATGGCAATCCCTACTCACTCACATTGATATCTATTGATGGGCATCTTCATAGCCCGTTGATACGCCTAGTTGATGTGAGATTATCTTCCCCTCCTTTTTGTCTTCTCCACAACCACCATTCTATTCCACCTATAGTGCTATATCCATGGCTCACGCTCATGTATTGCATGAAGATTGAAAAAGTTTTGAAAAAGTTACAGTATGAAACAATTGCTTGGCTTGTCATCGGAGTTGTGCATGATTTAAATATTTTGTGTGGTGAAGATAGAGCATAGCCAGATTTTGTAGGGATAACTTTCTTTGGCCGTGTTATTTTGAGAAGACATAATTGCTTTGTTAGTATGCTTGAAGTATTATTATTTTTATGTCAATATAAACTTTTGTCTTGAATCTTTCGAATCTGAATATTCATATCACAATTAAGAAGATTTGCATTGAAATTATGCCAAGTAGCACTCCGCATCAAAAATTCTCTTTTTATCATTTACCTACTCGAGAACGAGCAGGAATTAAGCTTGGGGATGCCTGATATGTCTCCAACATATCTATAATTTTTGATTGCTCCATGCTATATTATCTACTATTTTGGACTATGTTGGGCTTTATTTTCCACTTTTATATTATTTTTGGGACTAACCTATTAACCGGAGGCCCAGCCCAGAATTGTTGTTTTTTGCCTATTTCAGTGTTTCGGAGAAACAGAATATCAAACGGAATAAAATCTTCGGGAACGTGATTTTCTCACCGAACGTGATCCAGGAGACTTGGACCCTACTCCAAGGAGTCAAAGAGGAGGTCACGAGGATGGGGGGCGCCCCCCCCCCCCTAGGGCGCGCTCCCTGCCTCCTGGGCCCCTCGGTGCTCCACCGACGTACTCCTTCCTCCTATATATACCTACGTACCTCCAAACGATCAGAAGAGGAGCTAAAACCTAATTCCACCACCGCAACTTTTTGTATCCACGAGATCCCATCTTGGGGCCTGTTCCGGAGCTCCGCCGGAAGAGGGTCGTCATCATGGAGGGCTTCTACATCATACTAGCCCCTTCAATGAAGTGTGAGTAGTTTACCTCAGACCTTCGGGTCCATAGTTAGTAGCTAGATGGCTTCTTCTCTCTCTTTGAATCTCAATACAAAGTTCTCCCCCTCTCTTGTGGAGATCTATTCGATGTAATCTTCTTTTTGCGGTGTGTTTGTTGAGACCGATGAATTCTAGGTTTATGATCAAGTCTATCTATGAATAATATTGAAATCTTCTCTGGATTCTTCTATGTATGATTGGTTATCTTTGCAAGTCTCTTCAAATTATCCATTTGGTTTCGCCAACTAGATTGGTAGTTCTTGCCATGGGAGAAGTGCTTAGCTTTGGGTTCGATCTTGCGGTGTCCTTTCCCAGTGACAGAAGGGGCAGCAAGGCACGTATTGCATCGTTGCCATCGAGGATAACAAGATGGGGTTTATTTCATATTGCATGAATTTATCTCTCTACATCATGTCATCTTGCTTAAGGCATTACTCTGATTTTAACTTAATACTCTAGATGCATGCTGGATAGCGGTCGATGAGTGGAGTAATAGTTGTAGATGCAGAATTGTTTCGATCTACTTGTCGCGGACGTGATGCCTATATACATGATCATGCCTAGATATTCTCATAACTATGCTCAATTCTGTCAATTGCTCAACAGTAATTTGTTCACCCACCGTAGAATACTTATGCTCTTGAGAGAAGCCACTAGTGAAACCTATGGCCCCGGGGTCTATTCTCATCATATCAATCTCCATCACTTTAATCTTGCTTTGCCTTTTACTTTGCCTTTACTTTTTTACTTTGCATCTTTATACCAAAATACCAAAAATATTATATCTATCAGATCTCACTCTCATAAGTGACCGTGAAAGGATTGACAACCCCTAATTGCGTTGGTTGCGAGTAGCTATCGTTTTGTGCAGGTACGAGGGACTTGAGCGTGGCCTCCTACTGGATTGATACCTTGGTTCTCAAAAACTGAGGGAAATACTTACGCTACTCTACTGCATCATCCCTTCCTCTTCAGGGAAAACCAACGCAAGCTCAAGACATAGCACCCGTCACCTCGACCAAGAAAAGCCAAAGTCCATGGCAGCCCTCACGGCACTCATGACCTGCTTTTGTGTGGGTGAAGATAGTTGGCTGGCCCGTAGCAAAAACAATGCAAGCAACGCCGGCACCTCTGAAGCCAGAAATATCAACGATAAGTCCCGACGCAATAGACACAAGCATCGAAACAACAATGACAATACCGATGATACGGCGGTCAATGCTGGATTCAGTGGCTCTAAGTCCGGTCAGCGGAAGAAGCCGTTCAACAAGAACAATTCGGGCTCATCCAGCTTGGACCGCATACTCGATCGTCCGTGCCAGATCCATGGCACCCCACACAAACCGCCCAATCATACCAACAGAGATCCTTGGGTTTTTAAACAGGCCGGCAAGTTAAATGCCAAAAGGCAGGTGACGGGGGGATGGACCCCGGGCAGGCAACGGAACCCGGATCCTCTTCAAAAAACAACGGGGTTGGCAGTGCTCCTCAATACCGGCACGCGCTTGGCCGGGTCGAGCAGCCCCGCAAGCCGGCCAGACTAGCCGACCCGGCAAGACACGTCGACTCGGCCCCAACAACTAGCGCAAGACAGCCAAACCTGGCAAGACCAAAGCCTCCTCAACAAGCCAGCACCACTCGTGGTGTGCTACGCAATCCAGCCGCGGGTCAACTCCCGTCCCATCCAGGCCATATGATGGGGACGAGACTTCAATCAACGGGGACCGAGGCAATAGTGCCCCGCCCATGCCTCTGGTCAGCAGGAACGTGGAAACAGTGCCCCTCACCTACCCGCTGACCAGGGCCGGCGTGGCTACAATGCCCCCGCCTTCACCGCTGACGACAGCAAGCAGCAACCGGACGGAGAGCACTATACACGACTCGACTCGGCCACGCCCTGACGATCGACAAGACGGCGCATAGTCCTCCTAGGCATGTGGGGCCCGCACCTAGGGGAACCCGGCGAACCACAAGCCTTCAGCGGCACCCAGCCCAGGTCCCCGGACACCGACAATACGGACCCACCGACTTGTAACATTACCATTGTACCCCCGGGGGGTTGGACTATAAAACCCCTCAGGAGCCCGCGATCATACGGGGAGCGAGCGAGAGGGCAAGCAAAAAACACATACGAGAGAAAAGCAAGTAAGCATAGGACTAGCCACAAAACAGCAACACCAGAGAGAAGGAGCAGCCCAAGCCTTGGCCAGCTTCCTTCCTCCTCCATACAGCTCCAGGAGCAACATTGTACTATCGATCATCCAACTACACTCGGCAGGACTAGGGGTATTATCTCTCCGGAGAGCCCCGAACCTGGGTATGTCCGGCGTCCTGCACCCGCTCATGCCAACCTTGCCTCTGGAGTCCACCAGCGCCCTCGAGCCTCCTCCTGTCTTTAGCCATCCCTTGGCATCTGCCGTGCGCCCACCACGACATTTGGCACCCACCATGGGGCAGGTCGAGGAGCTGTCCGGGAGCATGCTTCAGACGGGGCCCTTCTCCTACACCGACGAGTCCGTCGCGCTGGCGGACGACGTCGTCGGTGCTCTTGCCGCCTCCTTCGCCGTGCTGTGCATCTCTGATGCGTTCGCGGCCGACGAGTACCCCAGCGAGGTGCTCGGCTACTCCGACTCTCCCCTCTCCCTCGGCGGCGGCGTTTCCGCCGGGGCAATGGACGTCCACGTGAAGGTCTTCGTCACCGGCGACGGCGCCTCCTCCTCGTCGAGCAAGACGAGGAAGGCTGCCGAAGCCAGGGCCGTAGCGGATCGGATCGAGCCGTTCGATCCGTTGCGCGCCGCGATGCAGAGCCTCCGCATCCCCATCGGCACCGACGTCGACGCCACCAACATCGCTGAGGCCCGAACCCAGCTCGAGGAAAGGCGCTAGCAGATGCTGGATCTGTCCGAGACACTCGCCGCCATTTGATAACCCACAAGTATAGGGGATCGCAATAGTTTTCGATAAGTAAGAGTGTCGAACCCAACGAGGAGCTAAAGGTAGAACAAATATTCCCTCAAGTTCTATCAACCACCGATACAACTCTACGCATGCTTGACGTTCGCTTTACCTAGAACAAGTATGAAACTAGAAGTACTTTGTAGGTGTTGTTGGATAGGTTTGCAAGATAATAAAGAGTACGTAAATAAAAAGTAGGGGCTGTTTAGATAAAGAAACAATAAAGTAAATATAGCGAGTGTGGAAAAGTGGTGGTAGGAGTTGCGGAATTGCCCCTAAGCAATTGACTACTTTACTAGACCGATAGCAAGTATTATGTGGGAGAGGCCACTGCTAGCATGTCATCCCTTACTTGGAATTCTATGCACTTATGATTGGAACTATTAGCAAGCATCCGCAACTACTAACGTTCATTAAGGTAAAACCCAACCATAGCATTAAGATATATTGGTCCCCCTTCAATCCCGTATGCATCAATTTCTATGCTAGGTTGAAGCTTCTGTCACTCTTGCCCTCCAATACATAGTCCTATCAACATACAACTAACCCTATGGTGTGATCCACGCGCGCTATCATATGATGGGCACCAAAGGACAGCAACATAACCGCAAGAAAATTAAATCAATCATAGCAATTCATCAACCACCAATAGGACAACAAAAATCTACTCAGCCATCATAGGATGGCAACACATCATTGGATAATAATATGAAGCATAAAGCACCATGTTCAAGTAGAGGGTACAACGGGTTGCGGGAGAGTGGACCGCTGTAGATAGAGGGGGGAAGGTGATGGAGATGTTGGTGAAGATGGCGGAGGTGTTGGTGTAGATTGCGGTGATGATGATGGCCCCCGGGTGGCACTCCGGTGCACCGAAAGCGAGGGGGAGAGAGCCCCCCTCCTTCTTCTTCTTCTTCCTTGACCTCCTACCTAGATGGGAGAAGGGTTTCCCCTCTGGTCCATGGCCTCCATGGCACGGGAGGGGCAAGAGCCCCTCCGAGATTGGATCGGTCTCTCTGTCTCTCTCTGTTTCTGCTTTCTCTCCTGGCTCTGTTTCACCGTTTCGTGTATATATGGAGATCCGTAACTCCGATTGGCCTGAAACCTTCCCCGTGATTTTTTTTCCGAATATTAGCTTTCTTGCAGCAAAAGAAGAGCGTCAACCGCCTTACGGTGGGCTCACGAGGGTAGGGGGCGCACCCTAAGGGGGGCGCCCCCTGCCTCGTGACCACCTCGGGCACTGGTTCGCGTTGATTTTCCTTCCGAATTTTCCATATTTTCCAAAAATAAGCTCCGTCTGTTTTTATCCCGTTCGGACTCCGTTTGATATGGATATTCTGCGAAACCAAAAACATGCAACAGATAGGAACTAGCACTGGGCACTGGATCAATATGTTAGTCCCAAAAATAATATAAAAAGTTGCCAAAAAGTATATGAAAGTTGTAGAATATTGGCATGGAACAATCAAAAATTATAGATACGATGGAGACGTATCAGCATCCCCAAGCTTAATTCCTGCTCGTCCTCGAGTAGGTAAATGATAAAAAAGATAATTTTTGATGTGGAATGCTACCTAGCATAATCTTGATCACATATCTAATCATGGCATGAATATTAAGATATGAGTGATTCAAAGCAATAGTCTTTCATTTGACATAAAAACAATAATACTTCAAGCCTACTAATAAAGCAATCATGTATTTTCAAAATAACATGGCCAAAGAAAGTTATCCCTATAAAATCATATAGTCTGGCTATGCTCCATCTTCACCACACAAAATATTCAAATCATGCACAACCCCGATGACAAGCCAAGCAATTGTTTCATACTTTTAACGTTCTCAAACCTTTTCAACTTTCACACAATAAATGAGCGTGAGCCATGGACATAGCACTATGGGTGGAATAGAATGGTGGTTGTGGAGAAGACAAAAGGGAGAAGATAGTCTCACATCAACTAGGCGTATCAACGGGCTATGGAGATGTCCATCAATAGATATCAATGTGAGTGAGTAAGGATTGCCATGCAACGGATGCACTAGAGCTATAAGTGTATGAAAGCTCCAACTGAAAATAAGTGGGTGTGCATCCAACTTGCTTGCTCATGAAGACCTCGGGCATTTGAGGAAGCCCATCATCAGAATATACAAGCCAAGTTCTATAATGAAAATTCCCACTAGTATATGAAAGTGATAACTCAAGAGACTCTCTATATGAAGAACATGGTGCTATTTTGAAGCACAAGTGTGGAAAAAGGATAGTAGCACTACCCCTTCTCTCTTTTTCTCTCTTTTTTTTGTTTTTTATTTTATTTTTTGGTGGGCTTCTTTGGCCTCTCTTTTTTGTTTGGGCTTCTTTGGCCTCTTTTATTTTTTTGTAAAGTCCAAAGTCTCATCCCGACTTGTGGGGGAATCATAGTCTCCATCATCCTTTCCTCACTGGGGCAATGCTCTAATAATGATGATCATCACACTTTTATTTACTTACAACTTGATATTACAACTCGATACTAGAACAAAGATATGACTCTATATGGATGCCTCCGGTGGTGTACCGGGATGTGCAATGATCTAGCGTAGCAATGATATCAAAAAACGGACAAGCCATGAAAACATCATGCTAGCTATCTTACGATCATGCAAAGCAATATGACAATGAATGCTCAAGTCATGTATATGATGATGATGGAAGTTGCATGGCAATATATCTCGGAATGGCTATGGAAATGCCATGATAGGTAGGTATGTTGGCTGTTTTGAGGAAGATATATGGTGGGTTTAAGGTACCGACGAAATTTGCACGATACTAGAGAGGCTAGCAATGGTGGAAGGGTGAGAGTGCGTATAATCCATGGACTCAACATTAGTCATAAACAACTCACATACTTATTGCAAAAATCTATTAGTCATTGAAACAAATTACTATGCGCATGCTCCTAGGGGGATAGATTGGTAGGAAAATACCATCGCTCGTCCCCGACCGCCACTCATAAGGAAGACAATCAATAAATAAATCATGCTCCGACTTCGTTACATAGCGGTTCACCATACGTGCATGCTACGGGAATCACAAACCTCAACACAAGTATTTCTACAATCCACAACTACCCACTAGCATGACTCTAATATCACCATCTTTATATCGCAAAACTATTGCAAGGAATCAAACATATCATATTCAGCGATCTACAAGTTTATGTAGGAATTTATGACTAACCATGTGAATGACCAGTTCATGTCATCTCTCTAAATAGATATAAGCGAAGCAAGAGAGTTTAATTCTTTCTACAAAAGATATGCCCACGCTCTAACAAGTTTAAGTGAAGCAAAAGAGCATTCTACAAATGGCGGTTGTCTATGTAAAGAGAAACAGACAATCCAAACTTCAAATGATATAAGTGAAGCACATGAAGCATTCTATAAAGCCATACTCAAAAGATATAAGCGAAGTGCAAAGAGCATTCTATAAAGCCATACTCAAAAGATATAAGTGAAGTGCAAAGAGCATTCTATAAATAAACCAAGGACTATCTCATACCAGCATGGTGCATAAAAATAAAAATAAAAACCTAAATGCAAAAGACGCTCCAAGACTTGCACATATCGTATGAACGAAACGAATCCGAAAACATACCGATATTTGTTGAAGAAAGAGGGGATGCCTCCCTAGCATCCCCAAGCTTAGACGCTTGAGTATCCTTGAATATTTACTTGGGGTGCCTCAGGAATCCCCAAGCTTGAGCTCTTGCCTCTCTTCCTTCTTCTCACATCGAGACCTTCACAATCATCGAACACTTCATCCACACAAAACTTCAACAGAAAACTCGGTAAGATCCGTTAGTATAATAAAGCAAATCACTACTCTAAGTACTGTTGCAAACCAATTCATATTTTGTTTTTGCATTGTGTTTACTGTAATATAACTTTTTCATGGCTTAATCCACTGATATAAATTGATAGTTTCATCAAAACAAGCAAACTATGCATCAAAAACAGAATCTGTCTAAAACAGAACAGTCTGTAGAAATATGAACATTCACCATACTTCTGATACTTGACAAATTCTGCCAAAATTAGGAAAATAAAACAATTTGTATAGGAAGACATCGCAAAAAGAATCATAACCATTTTACGTTCCAGCCAAAAATGTAAAATCGCGCACTACAGACAAAGTTTCTGTCCTGCACCGTACAAACCATCAAGCAAATGTAAACATCCTAAAGGCAAACCTTGGCACATTATTTTTATAATACAATGGAATTGTACAAGGGGATAATTATTTTTATTGAAAAGTTTCTGTAATCAAGATTCACAAAGTTTCCGTGAGCATGAACAAAGTTCAAGGCTAGCTCCCACTTCAACAATGCTTGTCTTTCTCACTTTCGCTTTCCTTTTTGAAAAAGTTTTGGTTTCCCCTCTTTATTTTTGTTGTTTTTAAACTACATAAAAGAACTCAACAGAAATAAATGACTCTCTAAAACTTCCAGGCTGTCTCCCTGGCAGCGCTTTCTTTAAAGCCATTAAGCTAGGCATATAGTGCTCAAGTAGTGAATCCACCCGGATCCCAAGGTATATCAAAGCCAATTTGAATCAGCAATGATTTGTAATTTAGTAGTGAGCAAAAAGCAACATATATCAAGCAACAATGAAGTCTAACTCTCTTCCTATCCATCGGCATGTCATAAAAGAACAATTCATGCACACATAGTAAAGGCCAATGCATAGTATAAACAATTTCTTGCAATTTTATCGTGTTGGAAACATAGAGAGGTGGAGGTATAGTTCCTCTCTCTTAATAATTGCAAGTAGGAGCAGCAAGCACATGCATATTATATTCATCAAAATCATCATGTGCAATGGTAAAAGGCAACCCATCAATATAATCCTTAATAAGAGCAAACTTCTCCGATATAGTGTAGTTTGGAGAATTCAAAAAGATAATAGGACTATCCTGCGTGGGTACAATAGCAACAATTTCATGTTTAACATAAGGAACTATAGCAAGTTCATCTCCATAAGCATCATTCATATTGGCATCTTGGCCACAAGCATAGCAAGCATCATCAAAAAGGGATATTTCAAGATAATCAATGGGATCATACTAGTCATCATAGCAATCATCCTTCGATAAGCACGAAGGGGAATTAAACAATGTATGAGTTGAAGAGTTACTATCATTAGAAGGTGGGCACGGGTAGCTAATCCGCTCTTCCTCCTTTTGTTCTTCACTCTCTTCCTCATCTTTTTCATCCAATGAGCTCACAGTTTCATAAACTTCTTCTTCCATAGATTCCTGCAAAATATTAGTCTCTTCTTGGACAGCGGAGACTTTCTTAATAAGCGCATTAATTTCGTAATTGTATTTATAATTCTCATAACAATATTTCAGGATAGCTAAATTTTCAGGTCTATAAACAGAATCATCAAAATCTTCAAACTCTTTAAACATAGATTCAATTTCATACGACCCTTAAAAGCAACAAATTCTTCTATTTGTTCCACATCATAGTAATCATATATACCATTAGAATAAGAAGCTAAGGTTTCATTATCATTAAATTCACATGAAAAGGGAAGGTGTGGAGCCTTCACCATAGAGCAACAAGTATAATCATATCTCAAGCATAGTTGCCTAGCATACCAATTCAATATATGAATTTGATCCCATAATAGTTTCCCTTTTTGTGTCAAGCGGTTATCCCTAAAGTATTCACATTGATCTAACGTTACTCCCATTACATAATTGAATGGGGTTTTCTCAGGATTATTAAAGTAGTACATAATATTTTTCACATAACCAGCATCGAGGGTTTTAGGAGGTTCCCCATCTCCATGAGTAGCAAGTACACCTCATTTTTTTGGTATTTCGTGTTTCATATCCATAACTAAAGATAGATAACAACTAAGAACAGCAAATAAAATTTTCTTAGTGATAAAGCAAACAAGCACACACGAGAATATTCACCCCACACTATTGCTCCCCGGCAACGGCGCCAGAAAAAGGTCTTGATAACCCACAAGTATAGGGGATCGCAACAGTTTTCGATAAGTAAGAGTATCGAACCCAATGAGGAGCTAAAGGTAGAACAAATATTCCCTCAAGTTCTATCGACCACCGATACAACTCTACGCACGCTTGACATTCGCTTTACCTAGAACAAGTATGAAACTAGAAGTACTTTGTAGGTGTTGTTGGATAGGTTTGCAAGATAATAAAGAGTACGTATATAAAAATTAGGGGCTGTTTAGATAAAGAAACAATAAAGTAAATATAGCGAGTGTGGAAAAGTGGTGGTAGGAGTTGCGGAATTGCCCCTAAGCAATTGACTACTTTACTAGACCGATATCAAGTATTATGTGGGAGAGGCCACTGCTAGCATGTCATCCCTTACTTGGAATTCTATGCACTTATGATTGGAACTATTAGCAAGCATCCGCAACTACTAACGTTCATTAAGGTAAAACCCAACCATAGCATTAAGATATATTGGTCCCCCTTCAATCCTGTATGCATCAATTTCTATGCTAGGTTGAAGCTTCTGTCACTCTTGCCCTCCAATGCATAGTCCTATCAACATACAACTAACCCTATGGTGTGATCCACGCGCGCTATCATATGATGGGCACCAAAGGACAGCAACATAACCACAAGCAAATTAAATCAATAATAGCAATTCATCAACCACCGATAGGACAACAAAAATCTACTCAGACATCATAGGATGGCAACACATCATTGGATAATATTATGAAGCATAAAGCACCATGTTAAAGTAGAGGGTACAGCGGGTTGCGGGAGAGTGGACCGCTGTAGATAGAGGGGGGAAGGTGATGGAGATGTTGGTGAAGATGGCGGAGGTGTTGGTGTAGATTGCGGCGATAATGATGGCCCCTGGTGGCACCGGAAGCGAGGGGGAGAGAGCCCCCCTCCTTCTTCTTCTTCCTTGACCTCCTCCCTAGATGGGAGAAGAGTTTCCCCTCTGGTCCATGGCCTCCATGGCAAGGGAGGGGCAAGAGCCCCTCCGAGATTGGATCTGTCTCTCTGTCTCTCTCTGTTTATGCGTTCTCTCCTGGCTCTGTTTCACCGTTTCGTGTATATATGGAGATCCGTAACTCCGATTGGCCTGAAACCTTCGCCGTGATTTTTTCCGAATATTAGCTTTCTTGCGGAAAAACACGAGCGTCAACCGCCTTATGGTGGGCTCACGAGGGTAGGGGCGCACCCTAAGGGGGGCGCCCCTTGCCTCGTGACCACCTCGGGCACTAGTTCGCGTTGATTTTCCTTCCGAATTTTCCATATTTTCCAAAAATAAGCTCCATCCATTTTTATCCCGTTTGGACTCCGTTTGATATGGATATTCTATGAAACCAAAAACATGCGACAGACAGGAACTGGCACTGGGCACTGGATCAATATGTTAGTCCCAAAAATAATATAAAAAGTTGCCAAAAAGTATATGAAAGTTGTAGAATATTGGCATGGAACAATCAAAAATTATAGATACGATGGAGACGTATCACCATTCAGCGTTGCCTGGATGCCGCTCAGGTGGAGCGCGATGCCGCCTATGAATTCACGCCCGCCGTGGCCGAGCCATGTTGGGTCGCCGATGTGCGTGCCCGGGGAGGAGCGATCGGCCAGGCCCTTGGCATCGTTCCAACCGTCTACGAGACCCCAGTGAAGAACATGTGTGCTGCCCAGGTAGCCGCAGCCGGCCTGGACCAGCTCGCGGGTGAGGAGCTGAAAGAACGCATCAGGCGGATGCGCGAACTCCTCCAGGCTGCCAACACCCAGCAGGACCGCCTCAACCAGCTCACCAAGCCGGCAGGATCCGGCTCCGCCCGCCTTGGCGGGCCCGGCGAACTTCTGCACACCGCTTCCTCGCCACCCGGCGAGGTGCACTCCGGCCGAGCCCGGACTCGGCGCGACCCGGCCGCAACAGCCGCCGACGGATTGGGCGATGAGCCCGTCCTAGAGATCCACCACGGACTCGACCAGCATGGCCGGCGTCCGGCTCCAACCGACCCCCCCCCCCCCCCCGTGGCCTGGCCGCAAGTCGACTTGGCCCGCGCGCCATCGACGACGCCAATGCTCGCCACCGCCTCGATCAGCTTGATCGCTCCCTGGAGGTGGAGGAGGGCGGCGCTATCGGGCCGGCGTGCTTCGGCCCGCGCATCCGGGAGGAGCCCTTCCCCAAAGGATTAATGTCCCCTGCGACACCCCCAAGTATAACGGGACGGTGAAGCCAGAAGTCTGGCTCACCGACTACACCACGGCCATTGGCATCACCGGTGCCAATCATCGTCTCGCCGTGCGCTACGCACTGCTCATGCTCCAAGGGTCGGCCCGCATGTGGTTGAACAGCCTGCCGATGGGCAGCATCAACACGTGGGTGGACTTCGAGGAAGCCTTCGTTCGCAACTTCACGGGGACCTACAAGCGACCCGGCCGCCCTAGCCAACTCGCCATGTGCGTGCAAGGGCCTACGGAGACCGGTCGCGAGTACCTCTCATGCTGGACCGAGCTCCGGAACAGCTGCGAGGGCGTCCATGAAGTCTAGGCGATCCAGTACTTCGTCAGCGGGTGCCGAGATGGCACCCTCCTCAAGCACAAGTTCTTACGCTCCGAGCCGGCCACCATGGTCGTGCTCATGGTGACGGCGGACAAGTACGCCAATGCCGACTCTGCCATGAAGATCCAGGTGGCGTTGGCTGAAGTCGGCAAGGCGAAGTCGGTTCCCCCTCTAAAGCCGGCCGGCGAAAGCAGCCGGCAAGAGCATCACCAAAACAACAAGCGCAAGGCCAACCAGCCAGCGCCACATCACGACAACTGGCTCGTCGCGGCCACCGAGCCCCTGGCGGACCTGGCGGCGAAGCGCCGGCAAACCGGCAAGACGTCATGGCAACCCACCATGAGCTTTGAGCAGATGCTCGACGCCCCCTGCAAGCACCACAGCGGTGCAAGACCCTTCACGCACACGCTTCGGCAGTGCGCCATCACCAAGCGCATCATGAGGGGTGATGTCCTGCCCCCTCCGGCTCCGGCTCGAGGCGCGGGACAACCGCCTCTGCCTCCACCACCGCCTCCAGCTGGCGGCGCGATGCGCGACGATGCCTACCCGGACCAGAACGCGGCCTACGTTGTCTTCACCAGCCTCGGCGACGACAAGCGCAGCGAGCGCCTCCTTCGGCAGGAGGTGAACACCGTCGTGCCGGGAAACCGGAGTTCATGCATTGGTCGGATCGCCCGATCACCTGGACCCAGGAGGATCACCCGGCGGTCATTGCCGAGTCCGGGTGGTTACGCCCTCGTCCTCAACCCCACCATCATCGCACGGCGCACATGCAAGTTCTCCCGAGTCCTCATCGATGGCGGCAGCTACATCAACATCCTCTACCATGACACGATGACGAAGCTCGGCCTCAAGGCCGAGGACCTGGAGCCGACCCAAACGATCTTCCACGGCATCGTGCCCGGACTCTCCTGCTCCTCCATTGGCCGGGTCCAGCTAGATGTCCTGTTCGGTGACAGCAGCCACTTCTGGCGCGAACCGATCTAGTTCGAGGTGGTGGACCTGTCCAGCGCGTATCCCGCGTTGCTGGGCCGGCCTGCGCTCGCCAAGTTCATGGCGGTTCCTCACTACGTGTACCTGAAGATGAAGATGCCGGGTCCCAAGGGCCTCATCACCATCACCGGAGATTACTGCAAGTCCCTGGAGTGCGCCCGAGACGGTGCGAAGTTAGCCGAGTCGCTGGTCATTGCCGAGGAGCGACGCCAACTCGACCGGATCATCGCCCTGGCAGGCGACGCCTCCGCCGCGTCGATCCCGACCCCGGACCCGGCCGACGAGGCCGCCTTCAAGCCCTCCAAGGAGACCAAGAAAGTGAAGCTCAACCCAGAAGACCCCAGCTACAGCAAGTACATTGTCATAGGCGCCCGCCTCGACACCAAATAGGAAGGCGAGCTCGTCGACTTCCTCCCTGAGAATCGGGATATCTTCACATGGACCCCCAAGGACATGTCGAGTATCCCGAGGAAGTACGCTGAGCACAAACTTCACGTCCACAAGGACGCCAAGCCTGTCCGTCAACCCCTACGATGATTTTCCGAAGAGAAGAGAAGAACCATTGGTGAAGAGGTCGCCAAGCTTTTGGCGGCCGAATTCATAATGGAAGTGTTTCACCCCGAGTGGCTGGCCAATCCAGTCCTCGTCCTGAAGAAGAACAAGACTTGGCGCATGTGTATCGACTACACCAGCCTCAACAAGGCATGTCCCAAGGATCCGTTCGCCCTCCTGTGGATCGACCAAGTCATCGACTCGACCGCCCGGTGTGAGCTCATGTCCTTCCTGAACGCTTACTCCGGCTACCACTAGATCAAGCTGGACCCGGCCGACGCCCTGAAGACGTCCTTCATCACGCCCTTTGGGGCGTATTGCTATATCACCATGTCGTTCGGCTTGAAGAACGCCGGCGCCACCTTCCAGCGCTGCATGCAGAAATGCCTGCTGCCGCAACTCGGCCGCAATATCCACGTATACGTTGACGACATCATGGTGAAGACCAAGCAACACCTCACACTCCTCGATGATTTGAAGGAAACCTTCGCCAACCTCCGCGAATACAAGGTCAAGCTTAACCCGGAAAAATGCGTCTTCGGCGTCCCGGCCGGAAAGCTACTCGGCTTCCTCATCTTGGAACGCGGCATTGAGGCAAACCCGGAGAAGATCAAGGCCATCGAGCGCATGCGCAAGCCGGCTCGATTGTGCGATGTCCAGAAGTTCACCAGGTGCTTGGCCTCGGGTTTCTAAGCCGGTTGGGTGAGAGAGCGCTACCCCTGTACCAGCTGATCAAGAAGACGAGCTCGTTCGAATGGAACGGCAAGGCAGACGAGGCCTTCCAAGACCTCAAGCGCATGCTCTCCATCGCACCAGTCCTGGCCGCGCCGACCGACAAGGAGCCGCTGTTGCTCTACATAGTCGCGACCTCACGGGCGGTCAGCACAGTGCTGGTGGTCGAGCGACCAGAGAAGGGCAAGATCCAAGCCGTCCAGCGCCCAGTCTACTACATGAGCGAGGTGCTCTCCATCTCCAACCAGAACTACCCGCACTACCAGATGATGTGTTACGGCGTGTACTTCACCGCCAAGAAGCTGAAGCAGTATTTCCAAGAGCACGTTGTCACCATGGTCAGCACGGTGCCTATCGGAGAAATCATCGGGTGCCGGGATGCCTCTGGCCGGGTTGCCAAGTGGGTGATCCAGCTAGCCGGCCACACCATCCTCTATGAGGCCCGCACCGCGATCAAGTCTCAAGCCCTGGCTGACTTCCTCGTCGACTGGACCGAGACCCAGTACTTGCCGCCACCTCCCGACTCGACGCATTGGCGCATGCACTTCGACGGGTCCAAGATGTGACTCGGCTTGGGGGCCAGCATCGTATTGTCATCCCCAAAGGGCGACCGGCTCCGCTACCGCTCCAGATCCACTTCGCCACCTCCAACAACGTCGCCGAGTACGAAGCCCTTGTGTACAACCTCTGGCTTGCCAAGGAACTCGGCATCCGGCGCATCCTGTGCTACGGCGACTCGGACCTGGTGGTGCAGCAGTGCTCCAGCGAATGGGACGCCCGTGACTCCAACATGGCAAGCTACCGCTTCCTCGTCCAGAGGCTGTCCGGATCCTTCGAGGGCTGCGAGTTCCTCCACATCCCGCGCGCGGAGAACGAAGCAACCGACACGCTTGCCAAGATCGCCGCGTCACGACAGGCCATCGCGTCTGGCGTCTCCCTCGAGCACCTGCTCAAGCCGTCCGTCAAGCCATCACCGGACTCCGAGTCCATCCACGTTCCAGATGACCCGGCCATAGCTCAACCCGGCCCGGGGAGTGCTGAACCCGGCCCAGGGGCTGCTCAGCTCGACCCGGCCACCATCGTCCCGGACCCGGCCGTCACCATCCCCGACCCGGGGGCTGCTCAACCCGGCTCGGGGGCTGCCGACTCGAAACCCACCCTGGTGGCCGTCTTTGCCGTGGTTGCGGCTCCATCTTGGGCCCTCCCAATATCAGAATTTTTGGAGAACGGGGTTCTCCCCATGGACGAGACCGAAGCTCGGCAAGTGCAGCGCCGGGCATCCGCCTACAGCATCATCAACAACGAGCTCGTCAAGCGCAGCTCCACCGGCGTGTTCCAGCGCTGCGTCGAGCAGGAACGGGGCATCGACATCCTCCTTGACATACATCAAGGCGAGTGCGGGCACCATGCCGCATCATGATCCCTGGTGGCCAAGGCGTTCCGCCACGGTTTCTACTGGCCCACGGCCCTCTAAGATGCCGAGTCACTCGTCCTCAAGTGTGAGGGATGCTAGCGCTTCAGCAAACGCAGCCACCAGCCAGCGTCAGCACTCCGCACCATACCAATCGCCTGGCCCTTCACGGTCTGGGGACTCGACATGGTGGGACCCTTCAAAACCGCTCGAGGCAGCATGACGCACTTGCTGGTGGCAGCGGATAAATTCACCAAGTGGACGGGCCAACAGCCGTCCGGTTCATCAAGGACATAGCGGTGCGCTATGGCATGCCGAACAGCATCATCACCGACAACGGCACCAACTTCGCCAAGGGCGCGCTTGAGCACTACTGATCCGTCTCCGGCATCCGCCTTGACCTGGCCTCCGTTGCGCATCCGCAGTCCAACGGGCTGGTCGAGCGAGGCAATGGACTCCTCATGTCCGTCGTCAAGCCGCGACTTGTCGAGCACTCATCTGCTCACCCGGCAGTTGGCTTGACGAGTTCCCAGCCGTTCTTTGGAGTCTACGCACCACGCCGAATCGATCAACCGGGTTCACCCCGTTCTTCCTCGTCTACAGAGCCGAAGCCGTCATCCCGACCGACGTCGAGTTCGACTCGCCGCGCATCATGATGTACACCGAAGCCGAAGCCAGAGAAGCCCGTGAAGATGGCGTCGACCTGCTCGAAGAAGCAGGCCTCCTGGCGCTCAGTCGCTCGGCCATCTACCAACAAGGCCTGAGGCACTACCACAGCAAGAAGATCAAGCCCCTCGCGTTCCACGAGGGCGACCTCGTCCTCTGACTTGTCCAAGAGCAGGCAGGACAGCACAAGCTGTCCCCTCCATGGGAGGGCCCATTCATCATGAGCAGGGCCTTGCGCGACCGCAATGCCTACTACCTCATCGACGCACGCAAGTCAAGGAGCGCAAGAAGGACACCGCCGGTGAAGAAATGACCCGACCGTGGAACGCGGAACTACTCCCCGTTTTATAGTTAGCCGCATGAGCGTATGTACCATCGCCTTTTGTAAACGCATGAAACCATGGGGTCCCCGAACGAGACTCAGGGGCTGCCATTTGTCGACCAATTTATTGTGTCCCTATTTTCTTGCATCACTATACCACTGAACCCGGACACCGGTCCGCCTCGCTCGACCCGGGGGCTCGGGGGCTGGCCGGCTCAATCGCCACCCCGCCGCCTTACTTGGTGATTCCTGATAAAGTTAGGATGCTGCAGTCCCCCACTTCGCCCGAAAGCCACAGATCCAGCTTTGGCTGTCGGCTGGCAAGCACAACGGGCCAAAACTCCTTTACACTTCATACACTAAGTCAAAGGCTGCCGGGTCGATCAACCCGGCCCACCATTCATCAAATGAACAGCCGCACGACCGGCTGCTCGCCAACTGGCTTCGCCGGATTGCCGCCAGCCGGCCTAGTGGGTGTTTCACTCGCGCTCAATGTTTCAAGGGACCCAAGTCCTGCGCGCTCCTCTAAAAGAACCAAACTCCTTGTCACGGACCGGAGCCTCGGCCGTCTGACTCGTCGAGGGAGGTTTGAGAAAGGAAAAACGCAAGAAATCGGTCCAAAAAAGGAAGGCAAAAAGCAAAAGCACCCACGACATCTACACAAGTATTTAAGAAAAGGCCCACGGCCCGAGTTCATTACACCCTAAAACCCCCCAGTGGGTGGGTGGACCTGCTATTTAACAGATTTTACACAAAGTGTCTCAGGCATCTCCAGCGCCGCGTCCAGCGAGGCGCCTGTGTCCTCCTCAGCACCCGCATCGCGGTAGAAGCCCGTCTCCTCCGAGCTCCCCTCTGGATCATGGAGGAACCGGCTGTAGTCGTCGCCATCCACGGCCCTGCCGTCTTCCGTCCGCTCTGGATGGAACTCATCGTGGAAGCCGAACTCGGCGATGTAGCTGGCCCGGGAGGCGATCCAGCCGGCATGCTCCTGCAAGAGCTGCTCCGAACCGGCCTGCTGGCCCATCAACGCGTCCAGCTGCAGGTCCGGATGCCAGGACAGCGCGAACCGGAGCGCCATCTCAGTACCGGCACGAGCGGCGGAGATGCGCCACTCGCCAAGCCGGTCCGGCCCCATCTCCAACCAACATGCCAGGCGCGAGAAGCTGCTCGGTTGGACGGAGTCCGGCCATAGGGCCGCCGTCATCGCAGTGCCGGCCTGGGAAAGCCGCCCCAACTGCGTTCCCAGGACCTGCAGGCAGGCCTCAGCGGCGGCGATGATCTCCGGGAAGGTCTAGGCCACCCGCGGATCCTTCCCAGACCCAACGACGCCGGTCGGGTCGCGCTGATAGCGGACGGCTTCCTCCGCCAGCCGCTGTGTCTCCGGGAAGGCCCCTGCTGCAAAGGAAGAAGCGAGTTAGAAGAACAACAACAAGGAAGAAAGGCCGGATCCCGACCCGACAAACGACAAGAAAAAAACACTTATTGGAGAATGACTCTTCCAGGTGCTGCGCCTCAAGCAACGTACCACGCCGCTCCCGTTTGATGGCGCGGTCGCGCTCCTCAAGCGCCTTCTCCAGATCGGCCGCCTTGGCAAGGGCCACCTTCAGCTCGGCGTCCTTGTCTTCGGCCGCCTTGCGGTGACGGGCCTCATCCTGACAGGTCCCCTCAACCGTGGTGACCTTCCCCCGCAGGCGATCCACCTCGGCCTGGAGCCGGCCCTTGTCCTCGGCCAGCTGGCCGCGCTGCTGGTCCGCCTCCACCAGGGCCTGCTGTGCCTCTGCCACCTTGGCGGCTTCCGCCTTAAGGAGCTCCACCACGGCCTCGAGGCGGCTCTTGTGACCCGCCAGCTGCTCATGTAGCCGGTGGGCCTCGTCGAGAGACCGCCGAGCCGCGGCCGCCTCCGCCCTCGCCTGCGCCACCTCGATGCCAAGACGGCCGGTGTCGGCAATGAGCCGGTCGTAGTGATGACCGTCCCGGAGCAAATGAATCCGCCAGGACAGCACCTCGGCTACGAAAAAGAAGGACTCAGCAGAACAAAAAAGACAGACTTAAGATTTGGCCCAACTATTACACAGTTGGCCCAAATCTCAGGGGCTACACCCAATGGGTGCGCTAGCGCGCCCCCACTAGAAAAGAGCACAAGAATACCTGCGGCGACGCGGAGCTCCTCCTCCTTAGCGGTAAGCTACTCCATGAGCTCCCGGTGCTTGCCCAGGAGACAATTGTAGGCGGCGACATGGAAGGCGTCCAGATGCTGAAGAAAGCAGAAATCAGAACAAGGCCAACACTCTAAATATTCGACCCAACTACTACGTAGTTGGCCCAAACCTCGGGGGCTACACCTAGTGGGTGTGCTGGCGCGCCCCCACAAAGAAGAAATTACAAGAAGACTTACCAGAACGGCGCGCTCCAGGTCGCGCGTCCGCTCCACCTCGGCCTGGGCGAAGGCCTCGAGCCGCTCCGTCCGGCCTTGTAGGCGGCGACTGACGGCGTCCAGCGCCACCTCCTCCTGGGTCTAAGGCCCGAAGACAACGGCGCCCCCGCTTCGCGCCGGCTGCGGCACGACAGCTCGACGCCCTCCCTGCCGGGGCACCAAGGCGCACTCCCCGCTGGCTGATCGCGACGCGGCCAGCACCCCCTCCGACGCCCCTCCCAGCGCCGACAACGACCCAGACGCCTGGACGCCATGCGTCGCCGTCTCCGGCCCAGCTGTCGGGGTGGCCTCCGGCACCGCCGCCCGTGGTGCCTCCTCCAAAACCGGCGGCGCCTCCGACACCGCCGCCCGCAGCGTCTCTTCCAAAACGACGCCGCCTCCACCACCATCAGTCCCCGCTCGCTCGACCACATCGGCCCGCTGTGGGGTGTCATCCGCCACCTCCACGACCTCCCGGTCAGGGATCACCACTTCAGCCCGGCCTCCACGGCCGCGCTCCCTCACCAACGACGGCTCAAAGACCGTCGCCGCCACCACCGTGCCCTCCGGCATCTCGCGCCAGGGCGACTCCATGTCGGCTCACGCCCATGCCGCCGTCACGTCAGTCCAAGCACGAACCAACGCCGCCTCCAGCTCCGCCTCGGCCCAGTTCCTGTCCCGCCAGGCCAAGGCTTCGGTGTCGTTCGGATCCAGGCCGAGGTCCGAGTCGGCCCGTCCCTCCACCTCGACCTGGTCGGCGAGGTCGGACCGGCTCCTGCGGAACGCGGCCCCTTCGGCGGCCGCGGCTCCAGTGCAATTGGTGAACTGAAGAAGAAGACATAATGAGCAGAAAAGAAACAACACTAGCTCAAGAAAAAATCTGAGTGCAAATGAGAGATGAAGCTTACCCCACCAAGACCGGGACCGGGGTTGGTCTCCCGTGCCCGCCGCTGCGCTTCCTCTTGGCCGGCCTCCCGGCTCCGATCGGGTCCGCCGTGCACTTTGAGGCCCGGGGTCACGGTGCGACGCTGTCTTTCCCATGCGGGTGGCTCGGCGCCGCCCCATGCAAGGACCCGGCTCCGCCCACGCGGCCGCCTCCCCCACCAAATGCCACTACACCCAAAACTCGTGTCAGCATCGACCGTTCCGTGCCGCGGTCAGCAATTCAAGAAACATGAAGAAAAACACGAGACTTACCCGTGCGACCCCCAGCGCCGGCTTCGGACTCGGCCTCCTCCTCCCCGCCATGAGCCGCGGGCTCCTCTGGCGCCACAGGCGCCACTTGCAACGGGGCCCGAGCGTAAGGATACCGAATCGCGTTCAGAAGTACCCCCCGCGTTGCGTCAGGACGGATGAGAAGGTGCGCGGCAGCAAAGTAAGAAGACCAGACACTCACCTGCCGTGTTGGAGTTCGACTGGATGTACGGTGCCTTACCGAACCGCCAGTCCTCCCCAAGGTTGGCCTTGGAGATGTCATTCACGCCGCGCGCGATCGGCTCTGCGGACAGCCGCATTGACCCCATGCGGTTGGGGTCTTGAAGGCCGACCGTTTCGCCGATGAGGCAGGAGCGCCCCTGAAGCGGAAGGACCCGGCGCATGATGAATGCGGCGAGGAGGTCGGTGCCGGTGAGCCCCTCATGCGTCCTCATCACTGTCACCCACTCGCAGAGATTGACGATCTCCTGCGACGGGCGCCTGGGCGAGTAGCCCCAGTTCGTCTTCGCCTGCGGCGGTGCGATGGCGAAGGCCAGAAGGTTGATGCGATCCGCACCAAGATTGCGGATGTAGAAGAAGGAGTTCTGCCACTTCTTGGCAGAATCCTCCAGCGGGATCTTGGGGAAATCCGCCCCGACCGCTTCGAGATGACGGCCGACGGGCCCTGCTGCTTCAAGGAGAAGAAGCGTGCCCAGAGGTCGATCGTAAGCTCGACCCCCAGGTACCCCTCGCAGAGGGTGATGAAGCCGGAGAGCTGGACAATGGTGCCGGCACCAAGATGATGCGGCTGGAGCCTGAAGAACTCCAGGAATGCGCGGAAGAAGGTGCTTGCCGGCAGCCCGAACCCGCGCTCGAAGTGTGTAAGGAAGACCACGCTCTCCTGCCCCTCGGTCCGAGGCCTCTGCTCGCCGCGCGGCAAGCAGACGCCGACGTTCGTCTCCCGCGGCAAGCGCTGCGTCGCCCGGAGTTGGGTGATGTCCTCGAAGGTGACATTCGAACCCATCCAGGAGCCCGATGGCAGCGACATGATCAAAGGAAGAAGAAGGAAGATGGATGGCGAAGGAGTTCTGCTCGGAGCAGCGGGCGCCGCAGTGCATCAGTTGCAAAGAGCGGAGCGGGGGCAAAGGGACAGGAGGGCGCGAGCGAGAATAATGTCCGCCGCCCCCTGCCCCCCGATTTATAACTGTAACACCCACGATGTGGCTATATCTCCCACGTGTCGGAGCATGACTTAGAGGCATAACCGCATTGTAGGCAATGTCGCAAGAGGGGTAATCTTTACACATGCCATGTACTGAATAAGAAAGAGGTACATAGTTGGCTTACAATCGCCACTTCACACAATACATGAGTATAGCATTACATCATCCAGATACAATCAAGGTCCGACTACGGAACCAAAATAAAAGAAGACTACCCCTAATGCTATAGATCCCCGATCGCCCCGACTGGGCTCCACTACTGATCAACTAGAAACGAAATAGCAAAACGAACAAGATCTTCATCGAGCTCCTCCTTGAGCTCGGTTGCATCACCTGCGCGGTATCATCGACGCCTGCAAACTGGTTTCGGAAGTAATCTGTGAGTCATGGGACTCGGCAATGTCACACCCTCGCGATCAAGACTATTTAAGCTTATGGGTAGGAAAAGGTAGTGAGGTGGAGCTGCAGCAAGCACTAGCATATATGGTGGCTAACTTACGCAAATGAGAGCGAGAAGAGAAGCAAAGCACGGTCATGAACTAGAAGTGATCAAGAAGTGATCCTGAAACTACTTACGTTCAAGCATAACTCCAACATCGTGTTCACTTCCCGGAACCCTCCGAGAAGAGACCATCATGGCTACACACACGGTTGATGCAATTTAATTAAGTTAAGTGTCAAGTTCTCTACAACCGGACATTATCAAATTCCCATCTACCCATAACATCGGGCATGACTTTCGAAAGTTCAAAATCCTGCAGGGGTGTCCCAACTTAGCCCATCACTAGCTCTCACGGTCAACGAAGGATATTCCTTCTCCCAGGAAGACCCGATCAACCTCGGAATCCCAATTACAAGACATTTTGACAATGGTAAAACAAGACCAGCAAAGTCGCCCGATGCGCCGACATCCTGATTGGAGCTGCACATATCTCGTTCTCAGGGCAACACCGAATAGGTCAAGCTACGAGTAAAACCAACCCTCAATTTTCCCCGAGGTGGCCCCGCAGGCTACCCATTTCGGACCAACACTTAGAGAAGCACTGGCCCGAGGGGTTAAAATAAAGATGACCCTTGAGTCTGCAGAACCCAAGGGAAGGTGATAGGTTGTTAGTGCAAATGGTAAAACCAAGGTTGGGCCTTGCTGGAGGAGTTTTATTCAAGGCGAACTGTCAAGGGGTTCCCATTATGGCCCAACCGCGTAAGGAACGCAAAATCAAGGAACATAACACCGGTATGACGGAAACTAGGCAGCAAGAGTGGAACAAAACACCAGGCATAAGGCCAGGCCTTCCACCCTTTACCAAGTATATAGATGCATTAATTAAAAATAAGAGATATTGTGATATCCCAACAAATATCCATGTTCCCAACAAGGAACAAACTCCAATCTTCACCTGCAACTAGCAATGCTATAAGAGGGGCTGAGCAAAGCGGTGACATAGCCAAACAACGGTTTGCTAGGACAAGGTGGGTTAGAGGCTTGACATGGCAATATGGGAGGCACGATATAGCAAGTAGTAGGTATCGCGGCATAGCAAAAGAGCGAGCAACTAGCAAGCAAAGATAGAAGTGATTTCGAGGGTATGGTCATCTTGCCTGAGATCCTGCAAGGAAGAAGAATGAGTCCATGAAGAAGACAAACGAACGTAGTCGAACGGATCCTCACAAACGCGACGTTATCGGAACCAACCCGAAGAAGCAATGCCGGAAAGAAGCAAACAACATAGTAAATAACCATCACATAACCAAGGCATGATGCACAACCTAGTATGATGCATGTCTAGTTTAATGAAGCCTGGCATGGCAAAGTGCAACAAACAACACTACAAATTAAGTGGAGCTCAATATGCAACGGAGTTGCATATTGAAGAAAACACTACATGACTTATTTAGTTCTCTCTCGTTTATGTACCCAACAAGATTAAATGTTGATTAACATGGCAAGAGGGTGAAACATAATAAAACTACCTAACTAGGCAAGTTTAAATGAGGCCGAAACAACAAACAACAAGTCCGGAAACTCCTCATGTGCATATTTTAGGTTTTGTTACTGTTCTGACCTAAACCATATTTTATAGTTGTTAAACATGCAAAGCAATGTCACCATGTTAAACTAGGCAAAATTCTACCCCATTTACATATAAAGTTTGTTAGGTTTGGAGCTACGGTTATTTAGTTTTGAATTAAAGCATTTTAACATGGCATTTGAACAAATATAAACAAACAGTATTTTAAACATTTCAAACATGCTTGAAAGTTGGAAATTATTAATCTACACAAAATTCTAAGCAACTTTCATATATTAAGTTTCTACAAAAGATGCATGGTTGGTGATTTATTAAATGCATGGAGTCTAGGGGCTTTTCTTCAAAACTGCCATCTCCGGATAAATACTAAAACGTTCAGAACTGGAAAAAAATTGATGCGGGCCTAAACTAGCCGGGCCAAAGTGCTTAGAGGGGCGGCCACTCACATTGGGCCATGGGCCTTGCAGGAAGAGTGCAGCCCACGCGAGTAGCGAGGCCGCTAGGTCAAAACGGAGGGAGTCAACGCGGGCACCGCTCGCTCGTCTTCAGCACAGAGGAAGCAGGGGCGCGGCGGCTGGGAGCAGAACTCCGGCGAGTGGGGCAATCGGGCAGCGAGGCGAGGGGCAGCGGCAGGCGACGGCGCATCTTGGGCGACGGAGCTTGTCGCAGAGGGGCGACACGGCGGCTCGTGGTGGTCAACACGCAGGAGCAGGACGAGGCACGTCCCTGATCTCTTGGACGAAGCAGAGGAGGAGGCGTGGATGGACGGCGCTAGCATGGGATTCGGGTCGGGAAGGGTTGTGGTTGGAGGAGTCCGGCCGGACCTGGAGGAAGCCGTCGGCGAGCTTGGCTCCTGCGGACCTGGCGAGGCGGAGGGAGGCAGACACGGCAGCGGCGTCGTCGAAGCCCTGTCCATGGTGGCAGAGAGGGAGCAGAGAGATTAGAGACAGAGAGGGAAAAAGAGACGGTCATGGGAGTGGCTACACTGGCCTGGTTTGGTCGCCAGTGGCACTCGGTGGAAGGAAGGTCCGGTGGAGGAGAAGAAGACGGCAGGGGCGGAGCTCTCCGGTGGCTTGTGTGCTCGGGGACGGGAGGCCTCGGGCGCGAGCTCTTGCTCGATTCAACCGAGAGGAGGACGAGCAGGAATGAGGTGCGAGGGGACGAAGGCGGGTCATGCTCGGCAGTAGAGGAGGCATAGGCGGACGAGGCCGTGGCTTCGATCCATCCTGGATTGAGCGGGGGGCTGGCTGCGGATCCATTGGACAGGGGAGGATGCGGGATGGATCCCGATGTGGATTCGGAGTGGCGGCGGCTGGGAGGATGGGACATCTCCCTAATTTTTAGGGGTGGTCTATTATATAGCAAAAGAAATTTAGAAAGGGGCTAGAATGACCCTCCGATTTAGATCTGACGCTCGAGATAATTAGGGTGGGCGAGTCCAACAAATAAACGCCGACATTTTAGGGATGTTGGGCAACGATCCGTACTCAACGGTCACGAGTGCCCGGCCGGATTCGGGGAAGTTTTAGATGCGCATGCGAGGGGGTTTGAGAGAGGTCGACAAAGGCAAGCGGGCCTAGGAGGGGCTAGTGGGCTGTGACAAGAAGGCCTCGAGCTGAGAGGAGAGAAGAGAGAGAGGCCCGGCGACTGTTTCTGGAGACCGAAAACGTCCGATGTTTGACTGACTATAATGCCGCTATAGTCATCCGTTGGGGCATCAGACGAACTCCGAGTGCGATGAAACTTGGCGGGCGACCTACTGACAACAAAACAACACCGCATGCCAACTTTCATCCCATTCCGAGAACATTTCCCGGCCACCTATAAAATAAAATTTCAGACATGCCGCGGGCGCGTGCGAGTGTGACTGGACTCAGAACGGACAACGGACGGAACTGGGGGAGCCCGGACGGATGCAAGTTTCGAAAAACATGATGATGCAATGCGGATGATGACATGGCAAGATGCGACACTCAAGCAAAAGACAAGGCAACAACGGCGAATAACTGGAAGACACCTAGCGCAACGGTCTCGGGGCGTCACAATAACCCTCGGTTTGAACATGGGGAAGTGGGATCGTCTGCACGCGCCCGTTCCACTACCCCGCAATAAGTGCGCACGTACACGCGCAGTAACTACCCGGGGAAGAGCAACCGGCCCCCGGACGCCGCAATAAATCCACGCGCTTGGGCCGAGGGCGCGCGGCGGTGGGCCCCAGCTCGTCGCCCGGTCCCGTCACGCGCGTGGCCTGCCAGGCCCCTCCAAATTCCGAGCACCACGTGGCGCCCGCGCAGAGCCCGAGGGATTGCCCCAAGATTCGGCGGACTTCTCGGTCCCCGCCACGGCCGGGATGCCACGATCCAGTTTCTGAGAAAACTGGCACACAGTGGGTGTTGCCGGACCCGGCGCTCGCAGAATCCACCTTGCTTAAGGGGGAAAGTACGAAGGCCCACTCATCCAAAGACGGCAGACCTTCATAGCTTCGGGGACTACTGTCGGGGGGATGGACCCCGGGCAGGCAATGAAACCCAGATCCTCTTCAAAAAACAACAGGGTTGGCACCGCCCCTCAATACCGGCACGCGCTTGGCCGGGTCACTCGACCCGGCCAAGCCCCGCAAGCCGGCCAGACTAGCCGACCTGGCAAGACACGTCGACTCCGCCCCAACAAGTAGCGCAAGACAGCCGAACCCGGCACGACCAAAGCCTCCTCAACAAGCCAGCACCACCCGTGGCGTGCTACGCAATCTAGCCGCGGGTCAACTCCCGTCCCATCTAGGCCGTATGATGGGGACGAGACTTTAATCAACGGTGACCGAGGCAACAGTGCCCCGCC
The DNA here is from genome assembly GCA_034509565.1 of Triticum monococcum. NCBI lineage: Eukaryota > Viridiplantae > Streptophyta > Magnoliopsida > Poales > Poaceae > Triticum > Triticum monococcum. The sequence goes on along the minus strand of CM067845.1, from coordinate 55,002,116 downwards.
CATGCCTCTGGTCAGCAGGAACATGGCAACAGTGCCCCTCACCTACCCGCTGACCAGGGCCGGCATGGCTACAGTGCCCCCGCCTTCACCGCTGACGACAGCAAGCGGCAACCTGATGGAGAGCACTATACGCGACTCGACTTGGCCACGCCCTGACGATCGACAAGATGGCTCACAGTCGCCCTAGCCATGCGGGGCCCGCTCCTAGGGGAACCCGGCAAACCACAAGCCCTCAGCGGGACCCAGCCCGAGTCCCCGGACACCGACAATACGGACCCACTGACTTGTAACATTACCATTGTACCCCCGGGGGTTGGACTATAAAACCCCCCCGGGAGCCCGCGATCATACGGGGGGCGAGCGAGAGGATAAGCAAAAAACACATACGAGAGAAAAGCAAGTAAGCATAGGACTAGCCACAAAACAGCAACACCAGAGAGAAGGAGCAGGCCAAGCCTTGGCCATCTTCCTTCCTCCTCCATACAGCTCCAGGAGCAATATTGTACTATCGATCATCCAACTACACTCGGCAGGACTAGGGTTATTATCTCTCCGGAGAGCCCCAAACCTGGGTATGTCCCGCATCCCATGCCCTCTCATGCCAACCTCGCCTCTGGAGTCCACCACTGCCCTCGAGCCTCCTCCTCTCTTTAGCCATCCCTTGGCATCTGCCGTGCGCCCACCACGACAAAAGGAGAAGGGATCACAAAGCGAGGACGACGACGAGGAGCCCCGGCCACCGAACACAGGGGACAGAAGAAGTTTCCCCCTCAGGTCAAAATGGTGAACATGATATACACTACCCACATCCCCAAGAGGGAGCGCAAGCGCGCGCTCAGGCTCGTCTACGCGATAGAGCCAGTCGCACCTAAATTTAATCCATGGTCGTCATGCCCGATCACTTTCGATCGTCGGGACCATCCGGCTAGTATCTGTCACAGCGGTTCAGCCGCATTGGTCCTGGACCCAAAAATTGATGGGTACCACCTGACGTGAGTCCTAATGGACGGTGGCAGCAGCCTCAACCTGCTCTATCAGGATACAGTGCACAAAATGGGCATTAATTTATCACAGATCAAGCCCACAAAGACTACCTTTAAAGGAGTCATACTAGGTGTAGAGGCCCTTTGTACGGGCTCAATCACACTAGAGGTTGTCTTCGGATCTCCGGACAACTTCAGAAGCGAGGAGTTAATCTTCGATATCGTCCCCTTTCGCAGCGGCTATCATGCACGGCTTGGACGAACCGCATTTGCTCGATTCAACACGGTGACACACTACGCTTATCTCAAGCTCAAGATGGCCGGACCATGTGTCGTCATAACAGTTAATGGAAACACAAAACGCTCCCTTCGCACCGAGGAGCACACCACTGCCCTAGCAGCAGAAGTACAGAGCGGCCTTTTCAAGCAGAACCTTAATTCAGTTGTCGAGCTCCCGGACACTGCAAGAGAGTCCGGACTATTCTGCAGCAAGATAACTCGGCTCGTCAAGAGCTCGACTAGCAATTCGGCCTCCATCCCAGTCCCGACCAAGTGGCGGCAATTGTACCACGCGTACATAACTTCGCACTCAAAGTACCATGGGCATGGATGGAGGCATAACTAGCTTGTGATCCACAATATGGCTAGACCACCCCCGGACACACGTACTTTTACTTTTTCTTCTTTCTCCTTTCTAGGTTTCTTTTCCACAGGCCTTCTCTGACGGCCTGACCATCGGTCCTTTTGGAAGGATAAGCACCCAAGACAGCACGAAGCATGGACGTATGGGGGATTTTTTAGGTGGTTTCTTTAACGATCCCTGTACCTGTTTTCAGGACCCACACGCAGCTCTTCCTTGGTTAAGGCATATTAAATAGCCTTCTGCTTATTGCACTACTTGTATAAATGCGCTTTGGCGCACTAATGAAATTATCATGGAAACAGTTTGCAGCCCAAACTCTATGGCTCTAGCTTACTACCTTTCTTCTTTTTCTTTTTTGATAACTTTATCAAATAGCACCCGTACACTTTGGTACATTTCAATTTGCCAGGGGCTTCATAGCGCCCCACAACACGGCAAAAAAGTTCGAACACTTTTTACAGTATAGTTCGGCACCCTGAATTTAGCACTATATGCATTGGCTCCGAATCATGTCTTTGGTCAATAGTTGGGTTGCCCGGCTCTTGTGCTTGCTACCTTACGTTCCGTTATATCAGCTAGGGTAGTAAAGGGAGAACTATTGCGATTGTGCCCTGGTTTACCCGGAGGAGCACCTCATTAGAGAAAGCCGAAAACTGACTGTCATGATGCGGCGAGAGCCGGTCAGCTCTTCGGAGGTCTCAAATCCTTAGAGATTTTTTCCGCATTATGCGAGGGATCGGTACTTACCCAATCAGGTGTTTACAACATCCTAGTTCGGATACTATGGGTTGCGCCTATATTTTTATTATCAAACTCCTATGGCTAAGTGAGGGTGCTAAAGCCGCATAGTCCGATTGCCTGGTTCGTCGTGCTAAACACCTCCTTCAAGGACCCAACAATTGGATCAAGAGTGTTTAGATTACATCCCGAACACCCCCGTACTACCTAAGTGAGGGCAGAAGCCGACGACTAGCCAACTCTCAGATTTCATACAACACGGCCGCACATGAGGTGAATTTTTTTAAATAACAAACATTATATTACATAATGAATTCGTTTCATCATACAAGGAAAAGACAACATGAATGTATTCATTCGAAAATAATGTCTTGCGCACATTGCGTCGCCACATTACAAGACCCCTCTAGGACGTCTTCAAAATACCGCTCGGGCGTGCGGTGCTCCTTGCCCTATGGAGGTCCCCCGGTCGTAATTGAAGGCGTACATCTTTGCCCACCTTGACGCGGGCGAAGGCCATGCGCGCGCCCTCGATGCAGACCGACCGCTTGATGACGTCTAGCCGAGGGCAAGCATTCACCAGCCGCTTCACGAGCCCGAAGTAGCTACCGGGCATAGCTTCGGCAGACCACAACCAAATTATTAAATCCTCATGGCCAGTTCGGCCACCCTATGCAGCTCGACCAGTTGTTTTAGTTGATCGCTAAAAGGCACTGGATGTTCTGGCACAAGATATTGCGACCAGAACAGCTTCTCCTTTGAGCTCCCTTCTTCGGCTCGTAAGAACTCTGCAGCGTCCGACACACTGTGGGCAGATCTGCAAACGCCCCTGGAGAACTCCGAATCCGCGTTAGTAAGAGATACTTCTTCTTAACATACTTGCTTTGCATACTAAACGCCTTACCTGCCACGATTTTCCTGGCCTCATGGATCTCCTGGAGGACGCCCTGGGCCTCAACCCGGGCCTCTTCCGCGCTTTGGTGAGCCTTAGCGAGTTTGGTCTCTTGAGCCGAAACGTCGCACTCCAAGGATTCGCATTTCTTCACTGCATCCTGGAGCTCTTGCTTCTCATGGGCGGCTTTTTCCTTGACAGCTCTCTCTCCTCGGCCTCGGCCAGGGCCTGTTTAAGGACCTCGACCTCGGTCGCCGCTCCTACACATATGATGGCACTACGGCAATACACATCATTTATTCTTTCCGAATATACAGCAAGTCATTACATACCTTGCTTGTCTTCTAGTTGCTTCCTCGCTTGGCTGAGCTCCTCCTCGGCCCGCTCCAGTCTCTGCTTTAGTCCGGAGACTTCGGCAGTGTGTGAGGTCGCGGCCAACAACGACGCATGCTTACTCATATAAGACATATTTAGTTAGTTTCCTGCGAAAATAAATTGATCCTCTATCCAGCTCTTCTTTCCGAACACTGGATAGTGTCTCAGGGGCTACTGTCTATATTAGGACCTTTTTCTTTTGCGTCGCTTACCTCAAAGCCTATCAGCAGGCTGCCGCAGGCTTTGGTCAGTCCACTTTTGACAGACTGAACCCTCTCAATCACTGTACCCATAAGGATACAGTGTTCATCCACAATGGAAGCGCCTCGTAGCGCTTCCAGCAGATTATCCGGTGCCTCTGGTTGGACAGAGGTCACCGGTGGAATAGGGACACCCCCTTCTTTCGAAGAAGGTTGCTTGCCAGATTCCGGAGTTGTATAGGTCTCCACACTTGTATTTGGCTAGGGGCCGAATTGAGCAAGGATCCCATCCCTAGTCGCCATGGGGGTCTGCTACTCCATGTGTCCGACAGTCGATGTTCTGCCCTCAGGCGTCACCCTGGCGGCCTCCTGAGCCTCTCCCTGGCCTGGGAAGGTCCTTTGGGATAACACCTCGTCGTCGCCCTTGGCCATGGGAGAGTGAGTGGCCGGCGGTGACTCGCTGACCATTGCCTTCGAATCCAACGAACCTCTTGATGAGGATCGCTGGGAGCTGTCATGGGCCGGACTGCAATGGCATCATTTAAACATATTAATATCATGAAGCAAGAGAGGCCGGATGTATGGACATATGCGGGTTTTTAGTACTTATGACGCGGCCAGAGGCTTGTATCGGGGGCGCCGCTCTGGGCTGCTATCGACGTCCCACACAGAGTTATCCGCAGGGGGACCCTTCCCCTCTTGGGCGCCTCCGCCTCTAGATTTATGGAGGCCTCCCACTTCTTCCTCCCCCCATTAGGGGGAGAGGTGCTTTCTTCCTCCTCGTCGTCATCGTCTTCGGCGGCGGAGGTGAGAGTCTTGTCTTCGGACGACACGTCTGAAGCTCCCTTGCGGCGGAGGCCACTCCGGACCCCCTTGGACTTCTTCTTGGCCTTCTTCTCCGGCGCCTTATAGGGCGCCGACACCAGCATCTTCCCCAGGAGCGGGATGACTGGTTCCTCAGGCAGCGGAGCCGAACAATGAATCCGCTCCGCCCTTTCCGTCCATACCTGAAAAAAACAATAATAATAAAGTTTAGATATCCTCCTTGAAACAAGCAAGTAGAGGATGTGCCTTGAGACGTGAAAGACTTACCGCATTGGCATGATGGGTAATATCGTGCCCGCAGTCTGAGTCCATGGCTGGCGGTGTCTCTTTTCCTTTGAAGAGAAACTTCCAGGCATCTTCGTGAGTGGTTCCGAAGAGCCTTTCCAATGTTTGGTGCTTCTTCGGATCGAATTCCCATAAGGGGCAGGTTCGGCTTTGGCATGGGAGATCCGGCGTACCAGCATCACCTGGATTACGTCGACGAGCTTGATGTCTTTATCCACCATGCTTTGGATGCGCGTTTGTAGCGCTATCAGCTCGTCCGACGAAGACCAATTTTGTCCCTTCTCTATCCATGAGGTGAGCCGCATTGGAGCTCCGGACTTGAATTCGGAAGCCACGGCCCAGGTGGCGTCGCGGGGCTCTGTGATATAGAACCATAGTTTCTGTCGCTCCTTAGCGGTCTCCACAAAAGTACCCTTGGGCCATCTTACATTGGGCATCTTGCTCACCATGGCGCCTCCGCACTCCGTGTGCTGGCCATACACCACCTTTGGCTTCACGTTGAAGATCTTGAGTCATAGTCTGAAGTGGGGTTGGATGCGGAGGAAGGCCTCGCACACGACAATGAATGCTGAGATGTTGAGGAAAGAGTTCAGGGCTAGGTTATGGAAATCTAGCCCGTAATAGAACATAAGCCCGCGGATGAAAGGGTGGAGAGGAAACCCTAACCCGCGAACGAAATGAGGGATGAACACCACCCTCTCGTTGGGCTTCGGGGTGGGGACGTTTTGCCCCTTGGCCGGAAGCCGGTGGGCGATTTCTTTCGCCAGATACCCGGCCTCCCGAAGCTTGGTGATTTCCTTCTCCCTAACGGAGGAGGCCATCCACTTGCCTTGCCCTCCAGATCCGGACATGGTTGAGTGCTTCCTTGGGGCGGAAAGAATGAGGAGTTGGGTGTGGAGCTTGAGAATGGAAGGGCAGAAGAAGAGAGAAGGCGTAGGTGAAGAAAAGGGAATCCATATCTCCTTATAAAGGCCATGAATATCAAGTGCCTCCCCACTCGCCTTAAAACTCGCCTGTTCCCAAGGGCTGTGTAAACAGAACGGTTAGATTACCCACGCCCGTATTGATGAGAATCCCGTAATAAGGGGACACGATCTCTGCTTCGATAAGATGTGCCTATGAAAACCGCGTCTCGAAACGTGGAACAGCAGACGGAAAATGGTTTGAAATGATGACCAAGCAGACGTGATGTCACATTATAAAAAGTTGTCAGCGGATTTGACTCGTGCAATATTATATTCACTGCGGTTGTGTGTGGTACTTGTGTTGCAGATCCAGACACGTTCATTGCATCCGAAGACTTTGTTGGAGTATTCAGAGAGGGTAACCCGCCTTGCAATGCCTAAGACAATCTGCGCGCCGGACACCTCGTCATTGAAGCTTAGTTCAGGGGCTACTGAGGGAGTCCTGGACTAAGGGGTCCTCGGGCGTCCGGCCTATTGGACATGGGCCGGACTGATGGGCTATGAAGATACAAAGACCGAAGACTCTACCCGTGTCCGGATAGGACTCTCCATGGCGTGGAAGGCAAGCTTGGCGTCCAAATATGAAGATTCCTTTCTCTGTAACCGACCCTATGTAACCCTAGATCCCTCTGATGTCTATATAAACCGGAGGGCTAGGTCCATAGACATATCCTCATAATCATAGTCAGAGAGGCTAGACTCTTAGGGTTTAGCCATTACGATCTCGTGGTAGATCAACTCTTGTAATACTCATATTCATCAAGATCAATCAAGCAGGAAGTAGGGTATTACCTCCATAGAGAGGGCCCGAACCTGGGTAAACATTGTGTCCCCTGTCTCCTATTACCATCGACCTTAGACGCATAGTTCGGGACCCCCTACCTGAGATCCGCCGGTTTTGACACCGACATCATGCACCGGATCTTCCGCAACACTCTTTTCCCTCGCATAGGCGACAAGGACAAGGTGCATTCCTATCTCGTGGTATGATGCTCATTTGTGAGGAAGCTTGTCGCAAACTAACTGGACAACTTGATGTCTCTCATATCATGTGGTGCGAGCTTCAGTTTGTTGTGTTTCATCGTAAGGTGCCCATCTATGGACCTTACTTGCACCTCTTGATCTCGAAGACTTAGGAGAAGCTCTTTCCAGGTGAAGAGTTTCTTTCTCCCAACTGGATTCGCCATGAGCCTACCAAGCTACGCATCAAGAGCAAGTGGGCTAATACCACGACCGGGCTGAGGCTACACGGATGGATGTTGATGAGGATGAGTTTGAGGAGGAGGAGGAGGCTGAGGACAGTTCTGAGGGCTACATTCCTCCATCTACGGAGCCATCTTGGGCTAAGAAGCTCAAGGCCAAGATGAAGGATCTTTTCTGCATGCAGGCCAAGGGACAGTACAAGGCACACATTGCTCAGAAGGAGAGTCGCCAATGCGACAAGAAGACCTTAAGGAAGATTGGTGAGGACATCGTGAGCGCGTCAGAGAAGAACATCACTATCGAGGCTGCCTGGATGGTGAAGCAGGGCTATCAGTGGACTAAGTCAGATGGGGAGTCCATTCCTGCTGCTGAGAATGACGAGGAGCTTGATGGGTGATCGCGTCAATGGGCCCACGTTCCTCTCTGCCTTTTTGGTGTCTCGATGCCAAAGGGGGAGAGAGTGTAGGATTTGCGAGTCTTGTGTCTCGTTGCTTTCTTTTCGTTGAACCTTCGTCGCTTTGGTTTGTTGGTTTGTGTGCGTGTGCGTGTGAGACCAGGAGACCTATGCTATCATATGGTGTGAGACATATGCCCTCAAGCTTATATTATCTATTGTCTAGTATGTTTTGTAGATTGTGAGCTTATGTTATCTTGTGCCCTTTACTTCATGCTCACTTACTTTACCGTGCCTCAATGCTTATTGTCTTTTATATTGTTGCATATTTTGCCTTGACTAAAATATAGCGGGAGAGTTGATCCTAGCATGTGTGTCTTGCAGTCCAAAGCACATCTATAGAGTGCACACATCTTGGGGGAGTCTGTCTATATTTTATAAATGTTGGGTTTGTTTATGTTCAGTTTATATCCTTATGTGCAAATCCTGTATTGTCATCAATCCACCGAAAAGGGGGAGATTGTAAGGGCATATTTCTCCCTATGTGGTTTTGGTAATTGATGACATTGCATTTGCGGAATAACCGTGTGCATTGACATTTCAGATATCTCATGTCTAGGCACAAGACGATTCGGTGCCCCTCGGAGCCAATCGAAGACAGCAGTTGTCTACGTTTCTTTTCGGATGATTTGAGTCATAGGAAACCCATACTATTAAGAGGGGGTATGCTTCGGAAAGGTTAGGGTGGAATCAACATGTACACATTTGTTCCTTTGCACCACCTTTCCTTCACTTCTTTGGAGCACCATCCATTCCTCCTTGTCGCTGCGAGATGTGATGGAAATATGCCCTAGAGGCAATAATAAAGATGTTATTTATATTTCCTTATATCATGATAAATGTTCATTATTCATGTTAGAATTGTATTAACTGGAAACTTGATACATGTGTGAATACATAGACAAAACAAAGTGTACCTAGTATGCCTCTACTTGACTAGCTCGTTAATCAAAGATGGTTAAGTTTCCTAGCCATAGACAGGTGTTATCATTTGATGAACGGGATCGCATCATTAGAGAATGATGTGATGGACAAGACCCATCCGTTAGCTTAGCATAATGATCGTTTAGTTCTTATTGCTATTGCTTTCTTCATGACTTATACATATTCCTCTGACTATCATATTATGCAACTCCCGAATACCGGAGGGCACTTTGTGTTCTATCAAGCGTCACAACGTAACTGGGTGATTATAAAGATGCTCTACAAATGTCCCCGAATGTGTTTGTTGGGTTGGCATAGATCGAGATTAGGATTTGTCATTCCGTGTATCGGAGAGGTATCTCCGAGCCCTCTCGGCAATGCCCATCACTATAATCCTTGCAAGCAATGTGACTAATGAGTTAGTCACGGGATGATGCATTAAGGAACGAGTAAAGAGATTTGCCGGTAACGAGATTGAACTAGGTATGATGATACCGACGATCGAATCTCGGGCAAGTAACATACCGATGACAAAGGGAACAATGTATGTTGTTATGCGGTTTGACAGATAAAGATCTTCGTAGAATATGTAGGAGCCAATATGATCATCCAGGTTCCACTATTGGTTATTGACCGGAGATGTGTCTCGGTCATGTCTACATAGTTCTTGAACCCGTAGGGTCCGCACACTTAATGTTCAAGGACGATTTGTATTATGAGTTATGTGATTTGATGTACTGAAGGTTGTTCGGAGTCCGGATGAGATCACGGACATGACGAGGAGTCTAGAAATGGTCGAGATGTGAAGATCGATATATTGGAAGGCTATATTCGGACATCGGAAAGGTTCCGAGTGATTTAGGTATTTTTCGGAGTACCGGAGAATTACGGGAATTCGTCGGGGGAAGTAGTGGGCTTAATGGGCCATACGGGAAAAGAGAGAAGGGCCTCAAGGGTTGGCCATGCCCCCCCATGGCAAGTCCTAATTGGACTAGGGAGGGGGTGGTGCCCCCTGTCTTTCCTTCTCCCTCTGCTACTCCTTCCCTCTCTCCCCTCTTGGAAAAGGAAGGGGACTCCAACTAGGATTGGGAATCCTAGTTGGACTCCCCCTATAGGCGCGCCCCTCCTAGGCTGGCCTCCTCCTCCTCCCTCCTTTATATACGTGGGAAGGGGGCACCCCAAAGGCACTCCAAGATTTGTCTTAGCCGTGTGCAGTGCCCCCCTCCATAGTTTTCCACCTCAGTCATATTGTCATAGTGCTTAGGAGAAGCCCTGCGTCGGTAACTTCATCATCGCCATCACCACGCCGTCCTGCTGACGAAACTCTCCCTCGGCCATAGCAGGATCTAGAGTTCGAGGGACGTCACCGAGCTGAACATGTGCAGATCACGGAGGTGCCTTGCGTTCGGTACTTGATCAGTTGCATCGCGAAGACGTTCGACTACCTCAACCGCGTTACTAAACGCTTCCGCTTTTGGTCTACGAGGATACGTAGACACACTCTCCCCTCTCGTTGCTATGCATCTCCTAGATAGATCTTGCGTGATCGTAGGAAATTTTTTGAAATACTGCGTTCCCCAACAAGATGAAGGCCTCAAAGTGCAATAGGTTTTGTGGCATGCGGTAGTACTGCTCAAGGGAGCAGTAGTATCGCAGGGGCCTGCGGTAGTACCGACCTGGCTTGCGGTAGTACCGCAGGGCACCGCGGTAGTACCGCTCCTCGCGAGCAGTAGTACTGCTGTCTCTAGTCCAGAGCACCGGCGCACGCGGAAGTAGGCACGGAAGTAACTTTTTACTTCCGCCCCTACGCGGTAGTACTGCTCCCTGCGAGTGGTAGTACCATGCCGGATTTTCACACATCCCAAACTCAGCAGAAGTAGTCACGGACGAAATTTATTTACTCTGTGTATTTTCCCAGCCTAGTTTAACCCTACCCTGCGGTAGTATCGCAGGGGCGCGCGGTAGTACCGCTCCGGCGGTTCTACCGCTCGTGGCTATATGCAACAGGGCCTCGTCTAGTCACTGCCACGTGAGCGGTAGTACCACAACCCCTTGCAATAGTACCGCGTGTCGCAGGCTGGGTGAGTGGGTAACGGTTGGATATTTTCCCCACTATATAAAGGGGGTCTTCTTCCCCAAGAAGACCACCTCTTCTCTCCCTAAGCTCCATTGTTGCTCAAAGCTCCATTTTCGCCCGATCTCTCTCCCTAGCCAATCAAACTTGTTGATTTTCTAGGGATTGGTTGAGAAGGCCCCAATCTACACTTCCACCAAGAGAAATTTGATTCCCCCACTAATCCCTTGTGGATCTTGTTACTCTTGGGTGTTTGAGCACCCTAGACGGTTGAGGTCACCATGAAGCCATATTCCATTGTGGTGAAGCTTTGTGGTGTCGTTGGGAGCCTCCGATTAAGTTGTGGAGACTGCCCCAACCTTGTTTGTAAAGGTTCGGTCGCCGCCTCCAAGGGCACCAATAGTGGAATCACGGCATCTTGCATTGTGTGAGGGCATGAGGAGAATACGGTGGCCCTAGTGTCTTCTTGGGGAGCATTGTGCCTCCACACCACTCTAGCGGAGACATACTTCCTCTCGAAGGGAAGGAATTCAGTAACACATCCTCATCTCCACCAGCTCCACTCTTGGTTATCTCTTACCTTACTTGCGCAAGCTTATATTGTATTGTATCCCTTGCTTGCTTGTGAGCTAGTTGTTGTTGCGTCATATAGGTTGCTCACCTAGTTGCATATCTAGACAACTTATTTTGATGCTAAGTTTAATTTGGTAAAGAAAAGCTAAAAATTGTTAGTTGCCTATTCACCCCCCTCTAGTCAACCATATCGATCCTTTCACACATGCATTAAGGTTTCTGATCAATACAATTCTAGCATGAATAATAAACATTTATTATGAATAAGGAAATATAAAATAACAAGTTTATTATTGCCTCTAGGGCATATTTCCTTCAAAATCAGACCTTACAAATTTCATTGCTACACCCTTTCTTGGCTAATATGTGTGTTGCTTCATTAACAGAACGCCGCACCCGACCAACTCTAAACTCCTGGAAAGCATGTAGTGGCCCCTTTAACTCCTTAAATGAAAGGCCTAGCTGCAGGGAGGTTCTTGAGAAGATAGTTAAGCATGCACACCACTCCTTTGCAGTCGAGCTCAATCACTAGCTTTAGTAACTCCATCTCAGCTGCTAGTTGCACCGCACACCGACAATCCAAGATCTCTGTCGGAGTAATGGGCCACGGGTAGGCTAACCCGAGGCCCATAACCTTTCAAGACATCGGGGCTGACTGCGCCCCTCGAGACAACAGACGGGGAGCCGACTTCAGGAGAGCGCCTGGAGGAACAGACGGCTGCCCATATGCGTTCGAGTCCTAGAGATGAGATCAAGACCGGCCGACTCCGACTAGCGGCTTCCGGAGAAGCCAGCCACGGGGAGTCGGCCCACGACACCGGCAAAGCCCGTGCCCTCATCAAGGGGGATGGGACAGGGAGTGGCGACAGTAAAGCCCACTCCCTCCCCTTTTCCAGGGGATGGCCAGGACACAGTGTGTTGTACCAGCGGAGATCTCCGTCTGGCGCAGCACTGTTGCCATGCCATCCCTGATGTCGGCAATAGTGGGCGGAGTCCTATACCCACGACGGCCTGCCGGTACGGTCCACAGATGACGGGCCCTACCGGTCAGTGAGAGTCCGGAAGACAGCAAGGGCGCCACCAGTTGGACCCGAAGGGAGCCAGCCAGCAGGAATCGGCCTGCCCCTCCATTGGGTCCCACACGCCATTAACCAGACGAAACAGGGAGCCGCTACAGTAATCGCCCGCCAGGCGGCAGGACTGTTGCTACGACCCCATGACCAAGCCTGCGTCATTAGAGGCACAGCTATAGTAATCAGCAGCCGGCAGGACCCGCTAGCGGTGGGACCGGCTTGTTGGCTCCGTACCAGACCAGCCAGCTGGGCCCCCCATTCGGCGGGCCCCAGCAGTCGGTAGGAGGGCCCGCAGGCGAAGAGACTGCCAGCTGGGCCCCGCATCCATATAGTTTACCATTGTACCCCTGGGGGTAGGCTTATATAAACCCCCCAGGGCACCCATGCAAAGGGTTCCGATTCATTAGAACTAGACCAGACCTTAGAGGAAGGAGAGAGCTAGCCCTGCCTTCTCCTACCCACAGATACAGCTCGAGGAGCGCCTTTGTACTCACTTTGCCTTAGTGATCATGCGGAGACCCCGCAGAGCAGGACTAGGGGTGTTATCTCCTAGGAGAGCCCCGAACCTGGGTAAAGTACGTCGGCGTTCGTGTCTACGCCTCATTCCGTTTCCAGGCACCGGCGACGTTCTACTCGCCCCCACCATGATAAGCCATCCATTGGCATATGTCGCACCCAACCCCCGACATTTGGCGCCCACCATGGGGCATGGTGCACCGACGTCCGGAGACCTGTTCTGGACGGGAACCCTTTTTCTCCCTGGCGAGCACAGCCAGCCCGGCACACCAGACGAAGTCTGCGCCGACGCGCTGCATGGCGCTGAAATCGCCTGCGCAGCCAGTTGCCTCGCCGATCTTGTCGGCGATGTCCGCCTCTCCGACAAGCCCGCATCCGACACAGGCACGGGCGGCCTCGAGAGCCTCCATGCAGGCCTCCTCGATTAACTCCATGTCGCCAGCGAGCCAGCTGGGGACTTGGAGTCCGTAGGCTCCACCGATCCGATGTTGGTCGACTCTGACACCGCGTCGCTTGACACGTTCCCCACCAATGTGGTGGTCTACGACGAACCGCTTCCTCGCGCGGAGAGCGGCGGAAGCACCGTCATGGAAGTGCTTGTCATTGATCATGACGAGCACTCTAGCCGGGGTGATTATGACCCTCTCAACGCGGCGCTACAAGACCTGGCGGCGCCCATCCCCGAAGACGCCGACGCCGAGACGCTGGAGGCATGCCGCCTTTAGCTAGTCGAAGGCGCCAAAAAGCTGGCCAACATGAGACGCCTGTCAGAAGCCTACCAGCGCGAGATGGACCGCGCTGTGGGCGGCACGCCAGCTGCGGCTGGGCCTAGCCGCCTTGGCACGGTCCAGCAGCGCGGCGCGGCTATCGCCGATCTGTTCGGGGCGAATCGCCCCGTCTACGCCACGCCTGTGGAGAACATTCGAGCCGCCCAAGCGGCGGTGGACGAGCTGGACAAGTTTGAGGGCGAAGAACGTCGCTTGATGACGGAGCGCGTCCAGCGACTCTTTGATGCGGCTGCTGAGCAGAACGAGGCCGGCTGCCACACTGATGCGCCGCGCCGACAAAATGACAACCTTCTTCCGCACCAAGACCAAGGCGCAGAGTCTCGGACGCCAACTGGCAGCGTCCGCGGAAGGAAAGACAAGGAGTCGGCTGCCAGCCGCAGTCAGACTCGCGTCACCATAGAGTGCGACCGAGACGGCCGCCCAAGGACAGTGGAATGACGGGACGACTGTCCGCCTCCTCCCCCTCGAAGGGAAAGGCGAGTCTCCCCGCCGCCTGTTGATCACCCGACGCTCGGCGACCGCCTAGGCCGCCGAGACGGAGTCGGAGAGAATGACGCCCGCCAGCGGATCGACCGTCTCCACCGATCCCTGGCGCTTGAAGAAGAACATGAGTTGGGCCCGCCGTGTTTTGGCCCCCGCATCCAAGACGAGCCCTTCCCCAAAGGGTTCACGCTCCCCATAGATACACCAAAAAGACCGGCTCCGTGAAGCCGGAAGACTGGCTGGTCGACTACTCCACGGCCGTCAGCATAGAAAACGGCAACAAACGTGTTGCCGTGAAGTACGTTCCGCTCATGCTCCAAGGCACGGCCCGGACTTGGCTGAATAGCTTAAGGCCCCGCAGTATCAACAGTTGGGTCGACTTCACTGATGCCTTCGTCCGCAACTTCACCAGCACATACAAGCGGCCTCCCAAGCCTCGCCAGCTCTCCTTATGTGTACAGGGCCCCAGCGAGTCAACCCGCGACTACCTCATGCGCTGGGCCGAGCTTCGCAACTCCTGCGAAGGCGTGCACGAGGTTCAGGCCATTGAGTACTTCACCACTGGATGCCGAGAGGGCACCCTCCTCAAGCACAAGCTTCTCTGCGATGAGCCGGAAACCCTCGACGAGCTGCTGATCATAGCGGACAAGTACGCCACGGCCGACTCCTCCATGAAGATGGAGATTCAAGTTAGCATGACCGGCAAGGTGGCTCCTCAGGCTCCTTGAACCCCGGCCGGAGACACCAGTCGGCGTCAACCGCAGAACGACCACAAGCGCAAAGCCCCACCACCGACTTCCACCAGTCGGCAGGTGGCGACAGTCGAAAACCAGCAGCCGGAAGGGCAGCCCCCGCCCAAACGCGAGAAGGGCGGCAAGCCCAACTGGCAGTCGGCTTTCTCATATGAGCAGACTTTGGATGGACCCTGCAAGTTCCACAGTGGCGCAAAGCCGTCCAACCACACCGCTCGGAAATGCCACTCGCTCACCAGGATAGCCAAGGGAGACGGACTTTTGCCTCCCCCACCTGCGGGGCAGCCGCCTCCTCCGCCCCAGCAGCCGGTGGTCAGACCAGTCAGCGCAGTACAAGACGAGTACCCAGAAGAACAGGGAGCTTATGTCGTGTTCACCAGTGTGGCCAACGATCGACGCAGCAGGCGACTGCAGCAGCAGGAGGTGAATGCAGTAGCATCTGACACCCCAGAGTTCATGCATTGTTCTGAGAAGCCCATCAGCTAGAGCAGAGCTGACCACCCAAAAGTAATGCCCAAACCCGGCTCCGACGCCTTGGTTTTGGACGCCACCTTTGCCACGGACAAACGAGCTGCTCGCTTCTCCAGAGTCCTGATAGACGGCGGTAGCAGCATCAACATCCTGTACAAAGACACCATGGAGAAGTTAGGAATCAGGCAGAGGCAACTACAGTCCAGCCGGACGGTGTTCCACGGCATAGTTCCTGGCCTTTCCTGCTCACCAATCGGCAAGATCTTGATCGACGTCCTCTTCGGAGACAAAGATCATTTCCACCGAGAGTCAATTTGGTTCGAGGTGGTGGACCTAGAGAGCCCATACCATGCGCTGCTTGGTCGGCCTGCCCTGGCCAAGTTCATGGCCATCCCCCACTATGCCTACCTCAAGATGAAGATGTCGAGTTCCAAGGGGATCCTGACCATAACTGGAGACTACAAGAAGTCATCCGCCTGCGCATCAGAGAGCAGTCGGCTAGCCGAGTCCCTCGTGATCGCAGCGGAGAAGCGACTGCTAGACCGGGTTGTGGCGATGGCAAGCAAACAGCCAGAGATGTCGCCTGATCCCCGAGAGTCAGAAGTTGAGGGCTCGTTAAAGCCGGCCAAAGAAACAAAGAAGATACCTTAGGACCCAGAGCACCCAAAGAGGTACGCTATCGTAGGCGCCAACCTCGACAGCAAATAGGAAGGCGAGCTCATCAATTTCCTCCGTGAGAATCGAGACATCTTCGCATGGTCCCCCAAAGACATGCCAGGTGTCCTGACGGAATTTGCCGAGCACAAATTGCACGTCCGATCTGATGCCAAGCCAGTCAGGTAGCCTTTGCGCCGCTTGTCAGAAGAGAAGAGGAGAGTTGTTGGAGAAGAAATAGCCCGGCTGCTGGCGGCCGGCTTCATCATGGAAGTATTCTTTCCAGAATGGCTGGCCAACCCGGTCCTGGTACTGAAGAAGAACAAGCAATGGCGAATGTGTATTGACTACACTAGCCTCAACAAAGCATGCCCCAAGGACCCGTTCGCTTTGCCAAGGATCGACCAAGTGATAGACTCCCCAGCCGGATGCGAGCTGTTGAGTTTCTTGGATGCATATTCAGGGTATCACCAGATCAAGTTGGACCCAGCCGACAGGCTGAAGACTGCCTTCATCATGCCATTTGGAGCTTTCTGCTACCTGACCATGAAGTTCGGCTTGAGGAACGCCGGCGCCACCTTCCAACGATGCATGCAGAAGTACCTCCTCAAGCAGCTCGGCAGAAATGCTCATGTTTACGAGGACGATGTGGTGGTAAAGACGGAGAAGCATGGAATGCTGCTGGAAGACCTCAAGGAGACCTTTGAGAACTTGCGCCGATTCCAAATCAAGCTCAACCTGGAGAAGTGCGTCTTCGGAGTACCAGCCAGCCAGCTCCTTGGCTTCCTGGTCTCCAAACGCGGCATAGAATGCAACCCCGTGAAGATCAAGGCCATTGAAAGGATGGAGGTACCCGGCCGACTGCTGGACGTACAAAAGTTCACCGGCTGTTTGGCGTCCATCAGTCGATTCATCTATTGGCTGGGCGAGAAGGCTCTTCCCCTATACCAACTCATGAAGAAGACCACTTTTTTCGAGTGGAACCACAAGGCAGGCGAAGCTTTTTTCCAACTAAAGAAGATGCTGGCTACTCCACCTGTCCTGGCGGCTCCGACTCCTAAGGAGCCCATGCTCCTCTACATCGCTGCCACCAGCCGAGTAGTCAGCACAGTCATCGTGGTAGAACGCAAGGAGGAAGGCAAGGCGCTACCAGTCCAGAGACCAATATATTATTTGAGTGAAGTGTTGTCGACCTCCAAGCAAAACTACCCCCACTACCAGAAGATGTGCTATGGTGTGCACTTTACTGCCAAGAAATTGAAGCCTTACTTCCAAGAACATCTAATCACTGTGGTCTGCATGGCTCCTCTAGCCGAGATCATCGGCAGCCGAGACGCTTCGGGCCGAGTGGCCAAGTGGGCCATAGATTTGTCCCCCTACACCATCTACTACCAACCTCGTACTGCCATCAAATCACAAGCGCTGGCCGACTTCCTCGTCGACTGGGCCGAAACCCAGTATCTACCGCCAGCGCCTGACTCCACCCATTGGCGAATGCATTTCGATGGTTCCAAGATGCGCATCGGCTTGGGAGCCGGCATCGTCCTCACCTCTCCCAAGGGCGACAAGCTCAAATATGCGCTGCAAATCCATTTTGCCACCTCCAACAACGTCGCCGAGTACGAGGCACTCATTCACGGGCTCCGGCTAGCCAAAGAGCTTGGCATTCGCCGGATCCTGTGCTATGGTGACTCCGACTTGGTGGTCCAGCAGTCGTAGGGCGATTGGGACACCAAGGACACAAACATGGCAAGCTACTGCTTCCTCGTACAGCAACTCAGCGGATATTTTGAGGGGTCCGAGTTTCTCCATGTACCAAGAAACGACAACGACCAAGCAGACGCCCTGGCGCGAATCGGCTCAACCCGTCAGGCGAAATCGTCCGGTGTCGCCCTCCAGCGCCTCCTCAAGCCGTCCGTCAATCCATCACTGGAGTCAGACTCCATATTCATGCCGGCTCCTCCTGAAGTAGTCGGATCCGACTCAAGAGCCCCCACGGACGGCACGAGTATTCCGGCAGGCGGCACGGGAATCGTGGCAGTCGCACCCGGCTCGGGGACTGCAGCAGTCAGCCTGGAGACTTCAGAGCTCAGCCCGGAGACTTCAGAGCCCGGCCCGGGGACTGTGCCAATCCGCCCAGGGACTTCATCGACACAGCAAGCGGCTGCCGACTCCAACCCGCCACCTCCCGGCCCAACCGCCCTCGTCCAAGTTGCAGTCTTGGCTGTTGCAAAAATTGCAGCACCTTCATGGGCCCAGCCCATCCTCAAATTTATGGTGAACAAAGAGCTGCCAACTGATGAGATCTCGGCTCGACAAGTGCAACGCCGGGCGACAGCGTACACCATAGTCAATAGGGAGCTCGTAAGGCGCAGTGTCACTGGTGTTTACCAGCGCTGAGTGGAGCCTAAGCAAGGCTAAGCAATTCTCAAGGACATCCATCAAGGCGAGTGTGGCCACCATGCGGCTTCGAGAGCACTCGTCGCCAAAGCTTTCCGCCATGGTTTCTTTTGGCCGACTGCTCTTGAAGACGCCAAGTCTTTGGTCCAAAAATGAAAGGGGTGCCAGAAGTTCCACTATAAACTTCATCAGCCGGCTTCTGCACTCAAGACTATTCCCATTGCCTGGCCCTTTGCTGTTTGGGGCCTGGACATGGTCGGACCATTCAAGATGGCACGAGGAGGTTTGACTCACTTACTTGTCGCGGTGGAAAAGTTCACCAAGTGGATAGAAGCAAAACCAATCAAGAGTTTAAATGGTCCGACCGCTGTGACCTTCATCTCCGACATCACAACTCGATACGGCATACCGCACAGCATCATCACCGACAACGGCACAAACTTTGCCAAAGGTGCCTTGGCCCGTTTCTGCGCGACGCATGGCATCCGACTGGACTTAGCGTCCGTTGCCCATTCGCAGTCCAACGGCCAGGTAGAGCGAGCAAATGGCCTAATCCTGTCCAGCATCAAGCCTCGTCTGGTCGAGCCACTAGAGCGCTCGGCAGGCTGCTGGCTTGACGAGTTGCCAGCCGTCCTTTGGAGCCTGCGCATGACTCCAAACAAGTCAACCGGCTTCACGCCCTTCTTCCTCGTCTACGGTGTCGAAGCCGTCATCCCAACAAACATAGAGTTCGACTCCCCCTGAATCACCATGTACACCGAGGAGGAAGCGGAGGAAGCACGTCAAGACAGCATCAATCTGCTGGAAGAGGGCCGGTTGTTGGCACTCAGCCGGTCCAGTATCTACCAGCAGAGCCTACGCCGATACTACAATCGGAAGGTCAAGCTGTGATCTTTCCAAGAAGGAGACCTTGTGCTCCGGCTGATTCAGCGAACAGCTGGCCAGCACAAGCTCTCAGCACCCTGGGAAGGCCCTTTCATCATCAGCAAAGTGTTGGGCAACGACTCCTACTACCTGATCGACGCTCAGAAGCCCCGAGCACACAAAAGGGATGACTCTGGCAAAAAGATGGAGCGGCCATGGAATGCAAACCTCCTCCGAAGATTTTACAGTTAATGCAGTATGTATCATGCTACCTTTTGTATTAAAGTACGAAGACTTCGGGCCCCTCGAGAATAGCTTGGGGACTGCCTTCTTTTATCTATATGATAAAGAGTTATGCGATGAGTATGTTATTCTTTGTTATGCCATTTAGCACCGGGTTCGACTAGTCGGCCCGGGGACTTGCCGCCATAAGCAATGAAACGACTTCCTGCAGCCCGACAAGTAATGTGTGGCACTTAAGCCGTCTCCTGTTAGAAGCCGCAGATCGCAGAGCGACTGTCTGGCGAGCAGGAGTAAGGTAGAATGGGTGTCCATATGAAAAATGTCTAAGGATTCAAAGCTCGCTCATAGTTTAAAGCCGGTTTTTGGCCTTTAACAACCGACCTTTAGCAGCCAGCTTGCCGTTTTTTTAAATTAACTTGCTAAAAACTCTAAAAGGCTAAGTACTTGCCTTCCCAAAGAAGCCAATTATTTGATCTAGTGGCAGTCTGCAGAGCGGCTGTCCGACTGGCAAGACGACAACCTGAAAGTGCAACTATCCCTAGGTGGTTTTGGTAATTCATAACAACATATAGCTCATTGAGCTAATGCTATTCCAAGATGATTATTTCAGGAAAGCTCAATGATTGGCATGGCATGGATGTGAAAGTGGAACCCTCAAAATGCTAAGGACAAAGGATTGGCTCAAGCTCAAAAGCTCAAGACTCTTCATTTTATATTTTAGTGATCCAAGATCACATTGAGTCTTTAGGAAAAGCCAATACTATCAAGGAGGGATGAGGTGTTGCTTAATGAGCCTCTTGCTTCATGTGCTTAGTGATATGCTCCAAAATCCTCAACCACTTTCCCATATCCACAAATGACCTAAACCCTAAGCCAAACTTGGTCATACCGATTCTATCTATCCGGCGCCACCGAGTTTCACTTGTCATAAGCCACTGCCAAACCCTAGCAATTCGGTTCTACCGATAGGGATCTCGGTCTCACCGAGATGGGATTGCAAACTCTCTGTTTCCCTTTCGTAACTTTTCGGTCTCACCGAAAGAGCGGATCGGTCCCACCGAGATTGCAATGTAAACTCTGTGTTTCCCTTTTGTAACTTCTCGGTCTCACCGAAAGAGAAAATCGGTCCCACCGAGTTTGCCTGACCAACTCTCTGGTTAGCTAATTACCAAATTCGGTCTCACCGAGTTTGTGTAATCGGTCTCACCGAGATTGCGTTATGCCCAAACCCTAACAGAACCGGTCCTACCGAGTTGCATGTCAGTCCCACCGAAAATCTCTAACGGTCACTAGGTTTACCTTTTTGGTCCGACCGAGTTTGTTGATTCGGTCCCACCGAGATTGGTAGATTGTGTGTAACGGTTGGATTTTGTGTGGAGGCTATATATACCCCTCCACCTCCTCTTCATTCGTAGAGAGAGCCATCAGAACACATACACAATTCCAACTCATATGTTCTGAGAGAGAACTGTTGGGGAACGCAGTAATTTCAAAAAATTTCCTACGCACACGCAAGATCATGGTGATGCACAGCAACGAGAGGGGAGAGTGTTGTCTACGTACCAACGCAGACCGACTGCGGAAGCGATCACACAACGTAGAGGAAGTAGTCGTACGTCTTCTTCCCGATCCGACCGATCCAAGCACCGTTACTCCGGCACCTCCGAGTTATTAGCACACGTTCAGCTCGATGACGTTCCTCGGGCTCCGATCCAGCAAAGCGTCGAGGAAGAGTTCCGTCAGCACGACGGCGTGGTGACGATCTTGATGTACTACCGACGCAGGGCTTCGCCTAAGCACTGTAACGGTATGATCGAGGTGGAATTTGGTGGCAGGGGGCACCGCACACGGCTAAGGAACGATTAACTTGTGTGTCCGTTGTGGTGCCCCCTGCCCCCGTATATAAAGGCCAGGGGCAGGGGTTCGGCCGGCTAGGGGAGGGGAGGCGCAGGGAGGAGTCCTACTCCCGCCGGGAGTAGGACTCCTTCCCCCCAATCCTATTCCAACTAGGACTCAAGGGAGAAAGAGAGAGAAGGGGGGCCGGCCCCTTGTCCTATTCCTAATAGGACTCTAGGGGGCGCCGGCCAGCTAGAGGGCTGCCTCTTTTCTCTTTTCCACTAAGTCCCAATAGGCCCATTAGCCTCCCGGGGGGTTCCGGTAACCCTCCCGGTAATCCGGTAAAATCCCGATTTCACCCGGAACGCTTCCGGTGTCCAAACATAGGCTTCCAATATACCAATCTTTACGTCTCGATCATTTCGAGACTCCTCGTCATGTCCGTAATCTCATCCGGGACTCCGAACAACCTTCGGTACATCAAAATGCATAAACTCATAATAACTGTCATCGTAACGTTAAGCGTGCGGACCCTACGGTTCGAGAACAATGTAGACATGACTGAGACATGTCTCCGGTCAATAACCAATAGCGGGACCTGGATGCCCATATTGGCTCCTACATATTCTACGAAGATCTTTTATCGGTCAGACCGCATAACAACATACGTTGTTCCCTTTGTCATCGGTATGTTACTTGCCCGAGATTCGATCGTCGGTATCCAATACCTAGTTCAATCTCGTTACCGGCAAGTCTCTTTACTCGTTCCGTAATACATCATGTCACAACTAACTATTTAGTTGCAGTGCTTGCAAGGCTTATGTGATGTGTATTACCGAGAGGGCCCAGAGATACCTCTCCGACAATCGGAGTGACAAACCCTAATCTCGAAATACGCCAACCCAACATCTGCCATTGGAGACACCTGTAGTACTCCTTTATAATCACCCAGTTACGTTGTGACGTTTGGTAGTACCCAAAGTGTTCCTCTGGTAAACGGGAGTTGCATAATCTCATAGTTATAGGAACATGTATAAGTCATGAAGATAGCAATAGCAACATACTAAACGATCGGGTGCTAAGCTAATGGAATGGGTCATGTCAATCAGATCATTCAACTAATGATGTGACCTCGTTAATCAAATAACAACTCTTTGTTCATGGTTAGGAAACATAACCATCTTTGATTAACGAGCTAGTCTAGTAGAGGCATACTAGTGACACTCTGTTGGTCTATGTATTCACACATGTATTATGTTTCCGGTTAATACAATTCTAGCATGAATAATAAACATTTATCATGATACAAGGAAATAAATAATAACTTTATTATTGCCTCTAGGGCATATTTCCTTCAGTCTCCCACTTGCACTAGAGTCAATAATCTAGATTACACTGTAATGATTCTAACACCCATGGAGCCTTGGTGCTGATCATGTTTTGCTCGTGGAAGAGGCTTAGTCAACGGGTCTGCAACATTCAGATCCGTATGTATCTTGCAAATCTCTATGTCTCCCACCTGGAATAAATCCCGAATGGAGTTGAAGCGTCTTTTGATGTGCTTGGTTCTTTTGTGAAATCTGGATTCCTTTGCCAAGGCAATTGCACCAGTATTGTCACAGAAGATTTTCATTGGACCCGATGCACTAGGTATGACACCTAGATCGGATATGAACTCCTTCATCCAGACTCCTTCGTTTGCTGCTTCCGAAGCAGCTATGTACTCCGCTTCACATGTAGATCCCGCTACGACGCTTTGTTTAGAACTGCACCAACTGACAGCTCCACCGTTTAAAGTAAACACGTATCCGGTTTGCGATTTAGAATCGTCCGGATCAGTGTCAAAGCTTGCATCAACGTAACCTCTTACGGTGAGCTCTTTGTCACCTCCATATACGAGAAACATATCCTTAGTCCTTTTCAGGTATTTCAGGATGTTTTTGACCGCTGTCCAGTGATCCACCCCTGGATTACTTTGGTACCTCCCTGCTAAACTTATGGCAAGGCACACATCAGGTCTGGTACACAGCATTGCATACATGATAGAGCCTATGGCTGAAGCATAGGGAACATCTTTCATATTCTTTCTATCTTCTGCAGTGGTCGGGCATTGAGTCTGGCTCAACTTCACACCTTGCAATACAGGCAAGAACCCTTTCTTTGCTTGATCCATTTTGAATTTCTTCAAAATCTTGTCAAGGTATGTGCTTTGTGAAAGTCCAATTAAGCGTTTTGATCTATCTCTATAGATTTTTATGCCTAATATGTAAGCAGCTTCCCCAAGGTCTTTCATCGAAAAACTTTTATTCAAGTATCCCTTTATGCTATCCAGAAATTCTACATCATTTCCAATGAGTAATATGTCATCCACATATAATATCAGAAATGCTACAGAGCTCCCACTCACTTTCTTGTAAATACAGGCTTCTCCAAAAGTCTGTATAAACCCAAATGCTTTGATCACACTATCAAAGCGTTTATTCCAACTCCGAGATGCTTGCACCAGTCCATAGATGGATCGCTGGAGTTTGCACACTTTGTTAGCTCCCTTTGGATCGACAAAACCTTCTGGTTGCATCATATACAACTCTTCTTCCAGAAATCCATTCAGGAATGCGGTTTTTACATCCATTTGCCAAATTTCATAATCATAAAATGCGGCAATTGCTAACATGATTCTGACAGACTTAAGCATCGCTACGGGTGAGAAAGTCTCATCGTAGTCAACTCCTTGAACTTGTCGAAAACCTTTCGCGACAAGTCGAGCTTTGTAGACAGTAACATTACCATCAGCGTCAGTCTTTTTCTTAAAGATCCATTTATTCTCAATTGCTTGCCGATCATCGGGCAAGTCAACCAAAGTCCATACTTTGTTCTCATACATGGATCCCATCTCAGATTTCATGGCTTCAAGCCACTTTGCGGAATCTGGGCTCACCATCGCTTCTTCATAGTTCGTAGGTTCATCATGATCTAGTAGCATGACTTCCAGAACAGGATTACCGTACCACTCTGGTGCGGATCTTGCTCTGGTTGATCTACGAGGTACAGTAGTATCTTGATCTAAAGTTTCATGATCATCATCATTAACTTCCTCTCTTATTGGTGTAGTTCTCACAGAAACAGTTTTCTGTGATGTACTATTTCCCAATAATGGAGTAGGTATATTTACCTCGTCAAGTTCTACTTTCCTCCCACTTACTTCTTTCGAGAGAAACTCCTTCTCAAGAAAGTTTCCGAATTTAGCAACAAAAGTCTTGCCTTCGGATCTGTGATAGAAGGTGTATCCAATAGTTTCCTTTGGATATCCTATGAAGACACACTTCTCCGATTTGGGTTCGAGCTTATCAGGTTGAAGCTTTTTCACATAAGCATCGCAGCCCCAAACTTTAAGAAACAACAACTTTGGTTTCTTGCCAAACCATAGTTCATAAGGTGTCGTCTCAACGGATTTAGATGGTGCCCTATTTAACGTGAATGCGGCCGTCTCTAAAGCATAACCCCAAAATGATAGCGGTAAATCAGTAAGAGACATCATAGATCGCACCATATCTAGTAAAGTATGATTACGACGTTCGGACACACCATTACGTTGTGGTGTTCCGGGTGGCGTGAGTTGCGAAACTATTCCACAATTTTTCAAATGTACACCAAACTCGTAACTCAAATATTCTCCTCCACGATCAGATCGTAGGAACTTTATTTTCTTGTTACGATGATTTTCAACTTCACTCTGAAATTCCTTGAACTTTTCAAATGTTTCAGACTTATGTTTCATTAAGTAGATATACCCATATCTGCTTAAATCATCTGTGAAGGTGAGAAAATAACGATATCCGCCACGAGCCTCAATATTCATCGGACCACATACATCGGTATGTATGATTTCCAATAAATCTGCTGCTCTCTCCATAGTGCCGGAGAACGGTGTTTTAGTCATCTTGCCCATGAGGCACGGTTCGCAAACACCAAGTGATTCATAATCAAGTGATTCCAAAAGCCCATCAGTATGGAGTTTCTTCATGCGCTTTACACCGATATGACCTAAACGGCAGTGCCACAAATAAGTTGCACTATCATTATCAACTCTGCATCTTTTGGCTTCAACATTATGAATATGTGTATTACTACTATCGAGATTTAATAAGAATAGACCACTTTTCAAGGGTGCATGACCATAAAAGATATTACTCATATAAATAGAACAACCATTATTCTCTGATTTAAATGAATAACCGTCTCGCATCAAACAAGATCCAGATATAATGTTCATGCTCAACGCTGGCACCAAATAACAATTATTTAGGTCTAATATTAATCCCGAAGGTAGATGTAGAGGTAGCGTGCCGACCGCGATCACATCGACTTTGGAACCGTTTCCCACGCGCATCGTCACCTCGTCCTTTGCTAGTGTCCGCTTATTCTGTAGTCCCTGTTTCGAGTTGCAAATATTAGCAACAGAACCAGTATCAAATACCCAGGTGCTACTGCGAGCATTAGTAAGGTACACATCAATAACATGTATATCACATATACCTTTGTTCACCTTGCCATCCTTCTTATCCGCCAAATACTTGGGGCAGTTCCGCTTCCAGTGACCAGTCTGCTTGCAGTAGAAGCACTCAGTTTCAGGCTTAGGTCCAGGCTTGGGTTTCTTCTCTTGAGCAGCAACTTGCTTGCCGTTCTTCTTGGAGTTCCCTTTCTTCTTCCCTTTGCCCTTTTTCTTGAAACTAGTGGTTTTGTTAACCATCAACACTTGATGCTCCTTTTTGATTTCTACCTCCGCGGCTTTCAGCATAGCGAAGAGCTCGGGAATAGTCTTGTTCATCCCTTGCATATTATAGTTCATCACAAAGCTCTTGTAGCTTGGTGGCAGTGATTGGAGAATTCTGTCAATGACGCAATCATCCGGAAGTGTAACTCCCAATTGAATCAAGTGATTATTATACCCAGACATTTTTAGTATATGCTCACTGACAAAACTGTTCTCATCCATCTTGCAGCTATAGAACTTATTGGAGACTTCATATCTCTCAATCCGGGCATTTGCTTGAAATATTAACTTCAACTCCTGGAACATCTCATATGCTCCATGACGTTCAAAACGTCGTTGAAGTCCCGGTTCTAAGCCGTAAAGCATGGCACACTGAACTATTGAGTAGTCATCAGCTTTGCTCTGCCAGACGTTCATAACTTCTGGCGTTGCTCTTGCAGCAGGCCTGGCACTTAGCGGTGCTTCCAGGACGTAATTCTTCTGTGCAGCAATGAGGATAATCCTCAGGTTACGGACCCAGTCCGTGTAATTGCTACCATCATCTTTCAACTTAGCTTTCTCAAGGAACGCATTAAAATTCAACGGAACAACAGCACGAGCCATCTATCTACAACATAAACAAGCAAGATACTATCAGGTACTAAGTTCATGATAATTTTTAAGTTCAGTTAATTTACTTAAGAACTCCCACTTAGACAGACATCCCTCTAATCCTCTAAGTGATTACGTGATCCAAATCAACTAAACCATAACCGATCATCACGTGATATGGAGTAGTTTTCAATGGTGAACATCAATATGTTGATCATATCTACTATATGATTCACGCTCGACCTTTCGGTCTCCGTGTTCCGAGGCCATATCTGTATATGCTTGGCTCGTCAAGTATAACCTGAGTATTCTGAGTGTGCAACTGTTTTGCACCCGTTGTATTTGAACGTAGAGCCTATCACACCCGATCATCACGTGGTGTCTCAGCACGAAGAACTTTTGCAACGGTGCATACTCAGGGAGAACACTCCTTGATAATTTAGTGAGAGATCATCTTATAATGCTACCGTCAATCAAAGCAAGATAAGATGCATAAAAGGATAAACATCACATGCAATCAATATAAGTGATATGATATGGCCATCATCATCTTGTGCTTTGTGATCTCCATCTCCGAAGCATCGTCATGATCACCATCGTCACCGGCGCGCCACCTTGATCTCCATCGTAGCGACGTTGTCGTCTCGCCAATCTTATGCTTCCACGACTATTACTACCGTTTAGTAATCTAGTAAAGCATTACATCGCGATTGCATTGCATACAATAAAGCGACAACCATATGGCTCCTGCCAGTTGTCGATAACTCGGTTACAAAACATGATCATCTCATACAATAAAATCAGCATCATGCCTTGACCATATCACATCACAACATGCCCTGCAAAAACAAGTTAGACGTCTTCTACTTTGTTGTTGCAAGTTTTACGTGGCTGCTACGGGCTTAAGCAAGAACACATCTCACCTACGCATCAAAACCACAACGATAGTTCGTCAAATAGACTCCGTTTTAACCTTCTCAAGGACCGGGCGTAGTCACACTTGGTTCAACTAAAGTTGGAGAGATAGTCTTCCGCAAGCCATCTATGTGCAAAGCACGTCGAGGGAACCGGTCTCGCATAAGAGTATGCGTAAGGTTGGTCCGGATCATCTCAACCAACAATACCGCCGAACCAACGTATGACATGCTGGTAGGCAGTATGACTTGTATCGCCCACAAATCACTTGTGTTCTACTCGTGCATATAACATCAAACCATAAAACCTAGGCTCGGATGCCACTGTTGGGGAACGCAGTAATTTCAAAAAATTTCCTACGCACACGCAAGATCATGGTGATGCACAGCAACGAGAGGGGAGAGTGTTGTCTACGTACCAACGCAGACCGACTGCGGAAGCGATCACACAACGTAGAGGAAGTAGTCGTACGTCTTCTTCCCGATCCGACCGATCCAAGCACCGTTACTCCGGCACCTCCGAGTTCTTAGCACACGTTCAGCTCGATGACGTTCCTCGGGCTCCGATCCAGCAAAGCGTCGAGGAAGAGTTCCGTCAGCACGACGGCGTGGTGACGATCTTGATGTACTACCGACGCAGGGCTTCGCCTAAGCACTGTAACGGTATGATCGAGGTGGAATTTGGTGGCAGGGGGCACCGCACACGGCTAAGGAACGATTAACTTGTGTGTCCGTTGTGGTGCCCCCTGCCCCCGTATATAAAGGCCAGGGGCAGGGGTTCGGCCGGCTAGGGGAGGGGAGGCGCAGGGAGGAGTCCTACTCCTGCCGGGAGTAGGACTCCTTCCCCCCAATCCTATTCCAACTAGGACTCAAGGGAGAAAGAGAGAGAAGGGGGGCCGGCCCCTTGTCCTATTCCTAATAGGACTCTAGGGGGCGCCGGCCAGCTAGAGGGCTGCCTCTTTTCTCTTTTCCACTAAGGCCCAATAGGCCCATTAGCCTCCCGGGGGGTTCCGGTAACCCTCCTGGTAATCCGGTAAAATCCCGATTTCACCCGGAACGCTTCCGGTGTCCAAACATAGGCTTCCAATATACCAATCTTTACGTCTCGATCATTTCGAGACTCCTCGTCATGTCCGTAATCTCATCCGGGACTCCGAACAACCTTCGGTACATCAAAATGCATAAACTCATAATAACTGTCATCGTAACGTTAAGCGTGCGGACCCTACGGTTCGAGAACAATGTAGACATGACTGAGACATGTCTCCGGTCAATAACCAATAGCGGGACCTGGATGCCCATATTGGCTCCTACATATTCTACGAAGATCTTTTATCGGTCAGACCGCATAACAACATACGTTGTTCCCTTTGTCATCGGTATGTTACTTGCCCGAGATTCGATCGTCGGTATCCAATACCTAGTTCAATCTCGTTACCGGCAAGTCTCTTTACTCGTTCCGTAATACATCATGTCACAACTAACTATTTAGTTGCAGTGCTTGCAAGGCTTATGTGATGTGTATTACCGAGAGGGCCCAGAGATACCTCTCCGATAATCGGAGTGACAAACCCTAATCTCGAAATACGCCAACCCAACATCTGCCATTGGAGACACCTGTAGTACTCCTTTATAATCACCCAGTTACGTTGTGACGTTTGGTAGTACCCAAAGTGTTCCTCTGGTAAACGGGAGTTGCATAATCTCATAGTTATAGGAACATGTATAAGTCATGAAGATAGCAATAGCAACATACTAAACGATCGGGTGCTAAGCTAATGGAATGGGTCATGTCAATCAGATCATTCAACTAATGATGTGACCTCGTTAATCAAATAACAACTCTTTGTTCATGGTTAGGAAACATAACCATCTTTGATTAACGAGCTAGTCTAGTAGAGGCATACTAGTGACACTCTGTTGGTCTATGTATTCACACATGTATTATGTTTCCGGTTAATACAATTCTAGCATGAATAATAAACATTTATCATGATACAAGGAAATAAATAATAACTTTATTATTGCCTCTAGGGCATATTTCCTTCAAGAACCACCTACTCATGTGTTGAGACCAAGATATTCCATTCCTACCATATGAATCTTGATCTCTAGCCTTCCCCAAGTTGCTTTCCACTCAAATGTTCTTTCCACCAGATCCAAATCCTATGAGAGAGAGTTGAGTGTTGAGGAGACTATCATTTGAAGCACAAGAGCAAGGAGTTCATCATCAACACACCATTTGTTACTTCTTGGAGAGTGGTGTCTCCTAGATTGGCTAGGTGTCACTTGGGAGCCTCCGACAAGATTGTGGAGTTGAACCAAGGAGTTTGTAAGGGCAAGGAGATCGCCTACTTCGTGAAGATCTACCGCTAGTGAGGCAAGTCCTTCGTGGGCGATGGCCATGGTGGAATAGACAAGGTTGCTACTTCGTGGACCCTTCGTGGGTGGAGCCCTCCGTGGACTCGCGCAACCGTTACCCTTCGTGGGTTGAAGTCTCCATCAACGTGGATGTAGGATAGCACCACCTATCCGAACCACGGAAAAACATCCATGTCTCCAATTGTGTTTGAATTCTCCAAACCCTTCCCTTTACATTCTTGCAAGTTGCATGCTTTACTTTCCGCTGCCAATATACTCTTTGCATGCTTGCTTGAATTGTGTGATGATTGCTTGACTTGTCCTAAAATAGCTAAAATCTGCCAAGAACTAAAATTGGGAAAAGGTTAAGTTTTTATTTGGTCAAGTAGTCTAATCACCCCCCCCCCCCCTCTAGACATACTTTCGATCCTACAAGTGGTATCAGAGCTTTGGTCTCCATTTGCTTTGATCTCCATAGCTTTTGGTGGTCATAGCCTTGGTTTCACAACCTAGGAGAGTATGGCGTCTAGCGAGGGAAATTATCACCGTAGAGGTCCTTACTTTGATGGTACTAATTTTGCTAGTTGGATGCATAAAATGAAAATGCATATTCTTGGACATAACCCCGCCGTTTGGGCTATTGTGTGTGTTGGTTTGCAAGGTGACTTCTTTGATGGGAGAGAACCAAACCGTGAAGCTACCGCGGATGAGTTGAAGATGTTGCAATACAATGCTCAAGCTTGTGATATTCTCTTCAACGGATTGTGCCTCGAAGATTTCAACAAAATCAGCCGTCTTGAGAATGCAAAGGAAATTTGGGACACTTTGATTGATATGCACGAAGGTACCGACTCCGTCAAGGAATCCAAGTTGGATGTGCTTCAAAGTCAACTTGACAAGTTCAAAATGAAGGATGGTGAAGGTGTCGCTGAAATGTACTCTAGGCTTGCTCTCATCACAAATGAGATTGCCGGCTTAGGAAGTGAAGAGATGACCGATAGATTCATCATCAAGAAGATTCTAAGAGCCTTGGATGGAAAATATGATACCGTGTGCACATTGATCCAAATGATGCCCAATTACAAAGATCTCAAGCCAACGGAGGTGATTGGAAGAATTGTTGCTCATGAGATGTCACTTAAGGATAAAGAGGAACTTCACAACAAATCAAGTGGTGCCTACAAAGCCTCATGTGAAGCCCCTACATCATCAAGTGAGAAACAAAACTTCAACGAAGAATTGAGCTTAATGGTGAAGAACTTCAACAAGTTCTACAAGAGTAGAAGCAAAGATAGAAGCTTCAAGTCAAGGTCCTACAATGACAAAAGATCTTCTAGTCGAGAGCGAAACTGCTACAATTGTGGAAGACCCGGACACTATTCCAATGAGTGTACGGCTCCCTACAAGAGAAGAGAAGATTCTCCAAAAAGAAGAAGCAAAGAATCACCACCAAGAGAGAGAAGGAGTAGAGATGATCGTTATGAACGAAGATACTCATGGAGAAGCAAGGATTCGGAAAGGAAGGAAAAATCATCAAGGAGCTACACAAAACGAAGACATCAAGCTCATGTTGGTGAATGGGTATTCGGCTCCGAATCCGGCAGCCACTCCAAGAGAAGTTATCACTCCGACTCTGAAGATACTCAAGATGAAGGTGTTGCCAGTCTAGCACTTGTGTCAACCAACTCCTACGACATATTTGACTCACCAAATGAAGGAATTGGAAGATGCTTCATGGCCAAAGGTCCTAAGGTAACACACCCCGAGTATGTTGATTTTAATAGTGATGAAGATGACTTGTTAGGTGATGATGATTTGCTTGTTGACAACTCTAGTGATGAATACTATGATGAAACGTCAATTAATCATGCTAATCAAGATAAAACGAATGACAATGATAAGGAGAAGATTGAGGCTCTAACTAAAGAACTAAACACTCTTAAGTTAGCTCATGAAACTATCTTCGAAGATCATCGAGAACTTTTAAGAGCTCATGAGAAGTTACGCTTTGAAAAGCTCAATCTTGAGCAAGAGCATGAGTTTTTAAAAGCAATCAATGATGATCTCCGCAAGAAAAGTTCTTCTTACATTGCCAAGCGTTTACTCTTATCCACTTACATGCCTCAAGTCAAGTCTAGTAACAAGAACAAGAAAGATTCTTCCTCTAGTAGTAACAATGATCATGCTAAATCCAATATTGTTGCTTCTAGTAGTTCTCTTGATTCCACTAATGATTCTCTTAGCCAAGTTACACTTGAGCAAGAAAATAGCTTATTGAAGGGAATTATATAGAAAGGAGTGTACAAAAGCCTTGCCGGGAGTAAGCAATTCGAGGAAATTGTGCGCAAGCAAGGAATGCACCGGAAGAATCAAGGTGTTGCTTTTGAACGAAAGTTCAATGCCAATGGAGTTGAATGGGAAGAAGATCAATACCCCAAGACAAAGTTTGTTCCTCAACAAGAGAAGTATGATACTTCCTTCAAGGGGACACAAGCTCAAGATGATCTTCCACCACAAGACTACAAGCAAAAAGGCAAGGACAAGCTTCAAGAGGAGATTGATGCATTTGAAGAAGCTCCTAAGACCCTAGTCAAGTGGATTCCCAAGACCACGTCAAGTTCCACTTCATCAAGTACGACTACAACTCCAAGGATTCCCATCAAGATGGTGTGGATACAAAAGAAGAAGAACTAGAGAGTTCTTGAGGGTGACTCCGCCAACATACTTCACTCTTATCATTTTGGCAAGAACAAGTGCAATCAACTTCCACATCTTGCACTAGTTCAAGGAGTCACAAACCCTCTTGTTGGTAAGACAAGGGACAAAGTAACCTAAAAGTTTTCATGGACATCATCTTGTGTGTGCATCACTCTATGTCTATGGATATCCTTGTTTGTTCCTTGTGGGACTAACCCATGTAGGTATTGAAAGTGCAATTCACTCAAATGGATAGCTCCAAGTGATCTACATAAACATTGAGCATCCACATCTTCAACATCTACATGAAGTCATCATCAACAAAACCAAAGGTTAGTTCATCCCTCTTAGGGGGGATATCACATCTAGGGGGAGCTTTACTCTAAGACTTGAGCTAAAGCAACTCTAAAGATGTTAACACAACAATGCTTTATATAAAAGAGGTAACCCCACTTGAGCTTAAACGATGAGTATGACCTATGATCAAGTGTTCTCACTTGACTCCTAAGTCAATATACTCATATATAGATGACCTAGTCATCGCAAATTGCTTGATAGATGCTAGAATTGGTTGTGCATGCTTTGTCACATATTTCATTTGCCATCTTATTGTGTGAGCATGTTGGTTGCATATTTTACTCATTCGAGGACATCCACTTGTTGTTTTGATTGTTTGGCTTTATTTTCTTTTGCCAAGTGGATGGACAAGAATGCCTAAGAACCTCCTCTAGCTATCTATGCTTTTCTCGTCTCAAACTCTATTCATGCTACATCACAAAATTTGATCAAGTCAGATTCGAACCACTCTGTGTGAGGAGCGCTCGGAGTCCCCGATTCGTCATAGACTTAAACTTCCAAAACCTCTTTATGATTCTCGGTCTGACCGATTCCTTACTTTCAGTCCTACCGAGATCATTAAGTTGATCTAGGTTTTCGATCTCGGTGCAACCGATTTGAACCATTCGGTCACACCGAGTTGCAACAACTATATACAGTTTTGCATCTCGGTGCCACCGAGTTGTTCCACTTGGTCACACCGATAGGGTTAGGCTATATATAGTCACGGGCAAAATTTGGAAATTTCTCCGAACCCCTTCGCCTGTGCGATAGCCTGCTCTGCCAACTTGGCCTCTGGATCGTCTCCTTGCTGCCAGCCGCCTCCAGTCGCTGGTCTTCGTTGCCGTCAACGGGAATTCTACCCCGCCGTTGCCGCTGTAGCGAGTCTCCGCCGAACTAGGGTATGGACTCGATCTTTGTGCTATTCCCTAATCCGATTCTTAGCACATTGTGATCATCATGATTCTTGCCACGTTTGATAAACTCCTATCCAGTCAATGAACTCGTAGATTAGGTTTAATTCGAAAATTTTAGGGTTAGGTTTCCGCCGAAACCATCTCGGACCCACCGAGTTGAAAAACTCGGTCCCACCGATTTGGCTTATGCCATTGCACAAGTGAGACTCGGTCTGAACGAGAATTACTTATCGGTGTGACCGATTTTGGAACTTTGTGAAACCCTAGTAGTCTCGGTGCCACCGAACTGTGACTCGGTCTGACCAGGTTCACTAGTTTAGGTTCCAAAACTGCTTCGGTATCACCGAGTTTAAAAATCGGTAGATCCGAGATGCTTTCAGTGGGAAACTAAAACTAAGTTTTTGAATTATTCTTTTGCAAAAATCTCTGCATTTTGTGATGCTCATCCACTCTATCTCATCTATAACCTATTCACAGGGTCAACAGTCAGAGTTTGCATCATGTCAGACCAAAGTGATAGCCAGAACCTGTCAGAATAGCAAGTGCAAATGAGTGAGGGCACTAGTCCCTCAAGTTCCTCAGATGATGGCAGTAGGAGCACCCCTAGCAATCTGCTTAAAGCTGCCACAAGACAGAGAAAGAAGAGAACCTCAGATTCAGAAGATGAGGATTATGTGGCAGAAGAGGAAGCAACTTCCAAGAGAGTTGAGCCAGCACAGGGCATAAAACCAGGGATGAAGATCAAAAGGCCAGCAGGCAGGCAGCCTATGTCAAAGGCTAGAGCTTCAACTGAGAAGCCCACTCCCATTGAGCCAGTTGCTGCTGAAGGCAAGAAGAGGAAAGAAAGGGTGAAGAAAACTGTAGCCAGAGTGCTTGGCAAGGCTTCCATCATGGAAGATGAGGAGGAAGAAGAAGAGGTAGCTGCACCAGCACCAAAGGCACCCAAGCTGATGGGTGATGCCATAAGATTAGGGGCAGCTGCTTCCAAGGCCAAGCCATCTTCAAAGCCAAAGCCAAAGAGAAATACAAGAAGCATCCCAGCTACTGAGAAGAACAAGGCCCCAGTGCCTGAAGCTGCAGAAGAAGAGGAAGAGAATGTTCTTAGAAAGCTCAAGCCCAAGATCCCAGACCACAACGATGCTCATCCTGTGGCTGAGGATATGAAACTCAGGAGAGATTCAGGGCTCCAGAAGTGGAGAGAAGCAGACCCGTATGCTTCAAGGAGAAGGACTGCAGTTGACTACCGGTTTCACACCAAGGAGCAGCAAGATTTTTATGAGACAGTGCTGCTAGACAAGAAGCCAATAGTCTGTGATATGACATGGGTCGATTGGCAATACATCAAGGATAATGAAGAGTACTACCCTGGAGTGCAGGACAGCTTCAAGGCATGTGGAGTAGAGGACTTTGTCGGGCAGAAGCTCACAAAGTGGAACAAGGAACTCATCATGCAGTTCTACTCCACAGCCCATTTTTATCCAGATGGTAGGATAATTTGGATGTCAAAGGGTACGAGGTACCAGTCTATAGTTGCTGAATGGGCTCGGCTGATCAATGCCCCAGAGGAGCAAGCAGATGACTTGGACGTTTATGCCAAGAAGAAGATGGACCACAACTCAATGTCAAACATGTACAAGGAGATTCCAAATGAAGCACTTGACACTTTCAAGTTTGGCTCAGTACACTATCTTCTGTCAGGGCTACCAACAATCAATTGGATACTGAGGCACACCTTATTGCCCAAGTCTGGAGATCACAAGATGATCAGAGGCCATGCAATCAACTTGCTTCATATCTTTGATGTGCCTCGGAAATTCAAGGTGATGAGCCTAATGGTAGAGACCATTAAGAGGACTGCAACAGACCAGAAGAGGAGTTGTGGATATGCCCCACAGATTCAGGAGCTCATCAACTCCAAGATGGGCACGGGCATATACTTGTTGGACAAGGAACACCTGCCCATCCGTCCAGATTTTGAAGATAATCAAGTTGTCATGACTGAGAATGAGCCATCATCTGCCCAAGCACAAGCCAAGAAGGAGAAGGCTAGGAAGGAGAAAGCTGCCAAGATGCCTACTCAAGAGGAGGCATCTGAATATTTCCTGAAAACCAAACAAGAGCAGCTTGGTTACTTGATTGCATCCACCCTGCGGATTGAGCAAGGACTAGCCACCCTAACTCAAAACCAGGCAAGCTTAGAGAGGATCATGGAACAAAAGTTCTATGACTTGGATGTCAAAGTGATAGAGATTCAGACTGCACTGGAGCAGCTCCAGGAGGACATGTAGGAGAGGAGAGGCAAGACTACAACTGATGCTTTTGCCAGAGTGCCACGAGGTCCGAGGTCATCTGCAGTGCCAGTTGCTGACACCAGAGCCACCACTTCTGCACCAGCCATAGCCTCAGTTCCACCAGCTCCGGCATTTACTTCAGCTCCAACTCCAGCGTCTACTTCAGCATCTACGAAAGCCTTCGTCCTTCGAGTGATACGAACTCCACCACCACCTAAAGATCAAGCCTGAGTGTCGACTTAGCACTATGCATTTTCTAGGAACTTTTTGGTAACTTGTTGCCAAAGGGGGAGAAAATGTATAGATCGTAGGCTTCGAGAGAGTGTGTTGCTTTTATTCTCTCTTGTTTTATTTGGTGGTTTTTCGAACTTTGTTTGCTTGTGTGCTTGAGATACTATGTCATTATCTGTGAGACATTGATGATCATGTGTTTGATCATAAGCTACACTTAATGCTTGCTTAATGCTATTATCCTATCTATATTATGTGATCATTCACTATTCTTGGTGATGAGTGCATGTATTTCACTCTTATCATTTTAAGCGCTCCACCAAGATGTATGTGACATGGAAGAGTAACCCATGACTCTAACTCTTTGTGCATTTGCAGTCCAAAGCAAATTTTAAATATGCACAAATTTAGGGGGAGCTCTTACTTATCACATACTTCTCAAAGCGACGATATATTTCATGCCTATTATCATTTGTCGAAGCTTTGATCTATATGTTGTCATCAATTAACAAAAAGGGGGAGATTGAAAGTGCAACTACCCCTAGGTGGTTTTGGTAATTCATAACAACATATAGCTCATTGAGCTAATGCTATTCCAAGATGATTATTTCAGGAAAGCTCAATGATTGGCATGGCATGGATGTGAAAGTGGAACCCTCAAAATGCTAAGGACAAAGGATTGGCTCAAGCTCAAAAGCTCAAGACTCTTCATTTTATATTTTAGTGATCCAAGATCACATTGAGTCTTTAGGAAAAGCTAATACTATCAAGGAGGGATGAGGTGTTGCTTAATCAGCCTCTTGCTTCATGTGCTTAGTGATATGCTCCAAAATCCTCAACCACTTTCCCATATCCACAAATGACCTAAACCCTAAGCCAAACTCGGTCATACCGATTCTATCTATCCGGCGCCACCGAGTTTCACTTCTCATAAGCCACTGCCAAACCCTAGCAATTTGGTTCTACCGATAGGGATCTCGGTCTCACCGAGATGGGATTGCAAACTCTCTATTTCCCTTTCGTAACTTTTCGGTCTCACCGAAAGAGCGGATCGGTCCCACCGAGATTGCAATGTAAACTCTGTGTTTCCCTTTTGTAACTTTTCGGTCTCACCGACAGAGCAAATCGGTCCCACCGAGTTTGCCTGACCAACTCTCTGGTTAGCTAATTACCAAATTCGGTCTCACCGAGTTTGTGTAATCGGTCTCACCGAGATTACGTTATGCCCAAACCCTAACAGAATTGGTCCTACCGAGTTGCATGTCAGTCCCACCGAAAATCTCTAACGGTCACTAGGTTTACCTTTTCGGTCCGACCGAGTTTGTTGATTCGGTCCCACCGAGATTGGTAGATTGTGTGTAACAGTTGGATTTTGTGTGGAGGCTATATATACCCCTCCACCTCCTCTTCATTCGTAGAGAGAGCCATCAGAACACATACACAATTCCAACTCATATGTTCTGAGAGAGAACCACCTACTCATGTGTTGAGACCAAGATATTCCATTCCTACCATATGAATCTTGATCTCTAGCCTTCCCCAAGTTGCTTTCCACTCAAATGTTCTTTCCACCAGATCCAAATCCTATGAGAGAGAGTTGATGTAACATCCCAAAATTCTAAATTTTGGAATGTTATATTAAATAAATAATTGTGATTGTTTGTTTGATTTTTGTGTGATTGGTTGTGTGAAACTGAGTGGAAATTGAAACTTTTGAAAGTTGAATGAGAGGGAATAAAAGGACTTTCCCAAAACTTTCATCTTGCATTTGGATCTCCCTGAGTTCAAATTCATTACAAAACCCTAGAGTGAAGATAATATGACTTCTTCCATTTAAAGAAATGAAAAGAGGTTTGAAAATGATTTGAATTTCCATTTGAAATATTTTAAATTTAGAAACTTTAAGCAACTCAATGAGTTCATGAGGGAAGATAAAATGACTTCTTCATATTTGAAGAAAGAGAGTTGGAAGTTTCAAAGAAATAAATTGGAAGTCACTTTGAAGTTATTTGAAATTCATTTTCCATTTGAAGTTGTTTGAAATTCCAAATTCAAATCCAATTGGGAGTTAGTTGAGTTTCTTTTCAAAATATTTTTCTCCTAAAAATAAATAAAAGAAAATGAGGGTAAAATGATTCCCTTCAATGGAAAATTAGGAGAAAATAAATTTTAAATCATTTTGCTATTTTAAAAATGATTTTATTGATTTTAGATGCAACAGTAGCACTGTTTAACTTTTATGATTTTTTTGGAATTTATTTGAACTTGGAAAATAGTTCATCTTATTCTTGGTATTTTTCTGAGCATTTTGGTATATAATATGCCTATATAGTTTTTTATTATTACTCAGTTTGTTTGCTTTTCTGATTGTAAAAAAAGAGAAAAAAAACTTTTATTAAAAAAAACGCACGCTCGCGCTGGCCAGCCGGCCCAGCCACAGGCCAGCGAGGCCATGGGCCAGCCGCAGTGCTAGGGGCCAGTGGCCTGCCAGGCCAGTGCCGCACGCACGAGCCGCTGCTCCTCCTGCGCTCGCTACCCGCTGCTGCCGCTGACGCATGGGGCCCAGCCCCCTCGTCCCTAACCTCCCGCTCGCCCTGCACGGGATCAGGAAACCGCGCCCGCACACCGAAACCGCCGGGCGAAGCCCTCGCAGATGAGCTTATCCTCGCGACTCGGCAGCCCCTCCCCGCGCCTATAAAAGCCCCTCGTCCTCCTCTCTCCATTCT
Organism: Triticum monococcum; assembly: GCA_034509565.1. Taxonomy (NCBI): domain Eukaryota; kingdom Viridiplantae; phylum Streptophyta; class Magnoliopsida; order Poales; family Poaceae; genus Triticum; species Triticum monococcum. The sequence goes on along the minus strand of CM067845.1, from coordinate 54,963,064 downwards.
TCCACTCCACATCGCCCCTCGGCCCTCGCATCGCTCGCCGTAGCCACTTGGATCTCGCCGGAGCCGTGCTAGTTCACTGGAGGATTTTGTCGCCCGTGAGCAACCCCGGCCTCCACCGACTACTTCTTTTTGCTGCCCGAGTCGAAGCGCATCTCGTTGACATCCTCCTCTTGTCCCTAGGTCACCAGAGACACCGTCCCGACGACCTGCGTCCTCGCCGAAGCACGGAGCCGCCGCCCTTCGCTCCACCCATCCCGACCACCCCGACGCGCGCCGTCACCACCACCGGACCACCCACCTCGCGCCCGTCTCATCCGTCCTCTTCCCCGCCGCTGAGGACCGCCGGAGTCGCCGCCCCATCACCGGCCAACGCCAGCGCCGCCGTCCCTGTTCGTCATCGTCGCCACTCTGAGCCACTGCCCCGTTCGCTTAGTTTAGGTTTTTTATATTTGAACTAGATCGGTTAACCGCGAGCTTTAGTAAACCGTTCGGTTTAGTCAAACCGATCTCCGGTTTATTTATTTTTCTAGCCGCCGCCGCTGTTTTGCCTACGTTACGATCGTTCGCCGTATAAGCTTCTGCAGCGAACACCTTTTGGCTAGTAGGAATCTGCCACGTGGCCAGGACTTGTTTGTGATAACTTTCTTCACCGTTCAGTCCCTGGAATTAGCAGTTTAGCCCCTAAACTTAGAATAGCCACAACTTTTTAACCGTAAGTCCACATTCGATGAAACCAGCGGCAAAATGTTCGTCTCGAATAGCTTTATCCAGAAAACCAACTTTGAAAACTTTTGGCCAAATTCAAATTTGAACTTTATTCAGATTTGAATTCAAACTTCAATTGGCCATATCTCCTAAACCGTAGCTCCGATTGACGTGATTCTTTTTGCACCGTGTCACCATTGCAAAACCCTATCACTAGGACCTATCTCACAATATTTTTCACACATTAGGATCTGTCCATAGTAGTTTTACTCGTATGCCTAGTAGGCACTGTGGTCCACGTCACAATCTTTGGCACCCATGCCCTATGTTGTTTTGCACTTAGTATTTACTTTTGATAGTTAAGTGTGTTGTGTGTTCATTTGGATTTTCCGAGTCTTTCCATGTTGCATGTTATTTGGTTCTCTGAAATGATTGCTTATGTGAATGCAATGCTTGACTTTATAGATTTTCATCGGAGAGTGACGAATAGTTCTATTAAGTAAATTTCTGAGAGTGATATAATCTTCATCAACTATTACCAAGGCAAGTTCACATTTGACCATTCTTCCAATTACCTATGTTTTTATATTATGCACTTAGTCCTTTTGTGGTAGGATTGCATGGTAGGATGTATTGTTGCCAGATGGCTATGTTGTTACCTAGTAGTTCATTGAGGTAGGTTTGAACCATATACCTTTGTCACCACCGCGTAAGTTTAATTTTGCCTCGCCAATGTAGACGTGGATTGGGAAGTGTTCATGGTGAGACATGAGTGACAAAGTAGTAATCAGGACCAAGACTTGTAAAGGAACTACCTGGGCGGTATTTGGTTTGGATGGTGGCGAAGTACAGTGGGAGCATGCATGGTTAATCCATGGTAGTGCACCACTAGTGGTCGACCGCCCAGGCTCAAAGAGATCAATCGTATTCTCATGTCTAGAAGCTTACGTGTGCAGCCACAAGTCAATATGGGCTCTGGCTTAGTTGAGTAGTTAGTGTGAACCCTTCCGGGATGGGCTAGCAGATGTAGAATGATGTAGGTGTACCGGCCTATCCGTGGGTTAAGGGGGAACATTTCTATGTCTCGGTCATCCTGTTCTCAAACGCCAGGCAGTGCGAGAACTTCAAGGGAGGCGATCGGGTCTTGTGGGGAAAAGTGCGCAAACCTCTGCAGAGTGTTAAAACCTAATCGATTAGCCGTGTCCCCGGTTACGGACAACTTGAGCATCTAGTAGTGGAAATGCTGGGAGATCTCATCACTCTTAATTAAACAGTTGGGGTTTTAAATGAAACTTTGGGAATGGATTAAGTTGGGTTTACCAACTCATCCTATGCTATACAGTAGTGGTAGAATAATGTCTTTTATTCTAGGAAAAAAACTAGCTTTATGCAAAAAAAACTGAACTTAGAGCTTTACACCAGCCAAATAGCATGTACAAATAGGTTCATTATTCTTATGATGTGACTTGCCAGTACATTCAATGTACTGACCTACAGGGCTGCAACGTCTTATGTTGCAGGGATTTTTTTTCTACGACGAGTAAGAGTTACGTTGTAGGGTTACGGTCTACACTCAACTTGCCGTTGGCGTTGATGGACTCCACACCCTTATGTTTGTTTCCGCTGAGACTTATGAGGTATATATCAGTTTTACATTATTTATACATGTGATTGCACTTTGATATATACATTGATGTACTGTGTGTGCCAGCATACCGATCTAGGGATGGCACGGATACACACAGGCTTGACCGTTTGAGGTCGGGTCGCTACAGAGATGGTATCAGAGCACATGTTGACTGTAGGGCGTAACCCTAGAAACTGGAAAGCTCTTAGGAAAGGATTTCTCTAAAACTTTATTTTTTTAAAAGATCCTTTACCTCTCTTCTTTTCCGAGCTTTATCAAATCTTTTCTTTTACCTCAAATAGTTAGACAAACCCCGTTCCCTTTGGACCACACGGAGGATGAACTGAAGCCACTCCGAGAATGACAAGATATCATACTTCACCATACACTAGGAGAGTTGAAGCTACAATAGTCGAAGCCTCCGAAGAATTGAAGAATTTGAAGACACGGAAGAATTCCAAGATTTATATGAACTTTAGAGGACCTAACCCCTGTTGTATACTTACGTTAGATGCGATGTTTGTGAGCTGTCATTGTTTGATGTTTTTCCCGACAGCCACAAATAAAACTTATTTTCAAAACTATATTGTGTGTATTGTGTGTATCCCTCTTATCTCATCCCGAAACCCTTGGACCCAATAGACGATGAATGAAGATGGACTTGCATTCTCTGAACCGATCACTCAATTGGAGGCAGAACTATGGATTCAAAGCATGTAGAATCACTTCAGGAGCAATTTGGTTGCAAGGGAGTATGAGGTTCAATACGCTCTTCAGTACTTTACAAAAAGTGTTGCAACCTGGTGGAAAATGCATCAGGCCATACAAGGATGTAAGGGAGCAAAAACTTGGGAGGAATTCAAGATGACTCTACTGAGGTCTCGTCTTATTCAGAAGCCCTATGGCAATAAAATTAAGAAACCTTGTGCATGCAAGATTTGTGGTGAGATAGGACATACCCATGAAGAACACAAGGATGTATGCCCTCATTGTGAAGGAAATCACCAAGCTGAAGAATGTCCAACCATGAAGGTTACTTGTTTCTTGTGTGAAGGAACTACACACTACCCTGCCCAATGTCATATTTATCCCAAGGTACACGAAATTAGCAAGCAGCAGAAGGGATCAATGAAAGAAGCCCTCAGGGAAAGCTTAAAAGAACCGGTGATGAAGGAAGACATTGACGACCCTAATGGAGAAGGCCTAAACAGATTTTACTCCAATGTCTGCTATTCATGTGGAGAAGAAGGACATTTTTCTCAGTATTGCACGAAGGAAAGCCAAGAGTATCTGGGAGACTTCCCGATGGAAGAAGTGGAGTTTGATCGACAAGAGATAGAAGAATTGATCGGAACAAAGAAGTCCAGGAAGAGAAAGCGCATGTGTCCCCAGAACAACCCAGTTTCTGCAGAAAAGGACCTGAGTCAAATCACTTGTTACAGGTGCAAGGATTTAGGTCATTACGCTAGCAAATGCCCAGCAAGGAAGCCAAGAACCCAAGGAGCCAAGATAACCACCAGGAAGCCCTAGATTTGTCTCACGCCATTTGATTACGCTGCAAAGGAGTAGGACATTTTGTCAGAGAATGTTCAGATCCGAGGAAAGCTTGAGCTGAGTAGTTGAGATCTTGAGATTGGAATAAAGCATGTAATAAATGTGGAATACACTTTTATTTTTGGGGATATTGAGTTGAGTTATGAAATGGAAATTGTAATAGCTCATGAAGTAATAAAAGTTGATGTGGTTGGAATCTCATGTGAAATGTTATGAGTTGTTGTTGAGTGTGAGTGCCTCTCTCACTATGTCACCCAGACTTAAACCTTGAACCCATGGCCAAGCTGACCCCAAACCTTTCCCCGAAAAATAACCACATTTCACCAAAGGAAATACATACAGTATCCTGAGTACCCCTTCTATCTTATACCTGCACCCTTTACGAGTCTTTTCTCAAGGGCCCGGAAACGATCATGACCCTGACTAGTGATCAGGATTACCCAAAAATCCTGAAGGACATGATGAATCATATTCATCCTGAAGGAGATGCAAACTACAAGGGTTATTCTTTCATGGAGAATGGAGTTGAACTTTGGTACGTGGAGGTACACCTCCACCGCGTGAAGGGAGTTTGCCCAAAGACTATGGGACAATGCTTTTTCATTTCTTGAGTACCACGAGCAACATTGTTTGATTCTGTTCGTGAAGCTGCTATGGAAGCCATACGTCAGATTGGAGAAATACTAGAAGCAAGACTCCGTCACACTCAGGAATACTTGAGGGAGGTGCATGCAGAAATGATGGAGATGAAGCTCATGGCCACCATGATGAAGTAAAAGGTCGATGATTTCAAGGATCACATCGCATTCCGGTGGGACTAAAACATCTTCAAGTAGGACAAATGAATAAAGATGGAAGTAATGCTTGACCATACCAAACTATGTGGGTGGCGGCTTTTGTAATAGAGTACTTTTGAAATTTGAGTTTTGAGTAGTGGTTAAGGATGTAATAAAGGATTTGATATGAAGAGGATATGAATTATGTATGAACCAGTGCATTTTTGGCTATACTTGTCTGTGTGAACAATTGACCGATGGAAAGGAAAATGTTGTTCCATATAAAGTTGGAGTTTGGACAAATGAGTTGGAGTTTTGTTTTAGTTATGATGGTTGCCCCAAGAGTAGGCAGGAATGAAGTGATATTGGATTTAAAGGAGATGTAATGTTGGAATATGGAACAATAGTAGCTCCAAGGATGAGTTAAAGTTATACAAGTGTTGAAGTGGGCCATAAACCACAGGACCAAGGATTTGATAAGGAAACAAGCACAATCTTGTTGAAGAAAAGAATTCTAAAGGAAGCTGTGATTTCATCAGTAGACGTTCCATAGGAGGTTACGTAAACCCGAGAGTTGTGAAGAAGTGATAGAGATTTTGTTTGGCTTGCAGAACAAATGGATTTACCCGAACCCAGTTCGTGGAGAAGAGAAGTTCGGCAATGCTTGTGAGGATGCCTAAGTGTTAGAATACGTGATTCACTATCTGCGTATGTGGTAATGATTCAAGTACGGGATGGATTGGCCCCCATACCGAAGACTTCTATCATGAGCTATCATATGTTGATGGGAAAATCAGAGAGACTTGAAACCCTAGAAGAGTGTCGACACGACAAGCCAAAAGCCTTAGAATGGCAGGATGATGGAAACCCTGTACATGCACCTATTGCCAATCATAGGTTATGCTGTGAGGTTCATCCCAGACCCATTTCCTGCTGGAGGAACCAGTAATTGTTGACCACCATGAGACTTACGATAGTTGTTTACCATTGGCGACAGACATGTCAGCTAAGAAGATCCAGTCTCGGAAGGATCATATTTTGATGCAAGGACTCCTGATTTTGAGGAAAAGGCCATGCCCTTACCAGAAGAGCAAAAGTGAAGGAGTTATCTCGGAGAATATGAGAAGACTGACACCGTCAACACAAAAGATGGAGTACATGAGTGTTGTTGGAACCGTGACCATGCTTCTAAGGGTGGTAGCGCCCCATACCATGTGTTGATGAATGGATTTTCAAGGAGACCCCCCAAACCAAACCTTCCTTCTAGCCTCTCTGAATCTCGAGGACGAGATTCATTTTAAGGGTACTAGTTTGTAACATCTCAAAATTCTAAATTTTGGAATGTTATATTAAATAAATAATTGTGATTGTTTGTTTGATTTTTGTGTGATTGGTTGTGTGAAACTGAGTGGAAATTGAAACTTTTGAAAGTTGAATGAGAGGGAATAAAAGGACTTTCCCAAAACTTTCATCTTGCATTTGGATCTCCCTGAGTTCAAATTCATTACAAAACCCTAGAGTGAAGATAATATGACTTCTTCCATTTAAAGAAATGAAAAGAGGTTTGAAAATGATTTGAATTTCCATTTGAAATATTTTAAATTTAGAAACTTTAAGCAACTCAATGAGTTCATGAGGGAAGATAAAATGACTTCTTCATATTTGAAGAAAGAGAGTTGGAAGTTTCAAAGAAATAAATTGGAAGTCACTTTGAAGTTATTTGAAATTCATTTTCCATTTGAAGTTGTTTGAAATTCCAAATTCAAATCCAATTGGGAGTTAGTTGAGTTTCTTTTCAAAATATTTTTCTCCTAAAAATAAATAAAAGAAAATGAGGGTAAAATGATTCCCTTCAATGGAAAATTAGGAGAAAATAAATTTTAAATCATTTTGCTATTTTAAAAATGATTTTATTGATTTTAGATGCAACAGTAGCACTGTTTAACTTTTATGAATTGTTTTGGAATTTATTTGAACTTGGAAAATAGTTCATCTTATTCTTGGTATTTTTCTGAGCATTTTGGTATATAATATGCCTATATAGTTTTTTATTATTATTCAGTTTGTTTGCTTTTCTGATTGTAAAAAAAAAAGAAAAAAACTTTTATTAAAAAAAACGTACGCTCGCGCTGGCCAGCCGGCCCAGCCACAGGCCAGCGAGGCCATGGGCCAGTCGCAGTGCTAGGGGCCAGTGGCCTGCCAGGCCAGTGCCGCACGCACGAGCCGCTGCTCCTCCTGCGCTCGCTACCCGCTGCTGCCGCTGACGCATGGGGCCCAGCCCCCTCGTCCCTAACCTCCCGCTCGCCCTGCACGGGATCAGGAAACCGCGCCCGCACGCCGAAACCGCCGAGCGAAGCCCTCGCAGATGAGCTTATCCTCGCGACTCGGCAGCCCCTCCCCGCGCCTATAAAAGCCCCTCGTCCTCCTCTCTCCATTCTGCCACTCCACATCGCCCCTCGGCCCTCGCATCGCTCGCCGTAGCCACTTGGATCTCGCCGGAGCCGTGCTAGTTCACCGGAGGATTTTGTCGCCCGTGAGCCACCCCGGCCTCCATCGACTACTTCTTTTTGCTGCCCGAGTCGAAGCGCATCTCGTTGACATCCTCCTCTTGTCCCTAGGTCACCAGAGACACTGTACCGACGACCTGCGTCCTCGCCGAACCACGGAGCCCCCGCCCTTCGCTCCACCCATCCCGGCCACCCCGACGCGCGCCGTCACCACCACCGGACCGCCCACCTCGCGCCCGTCTCGTCCGTCCTCTTCCCCGCCGCTGAGGACCGCCGGAGTCGCCGCCCCATCACCCGCCAACGCTAGTGCCGCCGTCCCTGTTCGTCATCGTCGCCACCGTGAGCCACTGCCCCGTTCGCTTAGTTTAGGTTTTTTTATATTTGAACTAGATCGGTTAACCGCGAGCTTTAGTAAATCGTTCGGTTTAGTCAAACCGATCTCCGGTTTATTTATTTTTCTAGCCGTCGCCGCTGTTTTGCCTACGTTACGATCATTCGTCGTATAAGCTTCTGCAGCGAACACCTTTTGGCTAGTAGGAATCTTCCACGTGGCCAGGACTTGTTTGTGATAACTTTCTTCACCGTTCAGTCCCTGGAATTAGCAGTTTAGCCCCTAAACTTAGAATAGCCACAACTTTTTAACCGTAAGTCCACATTCGATGAAACCAGCGGCAAAATGTTAGTCTCGAATAGCTTTATCCAGAAAACCAACTTTGAAAACTTTTGGCCAAATTCAAATTTGAACTTTATTCAGATTTGAATTCAAACTTCAATTGGCCATATCTCCTAAACCGTAGCTCCGATTGACGTGATTCTTTTTGCACCGTGTCACCATTGCAAAACCCTATCACTAGGACCTATCTCACAATATTTTTCACACATTAGGATCTGTCCATAGTAGTTTTACTCGTATGCCTAGTAGGCACTGTGGTCCACGTCACAATCTTTGGCACCCATGCCCTATGTTGTTTTGCACTTAGTATTTACTTTTGATAGTTAAGTGTGTTGTGTGTTCATTTGGATTTTCCGAGTCTTTTCATGTTGCATGTTATTTGGTTCTCTGAAATGATTGCTTATGTGAATGCAATGCTTGACTTTATAGATTTTCATCGGAGAGTGACGAATAGTTCTATTAAGTAAATTTCTGAGAGTGATATAATCTTCATCAACTATTACCAAGGCAAGTTCACATTTGACCATTCTTCCAATTACCTATGTTTTTATATTATGCACTTAGTCCTTTTGTGGTAGGATTGCATGGTAGGATGTATTGTTGCCAGATGGCTATGTTGTTACCTAGTAGTTCATTGAGGTAGGTTTGAACCATATACCTTTGTCACCACCGCGTAAGTTTAATTTTGCCTCGCCAATGTAGACGTGGATTGGGAAGTGTTCATGGTGAGACATGAGTGACAAAGTAGTAATCAGGACCAAGACTTGTAAAGGAACTACCTGGGCGGTATTTGGTTTGGATGGTGGCGAAGTACAGTGGGAGCATGCATGGTTAATCCATGGTAGTGCACCACTAGTGGTCGACCGCCCAGGCTCAAAGAGATCAATCGTATTCTCATGTCTAGAAGCTTACGTGTGCAGCCACAAGTCAATATGGGCTCTGGCTTAGTTGAGTAGTTAGTGTGAACCCTTCCGGGATGGGCTAGCAGATGTAGAATGATGTAGGTGTACCGGCCTATCCGTGGGTTAAGGGGGAACATTTCTATGTCTCGGTCATCCTGTTCTCAAACGCCAGGCAGTGCGAGAACTTCAAGGGAGGCGATCGGGTCTTGTGGGGAAAAGTGCGCAAACCTCTGCAGAGTGTTAAAACCTAATCGATTAGCCGTGTCCCCGGTTACAGACAACTTGAGCATCTAGTAGTGGAAATGCTGGGAGATCTCATCACTCTTAATTAAACAGTTGGGGTTTTAAATGAAACTTTGGGAATGGATTAAGTTGGGTTTACCAACTCATCCTATGCTATACAGTAGTGGTAGAATAATATCTTTTATTCTAGGAAAAAAACTAGCTTTATGCAAAAAAACTAAACTTAGAGCTTTCCACCAGCCAAATAGCATGTACAAATAGGTTCATTATTCTTATGATGTGACTTGCCAGTACATTCAATGTACTGGCCTATAGGGCTGCAACGTCTTATGTTGTAGGGATTTTTTTCTATGATGAGTAAGAGTTACGTTGTAGGGTTACGGTCTACACTCAACTTGCCGTTGGCGTTGATGGACTCCACACCCTTATGTTTGTTTCCGCTGAGACTTATGAGGTATATATCAGTTTTAAATTATTTATACATGTGATTGCACTTTGATATATACATTGATGTACTGTGTGTGCCAGCATACCGATCCAGGGATGGCATGGATACACAAAGGCTTGACCGTTTGAGGTCGGGTCGCTACAGTGAGTGTTGGGGAGACTATCATTTGAAGCACAAGAGCAAGGAGTTCATCATCAACACACCATTTGTTACTTCTTTGAGAGTGGTGTCTCCTAGATTGGCTAGGTGTCACTTGGGAGCCTCCGACAAGATTGTGGAGTTGAACCAAGGAGTTTGTAAGGGCAAGGAGATCGCCTACTTCGTGAAGATCTACCGCTAGTGAGGCAAGTCCTTCGTGGGCGATGGCCATGGTGGAATAGACAAGGTTGCTACTTCGTGGACCCTTCGTGGGTGGAGCCCTCCGTGGACTCGCGCAACCATTACCCTTCGTGGGTTGAAGTCTCCATCAACGTGGATGTAGGATAGCACCACCTATCCGAACCACAGGAAAACATCCGTGTCTCCAATTGCGTTTGAATTCTCAAAACCCTTCCCTTTACATTCTTGCAAGTTGCATGCTTTACTTTCCGCTGCCAATATACTCTTTGCATGCTTGCTTGAATTGTGTGATGATTGCTTGACTTGTCCTAAAATAGCTAAAATCTGCCAAGAACTAAAATTGGGAAAAGGTTAAGTTTTTATTTGGTCAAGTAGTCTAATCACCCCCCCTCTAGACATACTTTCGATCCTACACAACCAAGGGAAGGCGGCAAAGGAAAAAGTCAAAGAGCAATAAGCAAGAAGAGATAAAATGCGGATAAATATTTACATAGAAAGGCCCTTGGCCGAGTCATCAAATAGAAGTTCAAGATACACCCGGTGGGTGGAATTGTGCAAAATAACAAGTTCATCGAGACTGCTAAGCAGGTAAAACAAAGATAAAGTGGCAGCCTAGGAAGCCGCGGATGGACTCGAAGGACCGGAGGGGTCGGCGGTGCCAATTGCTGGGGCGGCCGGCTGGTTGGTCTCCGCTTGATCACCTCTGGCGACAGCTGGCTCAGTTGGGTGCGGCTCGTTGCTAGAGGCGCGGTCGAGCTGGGGCTGGCCGTCTGCCTCGACCTCTGGTGCCTCCTCCTCATCTCCTTCCTCCTCCTCGCCTTCCTCTTCGCCACTGGAGTCGATCACCTCCGCCGAGTCCTCGCCGTCGTCCGGGTTCAGCCCGAACCACTCCGGCGGTGCCTCCTCGCCGTTCTCAGTCCGCTCTGGGACAAAGACGCTGGTGTCGGTGTACTCGGCGATCGACGCGGCGCACTTGACAAGATCATCCTCCACCGCTGCCAGCTTCGCCTGAGCTTCCAGCCGGAACGTGGCTAACTGGGCTAAACTCAGCCTAGGATACCACGCCTTGGTGAATTCTAAAGCCCGGCGTGCTCCAGCCCGGGCTGAGGAACCCTTCCAGGCCTCAAGACGGCCGGCTACTACCTCCAGCCAGTTGGTAGTCCGACTGGGGGTGCGTGGTGCCTGCATATCCGGCCACAGGGCGGCAATCGCCTAGGTGCCGACAGGTTGAAGCCGGCGCAGCATCCGGTGGGCCGACCAAAGGCGGGCCTCGATGCTAAGAATCTGCTCGCCAAGAGTTCGGGGGGCGTTGGTGGCGATCTGTGCGCCGTCCGCCCTTCGTGCTTCACGATCAGCCTCGATGGCTTGATTGGCGGCATCGGAATGGCCGGGGAAGAAGTCTGCTAAGGAAGAAGAGCGAAGAAACAAGGTTAAAAATTTAAGGCCGACTCAGCCAGCAGTCGGCAGCCTAGAAAAGGAAATGAGGAGAAGCTCACCATCGACAAGATCTTCGATTGCTTGGAATCCGGAGACCAGCGTCGCCTCCTTGTTGATCCAGGAGGAGCGCTCAGACGCAAATTCGGCAAGAAGGGCGGTATCCTTGTCCTCCGCCTCCTTCTGGGCCCTCTGGAGCAGCTCCTTCTGCTCTGTCAGCTGCGTAGCCAGCGGGTCGCGCTCCTCCATCAGCCAGCCGCACTCCTCCTCCTTGATGCGCAGCGCGGTGTTGACTTCACCCAACTGCTGCTGAAGGGCGACGTTGGCCTCTGAAGAAGGAAAGGGAGGGGTGTCAGTCATCAACAAAGAAGAAAGGTCGCCGGGGAGATCCGGCCCGACTGCTCAGCAGTCGGCCCCAATCTCAGGGACTACAGCCCGCAGGTGCGCCAGCGCGCCCCCACGGAAAAAGAAGAAGACTCACCCCGGCTGTCTGACAAGTCAGCGGTCCGCTTGGCCAGCTCCTCAACATTGGCATTGAAGGAAACTCGGGGACTACACCCAGTGGGTGCGCTGGCGCGCCCCCACAAAGAAAAACAAGGAAGGCAAAAACAAAAAGGAAGGATGCGTACCCAGATGGCTGTTCACGATGCTAGATATGCCTTGGTGCACTCCTTGATGGCATCGCCCTTGGCCCGGAGCTTGGCTTGGACGTCCAAGAGCACCCGGTTCAACGGGTCGTCCCGCCTCCCCGCACCCACCCAGTGGGCGCGACGCTCGACACCTTGGTGTCCGGGATGGTGGAGCTCGCAGCATCGGTCTCCAAAGGGTGCGGTGCTGAGGCCGCCTTCGCAAGACGGCGGCGCGTCGGCATGCTGACCTCAAGGGCCAGGCCCGTCGCCGCCATGCCTCTGGTTGGCGGCACTGGCGGGTTCGCCGGTTGCCCGCCTGGCGCGCTTCCGGAGGGTGGCGGCGGCACAATGACTTCCGGCGTGGTGGTGATGTCGGCGTCCATCTCCATGACCGGGTTCTCGTCGCCGACTTCCCCAGTCTGCACCGTGAACTCCGGTGGCGGAGGCGCAGAGTTCAAGGGGACGACAAACACCGCCAGCTGGCGGTGTGCGGCTTCCTCAGCGCGCTTCTTCTCTGCATCGGTGGCCTCGGCTTCCGCCAGCTTCTTCAGGGCGGCGGCCTCCGCCTTGCCGGCTTCTGCCTTCTTCAGGCGGGCGGCTTCCCGCTCCTCACGTGCCTCCCGTGCGTTCCGCTCCGTCGCCTCCCGGAGGTCGGCGGCAGGATCAATCCACCGGGTGGTGGAGGAGGTCTCCGCCGACTTTACGACGGAGCCAGCGGCCGACTTCTCAAGAGAGAGCGGGGCCCTAAAGTCGGGAAAATAAAGTAAAGGGGATTTCAGACAGACTCAATAAAGAAATGTGAAGGCACAAAGGGAGGTAGTACTTACGCCGAAATCAGCTACGGCATCTTCACCACCTTGTGGAAGCGGTTGGCCTTTGCAGCCGCTTCGTCCCGCTTGGTTGCCGCGGCTGAGCCCTTGGGCTTTTTCGGCTGGCTGCCGAACAGGCTCGTCCCGGCCCTGCACTTCTTGCCGCCGCCCTGAGCGTCCGGTGGGGCTGATGAGCCCGCGCCCGGCTGGCCGGCTCCTGGCTGGTAGCGCGGCGCGACCTCCTCGTCATCATCAGGCCAATCCTCGAGACTGGCCCCAAGGCTCGGGCCACATGCTGCGTCGCCTCCTCCCTCGGCGTCGTCCTCCAGGGCCGCCGCTCCCAAGTCGGGGTCATCCACATCGCTCTCCGCTCGGTCGGGGAGGAACTCGCGGTCTGGCCCCACGGTGCTGGCTGCCGGCTGGAGGGGGGGGGTTCTGACCAAAGCCGACTGGTCAGAACGGACAAGACAGACTCGGCAGTAAAGATGTTAGGAGAATCGAAGAAAAAGAGAGAAGGAAAACGGGTCACCAGAGGCGGAGGGGCAGCTCGTGAATATGGCTCCTTGCCGAACTGCCACTCTTCGTTGAGGTCGCAACTTGCAGGATAGTTCACCATGTAGGCTACCTCCTCGTGAGGCATCTCCTTGGTGCACATCTGACTCAGGTCCCGGTGCCCGCTCATCTGACAGATCATGTGGGGCGACTTTGGAGGGGAAGCACTTGGCGCGCCACAAAGGCGGCCAGCAAGTCCGGCCCGGTCAGGCCCTCTGACTGCGCCAGCACTCGAAGCCGCGCAACGGCGTCGGCTCCTGCAGGCATCAACGTCCGGGCCCGGTGCGACCAGTTGGGCTGCCTCCCAGCTGGCGGGCCGGCTACGTAGGCCGGTAGGTTGACCCAATCACCCTCCGCGGAAACATTATTCATGTAGAAGTACGACCGCTGCCACATCTTCACCGACTTGATCAGCCTGATGGAGGTAAATGGGTTGTCGGCCCCCGACCTCCGCACGGCGATGAACGCACCGCACTGAGCCGGCACGCCCGCGGCTTGGGTACCGAGCTTGGAGTAGAAGAACCCCCCCCCCCCCCCAGAGCTCGATGGTGGGGAGAACGCCGATGAAGCCTTCGCACAGGGTGACGAAGGCGGACAGTAGCACCACCGTGTTGGGGGTGAGGTGTTGGGGAACGCAGTAATTTCAAAAAATTTCCTACGCACACGCAAGATCATGGTGATGCACAGCAACGAGAGGGGAGAGTGTTGTCTACGTACCAACGCAGACCGACTGCGGAAGCGATCACACAACGTAGAGGAAGTAGTCGTACGTCTTCTTCCCGATCCGACCGATCCAAGCACCGTTACTCCGGCACCTCCGAGTTCTTAGCACACGTTCAGCTCGATGACGTTCCTCGGGCTCCGATCCAGCAAAGCGTCGAGGAAGAGTTCCGTCAGCACGACGGCGTGGTGACGATCTTGATGTACTACCGACGCAGGGCTTCGCCTAAGCACTGTAACGGTATGATCGAGGTGGAATTTGGTGGCAGGGGGCACCGCACACGGCTAAGGAACGATTAACTTGTGTGTCCGTTGTGGTGCCCCCTGCCCCCGTATATAAAGGCCAGGGGCAGGGGTTCGGCCGGCTAGGGGAGGGGAGGCGCAGGGAGGAGTCCTACTCCCGCCGGGAGTAGGACTCCTTCCCCCCAATCCTATTCCAACTAGGACTCAAGGGAGAAAGAGAGAGAAGGGGGGCCGGCCCCTTGTCCTATTCCTAATAGGACTCTAGGGGGCGCCGGCCAGCTAGAGGGCTGCCTCTTTTCTCTTTTCCACTAAGGCCCAATAGGCCCATTAGCCTCCCGGGGGGTTCCGGTAACCCTCCCGGTAATCCGGTAAAATCCCGATTTCACCCGGAACGCTTCCGGTGTCCAAACATAGGCTTCCAATATACCAATCTTTACGTCTCGATCATTTCGAGACTCCTCGTCATGTCCGTAATCTCATCCGGGACTCCGAACAACCTTCGGTACATCAAAATGCATAAACTCATAATAACTGTCATCGTAACATTAAGCGTGCGGACCCTACGGTTCGAGAACAATGTAGACATGACTGAGACATGTCTCCGGTCAATAACCAATAGCGGGACCTGGATGCCCATATTGGCTCCTACATATTCTACGAAGATCTTTTATCGGTCAGACCGCATAACAACATACGTTGTTCCCTTTGTCATCGGTATGTTACTTGCCCGAGATTCGATCGTCGGTATCCAATACCTAGTTCAATCTCGTTACCGGCAAGTCTCTTTACTCGTTCCGTAATACATCATGTCACAACTAACTATTTAGTTGCAGTGCTTGCAAGGCTTATGTGATGTGTATTACCGAGAGGGCCCAGAGATACCTCTCCGACAATCGGAGTGACAAACCCTAATCTCGAAATACGCCAACCCAACATCTGCCATTGGAGACACCTGTAGTACTCCTTTATAATCACCCAGTTACGTTGTGACGTTTGGTAGTACCCAAAGTGTTCCTCTGGTAAACGGGAGTTGCATAATCTCATAGTTATAGGAACATGTATAAGTCATGAAGATAGCAATAGCAACATACTAAACGATCGGGTGCTAAGCTAATGGAATGGGTCATGTCAATCAGATCATTCAACTAATGATGTGACCTCGTTAATCAAATAACAACTCTTTGTTCATGGTTAGGAAACATAACCATCTTTGATTAACGAGCTAGTCTAGTAGAGGCATACTAGTGACACTCTGTTGGTCTATGTATTCACACATGTATTATGTTTCCGGTTAATACAATTCTAGCATGAATAATAAACATTTATCATGATACAAGGAAATAAATAATAACTTTATTATTGCCTCTAGGGCATATTTCCTTCAGTCTCCCACTTGCACTAGAGTCAATAATCTAGATTACACTGTAATGATTCTAACACCCATGGAGCCTTGGTGCTGATCATGTTTTGCTCGTGGAAGAGGCTTAGTCAACGGGTCTGCAACATTCAGATCCGTATGTATCTTGCAAATCTCTATGTCTCCCACCTGGACTAAATCCCGGATGGAGTTGAAGCGTCTTTTGATGTGCTTGGTTCTTTTGTGAAATCTGGATTCCTTTGCCAAGGCAATTGCACCAGTATTGTCACAGAAGATTTTCATTGGACCCGATGCACTAGGTATGACACCTAGATCGGATATGAACTCCTTCATCCAGACTCCTTCGTTTGCTGCTTCCGAAGCAGCTATGTACTCCGCTTCACATGTAGATCCCGCTACGACGCTTTGTTTAGAACTGCACCAACTGACAGCTCCACCGTTTAAAGTAAACACGTATCCGGTTTGCGATTTAGAATCGTCCGGATCAGTGTCAAAGCTTGCATCAACGTAACCTCTTACGGTGAGCTCTTTGTCACCTCCATATACGAGAAACATATCCTTAGTCCTTTTCAGGTATTTCAGGATGTTTTTGACCGCTGTCCAGTGATCCACCCCTGGATTACTTTGGTACCTCCCTGCTAAACTTATGGCAAGGCACACATCAGGTCTGGTACACAGCATTGCATACATGATAGAGCCTATGGCTGAAGCATAGGGAACATCTTTCATATTCTTTCTATCTTCTGCAGTGGTCGGGCATTGAGTCTGGCTCAACTTCACACCTTGCAATACAGGCAAGAACCCTTTCTTTGCTTGATCCATTTTGAATTTCTTCAAAATCTTGTCAAGGTATGTGCTTTGTGAAAGTCCAATTAAGCGTTTTGATCTATCTCTATAGATTTTTATGCCTAATATGTAAGCAGCTTCCCCAAGGTCTTTCATCGAAAAACTTTTATTCAAGTATCCCTTTATGCTATCCAGAAATTCTACATCATTTCCAATGAGTAATATGTCATCCACATATAATATCAGAAATGCTACAGAGCTCCCACTCACTTTCTTGTAAATACAGGCTTCTCCAAAAGTCTGTATAAACCCAAATGCTTTGATCACACTATCAAAGCGTTTATTCCAACTCCGAGATGCTTGCACCAGTCCATAGATGGATCGCTGGAGTTTGCACACTTTGTTAGCTCCCTTTGGATCAACAAAACCTTCTGGTTGCATCATATACAACTCTTCTTCCAGAAATCCATTCAGGAATGCGGTTTTTACATCCATTTGCCAAATTTCATAATCATAAAATGCGGCAATTGCTAACATGATTCTGACAGACTTAAGCATCGCTACGGGTGAGAAAGTCTCATCGTAGTCAACTCCTTGAACTTGTCGAAAACCTTTCGCGACAAGTCGAGCTTTGTAGACAGTAACATTACCATCAGCGTCAGTCTTTTTCTTAAAGATCCATTTATTCTCAATTGCTTGCCGATCATCGGGCAAGTCAACCAAAGTCCATACTTTGTTCTCATACATGGATCCCATCTCAGATTTCATGGCTTCAAGCCACTTTGCGGAATCTGGGCTCACCATCGCTTCTTCATAGTTCGTAGGTTCATCATGATCTAGTAGCATGACTTCCAGAACAGGATTACCGTACCACTCTGGTGCGGATCTTGCTCTGGTTGATCTACGAGGTACAGTAGTATCTTGATCTAAAGTTTCATGATCATCATCATTAACTTCCTCTCTTATTGGTGTAGTTCTCACAGAAACAGTTTTCTGTGATGTACTATTTCCCAATAATGGAGTAGGTATATTTACCTCGTCAAGTTCTACTTTCCTCCCACTTACTTCTTTCGAGAGAAACTCCTTCTCAAGAAAGTTTCCGAATTTAGCAACAAAAGTCTTGCCTTCGGATCTGTGATAGAAGGTGTATCCAATAGTTTCCTTTGGATATCCTATGAAGACACACTTCTCCGATTTGGGTTCGAGCTTATCAGGTTGAAGCTTTTTCACATAAGCATCGCAGCCCCAAACTTTAAGAAACGACAACTTTGGTTTCTTGCCAAACCATAGTTCATAAGGTGTCGTCTCAACGGATTTAGATGGTGCCCTATTTAACGTGAATGCGGCCGTCTCTAAAGCATAACCCCAAAATGATAGCGGTAAATCAGTAAGAGACATCATAGATCGCACCATATCTAGTAAAGTATGATTACGACGTTCGGACACACCATTACGTTGTGGTGTTCCGGGTGGCGTGAGTTGCGAAACTATTCCACAATTTTTCAAATGTACACCAAACTCGTAACTCAAATATTCTCCTCCATGATCAGATCGTAGGAACTTTATTTTCTTGTTACGATGATTTTCAACTTCACTCTGAAATTCCTTGAACTTTTCAAATGTTTCAGACTTATGTTTCATTAAGTAGATATACCCATATCTGCTTAAATCATCTGTGAAGGTGAGAAAATAACGATATCCGCCACGAGCCTCAATATTCATCGGACCACATACATCGGTATGTATGATTTCCAATAAATCTGCTGCTCTCTCCATAGTGCCGGAGAACGGTGTTTTAGTCATCTTGCCCATGAGGCACGGTTCGCAAACACCAAGTGATTCATAATCAAGTGATTCCAAAAGCCCATCAGTATGGAGTTTCTTCATGCGCTTTACACCGATATGACCTAAACGGCAGTGCCACAAATAAGTTGCACTATCATTATCAACTCTGCATCTTTTGGCTTCAACATTATGAATATGTGTATTACTACTATCGAGGTTTAATAAGAATAGACCACTTTTCAAGGGTGCATGACCATAAAAGATATTACTCATATAAATAGAACAACCATTATTCTCTGATTTAAATGAATAACCGTCTCGCATCAAACAAGATCCAGATATAATGTTCATGCTCAACGCTGGCACCAAATAACAATTATTTAGGTCTAATATTAATCCCGAAGGTAGATGTAGAGGTAGCGTGCCGACCGCGATCACATCGACTTTGGAACCGTTTCCCACGCGCATCGTCACCTCGTCCTTTGCTAGTGTCCGCTTATTCTGTAGTCCCTGTTTCGAGTTGCAAATATTAGCAACAGAACCAGTATCAAATACCCAGGTGCTACTGCGAGCATTAGTAAGGTACACATCAATAACATGTATATCACATATACCTTTGTTCACCTTGCCATCCTTCTTATCCGCCAAATACTTGGGGCAGTTCCGCTTCCAGTGACCAGTCTGCTTGCAGTAGAAGCACTCAGTTTCAGGCTTAGGTCCAGGCTTGGGTTTCTTCTCTTGAGCAGCAACTTGCTTGCCGTTCTTCTTGGAGTTCCCTTTCTTCTTCCCTTTGCCCTTTTTCTTGAAACTAGTGGTTTTGTTAACCATCAACACTTGATGCTCCTTTTTGATTTCTACCTCCGCGGCTTTCAGCATAGCGAAGAGCTCGGGAATAGTCTTGTTCATCCCTTGCATATTATAGTTCATCACAAAGCTCTTGTAGCTTGGTGGCAGTGATTGGAGAATTCTGTCAATGACGCAATCATCCGGAAGTGTAACTCCCAATTGAATCAAGTGATTATTATACCCAGACATTTTTAGTATATGCTCACTGACAGAACTGTTCTCCTCCATCTTGCAGCTATAGAACTTATTGGAGACTTCATATCTCTCAATCCGGGCATTTGCTTGAAATATTAACTTCAACTCCTGGAACATCTCATATGCTCCATGACGTTCAAAACGTCGTTGAAGTCCCGGTTCTAAGCCGTAAAGCATGGCACACTGAACTATTGAGTAGTCATCAGCTTTGCTCTGCCAGACGTTCATAACTTCTGGCGTTGCTCTTGCAGCAGGCCTGGCACTTAGCGGTGCTTCCAGGACGTAATTCTTCTGTGCAGCAATGAGGATAATCCTCAGGTTACGGACCCAGTCCGTGTAATTGCTACCATCATCTTTCAACTTAGCTTTCTCAAGGAACGCATTAAAATTCAACGGAACAACAGCACGAGCCATCTATCTACAACATAAACAAGCAAGATACTATCAGGTACTAAGTTCATGATAATTTTTAAGTTCAGTTAATTTACTTAAGAACTCCCACTTAGACAGACATCCCTCTAATCCTCTAAGTGATTACGTGATCCAAATCAACTAAACCATAACCGATCATCACGTGATATGGAGTAGTTTTCAATGGTGAACATCAATATGTTGATCATATCTACTATATGATTCACGCTCGACCTTTCGGTCTCCGTGTTCCGAGGCCATATCTGTATATGCTTGGCTCGTCAAGTATAACCTGAGTATTCTGCGTGTGCAACTGTTTTGCACCCGTTGTATTTGAACGTAGAGCCTATCACACCCGATCATCACGTGGTGTCTCAGCACGAAGAACTTTTGCAACGGTGCATACTCAGGGAGAACACTCCTTGATAATTTAGTGAGAGATCATCTTATAATGCTACCGTCAATCAAAGCAAGATAAGATGCATAAAAGGATAAACATCACATGCAATCAATATAAGTGATATGATATGGCCATCATCATCTTGTGCTTTGTGATCTCCATCTCCGAAGCATCGTCATGATCACCATCGTCACCGGCGCGCCACCTTGATCTCCATCGTAGCGACGTTGTCGTCTCGCCAATCTTATGCTTCCACGACTATTACTACCGTTTAGTAATCTAGTAAAGCATTACATCGCGATTGCATTGCATACAATAAAGCGACAACCATATGGCTCCTGCCAGTTGCCGATAACTCGGTTACAAAACATGATCATCTCATACAATAAAATCAGCATCATGCCTTGACCATATCACATCACAACATGCCCTGCAAAAACAAGTTAGACGTCTTCTACTTTGTTGTTGCAAGTTTTACGTGGCTGCTACGGGCTTAAGCAAGAACACATCTCACCTACGCATCAAAACCACAACGATAGTTCGTCAAATAGACTCCATTTTAACCTTCTCAAGGACCGGGCGTAGTCACACTTGGTTCAACTAAAGTTGGAGAGATAGTCTTCCGCAAGCCATCTATGTGCAAAGCACGTCGAGGGAACCGGTCTCGCATAAGAGTATGCGTAAGGTTGGTCCGGATCATCTCAACCAACAATACCGCCGAACCAAAGTATGACATGCTGGTAGGCAGTATGACTTGTATCGCCCACAACTCACTTGTGTTCTACTCGTGCATATAACATCAAACCATAAAACCTAGGCTCGGATGCCACTGTTGGGGAACGCAGTAATTTCAAAAAATTTCCTACGCACACGCAAGATCATGGTGATGCACAGCAACGAGAGGGGAGAGTGTTGTCTACGTACCAACGCAGACCGACTGCGGAAGCGATCACACAACGTAGAGGAAGTAGTCGTACGTCTTCTTCCCGATCCGACCGATCCAAGCACCGTTACTCCGGCACCTCCGAGTTCTTAGCACACGTTCAGCTCAATGACGTTCCTCGGGCTCCGATCCAGCAAAGCGTCGAGGAAGAGTTCCGTCAGCACGACGGCGTGGTGACGATCTTGATGTACTACCGACGCAGGGCTTCGCCTAAGCACTGTAACGGTATGATCGAGGTGGAATTTGGTGGCAGGGGGCACCGCACACGGCTAAGGAATGATTAACTTGTGTGTCCGTTGTGGTGCCCCCTGCCCCCGTATATAAAGGCCAGGGGCAGGGGTTCGGCCGGCTAGGGGAGGGGAGGCGCAGGGAGGAGTCCTACTCCCGCCGGGAGTAGGACTCCTTCCCCCCAATCCTATTCCAACTAGGACTCAAGGGAGAAAGAGAGAGAAGGGGGGCCGGCCCCTTGTCCTATTCCTAATAGGACTCTAGGGGGCGCCGGCCAGCTAGAGGGCTGCCTCTTTTCTCTTTTCCACTAAGGCCCAATAGGCCCATTAGCCTCCCGGGGGGTTCCGGTAACCCTCCCGGTAATCCGGTAAAATCCCGATTTCACCCGGAACGCTTCCGGTGTCCAAACATAGGCTTCCAATATACCAATCTTTACGTATCGATCATTTCGAGACTCCTCGTCATGTCCGTAATCTCATCCGGGACTCCGAACAACCTTCGGTACATCAAAATGCATAAACTCATAATAACTGTCATCGTAACGTTAAGCGTGCGGACCCTACGGTTCGAGAACAATGTAGACATGACTGAGACATGTCTCCGGTCAATAACCAATAGCGGGACCTGGATGCCCATATTGGCTCCTACATATTCTACGAAGATCTTTTATCGGTCAGACCGCATAACAACATACGTTGTTCCCTTTGTCATCGGTATGTTACTTGCCCGAGATTCGATCGTCGGTATCCAATACCTAGTTCAATCTCGTTACCGGCAAGTCTCTTTACTCGTTCCGTAATACATCATGTCACAACTAACTATTTAGTTGCAGTGCTTGCAAGGCTTATGTGATGTGTATTACCGAGAGGGCCCAGAGATACCTCTCCGACAATCGGAGTGACAAACCCTAATCTCGAAATACGCCAACCCAACATCTGCCATTGGAGACACCTGTAGTACTCCTTTATAATCACCCAGTTACGTTGTGACGTTTGGTAGTACCCAAAGTGTTCCTCTGGTAAACGGGAGTTGCATAATCTCATAGTTATAGGAACATGTATAAGTCATGAAGATAGCAATAGCAACATACTAAACGATCGGGTGCTAAGCTAATGGAATGGGTCATGTCAATCAGATCATTCAACTAATGATGTGACCTCGTTAATCAAATAACAACTCTTTGTTCATGGTTAGGAAACATAACCATCTTTGATTAACGAGCTAGTCTAGTAGAGGCATACTAGTGACACTCTGTTGGTCTATGTATTCACACATGTATTATGTTTCCGGTTAATACAATTCTAGCATGAATAATAAACATTTATCATGATACAAGGAAATAAATAATAACTTTATTATTGCCTCTAGGGCATATTTCCTTCATGAGGTGCTGCGGCTGGAGTCCGTAGAACTCGAGGAAGGAGCGGAAGAAGTTGCTTGCCGGCAAGCCCAGGCCGCATAGGCAGCGTGAGCGGAAGACGACCCGCTCGCCCTCCTGCGGCGCCGGTGAGATTTCTCCCCTCCACGCGAGGCGGACCCTCACGAGGTCCTCGCCGGGCAATCGACGCGTCTTGCGGAGGAAATCAATGTGATCGTCATGGACCTCTGAACTATCCCAGGTATCGGAGTGCGCCGTCGGGGGCGTGACGGCGGAGGAAGAGCTCATCATGAGTGGACTGCCGCGACGTTCGACCAGGCTCGAGGTGCAGAGAGAGAGAAGAAGGAGAGGAAGCAGTGAGGAGGCGGGACGCGCGTGCTCTGCCGCTTCCCCTCCTCCCCCTACTTATAGCCCAGTGGGCTGCGAAGCTGAGGGGGCGGTAGTGGGATTTACTGCGCCCACTACCCCATGCCCCCATGTTTATCACGCAAGGTTACTACGCGCAGTAACTACGTGGGAACCTCAACCGTCCCCCATGGACGCAGCGGATCCGCTCGCGTGCCGAGGCGCGGTAGTGGCGAGCCCCGCCTGCGGGCATGTCCCATCTCGCGGATGGGCAGGCAGGCTGGCCCGGCCACTGGTTGCCACATGGCGGCCCCAAAGTGGGTGGCAGACAGGAGGCTTAGCTTGTACGCCACTGAGTTCCGGCCAGAGCATTCGAAAGTATTTTTTGGACAAGTCAAAATCAGGCGACTCCGACTCCTACCAGTCGGCATGGCAGAGTCAAGCGTCGTCCCCACCTCAAGTACTCGGAGAATGAAACTGCTGAGGCTCCTCGGCTGGTTGCCCGCGGCGCCTCATCAGCTTCGGGGACTACTGTCGGAGTAATGGCCACGGGTAGGCTAACCCGAGGCCCATAACCTTTCAAGATATCGGGGCTGACTGCGCCCCTCGAGACAACAGACGGGGAGCCGACTTCAGGAGAGCGCCTGGAGGAACAGCCGGCTGCCCATATGCGTCCGAGTCCTAGAGATGAGATCAAGACCGGCCGACTCCGACTGGCGGCTTCCGGAGAAGCCGGCCACGGGGAGTCGGCCCACGACACCGGCAAAGCCCATGCCCTCATCAAGGGGGATGGGACAGGGAGTGGCGACAGTAAAGCCCACTCCCTCCCCTTTTACAGGGGCTGGCTAGGACACAGTGTGTTGTACCAGCGGAGATCTCCGTCTGGCGCAGCACTGTTGCCATGCCATCCCTGACATCGGCAACAGTGGGCGGAGTCCTGTACCCACGACGGCCTGCCGGTACGGTCCACGGATGACGGGCCCTACCGGTCAGTGAGAGTCCAGAAGACGGCAAGGGCGCCACCAGTCGGACCCGAAGGGAGCCAGCCAGCAGGAATCGGCCTGCCCCTCCCATGGGTCCCACGTGCCATTAACCAGACGAGACGGGGAGTGGCTATAGTAATCACCCGCCAGGCGGCAGGACTGTTGTTGCGACCCCATGACCAAGCCTGCGTCATTAGAGGCACGGCTACAGTAATCAGCAGCCGGCAGGACCCGCTAGCAGCGGGAGCGGCCTGTCGGCTCTGTGCCAGACTAGTCGGTTGGGCCCACCAATCGGTGGGCCCCAGCAGTCGGCAGGAGGGCCCGCAGGCGAAGAGACTGCCAGTTGGGCCCCACGTCCATACAGTTTACCATTGTACCCCTGGGGGTAGGCTTATATAAACCCCCCAGGGCACCCATGCAAAGGGTTCCGATTCATTAGAAGTAGACCAGACCTTAGAGGAAGGAGAGAGCTGGCCCTGCCTTCTCCTACCCACAGATACAGCTTGAGGAGTGCCTTTGTACTCGCTTTGCCTTAGTGATCATGCGGAGACCCCACAGAGCAGGACTAGGGGTGTTATCTCCTAGGAGAGCCCCGAACCTGGGTAAAGTACGCCGGCGTTCGTGTCTACGCCTCATCCCGTTTCCAGGCACCGGTGACGTTATACTCGCCCCCACCATGATAAGCCATCCATTGGCATATGTCGCACCCAACCCTCGACAATCTCCATGAGCTCAAGGTTAGAGCCCAGAGGGGGGATGACAAGGTCCACCTCAAAACGCTCCATTGTGTTCTTTAAGGACGACACCACCCCCCTCTCCCCAAATTTGGACGCTGAGATGTCAGCGTTGGACTTCATCCATCCTTGTTCTGACTGGATCCAACTCTAAGCACCAGAGTGGGAATGCAGATATGGGACTCTTGGGCGAATTTCCATTCATCCATGAAGTTTTCGGCAAAGTTACCAATGTCAGTTCATTCATCCTATCCTCCTCTTTAGGGATCTATGCACGACCAACATTCATATTCATGAGCTCTTCTAGTCTGGTTCTAGATTTTTCAATCTCCCTGGTGATGTTTCCAAACTTCTTTTTCACTCCAAGCATGCAAAGAGCTCAGAACTTTTCCTAATGCAACATTGATATCACCAAAATATTACTTCGGCCATGCCTCTTCCCAGATATTATACACTAGCTTGGGGAGGCAAGGTTCCTGTCTCCACATGATTTCATACCGGTGGCAATGGTCTAATATCGGGGTCCACCTCCCTTACAATAAGCAAGGGGCACACTACAAAAAAAGACACATCCATGACATTTTGGGCCGAATGAAAAAAAAATCTGTCATACATATGACACTTCTATGACGATAATTGTGACAAAACCCGGTATCATCATAGATGTGGTGGGCTCCTACTTCTATGACAAAAAATCATGACAGAAAATGGGCTTTTCGTCCTGGGCGGGCCGGAGACGCAGCTGCATGACATTCTTTGGGCCGTCCATGACGGAAAAAACCGTGGTAGAAGCGAGGGCGAGGAAAATTTCAGGAAGTTCCCGGTTACGGTGGGAGGTCGGGGCCGAGCGATGCGCGCTTCTCTCGTACACGTACGCGCATGTGTGCGAGGCATTGGTTCTAACTGAACCCGAGTGAGCCGTTGGGCTCTAACTGAAGCCGGGCGATTGCACTGCAGGCTATGCGTTACTGAACCCGAGCGATCGATCGATGGCTGTTAACTGAACCCGATCGAGCGATTCCTTCGCTACTGCTGCTAACTGAAGCCGGTCGATGCTGCCTATGGATGAACAGTGAGTGTTGCGGGGGGGTTGCATGAACAGTTCCCGGTGGGGGTGGATGAACAGGACCCCGTGGTGTTGCCTCTGGATGAACAGGACCCCGATCGATCGAGCCGGTTGGGGCTGGATGAACAGGACCCCGTGGAGGGCTGGATGAACAGGACCACCCCGTGGAGGGCAGGATGAACAGTAGATGGTGGAGGGAAGGATGAATAGTAGCCCGCAGAGGGGTGGTTGAACAGGAGCCCGTGGAGAGGGTTGGTTGAACAGTAGCCGGTGGAGTAGCACGCGGTGGAGGCTCGATGAACAGGAGCCCGTGGATGAACAGTCGTAGGTGGAGGCTGGAGGAGGTCGACGGTGGATGAACAGTAGCTCGTGGAGGCTGGAGGGGGTCGACGGTGGAGATGAACAGTGTCCCGTGGAGTCCCATTTTGCGGTACGCCACACCCCTCCCGATGAAAAGGACCCCCGTTTCGACCGTAGAGCTCCAACACAAGTCCGTTTCGTCTGTTTTGCGGTACGCCACACCCCTCCCGGTCAACAGGACCCCCGTTTCGACCATAGGAGGTCTGTTTCCTCCGTTTTGCGGTACGCCAGACCCCTCCCGATGAACAGGATCCCATTTCGAATGTGGCCGGTCGAACACAAGGCCGTTTCCTCCGTTCTGCGGTACGCCAAGCCTCGTTTCCATCGCCTATTCCGTCCAAGCCCTCCCGATGAACACGACACATTTCGTTGCCTCCCCATGAACACGACGCATTACGTTGCCTCCCCATGAACACGACGCATTCCGTTGCCTCCCCATGAACAAGATGACGACGCTGTTTCTTCGTTCCGACCCAGCCATGTACATGAGCCCTGGCCGCACGTATGCGCGAGTAGGCGTTCGAGACCCACCCGTATGTACACATACGTGGCCGTATTTTCTTTCTTGCACCCTGGCCGCCTCTACTACGACACATGTGCGCCTCTACATCCACCAGTATATATGTACGTACATGTTCGCGACAAGAATGACAACGCTACGTACGCTTCGACCAGGTGGGTCCCGACAGTCAGGCACTTCCTTGTCTGTGAAGATGTAGCTGGTGGGTTCCAGCAGTCAGGGGGGCGAAATACGGTGGCTCGTCTGATGAGTCCCCGCTGTCAGGTGGAGGAATAATTATTTTGCACGTAATAAGGAGGCACTTCCTTGCTGCGGCCGTGGACCCAGCTGTTAGCCTCTCCACGTACAGTCCACGTCTGATGGAAGTCGTTCCTTGACCATGTTGACCACGCCGCGCCGAGAGCACCAGGGCGGTGGACGATGGCGAGGCCTAGGAAGGGGACGACACGGAGCCGGGGAAGACGCGGCAGTGGATGCCCACGCGTAGGGGAGTACGAGGGTCACTGGTTCGCTGCGGTGTGAGGCTGTCGTCGCCACAGAATAACAGGGGGTGTGGGTGAGTAGGGGGATGGCCTGGCCAGCGGTGGGAGTAGTAGGGGCAGTGAGGCCTCCGCCGCATCACAGCCGGCCATGGGAGGCAGGAGCACGAGGCACGACCGGCGCTGGTTTGGGCGGCTGGAGCAAGAAGACCAGAGGTTGAAGAAGCACTACGGCCGTTGGATTGACATCGTATGGTCACTGGAGCTAGAATCATGCATATTGACTAAGTTAACAAAGCCCTCCATCCCCATCAACTTAGTAGGCCCACAAGTCAGCCTGCCACTATACTGGGTCCCAGCTAACAGGGGGAGTATTCATTTTTCTGTGCGTAATAAGAAGGCACTTCCTTGCGTGCGAAGATATAGCTGGTGGGTCCGAGCTGTCAGTGGCGGTAATGTTTTTTTTGCGAAATACAGAGGCCCTTTCGATGGGTCCCTGATATCAGGTGGAGGAATCATTATTTTGCGTGTAATAAGGAGGCATTTCCTTGCGTGCGGCCGTGGACCCAGCTGTCGGCCTCTCCACGTAAAGTCCACTTCAGATGCATGTCGGTCGTTGACCACGTTGACCAGGCCGCGCCGAGAGCACCAGGGCGGTGGACGACGGCGAGGCCTAGGAAGGGAACGACACGGAGGCAGGGAAGACTCGGCAGTTGTTTCCCACACGGAGGGGAGTATGACTGTACGAGGGTTTACTGGTTCGTCTGCCGTCACCGGAGAATAACAGTAGGTGTGGGTGAGTAGAGGGATGGCTAGGCCAGCAATGGGAGTACGGTGGGGCGGTGAGGCCTGCGCGGTAGTAGAGCCGGCCGCGGGGAGGAGGGAGCAGGCAGTCCCGCCGGCGCCTGTTTGAGTGGCTGGAGCAGGAAGAGCAGAGATTGAAGAAGCACGACGGCCGTTGGATGGCCATCCAACAGTCACTGCTTGTGCGTCAACCTTTTTTAGGAAAGCCTCAAATCTGTGGAAAACAGCATACAGCCCATCTGCCATTATTTCTAATAATTTACAACCCATTTGCTAATTATTAAGGTTTTTTTTGGAGCACGTATTCTTTTTGTTAGCATTACAGCCCATATTGTGGCCACAGTTAAAAAATTATATGAAATTTTGCATATTTTGGTGCGGTCCGAACTGTTTTTAATCCCGAAATTTCGACTCGCATTCAAACTGATTTTAAAAATAAATGTATATCAATATAAAATCCAACAAATTCTCCATGCATAAAAATTAATGTAATTTCAAATCTCGAAATGAAAAAAAGATATTTGAAACTAATTGTTGGTTTGATGTGTTTCAAAAATGTACAGCCCATTTCTCATTACTGATGGGCCATTTTCTCGGCCAGCCGAATGAAAGCTCTCCTTGTCTTGAAAGATTTGCAGCCCAACAGGCCTGATAAAGCGACTTACTTGCCAAATCACAAAAAAACTGGGTTGTGGTCGTGGACCCAGCTGTCAGCCTCTCCATGTACAGCACTCTTCCGATGGAATGTCGTTGACCAAGTTGACCATGCCGCGCCGAGAGCGCCAAGGCGGTGGACGACGGCGAGGCCTAGGAAGGGGACAACGCGGAGCCGGGGAAGACGCGACGGTGGATGCCCACGCGGAGAGGAGTACGAGGGTTCACTGGTTCGGCTGCAGTGTGAGGCTGTTGTCGCTGCAGGGCCTGGCTAGCGGTGGGAGTAGTAGGGGCGATGAGGCCTCATCGGCAGCATAGGCGGCCACTGGAGGTAGGAGCAGGCGGTCTCCCCGGCGCTGGTTTGGGCGGCTGGTGCAAGAAGAGTAGCGATTAAAGAAGAAGCAGGACCATTCGATTCAAATCCAACGGTTACTGCTGCTAGAATCGTTTGTTGACTAAGTTGACAAGCCCTGCGTACGCGTCAACTTAGTAGGCCCACAGGTCAGCCTCCCAACCGATGTGCCCCAGATGTCAGTGGGAGGAATCATTTTTTCACGTAATAAGGAGGCAGCTGATTGCGTGCGGCCAGGCCAGCGGAGGGAGTAGGGTGGGCCGGGGAAGCCTGCGCGGCATCACAGCGGGCCACAAGAGGAGGGAGCAAGCAGTCCCGCCGGCGCTAGTTTAGGCGGCTGGAGCAGGAAGATCAGAGATTGAAGAAGCACATCGGCCGTTGGATGGACATCCAACACTAACTGCTGCTAGAATCGTGTGTTCATTCACAAAGCCTTGCGTAAACAAGTCAGCCACGAAATTTGTGGCGTGTACAGCCCATTTGCTATTATTTTTATAATTTTTACTCATTTTCTAATTCATATGGAATTTATTGTAGCCCGTTTTCCATTTTTAGAATTGCTAGCCATTTTTTGGTCAGTACCAGGGTCAAGAAATTAACTAAATATGTGGAAAATTTTGAAAATTCGCAAATTTTTGCTAGGGAACAAAATATTCTTAATCCAAAAATTAATAGCCATACTAAACAAATTTAAAAATAAATTAGTACTATGTCATGTTAAATCCAATGAAATACGTATAAGATATCAGTGAAGAACAAAAACAAAAAAATAAACTTATATTCCATTTGCTATAAATTTTTTGGAATTTTCAACCCCTTTTGATATTACTTTTAAGAGACATTGACCATACTCTTAAGCCAGGCCGAAATGCATCCCTCCTCATCTTGAAAGATTTGCAGCCCAGTAATTCGGAGAAAACAAATAGGCCTAGCTTGGGTATTCTTCAAAAAGAAATACTGGGCTACCTATTTTCCCAGAGAACTAGTGCATGAGCATTTAGCTTTATTTATTTATTTATTTACTTATTTATGTTTAGGGGACCATGAGCATGTACCTGGGCCGGATTCATGTGAGAGCCTCCCTTCTAGTTAATTATGGGCTTCTCTATTGGGCCTTCATCAGTGGGCTGCATGTTATCAACAAGTGGAAAATGTGTTTCGAGTTTCAAAAAAAGGTGTTCCGTACGATAAATAGTATGCGCTACATATGGTACGGGGCACTAAAGGATCGAACCGTGCAACGACTTCCAAAACATTGTGTTTGTCGTTCTAACAACACATTTATTCAACCAACAGACGAAATATACTACTGATTGTACATTGAAAACAGCAGCAGCAACAACCAGAGCTGGGGGTGCAACAGAAGCAGTAAGCAGGCCAGAAGAGTGAAGATGCAACTCTCTCTTCCAAACCAAACATCAGCCATCATTACAAAAGGGCTACCAAAAAAGAACAAGTGTATGCATCAAACTAAATAAAGATCCTACTACACCAAGTGTACGCATCTAACTAACTGGCTCAGTTAGATGTTACTATTTATTTATTTTTCGAAACGGAGGCAAAAGAATTGCCTCGTCGATTAATTAAGAAGAAGATAATTGCCTGGTTAATCTACGGAAAACCGGGCTAAAACCGAAGACGTTACTATTTATTAAGCTGCAGTGGAGTCGCAGATGGAGAGGAGTGGGAAACTTCACTGGTTCAGGTGCGCGGCAGCACAGCCGCGGTGCCGCCCACGGGAGACAGGAGCAAGAACAGAGGTTGAAGAATGAGCATGGTTGTTGGATTAACATCCAACGGTCCAGCTACTAGAATCATTTGTTGATTAAGTTGACAAAGCCATGCGTACACGTCCGCTTAGTAGGCCCACAAGTCAGTCACCAAATCTGATAGGTCCTAGCTGTCAACGAGATGAATAATTTTTTTCGCAAAACAAGGAGGCACTTCCTTCCGTGCAAAGATACAACCGGTGGGTCCCAGCTGTCAGGTGGAGGAAACATTTTTTCAGCTTAATAGGAGGAACTTTCCTTGCGTGTGACCAAGGACCTCATGGGTCCCAGCCGTCAAGCTCTCCACGTAAAGTCCTCTTCCGATGACTCTCGTTTGTTGACCACGCTGCACCGAACGCAATGAGGCGGTGGACGACGGTGAGGCCCCGGACGGGAACGACTCGGAGATGGGAAAACGCTGCAGTGGAGTCGCAGATTGAGAGGAGGAGAAGGGTTATAACTGGTTCTGTTGCGGCGTGGGGTTGTAGTTTGTGGAGAATAACAGGAGGTGTTGAGGGGTGGAGGGATAGCCTGGCCAGCGGTGGGATAGCGCTTCACAGCGATGTGTGCTAAGCAGAGCCGCTAGCCGCTGGAGGCCGGACCAGGCGGTCCCGGCGACGCTGGAGGAAGAAGACGAGAGATTGAAGGTGCATGCCGGCCGTTGGATATAAATCCAATGGCTATGGATGACACAATCATTTGTTGAGCAAGTTGACAACGCCCTACATAGTCTTCGACCTATTGGCCCACATGTCAGCCTGCAAAAATGTGGCATATATTTAACCCATGTTTTCTAGAATGTACAGTCCATTTGCTGGGCTGGGTGAACAAATAATTTCGCGTCAATCAGGCCCATTTATATTTTCTAAGAAATCCCAGCCCATTTGCACTTCCTTGAAATACACGTATTAGGTGGGCTCGTTATATATACTCCCTCCGTCCGGAAATACTTGTCATCAAAATGGATAAAAGGGATGTATCTAGATGTATTTTAGTTTTAGATACATCCCTTTTTGTCCATTTTGATGACAAGTATTTTCGGACGGAGGGATTATAATGTTATGTTAGAAGGAGCAATTAATATCAAAGAATAAACCGGAGAGGCACATTTTATATATATATAATTAAGAAATTAGCAAGTTATTGCTCAAAATAAAAATGAGCGCGTTATTATTAAATTGGTCCTTAAAATCTTCGCAAGCTTTTGTACGCAATCACCAGGATTTTCCTTGCCTGTGAGTCAAAAACAACTAGGATTTTCCTTGCCAACTTCCGTTAAACATTTACTTTTATAAGTTGGGATGTTTTTATAATGTATATATAAGTCTCAATAAAATATATGATAATAGTAATAATATAAATATATATAATGTGGTTAGAAGGGAAAACATAAATTGGACACAGCATTACTTTTATAAGAGACCTGCGTTTTATACCCCACAGTAGGCATACTAACAAGTTCACACACAAATACAACAGAAAAGGTAAACATTCATATCAAACTCAGGTCCACGGGACACGTTCATATCCATAGCCAACATTCACAATCAACAACTCAAAAGATTCATATATACACAAGCTTAGCATATCTATGCATCCAAAGGATTGATAGATCACACGACAATATTCATACATAATTTACAAAAAGATTCAGATATACACATGTTCAGTATGTTTATGCACCCAAATGATTGAGATCACAGCCAATATGATCCATGGACGAACTTTAATTACCTAGGGTATAGACTGGTAAATGTGTTCAATCGGAGGTACTTCTTGCTAAAATTAGTTCATGTACGAGTAAACTTTCGAGTACATAAGAGGCAGCACAGACAATCTGAACTTTGCTTGTAGGTTTATCCTCAAATAGTGGCCTCGTGCCGAGGGAGGTTTGAGCATCTTGGCCACTACTTTCATCCAACCAGTTTACTGGGTCATCTTGGTCATGTATCTCGCCAAAATTCTACATTAAAGACGAGAAAGGAGGCGGTTGAGAAAATAAACCACCCAAATTTTTTGTGCAGTTCAACTGAAATGGAGCATCCTTGGCGTGCACACTGATTAAGTGCCAGATGAATATACGCGTCAACCAACTTGTCTGGAATCTTTAGACTCCATGCCATATAGTTCGCTACCATATGTGCCGATAACCAAAAGGCACAAGTTGGGACCAAAGACTGGACTGCGTTTTTCTGGGCTATGCACCAAGCAATATTTTTGGCGTTCACTCTCCTAACACTTGGAGTTTGACAATAGGTTGACGCCGGTTGATACTCGAATGAATATAAGCACTTCTTGTCAACATCGATGCTTGTCTGAGTGAACTTTGGAGTACATAGCACCAGCATAAGTACCTGTCCATCTGATCATTTTGTGCAGTTCTACTGAAATCACCCGATGTAAAGATTTGCCTACGAGTTTAGGCTCCAAATTACTCCTTTATGAAATCGGCAAACAGTAGCACAATACCAAATTACCAATACATAT
This sequence comes from Triticum monococcum, assembly GCA_034509565.1. Lineage (NCBI taxonomy): Eukaryota > Viridiplantae > Streptophyta > Magnoliopsida > Poales > Poaceae > Triticum > Triticum monococcum. The sequence continues at coordinate 54,930,000 of CM067845.1, read as the reverse complement.
GACAGGCACAATAATCAGGATAAAGACCAGTACCAACCTGTGTGAGGTAGCATATCAATTACTATTTCCTTTGACTGGAAGCCGAGATAAGCCAAGCGACTGACAGTAAAGGAAGAAAGCATGCGGAGTTTAGCGACTGATAGGAAAGGACGGAAGTTGTCGAGGCAATGAAGCACCCAAAGTTTTTGTGCAGTTCCACCAAAATCGAGCATCCCTGTTGGCACATATATTGAGAGAGTGAGATTACTGTAATAGTGGGACTAGTTTATGAAACATACACTAACAAATAGAAGCACCCTCACTATCTTAATGGGTAAAGTTAGCAACATAGTAGTCTTGCTTAAAGAGAGGTATTAGTTTATTTAATCAGTGCCAATTAGCTCAACTCAACACTCAAAGCATTGCCATTTATCATAGGTTATAAAACTTTAACGTGCAAAGACAAAGGAGTTTCTCATGACAGTAGCACGATACAAATAGAGATGATAGCAAACTAATATGGATGAAGGCCTTAGGCCCGTACCAACTTGAGAAAAAAAGCTTATTCATGTAGTCCCATAAGAGATGATAAAGCACTCACTAGAATCACACAATAGTATATATTTTTGTGCACTTCAAATGTATGGTTGAAATCACTCTTGTTTACCAATGCTGAGATTATATCGAAAGATTATCAAGAGCTTCCAGCAGAGTTAAAGCACTGGATGGGATACAGTTCATTGCATTGTCTTCTGTAGTTCCATTTAATGTATGATTGGCACAACATGATCCCTGTTTGCACAAGTAGGAACAAGGGGAAACCTTCATTAGCTTAGTGAGAAAGGATAGGAAGACAGTAGCATATTACTCAACCAGTAGCATCAAATTCATGATGGACAATACGCAAAACATTGCCTCATTGAACCAATGGCAATAAATTGGCATGCAAAACAATAGCACTATTATGTCATGACACTAATAATATTCCCTCCCTGCTCCACCACATGATTCACCTCCATAGACAAACATACACATGTACATGATTCAGCATAGGGTCCTACTAAAGATTTGTTTAACTCCAACAGGAAAATTAGGCAGTAATAAATTAGTGGTACTTAAGTACTCCTAATTAATTAAGTAAGACAGCAGAAGTGGAAGGGCTCCCTGGAGGATCGTCTCACATGTAAGGTAGTCGTTGCCGGAGCCCTTGAATGGCCTCGACTGAGGCCTCTGGCTTCAGCAAGATCGCCTTGGCACTGTTTATTCTTCTTCTTCCTCCTCTTCATGCTCTATTTCTCTTTCTCCTCACCAGTTGGTGAAACCAAGTACATGATTGGCCTTCTAATTCAGAATTGGTTTTGTCAGTGAGGGAGTACAGGTGTACTAGTAAAAAACAGCATTATTTTCTCATGGCAGTCGGAAAATAGAGATGAACACATGCATTAAATATCATTCTTACCTAAAGGAAGGTTATGGCGCCAATATGGATGATGAGGATTGGAACACAGATCTCCCTTTGTGCATTTTCACCAAAATGAACCAATTGTTCCATTCTGACATTCCAGTTAAACAGCACAAAAGTCACTTCTTTTAAGAAGAGTTTTATGCAGTGCACCAAAAGGTCACAACAGCAACCAGGTGAATTGGATATCCCTGTTTGCACAAAAAGGCACAGAGGTAACAGTCAGAGTCTCAAACAATTACAGGCAAAAACATTTGGCTAAACTTGTCATGGCTTATAACAGTGGGTGCACCAGTAGTCCAACACCATGTACGTAAACAGGGGCATAAAGTGGTGATTCATAGTTTGTTGCCCCGAGAAACAAACATCCAAGAAACATATCTGGGTTGGTCCCATTTTTGTTCACTCTAGCCACCTACTCCTATGTGTGGATAGCAAATCTAGTCCTGGTCATACCACTGTGTACAACGTTACCCCTATATTTCCCTTTTCGACCAAGAGACCGGTTGGATGACCAGTCTGTACTACTTTCACCCCATTTCCTTCCTGTTTGTACCAAGTCCGATGTACATACTAAATTCCCCCACCCCAACTTTATTTCTTTTTTGAACCAAGTACTACAAGATTCGACTCCATGAAGTAGCCTTACCTCCAACAATAGAATAAAAAAATATGTGACATTGGACCATCCGATCGAGAGGGGCTGAGAGGTAGAAAATGATGCACATGCAGCGACATAGCAAGCTGGGGAAGTAGAGCTAAGATGGTTTCGAACGAAGATATACCTGAAGGTCGTCGGGATGTGGATAGGTGTGCGGCGGGAGGCCGGATCCGCCCATAGGCAACGACGAAGGGATCGGAGGACCTCCCGCGCCGGCACTCGGCCAGATATAACGGTGCGGCCGGCAGTGGGTCTCCTCCCTCGCTATCGACGATGGCCTAAATGCTGCCCCTCCTCCCCTTCACCGGCGGAGAGGGATACGTCCGGATCTGTAACCAGTGGTGAGGATAGAAAGCCAGTGTTTTTTGAAGGGAGAAAGACAGTGTTACTACCCCTATCTTGTTTAAATCTGGAGAGGATGAGAGTGTGTGAATAGAGCAACCCTAGCAAGCAAGCGCGGAGGCTCTAGCCTATATATACGTAGTGAGCAACCCCTATCTTCGTCAACTCGTACAAGACCGAGAAATTTGATTACTACAACACCCTCTCCCTCGTGGACTGAGCTCCGGTGCCTTAACTGCACCTGCCTTTGGCTGCATGATAGGAGGGCCAACCACCTGTTGGGCCCACCTGTCATGGACGCAAACAGGAGCAGTAAGTTGAAGCTTTTGTTATCCCTCCCGCACGAGGTGGACGGACATGTAGCAGTGGATTCGATACTGTAGAAGTAGGAGTAACATCATTATTGTTCGTCTTCTCGAAGAGGCGAAGAGCCAAGCGCAACCCGAACGTGGCAGTTGCGAACGCTCGCGTGGTGCGGTTCCTTGGAGTACTAGCCAGGCTCTTGCATGAGACAAAATTGCTATTGTTTAACAATTAAACTCCATTATCCATTGGTTGATACTCATTCTGCATAGGTCCACGCGCTTAGCACCGTTTCCTCCTGGGGTCACCAATGTTTATTTGCTAATTAATAGCATTGCATGCAATGAACTAGTCATTGCAAGTCATTAAAAGCATGCACACCTCTCATCTCTTATTGGTTGATATGTCAAGAAACAAGAAACAAGGTAGAAGTTAATGCACCATGCCTAAGTGTTTTGGGACTATTTGGTTGTTGTAAGATGACTTACACACCTAGACGTAGGGAGTAGTATAGCCCTGTAAACCGGAAAGGAGTATTTGCCTTTCTAGAGATTTCAACAAGTGACTAGACTACACTGTGTGCAGTACTCCCTCCCTTCCGGTTTATAGGGCTCAAATCTCAAATCTCATGAACCAAGGCATTTTGCGATTGGAGGAATGTATCTCGTACTTTACAAAACTACCCTAATTAAACTCATGCATTAATTACATAGTTCTCTTGTTTTCCTCTCCGCCTTGGTCGCGGTGCACAATATTGAGCACTCCTATATGACTAGCCGCTCTATCTACATGCGGGACATTTCAAAGCATCCAGGCCCGCGTGCCATCCACCAAATCACAGCGATGTGCTATAGTCAAGACTCACCTGTAACCCCGGTGTGGCCGTCATGACCCGTCATATCACAAAACCCACACCTTTACCAGCAGTGGTAAGGTGGCCTCCAAGTTGGACTGGGCGAAGCAACCATCATTTCATTGGAACGCTCGTTCAAGCCCTTTCTTCCCTTTCTTGAAGAAAACCTCACTCCAGGCTACTCACTTCTGCCATTTTTCTTCTATACCGACGAAGGAAAGGTGGGCGAATCAGTTATGCTGCTATATTTTCATTCCAAGAATCTTGTTTTTGCGAAGCACCGACAAATTCTCACACCTATTCTTTTCCCGTTTTCATTGCGATTGTGGTTTCCTTTCGATTGCTTTTTGTTTGTCAGTTCATTGATGGATCCTGGAGCACTAGGCAAAGAGTTGCCGGTGGACAACCCATTGGACACAGCGATCTCTAGGAAGCGAGCACTGACCAACAAGTTGACCATGTTGGCGGGCCAACCCATGGAGACGAAGAACTCCAAGAAACAAGCATTGGCCAAAGAGTTGAGGACGTTGGCGGACGAACTCCCCAAAGGAAGTTGGAAGAACGGCAAGGGCCCCACCGTGCCTACCCCAGGAACTCTGATTGCCACCTATGTGAGGCTCAAGACCGAGTTTGGGGAGATAGTCGCCGTTGAGAAGCAGTGTTCCCCTGGCAAGGTGATGGCCCCCATCGAGGACAAGAAGATGGCCCCCGGAGGGATGAGATCCCCCGGTGAGCTGCACAAGGTAAAAAATAATGGCTTATTACCATAGTTGTGGTTTTTGATTATTTGCAATGTGCTTGCTAATATGTTAGGGTTGTGCATGTGCCGGTGGACGTCCTTGATGATTCCGATGTCGTGGCCCGTCCTGTTGGCATCGCCCTGGAGATCGATTCCGATGGCATTGTCCATCCTGTGGACATCGCCCCAGAGATTGATTCCGATGTCGCGGTCAGTCGTGCGGACATCGCCCCAGAAATCGATTCCCATGCCGTTGTTCGTGCTATGGTCATTGCCCGAGAGATCAATGACAAGAAATAGTTGGTCGCGCTAATCCTTTAGGGTAGTTTGCATTGCCCTGTGTTTAATTACTAGAACGATGTGTGTTATCAAACCATCTTAGGGCTAGTGCATTGTCTTGTGTGGGCGGATCTTGCTACTTTTGTTTGATAGTGAATCATGCGATGAATCATGCGAACCCTCTCCGAGTTATGGAAACAGATGTATCCTCGCCAGCTTTTGATGTAATATATGGCATGATTAGATGTAAGTTTGAACTATTTATTATATCAGCAGAGCTTGTTTGATGATTCTTGGTGTTAGTAGGCTAGCTACTGTGCGAGCTATAGTACTTGCAAAACACTCACCGAAGAGAAACGTTGGGGCTGATGAGCTCGTGGTACGCTTATACTTATCCCTCGTCGATCGACCAATAGCCCTAGCTCCTAAAATTGTAGGCTTAGCGATCGATGACCTAGGCGGGATAGTTTGGCCTAGTGGGTTTCAGTGATATGACGTGCAACACAAAATCATAGCAGTGCAGAGACATACTCCCTCCGTTCCAAAATAGATGACCTAGGTGGGCTAGTTTGCCCTAGTGGGTTTTAGTGATATGACGTGGTACGGTGCCGTCCAGTCTTCGCGTGTGGTAGCAGTATTGCGGGTACAGTAAGTTTTCTTGAATAAGCAGAATTCAACAAAGTCATGATGGTTCCTTCGTCCGAACAACTTACAGTGGGAAAGGTTGGGCCTGCGATATGACCGGGGTAGACCAGGATAATTTTGTGCATGGTAGGTGGACCAGGATGGTCGACGTCCCACATGTCGGTGAATGAAAGTATTATTTCCGATATAGAGGACGAGCAATGAGTATTCATTGTTTGTTTTTGATGAAAGCTATTGTCTCCACTGTTACGACGGAGGAGTGTGAAACACGGCAGCCCAGTGAACTTGGCATGTGCACCACTCCCTCCTTCCTCATGTAATGCCCAGGTTACAGCTTTTTCTCACTTTCTCTCTATCTATTTCCTCTCAAATGTTCTTTACCTTTCTTTTTTTAACACACAATTGTTTTTATGCCTTTTTTAGAATTATTTTTTTATACCTAGGAGCACGTGTAGAGACGGGATCTTGCAGAGCCCACTCCTTGACTTTGTCAATGCCTCTCTCTCCTCCACATAAGGAGTACTACTTGCTATGCATGCATGCGGCGAGCAGCTGGCGTCTTGAGGGGCCAGGGCGGTGAGAGCGGGCTCCGGAAGCGGTCCGGACTCTAGCATAATTTTGGTTTTATAGTATTTCTTTCTCCATTGACAGGTAGGCCCGCGTAGATAGATAAAGAACACGAGCTGATGAGGTGCATGCGGACTGTTTGACTGGTCAACCAGACAAATACGGAGCTATACGCTGAGCCAGTGACCGTATAATCACCATATCTCGTATACAATGATCAAAGTGAGCTATCAAGACAAGTTCGATGACCGCCAATGCATTTTACTCGGTAATAAATGACCAGGATTGAAGGGGAATCCAAATTTTCTTCGTCTTCTGTCCTTGAGCTCTTGACAAACCAATGCACTATACGGTTGTCCGGCCACTCCACCCTAGAGCTCTCACCAAGTGTCGTTCATGCCACCGCGCCGCACACTAACCGATAAGGCAGCGATGGCATCCCGCTGTGCCGAGTTCCTCGCCGCCCACGACCGCACACAAAATGGTAGGGAAGCGATGGCATCCCGCCGTGCCAAGTTCATCGCCGCTCGCGACCTCACAACTATGTGGGAGGAATTTGAAGATGCCAAGGCCGAATGGGCGATAGAGCAAGAGGCGGCCAAAGCCGCACAGAGGGAGCGGAAAAGTCATAAAGCACTCAAGAAAAGAGAGGCCCGCTGCCGCAAGAAAGAAAAGGACGCACGTGCTGCTGCGGAGAGGTCGGTGGAGATCCAAGCACGATGGGGTGTTGCCGACAAAGCCAGGAAGGAGAACGACAACGTCTGGCCAGCATGTGAGAAGTAGTAGTACTAGTAGTTAGTGTGTGTGTGTGTGTGTGTGTCTGGGTACGAGCATGTACCAGTACTACTAGTTACTACTGTAGTTTTTAGAGCAAATTACCAGTACATTAGCCTAGACTAAATGGAAAAATTCCTATCCTAAGCATCAAATGGCATCACTTTCTCTATAGGAATTGAGATGCATGTCATCTCACTTCCTATGATTTTCATATTCCTATCCTATGAACGAAAGGAGGCCTCTGTTGGAGTAACTACTGTAGCTAGCAGTACTGCTGGTACAGTAGTTTTCTTCAAGAAGCGGAATTCAACGAAGTCATGATGGTTCCTTCGTCCAAGCAACTTCAAAGTGGGAACTAGGCCTATGATTTGACGGCTCATTAGTCATTGTTACTGCAGCACGACGACCTGGGTGACTCCCTTGGAGTTCTGCGTGCATGGCAAGTGGACTGTAACACCCCGGATGTAATTTACCTTATTTGTACTCCAACTCTTGCCGTTTTCGGCACTAAGTTATGTCATTTCCTTGTTGTCGGGTTTTTGTCTCCGTGTGTTGTTGTCCTTGTCATGCATCTCGTATCATGTCATCATGTGCATTGCATTTGCATACGTGTTTGTCTCATGCATCCGAGCATTTTCCCCGTTGTCCGTTTTGCATTCCGGTGCTCCTATGTCCTCCGCTGGTCCTTTCTACTTTTTTTCGTGTGTGGGGGTTAAACATTTTTGGATTGGACCGATACTTACCAAGCGGCCTTGGTTTACTACCGGTAGACCGCCTGTCAACTTTCGTACCATTTGGACTTCGTTTGATACTCCAACGGTTAACTGAGGGACCGAAAAGGCCTCGAGTGTGTTGCAGCCCAACACCTTTCCAAACTGGCCCAAAACACACCTAAACCCCTTCCATCATCTAGAGCGTTCGATCACGATCGCGTGGCCACAAACCGCACCTCATTTGGAGCTTCCTAGCTCCCTCTACGCCTATATAAAGAAACCCCCATTTCAATTCGCGGATGAAACCCTAGCCCCCTTTCTCCTCCAGCCGCCGGACAAAAACCTGGACATCGGACGTGTCCGCCAGCCGCCGTCGACCATTCAGATTTTGCCACCTGTCCCGGGGGACCGCATCGCCGCCTCCCACCGACGCAGGCCCGCAGGCCCAGCGCCAGCCCCCGCGGCCCGTTCTGTCAAGCCGCCGCCCGGAGCGTGCCCGCGCCCGCGCCGCTTCTCTTCTTCGTCGCCGGCGCACCGGCTCCGCCGCCCCTCCTTCACCGGCCGCCATCGAGCTGCACGTCGCCTCGCCGCCGACGACGGTCCTCTGCCGCCCTGCCGCACCTCGCCGCTAGGAGCTCCGGCAAGCTCCTCCTCCGTTCCGGCACAGATCCGGCACCCCCCACCTCCTCTCCGGCCGCTTCTTCTCCTCCGGCGAGCCTCCGGCCAACATCGGGTCGCGCGCGCCGCCAGCTACAGTACCGGATCCAGATCTGGATCGGGAGGTTGACCTAATTTTCTCCCCAAAACCCTAATTTTGTGCATACTTTGGCATGCCATAACTCTGCATCGGTAGCTCTGATTCATGCGTGTAGCATATCAAAATGTTCGCCTCGACGAGTACATCATTTCATCTCATTGCATCATTTTCATTTGAGCTCATCTTCATGCCTGAAATGTTGTTGGAAGAGGGCTATGTGAGGAAAGTTGCAGATCTGTTTCAGCAAATGTCCTTTTGTCATTTTTGCCATGATTAATGTGTGCATGCTATGATCCTGAGCTCTACATGTGTTTTGTAGAATGCCATGCCATCTTTACAGGGGTGTATGCCATGTATTTTTGTGATCTTTATGGTGACTAGCACAAGCATGCAAAGTAGTCTACTCAATGATGCTGTTTTCAGGGACTTAGAATTTCACTAAGTCCTTGTCCTGATATTGTTTTTATGCCATATGTTCATGTTGTTTCCTAGTGATCCGTGCCTCTTTTGAGGAAGATCAGTAAGGATGTTTTCTTAATATTGTGGTGCTCTATCCATCCATATTTTTGTTTGCATTTATGGGGCACCCTAGCTTGAGTCAATCGAGCTCTACTTTTGCTATAAAATGTTCCTGGCAGATTGTTGACATGTTTAGTGATTTTGCCGAGGATGTTGCTATTGATCCGTGCATGCTATGATGTTGTTCTTGCCATGTCTAGCTCCCATGTTATGTCTCCTTGATGGTTGTATGCTTAGTTGGTCATGCAATGCCTCGTAGTGAGTGCATCGAGCTCGTAAACATGCCTATTCGTTAATCTGTTTTGCATGCTCCAGTTTTTCACCAAGTCTGAATCTGTTTATGTTTTTGCTATGTTCACATGCTTGCAATTGTATTTTCTGGTCCCTTTTGGCTCAAGGTCACTAAGGGGCTTTTGTTATATGCTTAGAGTAGCTTCATGCCATGCCTTTCTTTGCCATCATATGTTCCTGTAGCATGTAGTTTTCATGCTTTAAAGATTGCTTCCTGATGATAAATTCCAGACTTGTGTTAATTTCACTGTCTGAAACCTGTTATCATTTGCACTTTTGTCATGCTTGTTTGAACCTGTTAATGGATGAATTAGCCATAGCTCAGTGTTAATCTTTTGTCAAGCTTCATGAGTGGATCCCTGCCATGTATTTTGTTGCCATGTTTGAGTGCTGTAGCATATTTATCTTGATGCATTTAGATGGCTACTTGCTGATTATCGCAGACCGGTGCCATATTTGTTTTGCTTGCCTTTTCCAAACCGTGCATCCGATTCCGGTGATCTTTATATCGATTTCAACCAAAATCACCTCACCTTTCCAGTGGCACTCTTGGTTTTCCAAGTTGAGGCCAGGTTCATTCATTCCTTTCCAAATCATGCATATGCATCACATACCGCATCCCGCATATCATACCATGTTTGCATCATATTGCTTGAGCATTGCACGTGGTTGATTGTGCTCCTTTTTTCTTGTTGTTCTTGTTTGGGTAGAGCCGGGAGACGAGTTCATGAACGAGGAGCCCGTTGAGTTCACTTACGAGGATCAAGGCAACTCTGAAAACTTTGCAGGCAAGATGACCATACCCTCAAAATCACTTCTATCTTTGCTTGCTAGATGCTCGCTCTTTTGCTATGCCTATGCTGTGATGCCTAACACTTGCTTATCATGCCTCCCATATTTTCATGTCAAACCTATAACCCACCATGTCCTAGCAAACCATTGTTTGGCTATGTTTCCACTTTGCTCGGCCCCTCTTATAGCGTTGCTAGTTGCAGGTGAAGATTGGAGATCGTTCCTTGTTGGAACATCATTTATTGTTGGGATATCACAATATTATCTTGCTTATCTTAATGCACCTATACTTGGTAAAGGGTGGAAGGCTTGGCCTTATGCCTAGTGTTTTGTTCCACTCTTGCCGCCCTAGTTTCTGTCATATCAGTGTTATGTTCCCGGATTTTGCGTTCCTTACACGATTGGGTTATAATGGGAACCCCTTGACAGTTCGCCTTGAATAAAACTCCTCCAGCAATGCCCAACCTTGGTTTTACCATTTGCCACCTAGCCTCTTTTTCCCTTGGGTTTCCGAAGCCCGAGGGTCATCTTTATTTAAACCCCCCCTGGGCCAGTGCTCCTCTGAGTGTTGGTCCGACCGAGTAGACTGTGGGGCCACCTCGAGGCAACTTGAGGGTTGGTTTTACTCATAGGATGTCTCATCTGAGTGTGCCCCGAGAACGAGATATGTGCATGTGACGCCCCAAGACCGATCTGCCAGGCGTCTTCCAGCTATTCGCCGACGTTGCCATGTCATTCGCTTGCGTGTTGCATTTCATATCATGTCATCATCCGCATTGCATCTGCATGTTTTCGAAAACTTGCATTCGTCCGGGTTCTACAAGTTCTTTCAGTTGTCCGTTCTGAACCCAGACACACTTGCACGCGCCCGCGGCACGTCCGAAATATTATTTTATAAGTGGCCGGAAAATGTTCTCGGAATGGGATGAGAGTTGATGTGTGGTCTTATTATAGTGTAGATAGACCGCCTGTCAAGTTTCATCGCATTCGGAGATCGTTTGATGCCCCAACGGATAACTATAGCGGCATTATAGCTGGTCTAACGTCGGACGTTTTCGGTCTCCGGAAACAGATGCCGGGCCCTCTCTCTCTTCTCCCCCTCGCAGTCTCGCCACAGCCCACCTAGTCCTTCCTCCTTCCCCTCTTCGCTTCCGGGGTTGTCCGATGCGACCGCACGGTCCGAAACCCTCTCTGCACAGCGCATCGAACCCCTCACGTGCGCGTCCGAAATTGTCCCAAACCCGACCCGAGCAATCGTCACCGTTGGATCCGAATCATCTCCAAATGTCTACAAAATGTCACCGTTTTCTTATTTGGCCTCCCTAGCTATTTATTCGCGACCGTCCGATTACGATCGGAGGGGTCCGATAGCCCCTAACTATTTCCACCAGCGTATATAATGGGCAACCCTAGGAATTAGGGATCCTGTCCCATCCTTCCATCCATCCAATCCATCCCTGCTGCCACTCAACTCCTTGCACGCCCGGCCAACCAGAGCCCCTCTCAATCCAACTCCATCCACCTCACCTCCTGCCTCCTCCCGCAAGCCTCCTAACACCCCGCCTGATCCCCTGCTTGTTTGAACCCCTATCCAGATGCTCCCGCAACGACCCAGCGCCGGCCTCCCGCGCTCAACCTCCTCCTCGCCGGTGCTTCCCCCGTTGAAGGCTCCTGGCCAGCAACAACAGTCACCAGGAACCGCCTGTTTCTCCTTCTCCCTTCATTTTTTCCCTGGATCTCTCTCTCTCCCTCTCAGGTCTTTTCCTCTCGCTGGTTCACAGGGACGAGCATGATGGAGAGCCAAGCTCCCGATCCAGGTCCTTCCCGCCGCCTCGATGCCCGCAACTGGCCAGATTTGTCAATGCCTCGTCTCCTCCTTCGGGTCTCGATGGCACAGGCCCCAACGACGCCTCCTGAACCTGTTAATGAAGCCAAGTTCCCCGCAGCTGTTGTCGTTCCCCTGCGATGGCGCCTCGGCCTCCTCTGTGCCTGCACTTGAGGCCCCGAGCTCCTCCAGGTCCTCTCCGTCCGCTGCTCCCTACCGTCCTCGACCTCCCCTGCGGTCCACCTCGCCTTGCCGTCCCCTGCGCTTCAAGTCTGTTCCGCCGAAGTTCCTCGTCGCCGGGAATCGCCTCCCTGACCCTCGGACTGGCCGGATCCACCGCGTTCGCGAGGACCTTGCCCCTTGCCCGAACCCGCCGCCTGCAGGCCTCATCTCGGCCGGGTCCGCTGCTGCCGCTGTTTCCCTGTCGAACAAGCAGAGCAGCTCGCCCGACCCCTTGCTCGTTGACCGATCCGGCTGGGTCACAGCCACCCCAGGCCCGATGCCCCCTTTCGGCGTCACCTCATCACCGACCGGCCCAACGCCCGCTGTGAGCAGCTCCCACAGCCCCTCCTCTCTATTGACCCATCTTGCACTAGTTTCGGCCCACTATGTTTTTTCCCTGGACCTGTGAATTTTGCTATTATCCTGAGACTACAGTTTTGTAGAAAACCCCCCAAGCATCATGCATTTAATATCTTAATAATTGTGCATCATATGGAAAAACTTTATATATGAAATATGCTTAGAATTGCATCTAGTTTCATAATATGTCATTTCCATCCTTGTTCAAATTTTTAAAAAGCTGTTTGTTTAAATTTGCTTAAATAACTTGCTAAAATGATTTAATTCATAGCTAAATAACCATAGCTCCGTTTTGAACAAACCTTATATGTAAATGGGGTAGAATTTTGCCTAGTTTATCATGGTGACATTGTTTTGCATGCCTAACAACTCTAAAATATGGTTTAGGGCAGAACAGGAACTAACCTAATATATGAACATGAGGAGTTTCCGGATTTGTTGTTTGTTGTTTCCGGCCTCATTTAACCTTGACTAGATAGGTAGTTTTCTTTTGCTTCACCCTCTTGCCATGTTTAACAACATTTAATATTGTTGGGTACATAAACGAGATCGAACTAAATAACTTGAACGTGGTGTTTCGTCAATATGCAACGGAGTTGCATATTGAGCTCCACTTAATTTGTAGGATTTCTTGTGCACTTTGCCATGCCATGCCCTCTTTAAACCGGACATGCATCATACTTGATTGTGCATCATGCCATGTTCATGTCGTGATTGTTTACTATGTTGTTTGCTTCTTTCCGGTGTTGCTTCTTCGAGTTGGTTCCGATAATGCCGTGTTGTGAGGATCCGTTCGACTACGCCCGTTTGTCTTCTTCTTGGACTCGTTCTTCTTCCTTGCGGGATTTCAGGCAAGATGATCATACCCTCGAAATCACTTCTATCTTTGCTTGCTAGTTGCTCGCTCTTTTGCTATGCCTATGCTGCAATACCTACCACTTGCTTATCATGCCTCCCATATTGTTGAACCAAGCCTCTAACCCACCTTGTCCTAGCAAACCGTTGTTTGGCTATGTTACCGCTTTGCTCAGCCCCTCTTATAGTGTTGTTAGTTGCAGGTGAAGATTGAAGTTTGTTCCTTGTTGGAACATGGAGATGTTGTTCCTTGTTGGAACATGTTTATTTGTTGGGATATCACAATATATCTTATCTAATTAATGCATCTATATACTTGGTAAAGGGTGGAAGGCTCGGCCTTATGCCTGGTGTTTTGTTCCACTCTTGCCGCCCTAGTTTCTGTCATATCGGTGTTATGTTCCCGGATTTTGCGTCCCTTACGCGGTTCGGCTATAATGGGAACCCCTTGACAGTTCGCCTTAAGTAAAGCTCTTCCAACAATGCCCAACATTGGTTTTACCATTTGCCACCTAGCCTTTTCTTTCCCTTGGGTTCTGCAGACTCAAGGGTCATCATTATTTTACCCCCCCCCCCCCCCGGGCCAGTGCTCCTCTGAGTGTTGGTCCACCTGTCAGCTACCGGTGGCCACCAGGGGCAACTCTGGGCTGGCCTACCCATACCTAGGACAATCTGAGTGTGCCCTGTGAAAGAGATATGTGCAGCTCCTATCGGGATTTGTCGGCACATTTGGGCGGTGTTGCTGGTTTAGTTTTACCCTGTCGAAATGTCTTGTTGTACCGGGATACCGAGTCTGGTCGGAATGTCTCGGGAGGAGGTCTATTCCTTCGTTGACCGTGAGAGCTTGTCATGGGCTAAGTTGGGACACCCTGCAGGGATTTGAACTTTCGAAAGCCGTGCCCGCGGTTATGGGCAGATGGGAATTTGTTAATGTCTGGTTGTAGAAAACCTGAAGTTGACCTTAATTAAAATGAATCAACTGCGTGTGTAACTGTGATGGTCTCTTTCCGGCGGAGTCCGGGAAGTGAACACGGTTGTTGGAGTTATGCTTGACGTAGGTAGTCCAGGATCACTTCTTGATCATACTTTTATCGACCGTGCTTTGCCTTCTCTTCTCGCTCTCATTTGCGTATGTTAGCCACCATATATGCTAGTCGCTTGCTGCAGCTCCACCTCATACTTTTACCTTACCCATAAGCTTAAATAGTCTTGATTGCGAGGGTGCGAGATTGCTGAGTCCCCGTGGCTCACAGATACTTCCAAAACCAGTTTGCAGGTGCCGATGAGTCCGTGCAGATGACGCTACCAAGCTCAGGAGGAGCTCGATGAAGATCTTGTCCTTTGTGTTGTTTCGTTCTAGTTGATCAGTAGTGGAGCCCAGTTGGGGTCGATCGGGGACCTTTGTCGCATTTGGGGTTCTTCTTTTATTTTGGTTCCGTAGTCGAACCTTGATTGTATCTGGTTGATGTAATGCTTTATTCATGTATTTGTGTGAAGTGGCGATTGTAAGCCAACTATGTATCTCTTTCCCTTATGTATTACATGGGTTGTGTGAAGATTACCTCACTTGCGACATATGCCTTCAATGCAATTATGTCTCTAAGTCGTGCCTCGACACGTGGGAGCTATAGTCGCATCGAGGGTGTTACAAGTTGGTATCAGAGCCTTCCTCGACCTTAGGAGCCCCATTGCTTGATCGTTTTTAGCAGCCGAGTTGTGTCTAGAAAAATGTTTTGAGTCATTTAGGAATTATATATCAGAGAGCTTAGGAATTCTTTTTATTTCCCAGTCTCCTCATCGCTCTGGTAAGGCATCCTGACGTAGAGTTTTGACTCTCCTCTTCTCAAATTTCACTAAAAAAAATTTAGGATCACGCTGGTATCTTGGAATCGTTCCGATGGTTTTGTGACGAGAACATTGTCTTGGTGCCTCCTGTCAGGGGTTTTGTGGAAGTGTCCCGGGGAGTTGAGCTCCGAGGTGTTGTCGTCATAATTTTATCGTTGCAGTTCTGGAATACCTGAGTTTAGTTCGCCGACATCGAAAATCTCTTTTATGCAGTTGTTGGTGAGATAACCTCGACGCCACCCAGTACTGGGTCGGGAGTTCGGGAGTATTGCCATAACTTGTATAACGGATGCTTTTCGAAGGTTGAGGTAGACGATTTCCGAAGGTTTCTTGGTTATGTGTTGAACGATGGATATAGCTGGATGTAGGATTTGCTAGTTTTGGGTGAGATATTATGCTTCCCCTGTATCCCCAACACCAGATTGCATAACCGGAAAGTTTCGGGAGTTTATAAGTGGGAATTCAAGTAGCTCTTAGGATATCTTTCCGATAGATGTATGATATGAAATTGGGGTTCGACGTCTAGTGGTCCGCCTATTCACGATTGGTTTTATAGTGGTCTCGTTGTGTCTTAAAGAGTCCTTGGCTATGCCGACTCGGGGACGCTTCGTATGTCATGTGCACTGCCTTGTACATGATGGTGCTGTACGATCGAGCCCGTGTAGGCCCCACCACGAAAACTTTGGACGAAATCTCAGTCATATGTTTGTTTCGGCTTATTCTGCAAGCCAATCCTTTGTTTTGTTTTGAGTTGTGGTATTCGAGTTGCTTCGAAGTCAAGTGTTGATTCCATACCTTCCCCAAATGGTGTTCTCATACTCCGATGTGAATACTAATCCTTCTTGATCATCGAGATTGTCATGTCAATCTTTTTAAACCGGTGTGTTTTCTCCTCAAGCGAATCCGTTCTTTTTCAACGTCCGCAAGATCAATTATCAGTTCTTCTCAACGGTGTTCGTTCCATCCATCCCAAATTTTCTTTGTTTTCCCGCCCACCCACCCATTTTTCTTTGACGACTCAGAATTCTTAATCAAGTATCCTTTTATTCATATGAAGTCTCTCCATTCTTTTTCGCCAATGTTCTTATCCGGTGATTCTCAGGAAGATGCTAACGGAGCTTCTAGTTCATCATTCTTCGTTCTCTTTTATCCGATGAATTCAATTCAAGCTTTGCCAATTATATCCTTTCCTCATTGCAAATACCTTCTCATGCCGGTGCACCTCATATTCAGTCATTTCTTGCTATTCAATTGTTCCGGAGTGCTCAATATATCTCGAAGATTCGTGTTTGCACTCTGCTTTCGTTCAAGATCTCTCGAGGATGTTCTCTCATTCAAGCCTTTTAATTCAACTGGTGAAATCTCTCTTTTTAATCATTCTAACGGTGTTTTCTGTTGAGTGGGCCCTAACCCACAGGTTTTTTTCCCAGGATCTTACCTGACTCTTATTATTTTTCCGGAGCTTCTCAAATTCTTTTCTAAAGTTTGACGTAAGAATGATTTTCATCAGTCAGATGTGTTTCTCCAAGATCTCTCAATTTTCTTTTCATCGTTGGCTCAACCTCTTCGCTTTTGATTCTTTCGGAGTGTCTAAACAATTCTTGGTGGTGTTTCTCGTCGTTACTCTCAACATTTGAAGACCGAAGAAGAGCTTTACCTCTGTATCTTATCCGTTCTCTCAGAGATTCGTGGTCCTAGTTTGAGGCCATCCTCTCATAATTGTTTGATTGTGGGAATTCTTTTCACCTATCCGGAGAAAATTCAAGAGTCTTCTCAGTTTGATCATCCGGAGCCCATGATCTAAGATTTATTCATTCTCAGCTTTCAGCTGTGGTTCTCCAAATCTTACCAGTGCATCATTCAAGTATTCTCTTATCAGCTCATGATCTCTTCATTCTCATGTATCTAAATTCTCTCAAGCATCTTCGTTTAAATTGCAAATTCTTCCCGGTGTTTCTTCATGTTTTAATCGTTCTTTTTCAATTCTTACGGTGGTTCATTCAGGATTCTCTTCCTTCGTTTATCATATCTATTCATTCGTTGTTTCAACTCTACCGGTGGTTCATTGGTGACCTTCCCAGTTTGTGCTATATCTCTTTTCAATCCTTTGCAATGAGAATAAGTACGTTGTAAAATCCATTGCTTATCATCAATTTAATTGATGAAGGACAATCATAATGTAATTCTTATTCTTGTTTCATCCTAATGATTAACTCTTTATTCCGGAGGCCCTTCAAATTCTCGGTTTCATTTGTTTCATCTTCTCTTTTTCCCGGAGTTCCAACCTCTTTCAATTATATTATCACGGACATCTCTATCTAAATCATTGCGAGGCTTCAATCTTATTCTTTTCATCATTCAATTATTTTGGATCATTCTTTTATTACCGGAGTTCTTCATGAAGGTTCTACATGATGGATTCATCAAGTATTTAATTCCTTCTCGAAGTGCTCATCGACATTCTTTGCTAAGAAGCTCAAGTTTTTCTTCATCTTGCTATCCGGAGTGCAATTCTTTCTTCCGTATCATTGGAGGTAGTATTATGTCATTCTTGATAATTTGAGTTCATGTTTCATGATTCACATGTTATTAAGAATGAGGTATTTTAAATCCATCAATCTCGTCATTGGAGTTACCTCGGGTTATATCTCACCTAAAGCTTTCCCTAAGGATTGTTGCTATTTAGGGTGCTTATAAATGACCCAAGTTCTTTTATCCTCCCGGTGAGATAGCTTCTCTTATTCTTGTTGATATCAATCCAATCCATTGTTTCCGTTAGTGGCAGAATTTTACCTCATAATTTGAGATGTATTCCATAAGACCATACAAGCTTATTATTTTCGTTGTTGGGTTTCCAACAACTCCGTTCGACCACTCTCCTAAGGACGCTTTCCAAGTTCATTTGTGGTAGGAGTTGTCATTTTCTTCTCCGTTCTTTTGTTCCGATGATCTACCTTTGATTCTTTCATCCGGAGGCATTGTGATGTTGCTCTTTTCAACCCATCATCTCGTTTCGTCAAAGATCATGTTCTTTTCATGCTTATCCATTTAACCGGAGTGTCGCGCCCCTTTTAAAGTTCTTTATACTTATCTAGTCTTGCGTCTCTTTTCAATCGGAGTGCTGCCCAAAGTTGTTTTTCTTTGTTTCCTCTTTGCTAATGGAGTGCTTTCAACTTCATTTATCTCTGTTGTATTCTTTTCTTGATATGGCTTAACCTTTTCAAGGTTCTTTGGTTTCACTTGTTTGTCAAAGGAGCAAGTTAGTTTTACCTCTTCTCTTGCTCTTCCGTTTTTCCCTCCGGTGCCATTCTAGATCTCGGGACGAGATCCTCTCGTAGTGGTGGAGTGTTGTGACGCCCCGAGACCGATCTGACAGGCATCTTCCAGCTATTAGCCGATGTTGCCATGTCAATAGCTTGCGTGTTGCATTTCATATCATGTCATCATCCGCATTGCATCTGCATGTTTTCGAAAACTTGCATTCGTCCGGGTTCTCCGAGTTCTTTCAGTTGTCCGTTCTGAGCCCAGACACACTTGCACGCGCCCGCGGCACGTCCAAAATATTATTTTATAAGTGGTCGGAAAATGTTCTCGGAATGGGATGAGAGTTGACGTGCGGTCTTATTATAGTGTAGATAGACCGCATGTCAAGTTTCGTCGCATTCGGAGATCGTTTGATGCCCCAATGGATAACTATAGCGGCATTATAGCCTGTCTAACGTCGGACGTTTTCGGCCTCCGGAAACAGATGCCGGGCCCTCTCTCTCTTCTCCCCCTCGCAGTCTCCCCACAGCCCACCTAGTCCTTCCTCCTTCCCCTCTTCGCTTCCGGGGTTGTCCGATGCGACCGCACGGTCCGAAACCCTCTCTGCACAGCGCATCGAACCCCTCACGTGCGCGTCCGAAATTGTCCCGAACCCGACCCGGGCAATCGTCACCGTTGGATCCAAATCATCTCCAAACGTCTACAAAACGTCACCATTTTCTTATTTGGCCTCCCTAGCTATTTTATTCGCGACCGTCCCATTACGATCGGAGGGGTCCGATAGCCCCTAACTATTTCCACCAGCGTATATAATGGGCAACCCTAGGAATTAGGGATCCTGTCCCATCCTTCCATCCATCCAATCCATCCCTGCCGCCACTCAACTCCTTGCACGCCCGGCCAACCAGAGCCCCTCTCAATCCAACTCCATCCACCTCACCTGCTGCCTCCTCCCGCAAGCCTCCTAACACCCCGCCTGATCCCCTGCTCGTTTAAACCCCTATCCAGATGCTCCCGCAACGACCCAGCGCCGGCCTCCCGCGCTCCGCCTCCTCCTCGCCGGTGCTTCCCCCGTTGAAGGCTCCTGGCTAGCAACAACAGTCACCAGGAACCGCCCGTTTCTCCTTCTCCCTTCGTTTTTTTCCCTGGATCTCTCTCTCCCTCTCAGGTCTTTTCCTCTCGCTGGTTCACAGGGACGAGCGTGATGGAGAGCCAAGCTCCCGATCCAGGTCCTCCCCGCCGCCTCGACGCCCGCAACTGGCCGGATTTGTCAATGCCTTGTCTCCTCCTTTGGGTCTTGATGGCACAGGCCCCGGCGACGCCTCCTGAACCTGTTAATGACGCCAAGTTCCCCGCTGCTGTTGCCGTTCCCCTGCGATGGCGCCTCGGCCTCCTCTGTGCCTGCACTTGAGGCCCCGACCTCCTCCAGGTCCTCTCCGTCCGCTGCTCCCTGTCGTCCTCGACCTCCCCTGCGGTCCACCTCGCCTTGCCGTCCCCTGCGCTTCAAGTCCATTCCACCGGAGTTCCTCGTCGCCGGGAATCGCCTCCCTGACCCTCGGACTGGCCGGATCCACCGCGTTCGCGTGGACCTTGCCCCTTGCCCGAACCCGCCACCTGCAGGCCTCATCTCGGCCGGGTCCGCTGCTGCCGCTGTTTACCTGTCGAACGAGCAGAGCAGCTCGCCCGACCCCTCGCCCGTTGACCAATCCAGCTGGGTCACAGCCACCCCAGGCCCGACGCCCCCCTTTCGGCCTCACCTCATCACCGACCGGCCCAAGGCCCGCTGTGAGCAGCTCCCTCAGCCCCTCCTCTCTATTGACCCATCTTGCACTAGTTTTGGCCCACTATGTTTTTTCCCTGGACCTGCGAATTTTGCTATTATCCTGAGACTGCAGTTTTGTAGAAAACCCCCCAAGCATCATGCATTTAATATCTTAATAACTGTGCATCATATGGAAAAACTTTATATATGAAATATGCTTAGAATTGCATCTAGTTTCATAATATGTCATTTCCATCCTTGTTCAAATTTTTAAAAAGTTGTTTGTTTAAATTTGCTTAAATAACTTGCTAAAATGATTTAATTCATAGCTAAATAACCATAGCTCCGTTTTTAACAAACTTTATATGTAAATGGGGTAGAATTTTGCCTAGTTTATCATGGTGACATTGTTTTGCATGCCTAACAACTCTAAAATATGGTTTAGGGCAGAACAGGACCTAACCTAATATATGAACATGAGGAGTTTCCGGATTTGTTGTTCGTTGTTTCCGGCCTCATTTAACCTTGACTAGATAGGTAGTTTTCTTTTGCTTCACCCTCTTGCCATGTTTAACAACATTTAATATTGTTGGATACATAAACGAGATCGAACTAAATAACTTGAACGTGGTGTTTCGTCAATATGCAACGGAGTTGCATATTGAGCTCCACTTAATTTGTAGGATTGCTTGTGCACTTTGCCATGCCATGCCCTCTTTAAACCGGACATGCATCATACTTGATTGTGCATCATGCCATGTTCATGTCGTGATTGTTTACTATGTTGTTTGCTTCTTTCCGGTGTTGCTTCTTCGAGTTGGTTCCGATAATGTCGTGTTGTGAGGATCCGTTCGACTACGCCCGTTTGTCTTCTTCTTGGACTCGTTCTTCTTCCTTGCGGGATTTCAGGCAAGATGATCATACCCTCGAAATCACTTCTATCTTTGCTTGCTAGTTGCTCGCTCTTTTTCTATGCCTATGTTGCGATACCTACCACTTGCTTATCATGCCTCACATATTGTTGAACCAAGCCTCTAACCCACCTTGTCCTAGCAAACCGTTGTTTGGCTATGTTACCGCTTTGCTCAGCCCCTCTTATAGCGTTGTTAGTTGCAGGTGAAGATTGAAGTTTGTTCCTTGTTGGAACATGGAGATGTTGTTCCTTGTTGGAACATGTTTATTTGTTGGGATATCACAATATATCTTATCTAATTAATGCATCTATATACTTGGTAAAGGGTGGCAGGCTCGGCCTTATGCCTGGTGTTTTGTTCCACTCTTGCCGCCCTAGTTTCCGTCATATCGGTGTTATGTTCCCGGATTTTGCGTCCCTTACGCGGTTGGGCTATAATGGGAACCCCTTGACAGTTCGCCTTAAGTAAACCTCTTCCAGCAATGCCCAACATTGGTTTTACCATTTGCCACCTAGCCTTTTCTTTCCCTTGGGTTCTGCAAACTCAAGGGTCATCATTATTTTACCCCCCCCCCCGGGGGCCAGTGCTCCTCTAAGTGTTGGTCCACCTGTCAGCTACCGGTGGCCACCAGGGGCAACTCTGGGCTGGCCTACCCGTACCTAGGACAATTTGAGTGTGCCCTGAGAAAGAGATATGTGCAGCTCCAATCGGGATTTGTCGGCACATTCGGGCGGTGTTGCTGGTTTAGTTTTACCCTGTCGAAATGTCTTGTTGTACCGGGATACCGAGTCTGATCGGAATGTCTCGGGAGGAGGTCTATTCCTTCGTTGACCGTGAGAGCTTGTCATGGGCTAAGTTGGGACACCCTGCAGGGATTTGAACTTTCGAAAGCCGTGCCCGCGGTTATGGGCAGATGGGAATTTGTTAATGTCTGGTTGTAGAAAACCTGAAGTTGACCTTAATTAAAATAAATCAACTGCGTGTGTAACCGTGATGGTCTCTTTCCGGCGGAGTCCGGGAAGTGAACACGGTTGTTGGAGTTATGCTTGACGTAGGTAGTCCAGGATCACTTCTTGATCATACTTTTATCGACCGTGCTTTGCCTTCTCTTCTCGCTCTCATTTGCATATGTTAGCCACCATATATGCTAGTCGCTTGCTGCAGCTCCACCTCATACTTTTACCTTACCCATAAGCTTAAATAGTCTTGATCGCGAGGGTGCGAGATTGCTGAGTCCCCGTGGCTCACAGATACTTCCAAAAACAGTTTGCAGGTGCCGATGAGTCCGTGCAGATGACGCTACCAAGCTCAGGAGGAGCTCGATGAAGATCTTATCCTTTGTGTTGTTTCGTTCTAGTTGATCAGTAGTGGAGCCTAGTTGGGGTCGATCGGTGACCTTTGTCGCATTTGGGGTTCTTCTTTTATTTTGGTTCCATAGTCGGACCTTGATTGTATCTGGTTGATGTAATGCTTTATTCATGTATTTGTGTGAAGTGGCGATTGTAAGCCAACTATGTATCTCTTTCCCTTATGTATTACATGGGTTGTGTGAAGATTACCTCACTTGCGACATATGCCTTCAATGCGATTATGTCTCTAAGTCGTGCCTCGACACGTGGGAGCTATAGTCGCATCGAGGGTGTTACAGTGCAGCTCCAATCGGGATTTGTCGGCACATTCGGGCGGTGTTGCTGGACTTGTTTTACCATTGTCGAGGATGTCTTGTAACCGGGATGCCGAGTCTGATCGGATTGTCTTGGGAGAAGGAATATCCTTCATTGACCGTGAGAGCTTGTGATGGGCTAAGTTGGGACTCCCCTGCAGGGATTTGAACTTTTGAAAGCCATGCCCGCAGTTATGGGCAGATGGGAATTTGTTAATGTCCGGTTGTAGATAACCTGAAACTTAACTTAATTAAAATGCACCAACCGCGTGTGTAACCGTGATGGTCTCTTCTCGGCGG
This sequence comes from Triticum monococcum, assembly GCA_034509565.1. Taxonomy (NCBI): domain Eukaryota; kingdom Viridiplantae; phylum Streptophyta; class Magnoliopsida; order Poales; family Poaceae; genus Triticum; species Triticum monococcum. Next base: position 54,907,311 of record CM067845.1, on the reverse strand, counting down.
AGTTCGGGAAGCGAACACAATGTTGGAGTAATGCTTGACGTAGGTTGTTCTAGGATCACTTCTTGATCATAGTTGTTCGATCGTGCTTTTGCCTTCTCTTCTCGCTCTCTTTTGCGAATAGGTTAGTCACCATATATGCTAGTCACTTGTTGCAGCTCCACATCATACCTTTGCCTTACCTATAAGCTTAAATAGTCTTGATCGCGAGGGTGTGAGATTGCTGAGTCCCCGTGACTCACAGATTCCTTCCAAAACCAGATGCAGGGACTGATGATGCCGCTCCAGATGATATGACCGAGCTCAAGTGGGAGTTCGATGGAGACTCTCGTCGTTACTATGTGTCTTTCCCAGATGATCAGTAGTGGTGCCCAGTTGGGGCGATCGGGGACTTTGTCGCATTTGGGGGTTGATCTTTATTTTGGTATCGTAGTCGGACCCTAAGTGTATTGGATGAATGTAATGACTTATTTATGTATTTGTTTGACATGGCGAGTGTAAGCCAACTATTTACCTTTTCCCCTTTATTTATTTACATGGGTTGTTGTGAAGATTACCTCACTTGCGACATTGCTTTCAATGCAGTTATGCCTCTAAGTCGTCCTTCGACACGTAGGAGATATAGCCGCATCGAGGGCGTTACATGGACCAGGATGGTCGACGTCCCACATGTTCTATCTACAGTAGCGGAAATGGACGAGGTCGATTCATCTAATGCAAGCACGGAGCATCACGTTCGAACTATACTAGATGGAGAACTTGCATCGAAATCAAGAACACCCGATTTTATAGAGGTCCAAAGGGAGAACAGCGGATGGGTCAGACGGTCAGTAATTCTTTGTTATGACCAATTATATACTATCTGTGTATAATATGACAACCTGATTTCCTAATAAATGGTTAGGGATCTAGGATCTAGTATAATTTCGCTTAATAGAAGGCTATGGTTTGTTCTTAGTATAAGTATTTGTTCTGAAATAGCTCTGTTATGAATATTATTTAGACCATGTGTATTTTTCTATTTCCTAAAATTGGCACAACTATGATGTAGTTATTAGATTTACAGTCATAGGCACAGTGCGATGCCAGATGAGCGAGCTGCAAGCGCAGACAGAATTAGTGCTCTGGAGTTGGAGAGTTGAGATGGGAGTGGTGATATGGGTGTTTGTTCTAGGTGGAGAGTGAATGGGGTGTTTAGGCCTCCTTTGGTTTATAGGATTGAAAAATCATAGGAATAAGAAAGTCATGGGAAATGAGATGACATGCATCTCAAATCCTATGCATAGGAATAGAAACGAGATGCCCTTTGACTCACACCATAAGATTTTTCTCATTGAGTAGGGCTAATGTTTATTTTCCTATAAAATGTGGAGGATAGGAAGAATTCCTCCATAGGAACAGGATTTCATTCCTATAAACCAAGGAGCTCTGAAGGAATTTTTCCTATAAAAATCCTATCCTATGAAAATCCTACATAATTCCTCCAAACCAAAGGAGGCCTATAAGGCAGGATAGAAAGCATGTGTGGTTGTTGTGTGGTAAAGTGGTGGACTGCTAGCTAGTCGCCGTGGTGGGACATGCTAGATTGAATTTAGTTTTTGCATGGTGGTTATGAGCTTCGGTCTGGATGCATGCATGTTGTGCACAGGACGAACGGAGATAATCAAGGCTGTGTGATAAAGTTTGTTACGTCAGCGAAATTGTGCAGGAGCACGACGCTCCATGGAATCCTTCCCAGTGAATCGTTTTGGGATCCCCACCCGCTATAATAGATCCATCATATTCATCTTTTATCATGTAAGTATTCGTCTTCACCCTGTTCAGTATATCTGACGAAAAGTACGCTGATTTATGTCCCCACGTGCCAAAGTTTATGTCAGGACGAACCCACCTACCAACCTCCAACCACCTAACTAGAGTTCTCTCCCTCCTCCCTCTCAAAACGGGCATCTTCCTCCCCACAGCAGCTCATCCCCAACGGTCATCTTCCTCCCTACACCATATCATCCCCATTTGCGCCGTTCACAACTCGCTCTTCATCCCCTACGCCGTTCCACACTACTTCTGTTTTAGCTGGTTCTAGTTGCCATGTCAAGCCCTAGCATGCCCATGTCTGGTTCAAGCGCGCCCCTGTTGCCATGTCAGATGAAACATACCACTGTCCTACATTTGGAACCCGTCTCTTCAGCTTGTACCCTTGAATCATCTTGTCTAGTGCTATTCTTAGAGGAATCTATTTCATCCGCCTCAACAACATTAGATAGCGGTGGCTTATCTGTGACTGCCAGATTTGATATTGCCGTAGCGCACTCCTCAACATCAAGATCTTGGCAAAAACTGAAAGTTGATAGGGACTGGGTTAAATTCATCTCTAAGGATGCATTTATCGGAGGTAAGTCAAGTGATACGTCTCCAACGTATCTATAATTTTTGATTGCTCCATGCTATATTATCTACTGTTTTGGACATTATTGGGCTTTATTATCCACTTTTATACTATTTTTGCGACTAACCTATTAACCGGAGGCCCAGCCCAGAATTGTTGTTTTTTGCCTGTGTTAGGGTTTCGAAGAAAAGGAATATCAAACGGAGTCCAAACGGAATGAAACCTTTGGGAACGTGACTTTCTCATCGAATACAACTCACGAGACTTGGACCCTACGTCAAGACAAGTAACAGGAGGCCACGAGGTAGGGGGCGCGCCTACCCCCCCCCCCCCAGGCGTGCCCTCCACCCTCGTGGGCCCCCTGTTGCTCCACCGACGTACTTCTTCCTCCTATATATACCCACGTACCCCCAAACGATCAGAACAGGAGCCAAAACCCTAATTCCACTACCATAACTTTCTGTATCCACGAGATCCCATCTTGGGGCCTGTTCTGGAGCTCCGCCGGAGGGGTCATCGATCACGGACGGCTTCTACATCAACACCATAGCCCCTTCAATGAATTGTGAGTAGTTTACTTCAGACCTACGGGTCCATAGTTAGTAGCTAGATGGCTTCTTCTCTCTTTTTGGATCTCAATACAATGTTCTCCCCCTCTCTTGTGGAGATCTATTTGATGTAATCTTCTTTTTGCGGTGTGTTTGTTGAGACCGATGAATTGTGGGTTTATGATCAAGTCTATCTATGAATAATATTTGAATCTTCTCTGAATTCTTTTATGTATGGTTGGTTATCTTTGCAAGTCTCTTCGAATTATCAGTTTGGTTTGGCCTAGTAGATTGATCTTTCTTGCAATGGGAGAAGTGTTTAGCTTTGGGTTCAATCTTGCGGTGTCCTTTCTCGGTGACAGTAAGGGCAGCAAGGCACGTATTGTATTGTTGCCATCGAGGATAACAAAATGGGGTTTTCTTCATATTGCATGAGTCTATCCCTCTACATCATGTCATCTTGCTTAAGGCGTTACTCTGTTTTTAACTTAATACTCTGGATGCATGCTAGATAGCGGTCGATGAGTGGAGTAATAGTAGTAGATGCAGGCAGGAGTCGGTCTACTTGTCTCGGACGTGATGCCTATATACATGATCATACCTAGATATTCTCATAACTATGCTCAGTTCTGTCAATTGCTCAACAGTAATTTGTTCACCCACCATAGAATACTTATGCTCTTGAGGGAAGCCACTAGTGAAACCTAATGCCCCGGGTCTATCTTTATCATATCAATCTCCTACTACTTAGTTATTTACTTTGCCATTTACTTTGCCTTTATTCTACTTTGCATCTTTATCATAAAAATACCAAAAATATTATCTTATCATATCTATCAGATCTCACTCTCGTAAGTGGCCCTATAGGGATTGACAACCCATATTTGCTTTGGTTGCGAGGATTTATTTGTTTTGTGCAGGTGCGAGGGACTCGTGCGTAGCCTCCTACTGGATTGATACCTTGGTTCTCAAAAACTGAGGGAAATACTTACGCTACTTTGCTGCATCATCCCTTCCTCTTCGGGGAAAACCAACGCAGTGCTAAAATAGGTAGCAAGAAGGATTTCTGGCGCCGTTGCCGGGGAGGTCTACGCAAAAGTCAACACACCAAGTGCCCATCACATACCCTTGTCTCCCGCATTACATTATTTGCCATTTGCCTCTCGTTTTCCTCTCCCCCACTTCACCCTTGTCGTTTTATTCGCCCTCTCTCTCTCTATCCTCCCCCTCTATTTGCCTCTTTTTGCCCGCTTGCTTTTTGTTTGCTTGTGTGTTAGTTTGCTTGCTTGTCACGATGGCTCAATATAATACTAAATTGTGCGACTTCACCAATACCAACAACAATGATTTTATTAGCACTCCGATTGCTCCTCTTACCGATGCAGAATCTTGTGAAATTAATGCTGCTTTGCTGAATTCGTTATGAAAGATCCGTTCTCCGACCTTCCTAGTGAAGATGCCGCTACCCATCTAAATAGCTTCATTGATTTGTGTGACATGCAAAAGAAGAAAGATGTGTATAATGATATTGTTAAATTGAAGCTATTTTCTTTTTCGCTTAGAGATCATGCTAAAGCTTGGTTTTCGTCTTTGCCTAAAAATAGTGTTGATTCATGGAACAAGTGCAAAGATGCTTTTATCTCTAAGTATTTTCCTCCTGCTAAGATCATTTCTCTTAGAAACGATATTATGAACTTTAAGCAACTTGATCATGAACATGTTGCACAAGCTTGGGAGAGAATGAAATTAATGATACGTAATTGCCCTACTCATGGTTTAAATTTATGGATGATTATACAAAACATTTATGTCGGATTGAATTTTGCTTCTAGAAATCTTTTAGATTCGGCCGTGGGAGGCACTGTTATGGAAATCACTTTAGTAGAAGCTACTAAACTCCTAGATAATATTATGGTTAATTATTCTCAATGGCATACTGAAAGATGTACTAATAAAAAGGTGCATGCGATAGAAGAAATTAATGTTTTGAGTGGAAAGATGGATGAACTTATGAAATTATTTGCTAATAAGAGTGTTTCTTCTGATCCTAATGATATGCCCTTGTCTACTTTGATTGAGAATAATAATGAATCTATGGATATGAATTTTATTGGTAGGAACAATTTTGGTAACAACGCGTATATAGGAAATTTCAATCCTAGGCCGTATCCTAGTAATCCCTCTAATGATTATGGTAATTCCTACAACAATTCTTATGGAAATTATAATAAGATTCCCTCTGATTTTGATTCTAATATTAAAGAATTTATTACTTTGCAAAAGAATCTTAATGCTATGATTAAAGAAAAATTGCTTAAGATTGATGATTTGGCTAGGAACGTCGATAGAATTGCTCTTGATGTTGATTCTTTGAAACTTAGATCTATTCCACCTAAGCATGATATCAATGAGTCTCTCAAAGCCATGAGAATTTCCATTGATGAATGCAAAGAAAGAACCGCTAAGATGCGTGCTAAGAAAGATGCCTTTATAAAAGCGTGTTCTTCTAGTAACTATGAAAATAATGATGAAGATCTAAAAGTTATTGATGTTTCCCCTATTAAATCTTTGTTTTGCAATATGATTCTTGATAATGATGGGACTGAATATGATCCACCTTTACCTATATGGCGTTCCAAGACTTCTGAATCTTTTGATCTTGATGCTAAATTTGATAAAAGTGAGATTAAAGAAATTAAAACCCTAGATGTTGCTAAACCCACTATTATGGATTTCAAGGACTTTAACTATGAAAATTGCTCTTTGATTGATTGTATTTCCTTTTTGCAATCCATGCTAAATTTTCCTCATGCTTATAGTCAAAATAAAGCGTTTACTAAACATATTGTTGATGCCTTGATGCAATCTTATGAAGAAAAACTTGAATTGGAAGTTTCTATCCCTAGAAAACTTTATGATGAGTGGGAACCAACTATTAAAATTAAAATTAAAGATCATGAATGCTATGATTTATGTGATTTTGGTGATAGTGTTTCCACGATTCCAAAGACTTCGTGTCATTTGTTAGGTTTCCATGATTTTGATGATTGCTCTCTAAACTTGCACCTTGCGGATTCCACTATTAAGAAACCTATGGGAAGAATTAATGATGTTCTTATTGTTGCAAATAGTAATTATGTGCCCATAGATTTTATTGTCCTTGACATAGATTGCAATCCTTCATGTCCTATTATTCTTGGTAGACCTTTCCTTAGAACGATTGGTGCAATTATTGATATGAAGGAAGGAAATATTAGATTTCAATTTCCATTAAGGAAAGGCATGGAACACTTTCCTAGAAAGAAAATTAAATTACCCTATTAATCTATTATGATAGCCACATATGGATTACCGGCAATACCTAGATCTATTCTTGCTTGTTATGCCTAGCTAGGGGCGTTAAACGATAGTGCTTGTTGGGAGGCAACCCAATTTTATTTTTATTCCTTGATTTTTGCTCCTCTTTAGTAATAAATAAATTATCTAGCCTCAGTTTTGGTTGTGTGTTTTTTTGTGTTTAATTAGTATTTGTGCCAAGTAGAACCGTTGGGAAGACTTGGGGAACGTCTTGTTGAACATGCTGTAAAAAACAGAAACTTTAGAGCTCACGAGAACTGCTGTCATTTTTATTTGGAAAGTGATATTTAGTTAATTATTTTTGCAGATGATTAATAGATAAATTCCTCACGTCCAGAAATTTATTTTAGAATTTTTTGGGTTCCAGATCTTGCGCTAGCTACAGATTACTACAGACTGTTCTGTTTTTCGTATGTTGTTTTCTTATTTTGATGAATCTATGGCTAGTAAAATAGTTTATGAACCATAGATAAGTTGGAATACAGTAGGTATAATACCCATATAAATAAAGAATGAGTTCATTACAGTACCTTGAAGTGGTCTTTTGTTTTCTTTCGCTAACGGAGCTCACGAGTTTTTCTACTTTAAGTTTTGTGTTGTGAAGTTTTCAAGTTTTGGGTAAAGATTTGATGGATTATGGAACAAGGAGTGGAAAGAGCCTAAGCTTGGGGATGCCCATGGCACCCCCAAGATAATATAAGGACACCTAAAAGCCAAAGCTTGGGGATGCCCCGGAAGGCATCCCCTCTTTCGTCTACTTCTATCGGTAACTTTACTTGGAGCTATATTTTTATTCGCCACATGATATGTGTTTTGCTTGGAGCGTCTTGTATGATTTGAGTCTTTGCTTGTTAGTTTACCACAATCATACTTGCTGTACACACCTTTTGATAGAGCCATACATGACTTGGAATTTTTTAGAATACTCTATGTGCTTCGCTTATATCTTTTGAGTTATATAATTTTGCTCTAGTGCTTCACTTATATCTTTTAGAGCACGGTGGTGGATTTGTTTTATAGAAACTATTGATATCTAATGCTTCACTTAGATTATTTTGAGAGTCTTAATAGCATGGTAATTTGCTTAAAATCCTAATATGATTGGTATGCAATATTAATAATAAAACTTTCTTATGAGTGTGTTGAATACTAGGAGAAGTTTGATGCTTGATGATTGTTTTGAGACATGGAGGTAATAATATCAAAGTCATGCTAGTTGAGTAGTTGTGAAATTTAGAAATACTTGTGTTGAGGTTTGCAAGTCCCGTAGCATGCACGTATGGTAAACGTTATGCAACAAATTTGAAACATGAGGTGTTATTTGATTGTCTTCCTTATGAGTGGCGGTCGGGGACGAGCGATGGTCTTTTCCTACCAATCTATCCCCCCAGGAGCATGCGCGTAGTACCGAGGTTTTTGATGACTTGTAGATTTTTGTAATAAGTATGTGAGTTCTTTATGACTAATGTTGAGTCCATGGATTATACTCACTCTCACCCTCCCATCCTTGCTAGCCTCTTCGGTACTGTGCATTGCCCTTTCTCACATTGAGAGTTGGCGCAAACTTCGCCGGTGCATCCAAACCCCGTGATATGATACGCTCTTTCACACATAAACTTCCTTATATCTTCCTCAAAACAGCCACTATACCTACCTATTATGGCATTTCCATAGCCATTTCGAGATATATTGCCATGCAACTTTCCATCATTCCGTTCATCATGACACATTCATCATTGTCATATTGCTTAGCATGGTCATGTAGTTGACATAGTATTTGTGGCAAAGCCACCGTTCATAATTCTTTCATACATGTCACTCTTGGTCCATTGCATATCCTGGTACACCGCCGGAGGCATTCATATAGAGTCATCTTTGTTCTAGTATCGAGTTGTAATCATTGAGTTGTAAATAAATAGAAGTGTGATGATCATCATTTTCTAGAGCATTGTCCCAAGTGAGGAATATATATAAAAAAAGAGAAGAAAGGCCATAAAAAAGAGAAAAGGCCCAAAAAAAGAGAAAAGAAAAAAATGAGAGAAAAAGAGAGAAGGGACAATGTTACTATCCTTTGCCACACTTGTGATTCAAAGTAGCACCATGATCTTCATAGTAGAGAGTCTCTCATGTTATCACTTTCATATACTAGTGGGAATTTTTCATTATAGAACTTGGCTTGTATATTCCAACAATGGGCCTCCTCAAGTGCCCTAGGTCTTCGTGAGCAAGCAAGTTGGATGCACACCGACTAGTTTCTTTCGTTGAGCTTTCATACATTTATAGCTCTGGTGCATCTGTTGCATGGCAATCCCTACTCCTTGCATTAACATCAATCGGTGGGCATCTCCATAGCCCATTGATTAGCATCGGTGATGTGAGACTTCCACCCTTTTTGTCTTCTCCACATAACCCCCCTCATTATATTCTATTCCACCTATAGTGCTATGTCCATGGCTTGCGCTTATATGTTGCGTGAAAGTTTATAGGTTTGAGATTACTAAAGTTTGAAACAATTGCTTGGCTTGTCATCGGGGTTGTGCATGATGATAGCATTCTTGTGTGACGAAAATGAAACATGACTAAACCATATGATTTTGTAGGGATGAACTTTCTTTGGCCATGTTATTTTGAGAAGACATAATTGCTTAGTTAGTATGCTTGAAGTATTATCATTTTTATGTCAATATGAACTTTTGTCTTGAATCTTTCAGATCTGAATATTCATACCACAATTAAGAAGAATTACATTAAAATTATGCCAAGTAGCATTCCGCACCAAAAATTCTGTTTTTATCATTTACCTACTCGAGGACGAGCAGGAATTAAGCTTGGGGATGCTTGATACGTCTCCAACGTATCTATAATTTTTGATTGTTCGATGCTATATTATCTACTGTTTTGGACATTATTGGGCTTTATTATCCACTTTTATATTATTTTTGGGACTAACCTATTAACCGGAGGCCCAACCCAGAATTGTTGTTTTTGCCTGTTTTAGGGTTTCGAAGAAAAGGAATATCAAACGGAGTCCAAACGGAATGAAACCTTCAGGAACGTGATTTTATCATTGAATACAACTCAGGAGACTTGGACCCTACGTCAAGACATGTAACAAGAGGCCACGAGGTAGGGGCGCGCCTCCCCCCCCCCCCCAAGTGCGCCCTCCACCCTCGTGGGCCCCCTGTTGCTCCACCGACGTACTTCTTCCTCCTATATATACCCACATACCCCCAAACGATCAGAACAGGATCCAAAACCCTAATTCCACCGCCGTAACTTTCTATATCCACGAGATCCCATCTTGGGGCCTGTTCCGGAGCTCCGCCGGAGGGGGCGTCGATCACGGAGGGCTTCTACATCAACACCATAGCCCCTCCGATGAATTGTGAGTAGTTTACTTCAGACCTACGGGTCCATAGTTAGTAGCTAGATGGCTTCTTCTCTCTTTTTGGATCTCAATACAATGTTCTCCCCCTCTCTTGTGGAGATCTATTCGATGTAATCTTCTTTTTGCGGTGTGTTTGTTGAGACCGATGAATTGTGGGTTTATGATCAAGTATATCTATGAATAATATTTAAATCTTCTCTGAATTCTTTTATGTATGATTGGTTATCTTTGCAAGTCTCTTCGAATTATCAGTTTGGTTTGGCCTACTAGATTGATCTTTCTTGAAATGGGAGAAGTGCTTAGCTTTGGGTTCAATCTTGCGGTGTCCTTTCCCGGTGACAGTAAGGGCAGCAAGGCACGTATTGTATTGTTGCCATCGAGGATAACAAGATGGGGTTTTCTTCATATTGCATGAGTCTATCCCTCTACATCATGTCATCTTGCTTAAGGAGTTACTCTGTTTTTAACTTAATACTCTAGATGCATGCTGGATAGCGGTCGATGAGTGGAGTAATAGTAGTAGATGCAGGCAGGAGTCGGTCTACTTGTCTCGGACGTGATGCTTATATACATGATCATACCTAGATATTCTCATAACTATGCTCCATTCTGTCAATTGCTCAACAGTAATTTGTTCACCCACCATAGAATACTTATGCTCTTGAGAGAAGCCACTAGTGAAATCTATGGCCCCGGGTCTATCTTTATCATATCAATCTCCTACTACTTAGTTATTTACTTTGCCATTTACTTTGCCTTTATTCTACTTTGCATCTTTATCATAAAAATACCAAAAATATTATCTTATCATATCTATCAGATCTCACTCTCGTAAGTGGCCCTATAGGGATTGACAACCCCTATTTGCATTGGTTGCGAGGATTTATTTGTTTGGTGCAGGTGCGAGGGACTCGCGCGTAGCCTCCAACTGGATTGATACCTTGGTTCTCAAAAACTAAGGGAAATACTTACGCTACTTTGTTGCATCATCCCTTCCTCTTCGGGGGAAACCAACGCAGTGCTAAAAGAGGTAGCATCAAGCTCTCCGGTTTACGTTATATATGGCGAGACAATTCCGGATCAAGAGATTGATTTGATGGCGGAACCATCATCTCCTGGCAAAACGAATCAAGTGCCCAACAGCCTGACGATGCGTCCAAAGATTGGCAAGCTTCAAATTGATCTTTTCCGCACAAACTAGGCGATGCGAGGAAGATGAACAGTGGAGAGAATCAAAATGGGGACCTTGCATTGGATCTAGGCAATGATAGATTATGGATACTTTGGCTTTGTTCGGCAACCCGCCGGCTCCTAAAAATACGAGGAGCTACAGAGTTGAGGGACTACGGCTCCATCCTTTTTAACTACAGCCCCGCCAGCTCCCGGAGCGGAGCGGCGGAGTGGAGGGGCTCCGAACGGGGTGTTTGTACAACTTGTGTTATTAATAGTGTGGAAATAATAAGTATCGGTGGCCTAAATAGTCCACGAAAGCCAATAAATGACCTGTTGTACCGTGGCATAATGAAAGTACGGCATTTGGTCCTAATTTATTGCGGGCAAATAGGTACACACCGTGAAGCTCTACGCTGGAGCGTGTATTAAACAACATCAATTCATTTTGTCCAAATGCGCACAGATCCCTAGACAGCAAGGCAGCGTCTCAGATTTCAGTCAGGGTCGTCGTCGTGTGCTCTTAGTTCGTGTCTGTTACGTCGGTAGTAAGTTATTCGTGTAAATAGGAAGGACAGAACTTTAAGTTGACCTTTAAGGAAAGCCAAATTGTGGAACAACTTCAGTCGCAAAAAAATTGTGGAACAACTTTGTCAGAAAATATGAGTACAGTCCATTTGTAATTAATAATTCGAGGGAAATGTAGCATGGGCAACAGAGTTAGGCAAACTTGTGGAAAAAATTACATAAAAATTTGATAAAGTGGAAATGACATTAATATTGCAAACGAGTCGATTCGGTACATAAAATATTAAAAAAATATTACATGGTAATTGGAAGTCCGTCTCACGGGGGCAGACACTGATTTAAAGAAGAAACGAAGGACATGATCGAATTGAAATTACGACTAAATGATTATTCAATAGATTGTCTGCAAGATGAAGGAGAAAACTAGATAACTACGACATGCTTGGGCAGTTTCAAGCGACCTTGCAGCAGATGAACATCACTGAAAACTGAATGAGTAACAAAAGAGTGATGATGCATCGGTGGAACTTGCGGTCTAGGCGAGATGGGACAGTGAACAGCCTTGGCCACTTGGCGCGTATGACATTGATGTAGTTTGATAACCCACAAGTATGGGGGATCGCAACAGTTTTCGAGGGTAGAGTATTCAACCCAAATTTATTGATTCGACACAAGGGGAGCCAAAGAATATTCTCAAGTATTAGCAGCTGAGTTGTCAATTCAACCACACCTGGAAACTTAATATCTGCAGCAAAGTGTTTAGTAGCAAAGTAATATGATAGTAATGATAACGGTAACAAAAGGTAACAGTAGTAAAAGTAATGTTTTTGGTATTTTGTAGTGATGATAGCAATAGCAACGGGTAAGTAAATAAGCGGGGAACAATATATGGAAAGCTCGTAGGCAATGGATCGGTGATGAAGAATTATGCCGGATGCGGTTCATCATGTAACAGTCATAACCTAGGGTGACACAGAACTAGCTCCAGTTCATTGATATAATGTAGGCATGTATTCCAAATATAGTCATACGTGCTTATGGAAAAGAACTTGCATGACATCTTTTGTCCTACCCTCCCGTGGCAGTGGGGTCCTTACGGAAACTAAGGGATATTAAGGCCTCCTTTTAATAGAGAACCAGAACAAAGCATTAACACATAGTGAATACATGAACTCCTCAAACTACGGTCATCACTGGTAAGTATCCCGATTATTGTCACTTCGGGGTTAACGGATCATAACACATAATAGGTGACTATAGACTTGCAAGATAGGATCAAGAACACTCATATATTGATGAAAACATAATAGGTTCAGATCTGAATCATGGCACTCGGGCCCTAGTGACAAGCATTAAGCATAGCAAAGTCATAGCAACATCAATCTCAGAACATAGTGGACACTAGGGATCAAACCCTAACAAAACTAACTCGATTACATGATAGATCCCATCCAACCCATCACCGTCCAGCAAGCCTACGATGGAATTACTCAAGCACGGCGGTGAGCATCATAAAATTGGTGATGGAGGATGGTTGATGATGACGATGGCGACGGATTCCCCTCTCCGGAGCCCCGAACGGACTCCAGATCAGCCCTCCCGAGAGGTTTTAGGGCTTGGCGGCGGTTCCGTATCGTAAAACGGGATGATTTCTTCTCTCTGATTTTTTTCTCCCCGAAACACAATATATGGAGTTGGATTTGGAGTCAGAGAGGCAACAGGGGGCCACGAGGTAGGGGGCGCGCCCCCCACCCTCGTGGACAGGTGGGGGGCCCCCTGGCCTTCATCTTTTGCGGGTATTTTTCATATTTTCTGAAAAGTTGCTCCGTGAAGTTTCAGGTCATTCCGAGAACATTTGTTTCTGCACATAAATAACACCATGGTAATTCTGCTGAAAACACCGTCAGTCCGGGTTAGTTCCATTCAAATCATGCAAGTTAGAGTCCAAAATAAGGGCAAAAGTGTTTGGAAAAGTAGATCCGACGGAGACGTATCAACTCCCCCAAGTTTAAACCTTTGCTTGTCCTCAAGAAATTCAGTTGACAAACTGAAAGTGATAAAGAAAAACTTTTACAAACTCTGTTTGCTCTTGTTGTTGTAAATATGTAAAGCCAGCATTCAAGTTTTCAGCAAAGATTATAACTAACCACATTTGCAATAACGCATAGGTCTCAAGTTTTCTCATATCAATAGCATAATCAACTAGCGAGCCATAATAATAAATCTCGGATGACAACACTTTCTCAAAGCAATCATAATATGATATAACAAGATGGTATCTCGCTAGACCTTTCTGAGACCGCAAAACATAAATGCAAAGCACCTTTAAAGACCAAGGACTGACTAGACATTGTAATTCATGGTAAAAGAGATCCAGTCAAGTCATACTCAATGTAAACTAACAGTAATGAATGCAAATAACAACGGTCTTCTCCAACTGGTGCTTTTTAATAAGAGGATGATGACTCGGCATAAAAGTAAATAGATAGGCCCTTCGTAGAGGGAAGCAGGGATTTGTAGAGGTGCCAGAGCTCGATTTTGAAACAGAGGTGAATAATATTTTGAGCGGTACACTTTCATTGTCAACATAACAACCGAGAGATGGCGATATCTTCCATGCTACACACATTATAGGCGGTTCCCAAATAGAATGGTAAAGTTTATACTCCCCCTTCCACCAACAAGCATCAATTCATGGCTTGCTCGAAACAACGAGTGCCTCCAACTAACAAGAGTCCAAGGGGGAGTTTTGTTTGCAATTATTTTGATTTAGTTTGCATAAAGCATGGGACTGGGCATCCCGGTGACCAGTCGTTTATCTCGTGAGTGAGGAGCGGAGTCCACTCCTCTTGAGAATAACCCGCCTAACATGGAAGATACAGACAACCCTAGTTGATACATGAGCTATTCGAGCATAAAAAACAGGATATTTGTTTGAAGGTTTAGAGTTTGGCACATACAAATTTACTTGGAACGGCAGGTAGATACCGTATATAGGTAGGTATAGTGGACTCATGTGGAATAACTTTGGGGTTTAAGGAGTTTGGATGCACAAGCAATATTCCCGCTTAGTACAAGTGAAGGCTAGCAAAAGACTGGGAAGCGACCAGCTAGAGAGCGACAACAGTCATGAACATGCATTAAAATTAATCAACACTGAATGCAAGCATGAGTAGGATATAATCCACCATGAACATAAATATCGTGAAGGCTATGTTGATTTTGTTTCAACTACATGCGTGAACATGCGCCAAGTCAAGTCACTTAAACCATTCAGAGGAGGATACCACCCTATCATACCACATCATAACTATCTCAATAGCATGTTGGCACGCAAGGTAAACCATTATAACTCATAGCTAATCAAGCATGGCACAAGAAACTATGATCTCTAGTTGTCATTGCAAACATGTTTATTCATAATAGGCTGAATTAGGAACGACGAACTAATCATATTTACAAAAACAGAAGAGGTCGAGTTCATACCAGCTTTTCTCATCTCAGCTAGTCCATCATATAACATCATAATTGCCTTTCACTTGGACGATCGAATGATGTGAATAATAATAATAGTGCACGTGCATTGGACTAAGCTGGAATCTGCAAGCATTCAATAAACAGGAGAAGACAAGGCAATATGGGCTCTTTTGTCAAATAAACAATAATGCATATAAGAGCCACTTCAACAATTTAATTATGGTCTTCTCCTATCGACCCCCAAAGAAAAGAAAAGAAATAAAACTATTTACACGGGAAAGCTCCCAATAAGCAAAAGAAGAACAGGAAATCTTTTTGGGTTTTCTTTTTAATTACTACTACAAGCATAGAAATTAAACTGATTAAAAGCTACAACTAATTTTTTTGGTTTTTCTTAAGGTTTATCAAACACACAAGAAGAAAGCATAAAAATGAAAATAAACTAACATGGATGATACAATGAAAAAGTATGAGCACCGACATCTAGCAATGAGTGTGTGAGCATAAATGTAATGTCGATGGGAAATACGTACTCCCCCAAGCTTAGGCTTTTGGCCTAAGTTGGTCTATGGCCATGGCTGGCCTGGCGGATATCCATAATAGTATTGGGGTCGTACTGAGAAGAAGAAGAGGAAGACTCTGATTGCCACTGGCTGACAATCATCTCTGGATCCCACTGGTAATTAGACTGTCGTGAAGGATCAACTTGTGGTTCCGGCTCTGGCTCCTCAGCTGGTGCAGGGTTCCGGTAGGCGTGAATAGCCTTCAACGGAACAAGGTACGTGCCTACAGATAAATCAAACAAAGAAGGAGCAGGCAGGGTAATAGTCTCAGGATGGTGTTTATTAAAGAACAATTGATATTTAAGCTCTCCTTCCCTATTCTTAACAATAAAATCATGTGCCACCATACTTTTATAATCTAAATAAACACGAGGCAACACTTTTTCTTCCTTCTCATAATGCCTAATAGGTATGTTAAAATGTGCAGCTAGGCGTGAAGCATAGATGCCTCCAAAGATGGGGCCCTTTGTACGGTTCAGACTTCACCGTTTGGCAACAATGCCGCCCATACTAACAGAGTTATCACCATATAAACTGTGGAGCAAAATAATAATATCAGGGATACTAAGGTTTCCACAGTTTCCGTGACCAATTAAATAACGACTAGCAAATAATGCAAAATAACGTAAAACAGGAAAATGTATGCTAGTGATTCGTGCATCGGGAACCTTCCTTGTTTCCCCTATAGTGATAGTATCAATAAACCCCTCCACATCATCGTGATGTGGTTCTTCTATCTTGCCCTCAAAAGGGACTAAACAGACCCGACAAAAATCATAAAGTGACATCTACTTATGCTCATCATATAAATAAAACTCCACCGTAGGTGGTGAGCTCCTAGAATGGAAATGAAAGTTTTGCACAAAGATATTTGTGAGTAAGAGATACTGATCGCATTGGTCGTGGAGGAAAGCGGTGAGGCCTACATTCTTAGCCAATTCATGAAAATCTTCATAAATCCTGGCTGCTCTCAAGAAATCTTCGGAAGCCCATTCACACACCCGAACCTCCGCGGTGCGAGGCAGATTATATTTAGGCTTCAGTGCCTTTTCCTTCGAGCTTTGGCTCGATGAGCCCCTCAAAAGTCTCCTCATCATTTTCTGAAAAATTCTGAAATTTTTAGTAACTTCAAAATAAAAGTAAACCAAACTCAATAATATTGATAGCAACTACTCCTACAAGTGCCTAGGGCCTATATCATGCATCAAAACTACTTTTGACCATATAAATTTGACATGCAAGTTCAAGAACAGGGTCACCTAAGCAGCAAAATTTTGCAATGAATAAAGCACTAGAACAAAAAGTAATTGGACCAATGGAGGAGTCACATACCAAGGAACAATCTCCCCAAGCAGTTTTGTGAGAGGTGCTTTGAGCAAGGAGATCGAAAATGGCAGCAAAGTGAGCTAGAACTCGTGCTTGAGCTGGATATTCATGTTTGTGGGAGGAAGAAGTGTATGGGTGAAAGGATAAGTTGAGGAGGGCCACCGTGGGCCCACGAGGCAGGGGGCGCGCCCAGGGGGTAGGGCGCGCCCTGCACCCTCGTGGGCAGGTGGTCGACCCCCCTGCTGTGTTCTCAGTGCCAAATATTCTCAAATATTCTGGAAAAAATCATATTTAAATTTCAGGACATTTGGAGAACTTTTATTTTCGAGGTATTTTTATATTGCACGAATAATCAGATAACATACAGAAAAATATTTGTTTTTATTTTATTTAATATAAATAACAGAAAGTAAAAGTGGGGTACAGAAGGTTGCCTTCTAGTTTCATCCATCTCATGATCATCAAAAGGAATCCACTAACAAGGTTGATCAAGTCTTGTTAACGAACTCATTCCGAATAACATGTAACCGGAGAAATTTTGAATAACACTATGTTACCTCAACGGGGATATGCACATCCCCAATAATAAGAATATCATATTTCTTCTTGACAGTAGGAAGAGGAAATTCAAAACCTCCAAATATAATCGATGGCATTTTTCTAATAGAGTTGATACTATGAACTTGAGGTTGTTTCCTCGGGAAGTGTACCGTATGCTCATTACCATTAACATGAAAAGTGACATTGCCTTTAGTGCAATTAATAACAGCCCCTGCAGTATTCAAAAAGGGTCTTCCAAGAATAATAGACATACTATCGTCCTCGGGAATATCAAGAATAACAAAATCCGTTAAAATAGTAACGTTTGCAACTACAACAGGTACATCCTCACAAATACCGACAGGTATAGTAGTTGATTTATCAGCCATTTGCAAAGATATTTCAGTAGGTGTCAACTTATTTAAATCAAGTCTACAATATAAAGAGAGAGGCATAACACTAACACCGGCTCCAAGGTCACATAAAGCAGTTTTAACATAGTTTCTTTTAATAGAGCATGGTATAGTGGGTACTCCTAGATCTCCAAGTTTCTTAGGTATTCCACCCTTAAAAGTATAATTAGCAAGCATGGTGGAAATTTCAGCTTCTGGTATCTTTCTTTTATTTGTAATTATATCTTTCATGTACTTAGCATAAGGATTGGTTTTGAGCATATCAGTTAATCGCATACGCAAAAAGATAGGTCTAATCATTTCAGCAAAGCACTCAAAATCCTCATCATCCTTTTTCTTGGATGGTTTGGGAGGAAAAGGCATGGGTTTCTGAACCCAAGGCTCTCTTTCCTTACCATGTTTCCTAGCAACAAAATCTTTCTTATCATAACGTTGATTCTTTGATTGTGGGATATCAAGATCAACAGCAGGTTCAATTTCTATATCATTATCATTACTAGGTTGGGCATCATCATGAACATTATCATTAACATTACCACTAGTTTCAGGTTCATTACCAAATTGTGTTTCAGCATCAGAAATAGAAATATCATTTGGATTCTCAGGTGTTTCAACAATAGGATCACTAGAAGCATGCAAAGTCCTATCATTTTTCTTTTTCTTCTTTTTAGAAGAACTAGGTACATCTATATTATTTCTCTGAGAGTCTTGCTCAATTCTCTTAGGGTGGCCTTCATGATACAAAGGTTCCTGAGTCATTCTACCAGTTCTAGTAGCCACTCTAACAACATTATCATTATCTTTACTATCCAATTCATTGAGCAAATCATTTTGAGCTTTAAGTACTTGTTCTACTTGAGTGGTAACCATAGAAGCATGTTTACTAATAAGTTTAAGTTCACCTTTAACATTAGCCATATAATCACCCAAGTGTTCAAGCATATTTTAATTGTATTTCAATTGTCTACCAAAATAAGCATTAAAATCTTCTTGCTTAACCATAAATTTATCAAACTCATCTAAGCATGGGCTAGCAAATTTAGTAAATGGGATTTTCAGCTTTATCATATCTATAGAGAGAATTTACCTCTACTACCTGTGTCGGGTTATCAAGACCATGAGTTTCTTCAATAGGTAAAGGATTTGGATCATATGTTTCTTCAACAGGCAGTAAATTAAGACCATGTATTTCTTCAATAGGAGGTAAATTCTTAACATCTTCAGCTTTAATACCTTTTTCTTTCATAGATTTCTTTGCCTCTTGCATATCTTCAGGACTGAGAAATGGAATACCCCTCTTCTTCGGAGTTGGTTTAGGAATAGGCTCAGGAATTGGCTCCGGAGGTGTCCAATTATTTTCATTTGTCAACATATTATTCAATAGAATTTCAGCTTCATCTGGTGTTCTTTCCCTGAAAACAGAACCAGCGCAACTATCCAGGTAATCTCTGGAGGCATCGGTTAGTCCATTATAAAAGATATCAAGTATTTCATTTTTCTTAAGAGGATGATCAGGCAAAGCATTAAGTAATTGGAGAAGCCTCCCCCAAGCTTGTGGGAGACTCTCTTCTTCAATTTGCACAAAATTATATATATATCCCTTAAAGCAGCTTGTTTCTTATGAGCAGGGAAATATTTAGTAGAGAAGTAATAAATCATATCCTGGGGGCTACGCACACAACTAGGATCAAGAGAATTAAACCATATCTTAGCATCACCTTTTAATGAGAACGGAAATATTTTAAGGATATAAAAGTAACGAGTTCTCTCATCTTTAGTGAACAGGGTGGCTATATCATTCAGTTTAGTAAGATGTGCCACAACAGTTTCAGATTCATAACCATAAAAAGGATCAGATTCAACCAAAGTAATTATATCAGGATCAACAGAGAATTCATAATCCTTATCAGTAACAAAGATAGGTGAAGTAGCAAAAGCAGGGTCAGGTTTCATTCTAACATTTAGAGATTGCTTACTCCATTTAGCTAATAACCTTTTGAGTTCATTTCTATTTTTGCAAGCAAAAATAGCTAAAGAAGCTTCTTGATCAAAAACATAACCCTTAGGAATAACAAGTGATTCTTCATCATCACTTTCATCAGTATCATCAGATTCAGTATTTTCAATCTCTCTAGCCCTAGCAAGTTGTTCATCAAGAAAATCACTAAGAGGCACAGTAGTATTAGGCATAGAGGTAGTTTCATCATAAGTATCATGCATAGCAGAAGTGGCATCATCAATAACATGCGGAATATCAGAACGAATAGCAGAAGCAGGTGTAGGTGTCGCAAGCTTACTCAAAACAGAAGGTGGATCAAGTGCAGAGATCGATGGCAGTTCCTTACCTCCCCTCGTAGTTGAGGAATAGATCTTGGTTTTTGGATCTCTCAAGTTCTTCATAATGATAAGAAGATATATATCCCAAGTGACTCAAAGAATAGAGCTTCGTTCCCCGGCAACGGCGCCAGAAAATAGTCTTGATAACCCACAAGTATAGGGGATCGCAATAGTTTTCAAGGGTAGAGTATTCAACCCAAATTTATTGATTCGACACAAGGGGAGCCAAAGAATATTCTCAAGTATTAGCAGTTGAGTTGTCAATTCAACCACACCTGGAAACTTAATATCTGCAGCAAAGTGTTTAGTAGCAAAGTAATATGATAGTAGTGATAACGGTAACAAAAGGTAACAGTACTAAAAGTAATGTTTTTGGTATTTTGTAGTGATGATAGCAATAGCAACGGGAAAGTAAATAAGCGGGGAACAATATATGGAAAGCTCGTAGGCAATGAATCGGTGATGGAGAATTATGCCGGATGAGGTTCATCATGTAACAGTCATAACCTAGGGTGACACAGAACTAGCTCCAGTTCACTGATATAATGTAGGCACGTATTCCAAATATAGTCATACGTGCTTATGGAAAAGAACTTGCATGACATCCTTTGTCCTACCCTCCCGTGGCAGCGGGGTCCTTACAGAAACTAAGGGATATTAAGGCCTCCTTTTAATAGAGAACCGGAATAAAGCATTAACACAAGGAGAATACATGAACTCCTCAAACTACGGTCATCACCGGTAAGTATCCCGATTATTGTCACTTCGGGGTTAACGGATCATAACACATAATAGGTGACTATAGACTTGCAAGATAGGATCAAGAAACTCATATATTGATGAAAACATAATAGGTTCAGATCTGAAATCATGGCACTCGGGCCCTAGTGATAAGCATTAAGCATAGCAAAGTCATAGCAACATCAATCTCAGAACATAGTGGACACTAGGGATCAAACCCTAACAAAACAAACTCGATTACATGATAGATCCCATCCAACCCATCACCGTCCAGCAAGCCTATGATGGAATTACTCACGCACGGCGGTGAGCATCATGAAATTGGTGATGGAGGATGGTTGATGATGACGATGGCGACGGATTCCCCTCTCCGGAGCCCCGAACGGACTCCAGATCAGCCCTCTCGAGAGGTTTTAGGGCTTGGCGGCGGCTCCGTATCGTAAAACATGATGATTTCTTCTCTCTGATTTTTTTCTCCCCGAAACACAATATATGGAGTTGGAGTTGGAGTCGGAGAGGCAATAGGGGGCCCATGAGGTAGGGGGGCGCCCCCACCCTCATGGACAGGTGGTGGGCCCCCCTGGCCTTCATCTTTTGCAGGAATTTTTCATATTTTCTGAAAAGTTGCTCCGTGAAGTTTCAGGTCATTCCGAGAACGTTTGTTTCTGCACATAAATAACACCATGGTAATTCTGCTAAAAACAACGTCAGTCCGGGTTAGTTCCATTCAAATCATGCAAGTTAGAGTCCAAAACAAGGGCAAAAGTGTTTGGAAAAGTAGATACAATGGAGACGTGTCATAGTTGTCCTCCCATTTGCAAAAGTTGCATTGTCAGGGGTTGGGTGCGACATATGCCAAAGGATGGCTTATCATGGTGGGAGCGAGTAGAACGTCGCCGGTGCCTGGAAACGGGATGAGGCGTAGACACGAACGCCGGCGTACTTTACCCAGGTTCGGGGCTCTCTTAGGAGATAACACCCCTAGTCTTGCTCTGCGGGGCCTCCGCATGATCACTAACACTCAAGTGGTACAATGGTGCTCCTCGTGCTGTTTGCTAGAGGTAGGAGAAGGCAAGGCTGGCCCTCTACTCCTCTAGGTCTAAGTCTAGTCCTAACCGGGTCAGAACCCTTTGCATGGGTGCCCTGGGGGGTTTATATAGGCCTACCCCCAGGGGTACAATGGTAATCCAGCCAGGTGTAGGGCTCGGCTATCAGTCTCTTTGTCCGTCGGCTTCTCTGCCAGCTGCTGGGGCACGCCGCCTGGTGGGCCCCGCTGACTGGTCAGGTACGGGGCCGACAGGCCGCCTCCGTCGCTCTAGGGTCTTGTCGGCTGCTGATCACTATAGCCGTAACACTAATGACACAGGCTTGGTCAGGGGATCGTGGCTGCAGCTCCGCCGCCTGGAGGGCGATTACTATAGCCACTCCGCGTCTCGTCTGGTTAGTGGCGCGTGGGACCCGAGGAAGGGGCGGGCCGACTGCTGGGGGCCGACCTCCCTCGGGTTCGACTAGTCGGGCTCTAGCCGTCCTCCGGGCTCTTGCTGATTGGTGGGGCCCGTCGTCCTTGGGTTGTACCGGCAGGATGTCGTGGGAGCAGGGCTCCGCCTGCTTGTGGTGATGTTAGGAGTGGCGTGGCAACAGTGCCGCGCCGGGCGGAGATCTCCGCCAGTACGGTGCACTGTGGCCACGCCCATCCCTGGATCGGGGGGAGGATGGTCTACACTGTAGCCACCCCCTGTCTTGTCTTTCTTGATGAGGGCGCGGGCTTTGTTGGCGCCATGGGCCGACTGCTAGGGGTCGGCTTCTCTAGAAGCCGCCAACTAGGAGTCGGGTGGTCTTGAAGTCGGTCTCTGAAACTCGGTCGTCTATGGGCAGCCGGCTATTCCTGTAGCCGGCCACCAGAAGGCGACACTTCATCTTGGTGCCTTGAGGGGCGTAGCCAGCCCTGATGTCTTGAAAGGTTCTGGGCCCCAGGTTAGCCTACCCGTGGCCCATTACTCCGACAGTAGTCCCCGAAGCTGGTGAGGTACTACGGCTGAGCAGTCGAGGAGCCTCAGCAGTTTTCTTCTCTGAGTGCCTGAGGTGGAGCTTCGTCTCTGTCGGGCCGACTGGCGGGAGTCGGCTGCGCCCAGTCTGACTTATCCAAACTTCGAACGCGTCGGCGGGAACCCAGTGGCGTGCTAGCTAAGCCTCCAGGCCGCCGCCCATTGTGGTCATGTCACGTGGCACCGAGCGGCCGGGCCAGTCTGCTAACCCACAACGCGATGGGACACACCTGCGGGCGGGGCCTGCCACTACCATGCCTCGGCGCGCGAGCGGATCCGCTGCGGCCGAGGTGGGCGGTTGGGGTCCCCGCGGAGTTACTGCGCGTAGTGTTTTGCATGATAAACGTGGGGGCGTGGGATCGTGGGCACAGTGAATCCCACGATCGCCCCCTCGCCTTCACAGCCCATAGGCTTATAAGTAGGGGAGGAGGGGGGAGCGGCGGAGCACGCGCGTCCCTTCTCCCTATTCTTTCCTCCTTCTTCTTCCTCTCGCTGAAGTGCCCCAAAGCCACATTGAGCGCCGCGGTGGTTTGTTTCCGATGAGATCATCTCCCAACCCCACGCCCCCCATGGCACGCTCCGGAGCATGGGATGGCTCCGAGGTTCATGATGACCACATCGACTTCCTCCGCCAGACGCGGCGGCTCCCCAGCGAGGACCACGTGAGGGTCCGCCTCGCGCCGAAAAGGGAAATTTCGCCGGTGTTGGAGGAGGGCGAGCGGGTCATCTTCCACTCGCACTGCCTATGCGGCCTCGGCCTCCCGACGAGCAGCTTCTTCTGATCCTTCCTCGAGTTCTACGGTCTCCAGCCGCACCACCTCACCCCGAACATGGTGCTGTTGTCCGCTTTCGTCACCTTGTGCAAGGGCTTCCTCAGCGTCCTCCCCACCATCGAGCTCTGGAGGGAGTTCTTCTACATAAAGCTTGGCACCCTCGTCGCGGGCGTGCCGGCTCAATGCGGCGCATTCATCGCGGTGCGGAGGCCGGCAGCCGAAAATTCGTTTCCTAACATCCCGCTGATCAAGTCGGTGTAGATGTGGCAGCGATTGTATTTCTACATGAAGAGCGTCTTCGTGGAGGGTGACTGGGTCAACTTGACGGCTTACAAAGCCGGCCCGCCGGCTGGGAGGTGGCCCAACTGGTCGTACCGGGCCAAGACGTTGTTGCCCTCCGGAGCCGCCGCTATCGCGCGGCTCTGAGTGCTGACACAGTCGGAGGGCCTGACCGGGCCTGACTTGCTATCCGCCTTCATGGCATGCCGAGGGCTCCAGAGCCGCCCTCACACGATCTGCCAGATGAGCGGACATCTGGACCCGAGTCAGCTGTGCACCAAGGAGATGCCTCACGCAGAGGTAGCTCACATGGTGAACTACCTTGCAAACTGCGAGCTCACGGATGAGTGGCGGTTTGGAAAGGAGCCGTATTCACGCGCCAACCCCCCGCCTATTCTAAGTCGTCTATCTTTTTTCTCTGTCTCTTTGTTGCCGAGTTCGTGCTGTCTAGCCTGACCAGTCGGCCTTTGAACAGAGTCCCCTCCTCCAGCCGGCAGCCGGCGCCGTGGGGCCAGAGCGCCAATTCCTCCCCGACCAAGCGGAGAGTGATGTCGACGACCCCGGTCTGGGGGCTGTGGCCTTGGAGGACGACGCCGAGGGAGGAGGCGGCGAAGCAGGTGGCCCGAGGTTTGGAGCCGGCCTTGAGGATTGGCCTGATGATGACGCGATGGAAGTCGCCCCGCGCCACCAGCCAGGAGCCGGCCAGCCGGGCGCGAGCTCGTCTGCCACGCCGGATGCCCAAGGCGGCGCAAAGAAGCGCAGGGCCACACCGAGCTTGTTCTACAGTCGACCGAAGAAGCCCAAGGGCTCGGCCGCGGCGACCAAGCGGGATAAAGCGGCCGCGAAGGCCATCCGCTTCCGCAAGGAGGTGAAGAAGCCGCAGCTGGTTTCCGCGTAAGTACCACCTTTATCTTGTACATTCATTTTTTTTGCTTGTTGACTCTGTCTGAGTTTCTTCACTTGGTTTCCCTTGATCTAGGGCTCTGCTCTCCCTTGAGAAATCGACCGCCGCCTCCATCGTAGGGTCGGCGGAGACTTCCACCACCACTCAGCGGATCGATCCGGCCGCCGACCTCTAGGAGGCGAGGGAGCGGGACGCGCGAGAAGTGCGCAAAGAGCAGGAAGCCGCCCGCCGGGAGAAGGTGGAGGCTGCCGCCTTGAAGAAACTGGCGGAGGCCGAGGCCGTCGACGCGGCGAAGAAGCGGGCTAAAGAAGCCGCGCGCCGCCAGTCGGCAATTTTCATCACTCCCCTGAACTCCGCGCCGCCACCTCCGGAGTTCGTGGCGCAGACTGGGGAAACCGGGGGCGAGCACCCGGTCATGGAGAGGGACGGCGGTGATGTCGCTATGCCGAACGTGATTGTGCCTCCACCGCTGCCGTCTAGGAGCGCGCAAGGCGAGCAGTCGGCGGACCCGCCGGTGCCGCCAACTGCAAATGACGTGGCGACGGGCCTGACTCTTGTGGTCGGCACACCGATGCGTCGCCGACTTGCGAAGGCGGCCTCAGCGCCACGCCCGTTGGAGACTGGCGTCGCGAGCTCCTCGCTCTCGGACACCGAGGTGACCAGCGCCGCGCCCACTGGGTGGGTGCGGGTCGGTGGGACAGGCCCTCTGAACAAGGCGATGCTGGATGTTCAAACAAAACTCCACGCCGAAGCCGACGCCATCAAGAACTGCAACAAGGCGTATCTGGCATCGCGAGAGGCCATCCGGGTATGCTTCTTGCTTTTTCATTTTTAACTCTTGTATTGCTTCGTGGGGGCGCGCCAGCGCACCCACTGGGTGTAGTCCCCGAGTTCCGGGCCGGCTGCTGAGCAGGCGGCGCGGAACCCTAACTAGCAGGCTCTGAAAGCCGATATCCTTGCTCCAGGATTATCATAACCTCCGTGCGGCCGCCTACAACTCCAGGGTCCAGGAGTTGGATCAACGCGCTGCCGACTTGTCGAAGAGCCGGAGTAAGTCCTCTTCTCTCTGCGAGGGTGCGCTAGCGCACCCGCGGGCTGTAGTCCCCGAGATCCGGGCCGATTGCTCATCAGTCGGGCCGGATCTTCCTGGCGACTATTCTTCTTTCTGTTGATTTTGATGACTCCTTTCTCCGTGGGGGCGCGTTGGCGCATCCGCGGGCTGCAGTCCCCGAGATTCAGGCCGACTGCTGAACAGTCGGGCCGGATCTCCTCGACGACTCTAGCCTCTTCTCTGTTGGAAACTGACGCCTTCCCTTCTTCTTTCTTCCGTAGAAGCCAACGCCATCTTCAATGGCAACTGGGTGAAGCCAACGCCGCGTTGCGTGCCAAAGAGGCGGACTACAGCAAGCTAGCTGAAGAACATGACCGGCTGGCCACGCAGCTGGCGGAGCAGGCAGGGCTTCTCCAGAAGGCCCAGAAGGAGGCGGAGGACAAGGAGACGGGTCTTCTCGCCGAGTTCGAGATCGAACACTCCGTCTGGACCGACAAGGAGGCGATGCTGACGGCTGGCTTTGGCAAAATCGAGGATTTGGTTGACGGTAGGCGACCTTCTTTACTCTTCTTTTACGTCGCCGGCCTCTAGTCAAGCTGGCTTCTTTCTCTTTGTTCTGACTCTTTTGCTTAATCCTGGCAGACTTCTTTCCAGGCCACTCTGGTGCAGTCAACCAGGCTATCGAGGCCGACCGCGAAGAGCGAAGGGCGGGGGGCGAAGCGATCGCCGCCAATGCCCCTCGCACCCTCCGCAACAGCTTCTCAGCATCGAGGCCCATCTTCGGCCGGCTCACCGGGTGCTGCGCCGGCTTCAGCGTGTCAGCGCCCAGGCAGTCGCCGCCCTGTGGCCTGACATCCCGGCACCGCGCACTCCTAGTCGGACTGCCGACTGGCTGGAGGTGGCGTTCGGCCGTCTTAAGGCCTGGAAGGGCTCCTCGGCCCGGGCTAGAGCGCGTCGGGCCTCGGAGTTCGTCAAGGTGTGGTACCCTGGGCTGAGTCTAGCCCAACTAGCCACATTCCAGGTGGAGGCTCAGGAGGAATTGGCGGTCGTGGAAGATGACCTCGTCAAGCGCGCGACGTCAATTGTCGAATACACCGACACCAGCATCTTCGTCCCGGAGCGGGTTGAGAATGGCGCCGAGGCGCCGCCGGAACTGTTCGGGCTGAACTGGCGGAGGTGATCGACTCCAGCGGCGAGGAAGAAGGCGAGGCAGAGGAGGAAGGCGAAGAGGAGGCACCAGAGGTCGGAGCGGACGGCCAGCCCGGCTCGTCCGTGCCTCCAGCAACGAGCCACGCCCAACCGAGCCGGCTACCGCTGGAGGCAACCAAGCGGAGACTGACCAGCCGGCCGCTCCACCAACTGGCGCCGCCGATTCCTCCGATCCATCGAACCTGTCTGCCGCTTCCTAGGCCGCCAGTTTATCTTTTGCTTTACCTGTCTATCAGTCTCGACGAACTTGTTAATTTTGCACAATTCCACCCGCGGGGTGTATCTTAAACTTGTGTTTTGAAGATCGGCCGAGGGCCTTTGTTATGTAAATATTTTTCCGAGTTCTATCTTTTCTTGCTTGCTGCTCTTTGGCTTTTTCCTTTGCCGCCTTCCCTTGGTTGCCATCTTGCCAGCTGAACAGCCGCTCTGCGGACTGTGGCTGGGTCAAGTACTTAGCTACTTATGGGAAGGCAAGTACTTAGCCAATTTTAGAACATTCTACCAAGTTAAGTAGAAGCCGGCAGGCCGGCTACTCAACAGTCGGTCGTAGAAGGCGGGAAGCCGGCTTAAACTATGCACGTGCTTTGTGTCCTTAGCCATTTTTCATGTGGACACCCTTTCTGCCTTGCTCCTGCCCACCAGACAGTCGCTCTACAAGCTACGGCTTCTGGTAGGAGACGGCTTAAGTGCCAACACATTACTTGTCCGGCTGCAGGAAGCGTTTCATAGTACAAGGCGGCAAGTCCCCGGGCCGACTAGTCGCACCCGGTGCCAAGCGGCATAAAGAAAATGACATACTCATAGGCATAATTCTTATCATATACTCCCTCCATTCTGAATTACTTGTCTTATATTTGTCTAGATACGGAGGTATCTAGCACTAAAATGAGTCTAGATACATCTGTATCTAGACAAATCCAAGACAAGTAATTCGGAACGGAGGGAGTAGATAAAAGAGGGCAGTCCCCGAGCTCTTCTCAGGGGACCCGGAGTCTTCGTACTTTAATACAAAAGGTAGCATGGTACATACTGCATCAACTGTAAAATCTTCGAAGGAGATTTGCATTCCATGGCCGCTCCGTCTCCTTGCCGGAGTCGTCCCTCTTGCGCTCTCGAGGCTTCTGAGCGTCGATGAGGTAGTAGGAGTCGTTACCCAACACCTTGCTGATAATTAAGGGGCCTTCCCAAGGTGTCGAGAGCTTGTGCTGGCCGGTTGTTCGCTGGATGTAGGACCTTGAAGTAGATGTGTCTAGAGGGGGGTGATTAGACACTTAATGCTAAAGTTGCAATTTTTAAGCCCTTTTTGGTTTAAGTGGAGTTTAGGCATAATTTCAACATTCACAATACATATCAAGCAAGCATGCAAAGAGTGTAAAGGCAGCGGAAAGTAAAGCATGCAACTTGCAAGAATGTAAAGGGAAGGGTTTGGAGAATTCAAACGCAATTGGAGACACGGATGTTTTTCCCGTGGTTTGGATAGGTGGTGCTATCCTACATCCACGTTGATGGAGACTTCAACCCACGAAGGGTAATGGTTGCGCGAGTCCACGGAGGGCTCCACCCATGAAGGGTCCACGAAGAAGCAACCTTGTCTATCCCACCATGGCCATCGCCCACGAAGGACTTGCCTCACTAGCGGTAGATCTTCATGAAGTAGGCGATCTCCTTGCCCTTACAAACTCCTTAGTTCAACTCCACAATCTTGTCGGAGGCTCCCAAGTGACACCTAGCCAATCTAGGAGACACCACTCTCCAAGAAGTAACAAATGGTGTGTTGATGATGAACTCCTTGCTCTTGTGCTTCAAATGATAGTCTCCCCAACACTCAACTCTCTCTCATAGGATTTGGATCTGGTGGAAAGAAGATTTGAGTGGAAAGCAACTTGGGAAAGGCTAGAGATCAAGATTCATATGGTAGGAATGGAATATCTTGGTCTCAACACATGAGTAGGTGGTTCTCTCTCAGAACATATGAGTTGGAAGTGTAGATGTGTTCTGATGGCTCTCTCCACGAGTGAAGAGGAGGTGGAGGGGTATATATAGCCTCCACACAAAACCCAACCGTCACACACAGTTTTCCAATCTCGGTGGGACCGAATCAACAAACTCGGTCAGACCGAAATAGTAAACCTAGTGACCGTTAGAGATTTTCGGTGGGACCGACTGGATCAACTCGGTGGGACCGATGTGCTAGGGTTAGGGTAAATCCAAAACTTGGTTTGACCGATTACTCATACTCGGTGGGACCGATTTGGGTAATAAGCGAAACAGAGAGTTGGCCAAGCAAACTCGGTGGGGCCGATTGCATATCTTGGTGGGACCGAGGGTATTGCAATAGGTAACGGAGAGTTTGCAAGCCCATCTCGGTGAGACCGAGATCCCATCGGTGAGACTGAACTGATTAGGGTTTCTGGCAGTGGCTATGACAAGTGAAACTCGGTGGCGCCGGATAGAAATAATCAGTAGGTCCGAGTTTGGCTTTGGGTTTAGGTCATATGTGGAAGTGGGAAAGTAGCTGAGGATTTTGGAGCATATCATTAAGCACTTGAGCAAGAGGCTCATTAAGCAACACCTCATCCCTCCTTGATAGTATTGGCTTTTCCTATGGACTCAATGTGATCTTGGATCACTAAAATGTAAAATGAAGAGTCTTGAGCTTTAAGCTTTAGCCAATCCTTTGTCCTTAGCATCTTGGAGAACTTCCCACAACCTTTAGTCAATGCCACTCCATTGTTGAACTTATCTGGAACATACTAGATAGAAACGTTAGTCCAACAAGAGATATGTTGTCATTAATTACCAAAACCACCTAGGGAGCACTTGTGCTTTCAATCTCCCCCTTTTTGGTAATTGATGGCAACATACATCAAAGCTTTAGATAAAGATATAAAGAACAGCAAGTAAAGCTTTGGAAGGACATGTAACAAGCATAGGCTCCCCTACATGTATGCACTCATGTAAATGTGAAATATAGAGGCATGTGAGAGCATAACCATGACAGAGTAGGCAATGTGTTACATGTATCTTGGCCATATGCATCGGAGCAAAAGATTATCAAGGAAAATACCTTCATGTTCATGAGTCCTTCTTGCAAACAGTATGTACATAAGCAAGAATTACTCATACTCATGATTTTGATGCATACACTTACCTTGTAGTCTTTAGCTGGCTTAGGATGGAATGAACCTGCGCAAACAAGGTTAGATAACACAGGTACCTCCACTAGCCAGAGCAAAACAAAGAAGCCACAAGAGTACCAAGACTGGGATGACATGTAGAGAGTGAGTACAAGGTACCACAATGGATTCAACATGTCCCCAAGAGTAAAGATATGCAATGAATTTGACTGATTTCTTTCCCTTAGGTGTCTTGCTCCCCCTGAATCTTACATGGGATATTGGGAGAAGATAGGGAACAGAAAATCAGAGCTGAAAGATACAAATGGATAGAACTTAATGCAAATAAGCACATATGAACATGTCTTTCCCCCAAAAAGACATATGACATCTCTCCTCTTGAACATCAAGCATCTGGGACATCTGGGATCCTTGAGTATTCTCTCCCCCTGGAAATCTCTTTCTCCCCCTTAGGTTTGGTCCTTGAGACTTTCTCTCCCCCTTGAGCTTTGATGTGATATCTCTCTCCCCCTTTGACATCAATTTCCAAGAAGGGCTTTCTGGAATCCGTCGTATAGGTTTGGTCCTTGAGACTCAGCACAAAGCAATGGATAAAACTGTGATGCTTGTAGAGGATAAGATTCATTGAGTAGAGCTGGATCAGAAGAAATATAGAACAAGTGGCAAACTGTTTTTCCTGTTGCGAAGTCGGTGGCACCGAGTGGCATGTTTTGGTGGTACCGAAAAGATTCGGTTGGACCGAAAATTACAAGTCGGTGAAACCGAGTTCACACAGAGAAAAACACTTGTCACCTCAGCTCACTAGACATGTAGGATCTCACAAAGATTTGCAAGGAATTGAATGCAGAAAATGCAGAACAAAAACAAAAAGAAAAGAAAAGAGAAGAAACTGAAGGATCTAGATGAAGTTGAAAAAAAGAGAAAGAAGAAAATAAACATGCATGAGACAAATGCAATAACACAAAAAGAACACAAGAGAACTTCATCTAGAGTTGGGCGGTGACATAGTCACCTATGTTAGAGTATATTGACTTAGGAGTCAAGTGAGAACACTTGATCATAGGTCATACTCATCGTTTAAGCTCAAAATGGGGTTACCATTTTTTGTTTAAGCATCTTGATGTATTCACATCTTGTTGAGTTGCTTTGACTCATGTCTTGGAGTAAAGCTTCTCTAAGATGGAATAACATACCTTGGGTGGTGGTGTGGTTCTTGCTCATGTAGTTGAACTTGTGTGGGTGCTCAAGGTTGATGTAGCTCATCAAGAGTTGGGAGCACCACTTGGAGTTTGAGTTCATCTACCTACATGGGTTAGTTCTTGCAAGGAAGAGCACTTGTGTATCCAAAAATCACAATCATGAAGCTCAACATAGAATTTGTCAAAGGATATGTTTGAATGGTTTTGTGCTTCCTTGTCTTCAACCACCATTGTGTAGAGACTTGGTGATGTAGAGATTGCTCAAGATGTGAGTGAGTCGCAATCTCATGGAATTAGATTCAACCAAGCACCTACATGGGCTAGACAACATGCAAGGTACAAATATATCCAAGACATAAGATAGTCATTATAAGAGATATATCATGGATTAGTCATAAGCTCATGTCTTGCATGTATCCAATGGAGTTCCTACTCCAAGTTCGAAGCGTCAATAATGTTCAATTCACCTCTCAACCTGCAAAATACTTTCTCATCAAGAGGTTTAGTAAATATATCGGCTAATTGCTTATCGGTGCGAACATGCTTAAGATCAATGTCACCCTTAGCAACATGGTCTCGAATGAAATGATGACGAACTTCAATATGCTTAGTTCGAGAATGTTGTACAGGATTATGACCAATTTTGATAGCACTTTCATTGTCACAAAGCAGTGGAACATGTTTCACATAGATCCCATAATCTTTAAGAGTTTGGGTCATCCAAAGTAATTGAGCACAACATGAACCAGCGGCAATGTATTCCGCTTCGGCGGTGGATAAGGATACCGAGTTTTGTTTCTTGGAAGACCAAGACACAAGAGATCTACCAAGAAATTGACAAGTACCCGAAGTGGACTTTCTATCAACCTTGTCTCCGGCATAATCTGAGTCGGAATAGCCAACAAGATCAAAAGAAGACCTCTTAGGATACCAAATGCCAAAGCTTAGTGTATGAA
The DNA here is from genome assembly GCA_034509565.1 of Triticum monococcum. NCBI lineage: Eukaryota > Viridiplantae > Streptophyta > Magnoliopsida > Poales > Poaceae > Triticum > Triticum monococcum. The sequence continues at coordinate 54,874,987 of CM067845.1, read as the reverse complement.
TTAAGTATCTCACTATCCTTTTCACGGCCTTAAGATGACATTCTTTAGGAGCAGCTTGATAACGTGCACACATGCACACACTTAGCATAATGTCGGGACGTGAAGCACATAGGTATAACAAAGAACCAATCATAGAGCGATAAACCTTTTGATCAACCGGTTCACCATCTTTGGTCAAATCAAGATGTCCACTAGTAGGCATGGGTGTGGGCATACCTTTGCTTTCTTGCATATTGAACTTCTTGAATAAGTCCTTGGTGTACTTTGTTTGAGAGACAAATGTACCTTCCTTAGTTTGCTTGATTTGCAAACCGAGAAAGAATTTGAGCTCACTCATCATAGACATCTCAAACTTCTCTGGCATTAGCTTTCCAAACTTTTCACTAAAGAGAGGGTTAGTTGAACCAAATATGATATCATCAACATAAATTTGGCATACAAATAGTTCTCCATTAACCCTTTTAGTAAAAAGAGTAGAATCAATTTTACCAATTTCAAAACCACTTGCAATAAGGAACTTGGTCAAGCATTTATACCATGCTCTAGGAGCTTGTTTAAGACCATAAAGAGCTTTGTGAAGTTTGTAAACATGATTTGGTTTCTTAGGATTGATAAAGCCGGGAGGTTGTTTGACATAAACTTCCTCCTCTATTTCACCATTTAGAAAAGCACTTTTAATGTCCATTTGGTACAAGGTGATATTATGGTGATTAGCATAGGCAAGTAAGATGCGAATGGACTCAAGTCTAGCAACGGGAGCGTATGTCTCACCATAGTCCATACCTTCGACTTGTGTATACCCTTGGGCGACGAGACGTGCTTTGTTGCGAACCACTTGTCCATCTTCATCTTGCTTGTTGCGAAACACCCATTTGGTACCAATGATGTTGTGGTTGTTGTCGGGCTTCTCAACCAATGTCCAAACTTGGTTTCTCTCAAAGTTGTGTAGCTCTTCATGCATAGCGTTTATCCAATCCGGATCTTCCAATGCTTATTCAACCTTCATAGGTTCAATGCTAGAGATGAATGAATAGTTTTCACAAAAGTTAGCTAAACGAGTCTTTGAGCGAGTGATTCTCCCGGTTTGTATATCATTGAAGATTTGCTCGACGGGATGATCTTTGGCAATTCTTGCTCGAACTCGTGAGAGCTTTTGCTTGGGTCTTCGTTGAACATCTTCTTCATCTTGTTCTTCTTCTTGGCCTTCTTCATTGTTGACGTTGTCGTTCTCTTGTCGTGGTGGAGAAGGAGGTTGTTGATGTTCGTCTTGATGCATTTCCTTGTCTTCTTCATCTTGGTGTGTCCCACTTGTGGATGCTTCCGTATCAATTCTTGGTTCACCTTGTCGTGAAGTAGAAGCTTCCACTTGGACGGACGAGGTACTCTCCTTCACCTCCGTTGGATGAATTTTGCCAATAGACAAGTCTTGGATTGCTTCTGAAGGGTCTTTGTCTCCTACATCGATTGGCAATTGCTCTACTTGCGAGCCATTAGATTCATCAAACTTCTCATCTACCGTCTCTTCAACCTTTCGGGTGAAATTTTTGTAGACACGGTAAGTGTGAGAGTTTGAACCATAACCAAGTAGAAAACCTTCATGAGATTTAGGAGCAAACTTTGAACGACGATGCTTGTCAAGAATGTAGCACTTTGAGCCGAATACTCGAAAGTATCCAACTTGGGGTTTGTTACCGGTGAGGATCTCGTATGCCATCTTGCCGAGTAGCTTGTGAAGATACAAGCGATTTGTTGAATGACAAGCTGTCTCAACCGCTTCTGCCCAAAAGTGCTTTGGCGTCTTGTATTCATCAAGCATCGTTCTTGCCATTTCGATGAGCGTCCGGTTCTTCCTCTCAACAACTCCATTTTGTTGATGTGTGTACATAGCCGAGAACTCGTGTGAAATCCCTTCTTCGTCAAGAAAGGTGTCCACATTTGCGTTCTTGAACTCCGTTCCGTTGTCACTCCGAACCTTCTTGATCTTCACGTCAAACTGATTTTGGGCCTTCCTAGCGAAGTTTTTGAAGATCTTCTGAACCTGCGACTTGTCATTAAGAAAGAACACCCACGTAAATCTTGAAAAATCATCAACTATAACTAGACCAAAAGAATTTCCACCGAGACTCTTGTAGGCGTTGGGACCAAAAAGATCCATATGAAGCAGCTCGAGTGGCCTCCGTGTGGTCATGATGTTCTTCACGGGATGCCTTCCTCCAACCTGTTTACCTGCTTGACAAGCACTGCAAAGTCTATCCTTATCAAATATGACATCGTTAACTCCAAGGATATGATTTCCTTTAATAAGCTTGTCAAGGTTTCTCATGCCAACGTGACCTAGTCGTCTATGCCACAACCAACCTTTTGAGGATTTAGCAATAAAGCAAGTTTTAGGTTGTGCCTTTTTAGAGAAATCGACAATGTAAAGATCACCTCTACGCATACCGGTAAAGACCATTTTATAATTGTCTCAATGAAATACTTGGCAATCTACCTCAGTAAATAGGACATTCAAACCGAAATCAGCAAGTCTAGATACTGAAAGTAAGTTGTAGCCGAGAGATTCAACGAGCATGACATTTTGAATGGAACTATCATGTGAGATGGCCACCTTACCAAGGCCAACCACTTTACCTTTTGAATTATCACCAAAGGTGACATATTTTCGAGGACCGTCATTTTCAGCAAGCTCACGGAACATCTCTTCATCTCCAGTCATATGATCAGTACATCCACTATCAAGAACCCATTCCTTTCCTCCTGACACATATCCCCGAAGATTTGCCGTAAGACCAAAATGTCTCATTGCATCATCAAGATCTAAGTCACTATCATCATCATCATCATAGTATCCATGTTCACCATGATCTTGTGACTCATCATTTCCTATAGAGGGTAATTCATTAGATAAATGATCATCATAGTGGTCACCTTTATGAATTCTTATAGCTTCGGATATAATGATTCCAACATCTCCTTTAGCATGCTTGAGATTGGTAAGCTCAAATAGACAATCACCAAAACTAGGATCACTAGAGTTCATCTTACTGAAGGCAATAGATTTATGGAGAATTTCATCCAAATTTTTCAAGGAATGATCGGGAAATCGTTCCTCAAGAAATTTCCATATAGTATAGGCACAATTAAGAGTAGGCAACCTAGCAATCAAATTTTGGGCAGTCCTCTAATGATGAGCTCAATAGTTCTAAGATTGCAAATCATGTCAATATCTTCATCTAGGGTAGGATGCAAAGGATCAATATGAGGTGCACAAGGACTAGCAATATACTTGTTCAAATGATGTTGATTGAAGGTTACAAGCATCTCATTTTTCCACTCATGAAAATATTCTCCATCAAGAATAGGCACTCTATGTCTAAGACTCCCTAAAGTAGACACATCCATCTTCCTCCAATGGTGATTAAACCAAGGCAATGGAGACCAAAGCTCTGATACCACTTGTAGGACCTTGAAGTAGATGTGTCTAGAGGGGGGTGATTAGACACTTAATGCTAAAGTTGCAATTTTTAAGCCCTTTTTGGTTTAAGTGGAGTTTAGGCATAATTTCAGCATTCACAATACATATCAAGCAAGCATGCAAAGAGTGTAAAGGCAGCGGAAAGTAAAGCATGCAACTTGCAAGAATGTAAAGGAAAGGGTTTGGAGAATTCAAACGCAATTGGAGACACGGATGTTTTCCCGTGGTTCGGATAGGTGGTGCTATCCTAGATCCACGTTGATGGAGACTTCAACCCACGAAGGTAATGGTTGCGCGAGTCCACGGAGGGCTCCACCCACGAAGGGTCCACGAAGAAGCAACCTTGTCTATCCCACCATGGCCATCACCCACGAAGGACTTGCCTCACTAGCGGTAGATCTTCACGAAGTAGGCGATCTCCTTGCCCTTACAAACTCCTTGGTTCAACTCCACAATCTTGTCGGAGGCTCCCAAGTGACACCTAGCCAATCTAGGAGACACCACTCTCCAAGAAGTAACAAATGGTGTGTTGATGATGAACTCCTTGCTCTTGTGCTTCAAATGATAGTCTCCCCAACACTCAACTCTCTCTCATAGGATTTGGATCTGGTGGAAAGAAGATTTGAGTGGAAAGCAACTTGGGAAAGGCTAGAGATCAAGATTCATATGGTAGGAATGGAATATCTTGGTCTCAACACATGAGTAGGTGGTTCTCTCTCAGAACATATGAGTTGGAAGTGTAGATGTGTTCTGATGGCTCTCTCCATGAGTGAAGAGGAGGTGGAGGGGTATATATAGCCTCCACACAAAATCCAACCGTTACACACAGTTTTCCAATCTCGGTGGGACCGAATCAACAAACTCGGTCAGACCGAAATAGTAAACCTAGTGACCGTTAGAGATTTTCGGTGGGACGACTGGATCAACTCAGTGGGACCGATGTGCTAGGGTTAGGGTAAATCCAAAACTCAGTTTGACCGATTACTCAAACTCGGTGGGACCGATTTGGGTAATAAGCGAAACAGAGAGTTGTCCAAGCAAACTCGGTGGGGCCGATTGCATATCTCGGTGGGACCGAGGGTATTGCAATAGGTAACAGAGAGTTTGCAAGCCCATCTCGGTGAGACCGAGATCCCATCGGTGAGACCGAACTGATTAGGGTTTTTGGCAGTGGCTATGACAAGTGAAACTCGGTGGCGCCGGATAGAAATAATAGGTAGGTCCGAGTTTGGCTTTGGGTTTAGGTCATATGTGGAAGTGGGAAAGTAGCTGAGGATTTTGGAGCATATCATTAAGCACTTGAGCAAGAGGCTCATTAAGCAACACCTCATCCCTCCTTGATAGTATTGGCTTTTCCTATGGACTCAATGTGATCTTGGATCACTAAAATGTAAAATGAAGAGTCTTGAGCTTTAAGCTTTAGCCAATCCTTTGTCCTTAGCATCTTGGAGAACTTCCCACAACCTTTAGTCCATGCCACTCCATTGTTGAACTTATCTGGAACATACTAGATAGAAACGTTAGTCCAACAAGAGATATGTTGTCATTAATTACCAAAACCACCTAGGGAGCACTTGTGCTTTCACTGGATCAGTCGGAGCACAAGATCTCCCTCTTGGAAGGATCTTGGCTTGACCTTTCGGTTGTAGTATCGGCGCAGACTCTGCTGGTAGATGCTGGACCGGCTGAGTGCCAGCAGCCGGCCCTCTTCCAGCAGGTTGACGCCATCTTGTCGTGCTTCTTTTGCCTCCTCTTCAGTGTGCATGGTGACTCGAGGGGAGTCGAATTCTATGTTCGTCGGGATGACGGCTTCGGCGCCGTAGACGAGGAAGAAAGGGGTGAAGCCAGTTGACTTGTTCGGGGTTGTGCGCAGACTCCAAAGGACGGCCGGCAGCTCGTCGAGCCAGCAGTCGGCTGACCGTTCCAAAGGCTCGACTAGTCGGGGCTTGATGCCGGACAAAATAAGGCCGTTTGCTCGCTCCACCTGGTCATTTGACTGTGGATGAGCAACGGACGCTAGGTCCAGTCAGATGCCCTGCGTCGCGCAGAAATGGGCCAAGGCACCTTTGGCAAAGTTCGTGTCGTTGTCAGTGATGATGCTATGTGGTATGCCATACCGGACGGTGATGTCGGAGATGAAAGTCACAGCAGTCGGACCATTCAACTTCTTAATTGGTTTTCCTTCTATCCACTTGGTGAACTTGTCCACCGCGACAAGCAGATGAGTCAAGCCACCTCTTGTCGTCTTGAATTGTCCCACCATATCCAGTCCCCAGACGGCAAAGGGCTAGGCTATGGGAATAGTCTTGAGTGAAGAAGCCGACTGATGAGGCTTTGAACGAAACTTCTGGCACCCTTTGCATTTTTGGACCAAGCTCTTGGCGTCTTCCAGAGCAATTGGCCAGAAAAAACCATGGCAGAAAGCCTTGGCGACAAGTGCTCTTGAAGCCGCATGGTGGCCACATTCGCCTTGATGGATGTCTTTGAGGATTGCTTGGCCTTGCTCCGGCTCGACGCAGCGCTGGTAGACATCGGTGACACCGCGCCTCACAAGCTCTCTGTTGACTATGGTGTATGCTGCTGCCCGGTGTTGCACTTGCCTGGCCGAGATCTCATCAGTCGGCAACTCTTTGTTTACAAGGAAGTTGAGGATGGGCTGGGCCCATGAAGGTGCTGCAATTTCTTCGACTGTCAGGACTGCAACTTGGACGAGGGTGGTTGGCCCGGGAGGTGGCGGGTTGGAGTCAGCTGCCGCTTGCTGGGTCGGTGAAGTCCCCGGGCCGACTGCCGTAGTCCCCGGGCCGGGCTCTGAAGTCCCCGGGCTGATCGCTGCAGTCCCCGGGCCGGGTTCTGAAGTCCCTGGGCTGGGTGCGACTGTCGCGGCACCCGGGCCGCCTGTCGGAATTCCCGTGCCGGCTGCTGGAGCTCTCAAGTCGGATCCGACTGCTTCAGGAGGAGCCGACACGAAGATAGAATCCGACTCTGGCGATGGCTTGGCAGACGGCTTGAGGAGGCGTTGTAGGGCGACGCCGGTCGGTATTGCTTGACGGGTGGAGCCAATTCGTGCCAAGGCGTCTTCTTGCTGATTGTCGTTTCTTGGCACATGGAGAAACTCGCACCCATCAAAATATCCACTGAGTTGTTGTACGAGGAAGCGATAGCTCGCCATGTTTGCATCCTTGGCGTCCTAGTTGCCTGACAACTTCTGGACCACCAAGTTAGAGTCACCATAGCACAGGATCCAGCGAATGCCGAGTTCTTTGGCAAGCCAGAGCCCGTGAATGAGTGTCTCATATTCAGCGACATTGTTGGAGGCGGCAAAATGGATTTGCAGCACGTATATGAGCTTTTCGCCTTTGGGAGAGGTGAGGATGATGCCGGCTCCCAAACTGGTGCACATCTTGGAACCATCAAACTGCATTCCGCCAATGGGTGGAGTCGGGCGCTGGCGGCAGGTACTGGGTCTCGGCCCTGTCGACGAGGAAGTCGGCCAGCGCTTGTGACTTGATGGTGGTGCGAGACTGGTAGTAGATGGTGTAGGGGGCCAAATTGATGGCCCATTTGGCCACTCGGCCTGAAGCATCCCGGCTTCCAATGATCTTGGCCAGTGGAGCTGTGCAGACCACAATGATTGGGTGCTCTTGAAAATACGGCTTCAATTTCTTGGCGGCAAAGTGCACGTCATAGCACATCTTCTGGTAGTGTGGGTAGTCTTGCTTGGAAGCTGATAGCACTTCACTCAGGTAATACACCGGTCTCTGGACTGGTAGTGCCTTGCCTTCCTCCTTGCGTTCTACCACCATGACTGTGCTGACCACTCGGCTGGTGGCGGCGATGTAGAGGAGCATGGGCTCCTTAGGAGTCGGAGCCGCCAGGACAGGTGGAGTAGTCAGCATCTTTTTGAGCTGGAGAAAAGCTTAATCCGCCTTGTCGCCCCACTCGAAAAAAGTGGTCTTCTTCATGAGCTGGTACAGGGGAAGAGCCTTCTCTCCCAGCCGACTGATGAAACGGCTGATGGACGCCAAACAGCCGGTGAACTTCTGCACATCCAGCAGTCGAGTGGGCACTTCCATCCTCTCGATGGGCTTGATCTTCACAGGGTTGCACTCTATGCCGCGCTCTAAGACCAGGAATCCAAGAAGCTGGCCGGCTAGTACTCCAAAGATGCATTTCTCCGGGTTGAGCTTGATTTGAAATCGGCGCAGGTTCTCAAAGGTCTCCTTGAGGTCTTCCAGCAGCGTTCCATGCTTCTCCGTCTTCACCACAACATCGTCCACATAAACATGGGCGTTTCTGCCTAGTTTTTTGAGGAGGCACTTCTGCATACAACGTTGAAACGTGGCGCCGGCGTTCCTCAAGCCGAATGTCATGGTTAAGTAGCAGAAGGCTCCAAATGGTGTGATGAAGGCGGTCTTCAGTCTGTCGGCCGGGTTCAGCTTGATCTGGTGATACCCTGAGTATGCATCCAAGAAACTCAATAGCTCGCATCCGACTGTGGAGTCTATCACTTGGTCAATTCTCGGCGAAGCAAACGAGTCTTTGGGGCAGGCTTTGTTGAGTCTAGTGTAATCAATACACATGCGCCACTGCTTGTTTTTCTTCAACATAAGGACTGGGTTGGCCAGCCACTCTGGAAAGAACACTTCCATAATGAAGACGGCTGCCAGCAGCCGGGTTATCTCTTCTCCGGCGACTCTTCTCTTCTCTTCTGACAGGCGGCGCAAGGGCTGCCTGACTGGCTTGGCATCAGATCGGACATGTAACTTGTGATCGGTGAAATTCGTCGGAACACTCAGCATGTCTTTAGGTGACCATGAAAAGATGTCCCGATTCTCACAGAGGAAATCGACGAGATCGCCTTCCTATTTGCTGTCAAGGTTTGCACCTATGACAGCGTACCTCTTCGGGTGCTCCGGGTCCAAGGGTATCTTCTTTATCTCTTTGGCCGGCTTGAATGAACCCTCGGCTTCCGACTTCTTGGGGTTGGGTGACATCTCCGGCTGCTTGCCTGCCATCACCGCAACTCGGTCAAGGAGCCGCTTCTTGACCGCGATCACAAGGGACTCGGCCAGCCGGCTGCTATCTGCTGCGCAAGCGGATGACTTCCTGTAATCCCCTGCTATGGTCAGAATTCCCTTGGAACTCGGCATCTTCATCTTGAGGTAAGCATAGTGGGGGACTGCCATGAACTTGGCCAGAGCAGACCGGCCAAGCAGTGCATGGTATGGGCTCTCGAGGTCCACCACCTCAAACCAGACTGGCTCTCGTCGGAAGTGATCCTTGTTTCCAAAGAGGACGTCTATCTAGATCCTGCCGATTGGTGAGCAGGAAAGGCCAGGAACTATGCCATGGAATACAGTCCGACTAAGATGAAGCTGCCTTTGTTTGATTCCTAACTTCTCCATGGTATCTTTGTACAGAATGTTGATGCTGCTACCGCCATCTATCAAAACTCGGGAAAACCAAGTAGCTCGCCTATCAGTGGCAAAGGTGGCATCCAGGACCAGGGCGTAGGAGCCGGGGTTGGGCATTACTTCCGGGTGGTCAACTCTGCTCCAGCTGATGGGCTTCTCGGACCAATGCATGAACTCGGGGGGTCTCCGATGCCACTACATTCACTTCTTGTTGTCATTGTCGTCTGCTGTGCTTATCGTCGGCCACGTTGGTGAACACGACATAAACTCCGTGCTCTTCAGGGTACTCGTATTATATGGCTCCGATTGGTCGAACCGCCGGCTGCTGGGGGAGGAGGAGGCGGCTGCCCAGCAGGCGGAGGAGGCAGAAGGCCATCTCCCTTGGCGATCCTGGTGAGCCAATGACATTTCCGAGTGGTATGGTTGGACGGCTTCGCACCACTATGGAATTTACAGGGTGCGTCAAGAGTCTGCTCATATGAGAAAGCCGGCAGCCAATTGGGCCTGCCGCCCTTCTGGCGCTTGGACGGAGGCTGCCCCTCCGGCTGCTGGCCTTCGACTGTCACCACCTGTCGGCTTGTGGAAGCCAGCTATATGGCCTTGCGCTTGTTGTCGCTTGGTTGCTGGCGCCGACTTGTGTCGCCAGCCGGGGTTCGAGGAGCTTGAGGGGCTACTTTGCCAGACGCATCAACTTGAATTTCTGCCTTCATGGAGGAGTCGGACGTGGCATATTTATCTGCTATGATCAGCAGCTCGTCGAGGGTCGCCGGCTCGTCGCAGAGAAGCCGGTGCTTGAGGAGGGTGCCCTCCCGGCACCTAGCGGTGAAGTACTTGATGGCCTGCACCTCGTGCACGCCTTCTCAAGAGTTGTGGAGCTCGGCCCAGCGCGTGAGGTAGTCGCGAGTCGACTCATTGGGGCCTTGTACGCACAAGGAGAGCTGGCGAGGTTTGGGCGGCCGCTTGTACGTGTTGGTGAAGTTGCGGATAAAGGCTTCGGTGAAGTTGACCTAGCTATTGATGCTGCGGGGCTTCAGACTGTTCAGCCATGTCCGGGTTGTGCCCTGGAGCATGAGCGGAACGTACTTCACAGTAACGCGCTTGTTGCCGTTTGCTATGCTGACGGCTATGGAGTAGTCGACCAGCCAGTCCTCCGGCTTCACGGAGCCGGTGTATTTGGGTGTGTCTCTTGGGAGCGTGAACCCTTTGGGGAAGGACTAGTCTCGAATGCAGGGGCCAAAAAAAGGCGGACCCAACTCATCTTCCTCTTCTAGTGCCAGGGACCGGTGGAGACGGTCGATCCGGTGGCGGGCATCATTCTCTCCGACTCCCTCTCGGCGGCCAAGGCGGTCACCGAGCGTCGGGTGTTCAACAGGCGGCGGGGAGACGCGCCTTTCCCTGCAAGGGGGAGGAGGCGGACAGTCATCCCGTCGCTCCACTGCTCTTGGGCGGCCGTCTTGGTCACGCTCAATGGTGATGCAAGTCCGGCTGCGGCTGGCAACTGACTCCTTGTCTCTTCTTCCGCGGACGCCACCAGTCGGCGTCCGAGATATTGCGCCTTGATCTCGGCGGGGAGGCGGATCATCGTTTTTCCGGTGTGGCGCCTCAGTGCGGCAACCGGCCTCGTGCTGCTCAGCAGCTGCGTCGAGGAGCCGCTGGACGCTTCGCCATCTGGCAACGTTCTTCGCCCTCGAACTTGTCTAGCTCTTCTGCTACCGCCTAGGCAGCTCAGATATTTTCCGCAGGCGTGGCGTAGACGGGGCGATCTGCCCTGAACAGGTTGGCGATGGCCACGCCGCGCTGCTGGACCGTGCCAAGGCGGCTGGGACCAGCGGGAGCCGGCGTTCCGCCCACAGCGCGGTCCATCTCACGCTGGTAGGCTTCCGACAGGCGTCTCATGCTGGCCAGCTTCCTGGCGCCCTCGACAAGCTGGATGCGGCGTGCTTCCAGCATCTCGGCGTCGGCGTCTTCTGGGATGGACGCCATCAGGTCTTGGAGTGACGCATCGAGCGGGTCATGAGCACCCTCGCCGGAGTGTTCGTTGTGGCCGACGACTAGCACTTCCGTGACGGTGCTTTCGCCGCTCTCCGCGCGAGAAAGCGGCTCGTCGTAGACCACCACATGGGAGGGGAACGTATCAAGCGAAGTTGTGTCGGAGTCGACCAACATCGGGTCGGTGGAGCCAACCGACTCCAAGTCAGCAGCAGGCTCGCTGGCGATGTGGAGTTGATCAAGGAGGCCCACGAGGCGGCCTTCGGGGCCGTCGGATGCGGGCTTGTCGGAGAGGCTAATCTCGCCAACAAGATCGGCGAGGCAGCTCGCTGCGCAGGCGATCTCCGCACCATGCAGCGCCTCAGCACAGACGCCGTCCGGTGTGACGAGCTGGCTGCGCTCGCCAGGAAGGAATAGGGTTCCCGTCCAGAACAGGTCTCTGGGAGACGGTGCACCTCGCCCCACGGTGGGCGCCAAATGTCAGGGGTTGGGTGCGACATATGCCAAAGGATGGCTTATCATGGTGGGAGCGAGTAGAACATCGCCGATGCCTGGAAACGGGATGAGGCGTAGACACGAACGCCGGCGTACTTTACCCAGGTTCGGGGCTCTCCTAGGAGATAACACCCCTAGTCCTGCTTTGTGGGGCCTCCGCATGATCACTAAGACTCAAGTGGTACAATGGTGCTCCTCGTGCTATTTGCTAGAGGTAGGAGAAGGCAAGGGTGGCCCTCTATTCCTCTAGGTCTAAGTCTAGTCCTAACCGGGTCGGAACCCTTTGCATGGGTGCCCTGGGGGGGGGGGGGGTTATATAGGCCTACCCCCCAGGGGTACAATGGTAATCTAGTTGGGCGTAGGGCCCGGCTGTCAGTCTTTTTGTTTGCCGGCTTCTCCGCCGGCTTCTCCGCCGGCTGCTGGGGGCCGCCGCCTGGTGGGCCCCGCCGACTGGTCAGGTACGGGGCCGACAGGCCGCCTCTGCCGCTCTAGGGTCTTGTCGGCTGCTGATCACTGTAGCCGTGACACTAATGACGCAGGCTTGGTCAGGGGATCGTGGCTACAGCTCCGCTGCCTGGCGGGTGATTACTGTAGCCACTCTGCGTCTCGTTTGGTTAGTGGCGCGTGGGACCCGAGGAAGGGGCGGGCCGACTGCTGGGGGCCGACCTCCCTCGGGTCCGATTGGTCAGGCTCTAGCCGTCTTCCGGGCTCTCACTGATTGGTGGGGCCCGTCGTCCTTGGGTCGTACCGACAGGCTGTCGTGGGAGCAGGGCTCCGCCTGCTTGTGGTGATGTCAGGAGTGGCGTGGCAACAGTGCCGCGTCAGGCGGAGATCTTCGCCGGTACGGTGCACTGTGGCCACGCCCCTCCCTGGATCGGGGGGGGGGAGGATGGTCTACACTGTAGCCACCCCCTGTCTTGTCTTTCTTGATGAGGGCACAGGCTTTGTTGGTGCCATGGGCTGACTGCTAGGGGTCGGCTCTCTAGAAGCCGCCAACTAGGAGTCGGCTAGTCTTGAAGTCGGTCTCTGGAACTCGTCCGTCTACGGGCAGTCGGCTATTCCTTCAGCCGGCCACTAGAAGGCGACACTTCATCCTGGTGCCTTGAGGGGCGTAGCTAGCCCCGATGTCTTGAAAGGTTCTGGGTCTCGGGTTAGCCTACCCGTGGCCCATTACTCCGACATGCATTTAACTAAAAAGAACATAAAAAGACGAATGAGGAAGGAAATCATATGATATACAATGAAAACAAGGGAAACAGATTTAGACATAGACACTCGTGTTCGCAACAGTAAAAGTGCTTCCCTGGTTTGATTTTGGTGCGAGAAACCCACCACAGAACCATCCCGTTGTTGCAAAACGGGCATACCATGAGGGGGAGGGGAGGCTCCTCATCGAGTGGAAGAAGGCGGGATGAAGAGCTTGACATGGGATGTGTTGAGCTTGACCTGGTTATCAGAACCATCTATGTATAAGGTGAATGAAACGAATGGATATGGGAGATGTGAGGAAGATGAACTTAAATATGAGCATGGCCAGGGAGGAAGATGAACTTAAATAAGAGCCGTTGCCGGAGCGGGTGCATTTAACAAGGTTGGTAGTTGGGCAGATGGTGGTTGGGGAGATGGTGCATGAGGCCGGCTCCACCACTTTGGACAGAAGTTTCTGCCATCAAGACAAACGCGTCAGCTTTAGTACAGACATGCGCAGCAGTGCATGATGAATACGTGAGAGAGAATGGGTGAATACAAAACAGCTAATATAGTGATTGTGGATCCCGAGGAGAATTTATGGAACAAATTTCAGGGTGTGGAGTCGCCGAGTGCTCCTACGCAATTTCGATATACGAAGCAAAATGAATGAATCTACACTCTAAAATCTGTCTTTATACATCTTTATGTTGTCTGTACTAAAATCTCTAAAAACACTTATATTTACAAACGGAGGCAGCGGTATATTTTCTTATAGCCCACCACTATACATATTAGCTATAGCTGCACAGCAACATGTTATAGCCATCAATCCTCTATATTATTAATCATGCTGTAATAGAGAGAGTGATACTAATTATAGCTAACCTAATGCAACTGCCTGAGATAAAATAAGAGCATCTCCAACTACACTTGCCTAGTTTAATACATATGTCCACGGACACGTTTGGACGTAACCACAAATAGAAGTGGGTCGACCCCATTTTTCTGTCCGAACAATCGTAATCCCATATTTGAAACCTTAAATCAATAAAGAAAAACATGCACGTGGATCATTCGACCAATATAGCGCACAAAAAATCAGCACAAGCGGAAATAATCCACAACAAATCGTCTTTATTGCGCACATTGATATCCTTCTCTTGGTTGATGAACCAGTTCTTGCAATGGTCATGCATGAGATTGGTGTCGGTCAACATGATCCTCGCTAGCCTCACATTATCTTTATCAAGCTCAATTGTCTCAAATGTCTTCTCCTTCTCAATTTTCATTTTTTGTTCTTTGTTCATTTTCTTCATGTCTACCGTGATACCATCTACCTCTCAATCATCATCCTAACTCACACCCTCCCCCGGTCAAAATCCATCCTCTCCTTTTGCACATACAAGAATAGCTTGTACCTCTCCTCCATTTTCTTCACCACTTTGTTGGAAAAGATGTCTGTCCAAGCGGGCGAGACCTTGCTCGTCCCGTCGTCATGTGGGGCCTATCTTTTTCACGCTTCTTCCCCCTCAAGGGCCTACTCCTATTTGGCTCGATGACATGCCTGTCCTCCCCCTTGGTCATTGTCATCATCCAATCCAATAGATTAGTGAGAGCTTGTGCCATCGTTGTTCTTCTTCTTGACCGGTTTGTTGAAATATTAAACGAGGGTTGACCACTTGGGTTTCCCATTGAACACCATCCAACAATGGGACAAAGTGAATGGTTATTCTTGTTTTGATGGTACAAAGTGGCGGCCAACCCCATCTTGCAAGCAGAAATCAAACGTCAACATAAATGCATGAAGTGAAGCAAGCAAGGAAGATGATGACCAATGTGAAGCAAACAAAACTTACATGGCTATTAACTCCAATGTCACTATGGTGCCTGTTCACCACTAGAGTATATGCACCACAAAACTTGTTCGTTGGCTCTTGGATGGTGGATATCCATGTTGGAGGGAGCTATTACGACCGGTATGGGTTGGATGTGGTTTCATGCAGTGCTTGTCTTCGTGGTACCATGCGTGGTTTCTTACAGTACTCCGAGTCCTTTTACTCGGTTCCACGTATAGTATACATGCATGTGTTCAACCTTGCTCTACACAACAATGTATCTTCTTGGAATGAGTATGCATTCAGTCTTGCCTTCGTCTTATTCTTTTGAGTGCCCAATGATTGCCCAAGATCAAATAAAAGTGAATTTTGATCAACTGTATCAAAATTTGGAGGATCGTAACCACCATTTATCATATCCATCATGAATGAATCCTAAACATGCATCGCAATGAAACATTGGTCCAATAAACACATGCGATTTTGGTTGATGATATTCCTCAAATACTTGGTGGGCGATGCTAGAGCTTCCTGACGCCGTTCGTGACAATTGGAGCTATCGCGACTCATACGTCAGGTTCGGGAAGGAGCATTGGTCCCGCGTGAAGGCATACGGGGTGCTCGGCCATTGCGAAGCCGCCCCGCCATAGGGCGCGGGCATTGCCGAGGGCCTCGTCGTCGTTGCTGGCGGGCGGCAACGGCTCCAGAGAGGATCTCCCGAACCCACACTTGGAGCGGCTGGCTGCTGCCTCTGTCACCCTCTTCCTTACGTGCAGATACGGGCTACCCTCAGACCCCGGCTGCCTTGTAGACACGAGCACCCAAAGGCGCCCGAGAGGAGCAACTGTTGGTGGTGCCGGGTGTTGGTCGCCTTGTCGCCCACACGGGAAAGCATGAAACCGCGTCGTGCATCCGTGGGGCGCCGCGGAGCTGCAGGTGCCCACCCGAGTCGCCGCCGACGCCGTGGACGAGGAGGTCCGTCCCCGGACCATTCATGAGCGACGGAGTACAACGCGAAGCGCTAGCTCCTCGCCGTTTTGCCGTTGACGAGCTTGATGGTCTGCAGTGAGTTTCGCCCAGTCGGTGGAGCAAAGGATAGGGGGGAGAAAGGAAGGTGAGGAGATGAAAGTGGAGCGAAAAGGTTTAGAAAGTACGGTTGACTAGGGTTTGGTGTCTGGCTTCGGGTTTTTGCAGGGATAGGGGTGAGGATGGCATGGGCCATAGCGGGTTGGTCCGACGTGAGGACGGTGTCCGGACGCATCTGGATCTTTCCAAATTCGCCTCACATATGAACCAGGTATGGGGTTGCCGGACAACCATATATTTGGGCTTTGTTTGAGAAGGCCGGCGGATGGTCCTTTTTTTCTCTAGATAGTGATGGCCGATCTAGCGTTTGCACAACATACGGTGCGTCCGGTTGTAGATCCTTTAATGATACTTTTTTGGGAAGACCATCATGGCTTAGGTGCTCTATAATGCTGGTGGCGGGCAGGATTCAAAACCTGAGCCTGCGAAATCCAAAACCATTCCCGCGGTGCGGTCGCGCGCTCTCGCTCTAATCAACCCGCGGTTCCGGCGTTTCCGTTCCAGATATTTTTGCCCTGAAAAAATAACCCAGCGATCCGGTCCGAAACGCATCCCGCCGTCCACACCAAACATCGCCGGACGCATCCTACGGCTCCACCTCACCGATCCGGGGCAACCACGCCTCGGCCAATCAGCGCCCACCTCCCCCTCCATATAAACCCAGCAGCGGCGGAGAAGGCCCCGGCGGCGAAGAAGCCCAAGGGCGAGAAGCGGCTGCCGGCGGGCAAGACGGCGTCCAAGGAGGCCGGCGGCGAGGCGAAGACGAGGGGCCGGAAGAAGGGCAGCAAGGCGAAGAAGGGCGTGGAGACGTACAAGATCTACATCTTCAAGGTGCTGAAGCAGGTGCACCCCGACGTCGGCATCTCCTCCAAGGCCATGTCCATCATGAACTCCTTCATCAACGACATCTTCGAGAAGCTCGCCGCCGAGGCCGCCAAGCTCGCCCGCTACAACAAGAAGCCCACCATCACCTCCCGGGAGATCCAGACCTCCGTCCGCCTCGTCCTCCCCGGGGAGCTCGCCAAGCACGCCGTCTCCGAGGGCACCAAGGCCGTCACCAAGTTCACCTCCTCGTAGATTGCAATTGCATCTGCATTGCCTGTATCTATCTATCTAGTAGTAGCAACCGTAGCTGCTTCTCTTGCTTTAGTTAGTGCCTGTCGACTCTGGTTATCTGGAACTGCAAGTGCTGTTAGTGCTGGATGGGGAATTGATTGATGGATGATTGCCAATGCTCTGTTGCCTCTTTGGCTGTAACAACTGGATTTGTGCTTCTTTTGGCAAACTGATATTTCAAAAGCAGGGATTCATTTCGTCCCGTGTTTATTTCCTGCTGTGATTATCGTTATAAATAAGAGCATCCCAATGGTTTGCCTTGGCATGTATGGTTCTTGTTTTGGTAGTAGTTTGCTTTGCTTATACATAAGTATCAGTCAATTGGTGAATTGGAGCAGCTTGGTCCTGGTCCTGTTGAAGGTGTTTACTCTGAAAATGTCAAGCGTGAGAAAATTAGACTAGCTGTCCATTTCTTGCTGGAAGGTGTTCCTTAAACAAGAAGATGTGCTAGAGACATGCACATTTGGTGCATCCATGGAAGCTATGGATGGTCTTCAGGCTGTATCTTCAGATATTGCAGCAATTCAGAGATCGTTTAACTTCACAACTGGCAGGCGAGTGCTTCATTTTTTTACTTTCAAGTACTTTCTTGAATTTGGTAGTCTGATTTTTATACCCGTAGGACATATGGATGCCATCCTGAAACCATCAAGGGGAAACCCGGCTCCTGTCCTCTGTTGTTTGCCGAAGAACAGTCTTAGTTCATCTGTGGATATCTGATAGCTGTGGGGATCTGAATCTGGGCACATATGTCAAGCTCCTAACGATGTTAAAGCAATGTCGCCATGATGGAGTCCAGGCGGGAGGTTGAGCCGTGCATTGACACTAAGGGAGGAAGCACCAAATAACCAATTTATAATAACAATGTCAGTCAAATATGTTGAGAAAAACATTCTTCTGACCCAAGGAAAAATCGCCGATGGTAGATGGTACACAATATCTTGGAATTCCAAATATTTTACATGCATTTACTTTGTACGTAGAACTTTTTTTAATTTGGCTTTAGATAACACTAGGAAGCACATTTGCAAGCCGTAAGATAGTTCTCTTTTAACCATCAAGTCTTGACAGAAATGACTCGGCTTATCCATGTCAGTTTTCTAGGATGCCTCCTTGAGCATTCTGTTCAGAAGGCACAAGTATTTCATCCCGATGAAACTAAAATTGTTTCACAGTCCAAGGATTCATTAGTTCTTCCTAATAGTTGCCCAATTCGACATGCCTTTCTTATGTACTACCAGAGAATGAGCTCTAGCCATATTATACTGAACTAGAATGAGCTCCGGTAAACAGGTAGTTCATCATAATCAAACGAAACTTGCTTCTACAGTTGACTCGATCACTGCTGTGCCTAAAGTTGCCAACTACACCATGTCTTTTCCAGTTACCGGAGAGTGATCTTTAGGCTTTAGCAATAGACCACACAGCTCCATGCACACCACAACACACACGGCTCTCATGCAAAACAGAGTAGCAACTTGACACCATTTTCAGAACTCGATCACTACAAGAACCATGGAAAAGCAACCAGGTAGGCTAATTCTTCAGATTAAACAGGCCGGCAATGCATAACTCCTTGTGTCGAAGATCTCAGTTGCGATGCTTGGCAGCTCGTGACTTCTGCTGGCGAGTAGCCAGGCCTGCAACTGATGCCACACGATAGCATAACAAAAGACAGCCTGATTAGGATGAGGAAGTAGACAAGTGGTCCAGCAACATAGCAAAACCGAAGGAACCAATACATGTTGAAGAAATTGAGGCTGTTTATCAAAGAGTTAATTACACTGGTGGTGCCAGAACTTGGCACAAACGTTCACTTCAGTGCTAGAACTTGCGGCATACATTGAACTGATGCAAAAACTTGGCTTGAGCGTGCAAATACGGTGCTAATCGCGTTTGTATAAACTGGTGACGCTGACAAGCATGACTGCATGGCATAGGGCCCGCTGTCATTGACGCACGGTGGAGTCAGGGCGTGTGGCGTACTCCTTTTGCGAAAACCCTCTGATTTTTTTCAATTTTTTTCAAAAAGGACCCTGTAGGTGTACACTACCTGCATGTGTGGCGAGCAAACATCACAAATTTTTTTCAGAATGAAAAAAAGCTGGCCACCTAGAATTTAAACCGGTAATAACCTCAAGATAACTCACATGCGTAGATATTTAAATTTCACAAAAAACACACGCTGAGGTGTTTCGAACAAGCGACGCGAGAGATACTAACAGGAGGACTACCAATACAACCACGTGCTTTGTGTGCGGGGTTTTGTTTTTTTGAAGGAAAGATTTTTGGCATCTTTTTTTTTTGAGCGAAAGTATTTTTAGCAGCTACGACTGGCCGCCCGCTGGGCTACAACAGACAGCAGTTAGCGTGGCCCATTTTCAACATGTCAGTTTTTTCTTTTAATTTTTCCAAATTTATAAAAAGATATTTAGATTGTAACTATAGTTATAATTGTAAATATGTATTCATTTGAGAATCCGTAGTCTGGAGGCACACTAGTAACATATTATTTCCATACATAAATTTATATTTATTTAAAATACATTTGTTAATAAAACACACAAACTTTTTTGAAATGCATGAACACATTTAAAACACCATGAAAATTAAATCATAATTTCTTTTTTATACAACATGCATATTTATTAAAACACACGCTATTTTTTGAACTTATATGATAATTTGTTTAGATATATTTTCTAAATTATTTTTTATATGGAAACACTTTTTAAAATTATACAAATAATTCATTATTTTATTTTATGGATTTTCTAAATTATGTGTGATCATTTTTAGTATAATTTATTTTTTATGTACATTATTTATATTATAATTTACATATTTTTATAAATTTTGAAAATGGGAAAAACTAACAGAAATTGTAACCCATGGGCACGTTATGTTATAAACAAAAACTTCAACAATTCTATGGAGACATGAGATTCCATTAGTTGGAGTGGCACGCCCTTCTACTTTTACTCATGTCGCTCGTTTGAAACCCCAAGGGCGTAAGTTTTTCTCCGGACTATTTTTTTAAATTTATGTTGTTTAATGCAAGATATAAAGTTCGCATATGCTTGTAAGTCATCAACCAAACTTAGGGCGGGTGGCTAGCCGCGCGTGCGTGTTAGACCGATGTCACTTGTTTGAATACCTCGGTGCACCCTGTTTTTCATTCTAATAAAATTTGTGATGGTTCTCTGATAGGTGGGACACACCTGATGCGACACATGCAAATTACGGTATACTTGATAGGGGGCTTTTCAAGAAAAAAATGAAAAATAAAGAAGGGTGTTTTGTAAAATAGCACGCCACAGGCACATCTTCACAATGCAGTCACTGACAGTGGCCCCTACACCATGCTGTCATGGCCCGTCAACATCGCCGGTGTATACAAACGCAATTGGCACCGTATTTGCATGTCCGAGCCAAGTTTTTGCACCACTTCAATGTATGCCGTAAGTTCTAGTACTAAAGTGATCGTTTGTGGCAAGTTCTAGCACCACCGGTGTAATTGACTCTTTATCAAAATGCAAACTTATGGTCTTGGCAATGTGTGAATTTTGCCAGTAAGTGAGGCGCATTACATAAATGGTATGGCCTGTAATTTTAGTGGCTAATTAACCAAGGTAAGTACTTTGGCTAGTGTAGTAGGGTTAAGTGGAAACAACATGCATGCATCATAATTTTGTGCAAAATGAGAATTGAGAAACATGCATGCAACCTGAAAGGTGAGACTTGTGTCCAATGAACAATTGGTCTAGTAGGATGTCTAGTGGTCATGAGGTTGAAAGCTAAATAAATGCATACCTAGTTAAATTAAACAACCTACTCCCTCTCTCACGGTTTAGAAGGCGCGCTTGGAAATTCTCTGGGACCTAGGTGGTTATCTATTAGTTGTGAGATGGACTAAAAAATAGCATTCACACTACGCATGCATATAGAAATAGTATATCGAAGTACTAATTAGCTACTAGAAATAAATGCAATGCGCCCTAAACCTTGTCTATTATGGAAACGCACACAAATTTAACTGTGCCTTCTAAACTGTGACGGTGGAAATAGCTCGCATAGGTATACACAAAGATTCACATTTCATACTGGAATAACTCTAGAATGAAACACGCACTATAGAGGTAATTAAATTAAGTTTTGTTAATGAAAAATCAGTATCACATGATGCAATCTGCAAGCAATAAGTATATATGTTGCTAGATGGTCATATATATTGTACTCCCTCCATTCCCTTATATAAGGCCACAAACTCATATTACAGGTACCAAGAAAAAATTTAATGATTGCTTTTCAAGTCAACTTTTCTTCTTGTTAACCGGGATCATTAATACGCCATACGCATGCAACGAATGAATGGAAAGGAAATAGTTGAGTGTCATTATGACTACATGCATGTAATTATTAAAAAGTTACTAGTATGAGGAAACATCATTAATTTTTACCTCGGTTATTGTTAATGGCTTTGTATTGATGCAAAATGTATTTTTGATAGTGGCCTTGTATAAGGGAATGGAATTAATCAGGGAATGGAGGGAGTACAAGGGAATAGCACTACTGAATTACTTCACCAATAGTATATTCAATAATAATCATGTTAGCACAATCTTCAGATTGGAGTAAAACATACTGAGAATCTAAAACTGTGCATCGATCATGTGTAGAATTAATTATAGATAGTGCAAAACAAGACTAACCCCTTATGATGAATTTAACCGGTGCAATAGGGTCGTCGTCGGAGAGGTATGCTCCTTTGCGAAAAGTCCAAGTTTCACCTCCTTCGGGGCCATGAGTCCCCATGGTTAATAAACCAACTTAGAGGGTGTTTGTTTTCAGGGACTTATTGGTCTAGGGACTTAAATAAGTCCATTTAAGTCCCTATAAGTCCCATCTAAACCAAACAGAAATGATTTATAGGGACTTAAAGTGGGCATTTGGGACTTATGAAATAAGACTCTCAAGGAGGAACTTATAGGGACTTATAGTTGTAATATGGACTTATAGAGACTTATAAGTCTCGGGAACTAAACATGTAGGGACTTTTTAGAGACTTGGTACTTATAAGTTGGGACTAAAAAAGTCCTAGGACTTATGAACCAAACAGGGCCTGAACTGGCCCACTTTTTATGTTTAGGAGGCTGCAGATTGTCTATGGTGTAGGCCATCTCATCTACTGACAGTGAAGTGAATTTTGGATTGACCATCTGAACCACCGCATACTTGAGCACCATTGCATTCTGCAAGATGTACTGGAGGAAGGGAAGCTCATCTTGCCTGGCACGATATTCACGAAACGTGATCACCTTGAGCCGCAAGAGCACACTTACGACGAGACCAACCTCTTCCCAGAACTTGAGGTCGAACTTGCCAGCGAGTTGATCGCATTTTTCAGACTGCAAATTACGTAATTTTTTTGTGAACATGTCAGCAGCAGGTAATTAATGGATCGTGCACCATCGATATGTATGAGGATGCAATGCTAGTAGCACCGTAATATGCAGCGCCTCGACATTGGGGAAGCATTTGAGGAAGGCGGGCACCATCTTGACATCGTCGTAGACTCCGAAGCGCACCTTCATACTAAGGAGATTCACACTTTGTGACCATCTTGACATTGTCTTGATCCCAGCCTGCATTGAAATGGATCAGATTCAGCAAAAAAGATGGCACATTGAACTGCACTTGTTCGCAAATTGAACAAAGCTGAATGATCATACGGAGGATGGATGTGTAGTACCATGATGACGGTGTCTTGGATCTCCAGCACGTATTTTCCAGGCTCCAGGAACCCGAATACTTTCAGCCTGGGGACGTTGCCAATCTTTACTCTGATGCACGATCCGCCGGCAGGGTTGAGAAACGCTCCAGACGCGGGGGGTTCAACACGCTGACGCTCTCCATGACGAAAGAGCAGACCTGCACGCAACGGAGGCTGTGGCTGACGAGGCAGAGATGCACCCCCTTCATGCTCCCTTGGATGTTGAGGATCTCCAAGGCGGGGCTCCTGGCGACGGCGGCGTCTATGTCCCCGTCCTTCATGGCGACGCTGCAGAAGCCGAGCTCCCGGAGGTGGGGGAAGGAGGCGCCTTGGAGGCCAGCCGCGTCCGGGAACTTCCAGACTCCGATGTAGAGGCGGGTGAGGGTGGAGATGGTGAAGAGCGTCTTGGGGAGGGGCACCTCGCGGAGCCACGGGCGGTTGACGAGGACGAGCTCCTGGACGCCCCTGGCGGCGAGGAGACGGAGCCAGCGCTTGAGCTGGGCCTGGTATGCGCCCATGCGGCTGCAGGTGAGGTGGACGCAGCGGAAGGGCCCCTGGTGCGCGGCGAGTATGCGGGAGACGGCCGCGGTGACGTACAGCGTGCTGGCGCGCCCAGGGGTGCGGCCACCGGAGACCAGGTGAGTGTCGACGAGTCAGGGTGGACACGGTCCGGGCCGGTCCGGTCCCGGTCCGAGCCGTCGTTTGGACTGGCCGCCGGCGGGCCGGACCGGACCGGACCTAGGAGGCGAGCGGTCCTGTTTTGGGGGACCGGACCGATGCTGACGAAGCCCGAGCCAGACCGACTGGACCGAATGGACCGGCCAACAACTACCGGCGTCGATGTGTGCGAGTGCAGCGGTGAGGTGGGGTACGTGCATGACTGATGGGACGAAGTGGACGACGTGCGCGAGAAATTAGCTAAAACAAGTGAAACTTGGGCGAAACCAACAAACTGAATTTTCTGAACCTGTTGAAACTGAACCAACGTAGCTGTCTCTCTCTAACTACCGGTCCTAGTCTCTAATGCATGATCGCACGAGCTTATCTAGATGAGTTTGTTACGGAGTTTGTTAGCGTAGTAGCCGCACCTGCATCCTCCTCTTCTCTGTACATTTGTAACACTCGACAGATACATAAACATATGACCTGCTTCTCTCCTATTGCTCCTTCTTACACTGACGAAACTGACAAAACTGAAGTGCGTGAGAAATCCCCACGAGCACAGAGGGATTCCTCAAACAGCAGCGGTGGCTTCACCTTCAGAGCGTTCGGATCACGTCCAGTTATTCTTGGTTGTGCCGGCGACGCGTTTTCATACCTGGGGCAGCTGGTAACCGGTGTACGTGCTGTCGCCATGGTAGGATTGGTGCCAGGTTTGGGGCCGACTCCATGGTCGAGAACTTCGGATCGGCGCCGGTGCACGCACGGCAGCGATGGCGAGCAGCGCCAAGAGGCTATGGCGCACTGGAAAGTGAGGAAGGGATGAGAGGGGAAGCTCGGGGACATGATGGTTCACACGGTGGCAGTTTCTCGGGCCGAAAATTGCAGCCCGGACCGACCAGATTTTCTACCGGTCCTGGACCGTACGGTCCGGTCCTGAACGGGCCACGAGCGGGCCAAAAAGCTTGCTCGTGTTGTCCACCCTGATCGACGAGGACGAGCGGCGTCGAGCTCCAGATCCCGCGCCAGCGCGTGGCGAGCGCGGAGGTTCGGGCGGCGTCCTTGACGGGGAGGCGGGAGACGATGTCGCAGAGGAGCGTGTCGGAGAGGCGACTGATGCGGTCCACGCTGTCGGAGGGGCGCGCGCGGAAGGCGGTGAGGCGGGCGGTGGTGGAGACGGGCGGGTCCGGGAGGTTGTCGTGGATGAGCGACATGAGCTGCTCCGTGCTCCGGTCCAGCTCGTGCGGGTCGAGGCCTTGGCACCGCATGTCGGCCGCCATCACCGGGTCGACGTTGGAGAACCGGCTGGCCATCGCCGGCGCCGGCGGGAAGCTAGGGTTTTGCGGGTGGTTGGAGTGGAATCCAGAATGAGTAAGAGGGTGCTTAGATCCAAGAGACTTATTTTAGTCTGACTAAAAATAGTCTCTTTAAGAGGCTAAAGTTCCAAGCACCCCTGACTAAAGAGGGGCTAAAACTAGTCTTGAGACTAAATTTTTTTAGTCAGGGGTACCCTTACTAAAATGCGGATTAGTTCTCTCTCCCCTCATTTAACTCCTCTTCTTTAACACATGCGAGTTCTGCATTGGAGGGTTTGGAGGATAATAAATGCTCATTAACTTGATTTTAGTCTCTTTAGTATTTGGATCCAAGCATGGGTGAGGCTAGCAAGTTTTAGTCCTACTACTTTTAGTCATGAGACTAAAACGTATCCAAGCACCCTCTAAAGTGAGTGGCGAGACATCGGCGGCGGATGTTGGTTTTGTAGGGTTCAATCTGCAAGGGTGTGCTTCCGGGTGGGCCAAATGTCAGGACCTGGTTGCTCACGGGCCCATCAGAAGATCCCTAGAATAAGGCTGGTCATAGTGGGGAGTAACTTATACTAGTGTCATATGCATGACACTAGTCTAAGTTACTATCTTCATAGTGCAAAGTAACATATTAATAGTGTCATAGATGGATGCATTTATTAGCTGTAGACTCATATTATATTGAAAAGCGCTATGTTATAGTAACATATTATGTTACTACTTGTCATTAACTACTTGCCATGTAGGCAAAATTTTCTGGAAGTGTGTTATGTTACTAGTTAAGTTACTCCCACTATGACTAGCCTAATGGGAAGTTGTACTACTAGTACTATTAAATGGTACTAATACCCCTAAAAAACAATTAAATGGTAAGTTGATTGGAAGATTACATTATTAATGTACAATAAAGTGATGACTATAAAAGATGCCACATATTTGTGATTAGTTGGAGGTGAGAGGAGAAGCGGGCTATAAGCTTACAGTCGACTGATGCATGAGCCCCAACAATTTTTGTAAGAAAAAGAAGTGGGCCATATATTAATAGTCTCTATTTCTAATGGAGCAGTTGGTAGCCTTGTACGGTTTATTTTCGTCTGGTTTTTCTTCGTCCCACCTCCCACCACCTCCTCCCACTGGTTTTTCTCCCTCCCATTAAAAAACCAAATCCCATTAGGGGGATCTTGTTTCATGCTTCCTTTGGTAGGCGCTGATTCAATTCAATTACATAAACAATAAGTAATTAAGAATTCAGAAATTGCACCATATATGTGAGATCACCTTCCTAAAAGACAGGCATAAATTTTTTTTCGATAACCTTCCATAATAAAATGAGATATTTCTTCATAAGAAATCACTAATCCCGCGCGATATGTCATTCATTATTATCATTATCTCTACTATTAATTGAGAATCACAAGTTTCATATAGGCGCACACATCTGCGTGCCCCTGCGAAGGGACATTGTGCACGACACCATGGAAGATGTCGTGGCCGGGCCTAATGCTGGCACGGTGCTTGAGAATGCTAGGGCGTGGATCATGGTGTCGAGGACGGTCGTGGGGGGAGGCGGGTCATCAGACCGCCACGTGGATTCGGTCATATTATATTTTTTGTAGAGCCAGACAAGCTACATTAGCAAATCAAGTGTGTCCATTTAAATGTCAAGAAATTCGTTAAGGGGATGTGTCCTACATTACTCGGTAGTCGTCATCATTGGCGTTTGTAGCAGCCATTCATGTGAAATTATTTTAGATATCGAGCACTAAATCAATTTCGAAATCAAACCATTGATGCAATTAATTAGCTGCGACCGTTGAGTCAGTATGCGAGTCCACGCCTCTAAATATTAGCTTCAGGAGAGCGTTAGCCGGTAACCGTTGGAAATATTGGCTTCATCTTGTGAGAAGATTGATGGATGTTCAACTCTCTCCACGTCCGGATCAGTTGTGTTGGAAGCTTACTAGGAATGGAGAATTTATGGTTAAATCCATGTATTTGGATGTCATTAATTCAAGCTCTATTCCTACCTCGAAACATGTTTGGCATGTCAAAGTTCCCTTGAGAGTTAAAGTGTTTATGTGGTTTGTACACAAACAAGTCATTTTAACTAAGAATAACTTGATTAAACGCAACTGGAGTGGATCCTCTCGATGTAGTTTTTGTGATACGGATGAAACAGTCAAACACCTCTTTCTCGATTGTTCTTTGGCAATCATTCAACATAGCCTTCAATATTACTCCACCGAATAATATTAGCACGTTATTTGGGACGTGGTTGGATGGGATTGAGTCCCAAACATCAAGACACATTCGTGTAGGAGTATGTGCTTTATTATGGGCTATCTGGAATTACATAAATGATTTGGTCTTTAACAGAACAACAAATACTCACTTTTTGCAGGTTATCTTCCGAGCCACTGCGTGGATCCGTATGTGGTCGTTACTCACTCCGACGGAGGCCAGGGAGCGTTTGTTCACTGGATCTATCCGCTGGGAGATGATAGCACGGGATATTTTCAGCCGATTTGGATGGCGGTCATGTAATAGGTAGGCAATTAGTTTTCCTATCTCTCTTTTGCTAGCCGATTGTGGCTTTTATTTTGGTTACTTAGCTCTTTGTGAGCAGTTTTTGTTTGAGACTTTAAGACTATTGTTGAACCTTTATACTTGCTAATAAATGTGGCCGTATGCATCTTTCTGATGCAGAGGCCGGGGATGTCCCCTTTTCTAAAAAAATTAATTAGCTCGGCAGTTAATTACGTATGCAATTAATTAGGTCCATTTAAATAGGATTTTTTTGCACCCAATCAATTTAGAAGTTGAGTGATTAATACAATTAATTAATTTGTTAGACAATTATTTATGCCTATAGATAATTAGAAGTAGGTATATTTTCCAATTAGTCAGATAATTAATTGATTTGGTTGACAGTTAATTAGGCTTGCAGATAATTAGATAGGTTGTTAGTTATTTGTGTACTTAATCAATTAAGCAAGCAATTAATCACGGTGAATCATTCTGAAAGCGCTCGTGGGCAAGGACGATCAACGGGCTCTCAGCTGCATGACCAAGCACCGAGCACCGCTTGCCAATATGGACAACGGCCACCATGCGCTTGCGACATGGGCGACCTAGCGTTCACCTAGATGGATGAAGACTATGCTTCGCAGGATGTCCACACGCCGACGGTTGCCGAAATATTCGCTGGTGAGGACAACACAACACAACATTAGCCAGGTGTTTCATTGCGATAATAAGAAGAAAGAGTGTTCCAAGAACAAGAATAAAAAAGAACTAAAGCCACCAAACGGTCCATGGTGTCGGAGAAAGAAAAGAGTGTTCCAAATAATAAGAGAGAGAGAGAAGAGAAAGAGTATTCTTGAAGTTAAGTAGGAACGAGAACTAAAGCTGTCGAGAAATGAGAAAGAAGAAGATGAGGCGTTGATGACGAACACACTAATGTTGGTGTGGTGCTGGTTGGTGCCAATGAAACGGGTTAGTGAAGACGCGAGGAGTAGAAGGTGTAGGGAAAGACGAGTGTCGGTGTCAAAACCGGCAGATCTCGGGTAGGGGGTCCCGAACTGTGCGTCTAGGATCGATGGTAACAGGAGGCAGGGGACACGATGTTTACCCAGGTTCGGGCCCTCTTGATGGAGGTAATACCCTACGTCCTGCTTGATTGATATTGATGATATGAGTATTACAAGAGTTGATCTACCACGAGATCGTAGAGGCTAAAACCCTAGAAGCTAGCCTATAGTATGATTGTTGTATATGATCTATCGACTAGCCTGGCCTCAGTTTATATAATGCACCAGAGGCCTAGGATAACAAGAGTCCTAGCCAAATACGTCGGTGGGGAGGAGTCCTTGTCTTGATCACCAAGTCTTGTGGAATCTTCCATGTATGCGGCAACTGTCCGAACTAGCTGTAACGCCCACGATGCGGCTATATCTCCCACGTGTCGAAGCACGACTTAGAGGCATAACCGCATTGTAAGCAATGTCACAAGAGGGGTAATCTTTACACATCCCATGTACTTGTTGGGGAACGTAGTAATTTCAAAAATTTTCCTACGCACACGCAAGATCATGGTGATGCATAGCAATGAGAGGGAGAGTGTGATCTACGTACCCTCGTAGACCGAAGCGGAAGCGTTGACGCAACGTAGAGGAAGTAGTCGTACGTCTTCCCGATCCGACCAATCCAAGCACCATTACTCCGGCACCTCCGAGTTCTTAGCACACGTACAGCTCGATGGCGCTCCCCGGGCTCCGATCCAGCAAAGCTTCGGGGATGAGTTCCGTCAGCACAACAGCATGGTGACGATCTTGATGTTCTACTATCGCAGGGCTTCGCCTAAGCACTACAACAATATGACCGAGGTGGAATATGGTGGAAGGGGGCACCGCACACGGCTAAGGAACGATCACGATGATCAACTTGTGTGTTCTAGGGTGCCCCCCTGCCCCCGTATATAAAGGAGGGAGGGGGAGGTGCGGCCGGCCCCAAGGGGTGCGCCTGGAGGAGTCCTACTCCCACTGGGAGTAGGACTCCCCCCTCTCTTGCCTTGTTGGAGAAGGAAAGGGGGAAGGAGAAGAGGAAAAGGGGGCGCCGCCCCCCTTCCTTGTCCTATTCGGACTAGGGGGGGGAGGGGCGCGCGGCCTGCCCTGGCCGGCCCCTCTCTTCTCCCTTCTGGCCCATGAAAGCCCATTAATCCACCGGGGGGTTCCGGTAACCCCTCGGTACTCCTGTAAAATGCCGATTTCACCCGGAACGATTCCGATGTCCAAATATAGGCTTCCAATATATCGATCTTTATGTCTCGACCATTTCGAGACTCATCGTCATGTCCGTGATCACATCCGGGACTCCGAACTTCCTTCGGTACATCAAAATGTATAAACTCATAATAACTGTCATCGTAACTTTAAGCGTGCGGACCCTACGGTTCGAGAACAATGTAGACATGACCGAGACACGTCTCCGGTCAATAACCAATAGCGGGACCTGGATGCCCATATTGGCTCCTACATATTCTACGAAGATCTTTATCGGTCAGACCGCATAACAACATACGTTGTTCCCTTTGTCATCGGTATGTTACTTGCCCGAGATTCGATCGTCGGTATCCAATACCTAGTTCAATCTCATTACCGGCAAGTCTCTTTACTCGTTCCGTAATACATCATCCCGCAACTAACTCATTAGTTGCAATGCTTGCAAGGCTTAAGTGATGTGCATTACCGAGAGGGCCCAGAGATACCTCTCCGACGATCGGAGTGACAAATCCTAATCTCGAAATACGTCAACCCAACATGTACCTTTGGAGACACCTGTAGAGCACCTTTATAATCACCCAGTTACGTTGTGACGTTTGGTAGCACACAAAGTGTTCCTCCGGCACACGGGAGTTACATAATCTCATAGTCATAGGAACATGTATAAGTCATGAAGAAAGCAATAACAACATACTAAACGATCGGGTGCTAAGCTAATGGAATGGGTCATGTCAATCAGATCATTCAACTAATGATGTGATCCCATTAATCAAATGACAACTCTTTGTCCATGGTTAGGAAACATAACCATCTTTGATTAACGAGCTAGTCAAGTAGAGGCATACTAGTGACACTCTGTTTGTCTATGTATTCACACATGTATCATGTTTCCGGTTAATACAATTCTAGCATGAATAATAAACATTTATCATGATATAAGGAAATAAATAATATCTTTATTATTGCCTCTAGGGCATATTTCCTTCAGTCTCCCACTTGCACTTGAGTCAATAATCTAGATTACACAGTAATGATTCTAACACCCATGGAGCCTTGGTGCTGATCATGTTTTGCTCGTGGAAGAGGCTTAGTCAACGGGTCTGCCACATTCAGATCCGTATGTATCTTGCAAATTTCTATGTCTCCCACCTGGACTAGATCCCGGATGGAATTGAAGCGTCTCTTGATGTGCTTGGTTCTTTTGTGAAATCTGGATTCCTTTGCCAAGGCAATTGCACCAGTATTGTCACAAAAGATTTTCATTGGACCCGATGCACTAGGTATGACACCTAGATCGGATATGAACTCCTTCATCCAGACTCCTTCGTTTGCTGCTTCCGAAGCAGCTATGTACTCCGCTTCACATGTAGATCTCGCCACGACGCTTTGTTTAGAACTGCACCAACTGACAGCTCCACCGTTTAATGTAAACACGTATCCGGTTTGCGATTTAGAATCGTCCGGATCAGTGTCAAAGCTTGCATCAACATAACCGTTTACGATGAGCTCTTTGTCACCTCCATATACGAGAAACATATCCTTAGTCCTTTTCAGGTATTTCAGGATGTTCTTGACTGCTGTCCAGTGATCCACTCCTGGATTACTTTGGTACCTCCCTGCTAAACTTATAGCAAGGCACACATCAGGTCTGGTACACAGCATTGCATACATGATAGAGCCTATGGATGAAGCATAGGGAACATCTTTCATTTTCTCTCTATCTTCTGTAGTGGTCGGGCATTGAGTCTGACTCAACTTCACACCTTGTAACACAAGCAAGAACCCTTTCTTTGCTTGATCCATTTTGAACTTCTTCAAAATCTTGTCAAGGTATGTGCTTTGTGAAAGTCCAATTAAGCGTCTTGATCTATCTCTATAGATCTTTATTCCTAATATGTAAGCAGCTTCACCGTGGTCTTTCATTCAAAAACTCTTATTCAAGTATCCCTTTATGCTATCCAGAAATTCTATATCATTTCCAATCAGTAATATGTCATCCACATATAATATCATAAATGCTACAGAGCTCCCACTCACTTTCTTGTAAATACAGGCTTCTCCGAAAGTCTGTATAAAACCAAATGCTTTGATCACACTATCAAAGCGTTTATTCCAACTCCGAGAGGCTTGCACCAGTCCATAAATGGATCGCTGGAGCTTGCACACTTTGTTAGCACCCTTTGGATCGACAAAACCTTCCGATTGCATCATATACAACTCTTCTTCCAGAAATCCATTCAGGAATGCAGTTTTGACATCCATCTGCCAAATTTCATAATCATAAAATGCGGCAATTGCTAACATGATTCGGACAAACTTAAGCATCGCTACGGGTGAGAAGGTCTCATCGTAGTCAACCCCTTGAACTTGTCGAAAACCTTTTGCGACAAGTCGAGCTTTGTAGACAGTAATATTACCGTCAGCGTCAGTCTTCTTCTTGAAGATCCATTTATTCTCAATTGCTTGCCGATCATCGGGCAAGTCAACCAAAGTCCATACTTTGTTTTCATACATGGATCCCATCTCCGATTTCATGGCTTCAAGCCATTTCGCGGAATCTGGGCTCACCATCGCTTCTTCATAGTTCATAGGTTCATCATGATCTAGTAGCATGATTTCCAGAACAGGATTACCGTACCACTCTGGTGCGGATCTTACTCTGGTTGACCTACGAGGCTCAGTAGTAACTTGATCTGAAATTTCATGATCATCATCATTAAATTCCTCACCAATTGGTGTAGGTGTCGCAGAAACCGATTTCTGTGATGAACTACTTTCCAATAAGGGAGCAGGTACAGTTACCTCATCAAGTTCTACTTTCCTCCCACTCACTTCTTTCGAGAGAAACTCCTTCTCTAGAAAGGATCCATTCTTAGCAACGAATGTCTTGCCTTCGGATCTGTGATAGAAGGTGTACCCAACAGTCTCCTTTGGGTATCCTATGAAGACACATTTCTCCGATTTGGGTTCGAGCTTATCAGGTTGAAGCTTTTTCACATAAGCATCGCAGCCCCAAACTTTAAGAAACGACAACTTTGGTTTCTTGCCAAACCATAGTTCATAAGGCGTCGTCTCAATGGATTTTGATGGTGCCCTATTTAACGTGAATGCGACCGTCTCTAAAGCATAACCCCAAAACGATAGCGGTAAATCAGTAAGAGACATCATAGATCGCACCATATCTAGTAAAGTACGATTACAACGTTTGGACACACCATTACACTGTGGTGTTCCGAGTGGCGTGAGTTGCGAAACTATTCCGCATTGTTTCAAATGTACACCAAACTCGTAACTCAAATATTCTCCTCCACGATCAGATCGTAGAAACTTTATTTTCTTGTTACGATGATTTTCAACTTCACTCTGAAATTCTTTGAACTTTTCAAATGTTTCAGACTTATGTTTCATTAAGTAGATATACCCATATCTGCTTAAGTCATCTGTGAAGGTGAGAAAATAACGATATCCACCACGAGCCTCAATATTCATCGGACCACATACATCTGTATGTATGATTTTCAACAAATCTGTTGCTCTCTCCATAGTACCGGAGAACGGTGTTTTAGTCATCTTGCCCATGAGGCACGGTTCGCAAGTACCAAGTGATTCATAATCAAGTGGTTCCAAAAGTCCATCAGTATGGAGTTTCTTCATGCGCTTTACACCGATATGACCTAAACGGTAGTGCCACAAATAAGTTGCACTATCATTATCAACTCTGCATCTTTTGGTTTCAACATTATGAATATGTGTATCACTACTATCGAGATTCATCAGAAATAGACCACTCTTCAAGGGTGCATGACCATAAAAGATATTACTCATATAAATAGAACAACCTTTATTCTTTGATTTAAATGAATAACCGTCTCGCATCAAACAAGATCCAGATATAATGTTCATGGTCAACGCTGGCACCAAATAACAATTATTTAGGTCTAATACTAATCCCGACGGTAGATGTAGAGGTAGTGTGCCGACTGCGATCACATCGACTTTGGAACCATTTCCCACGCGCATTGTCACCTCGTCCTTTGCCAGTGTTCGCTTAATCCGTAGTCCTTGTTTTGAGTTGCAAATATTAGCAACAGAACCAGTATCAAATACCCAGGTGCTACTGCGAGCTCTAGTAAGGTACACATCAATAACATGTATATCACATATACCTTTGTTCACCTTGCCATCCTTCTTATCCGCCAAATACTTGGGGTAGTTCCGCTTCCAGTGACGAGTCTGCTTGCAGTAGAAGCACTCAGTTTCAGGCTTAGGTCCAGACTTGGGTTTCTTCTCTTGAGCAGCAACTTGCTTGCTGTTCTTCTTGAAGTTCCCCTTCTTCTTCCCTTTGCCCTTTTTCTTGAAACTAGTGGTCTTGTTGACCATCAACACTTGATGCTCCTTTTTGATTTCTATCTCCGCAGCTTTCAGCATTGCGAAGAGCTCCGGAATAGTCTTATTCATCCCTTGCATATTATAGTTCATCACGAAGCTCTTGTAGCTTGGTGGCAGTGATTGGAGAATTCTGTCAAAGACGCAATCATCTGGAAGATTAACTCCCATCTGAATCAAGTGATTATTATACCCAGACATTTTGAGTATATGCTCACTGACAGAACTATTCTCCTCCATCTTGCAGCTATAGAACTTATTGGAGACTTCATATCTCTCAATCCGGGCATTTGCTTGAAATATTAACTTCAACTCCTGGAACATCTCATATGCTCCATGACGTTCAAAACGTCGTTGAAGTCCCGATTCTAAGCCGTAAAGCATGGCACACTGAACTATCGAGTAGTCATCAGCTTTGCTCTGCCAGACATTCATAACATCTGGTGTTGCTCCAGCAGCAGGCCTGGCACCAAGCGGTCCTTCCAGGACGTAATTCTTTTGTGCATCAATGAGGATAATCCTCAAGTTACGGACCCAGTCCGTGTAATTGCTACCATCATCTTTCAACTTTGCTTTCTCAAGGAACGCATTAAAATTCAACGGAACAACAACACGGGCCATCTATCTACAATCAAACATACATGAGCAAGATACTATCAGGTACTAAGTTCATGATAAATTTAAGTTCAATTAGTCAAATTACTTAAAGAACTCCCACTTAGATAGACATCCCTCTAATCCTCTAAGTGATCACGTGATCCAAATCAACTAAACCATAACCGATCATCACGTGAAATGGATTAGTTTTCAATGGTGAACATCATTATGTTGATCATATCTACTATATGATTCACGCTCGACCTTTCGGTCTCCGTGTTCCGAGGCCATATCTGCATATGCTAGGCTCGTCAAGTTTAACCTGAGTATTCTGCGTGTGCAAAACTGGCTTGCACCCATTGTAGATGGACGTAGAGCTTATCACACCCGATCATCACGTGGTGTCTGGGCACGATGAACTTTGGCAACGGTGCATACTCAGGGAGAACACTTCTTGATAATTTAGTGAGAGATCATCTTATAATACTACCGTCAATCAAAGCAAGATAAGATGCATAAAAGATAAACATCACATGCAATCAATATAAGTGATATGATATGGCCATCATCATCTTGTGCTTGTGATCTCCATCTCCGAAGCACCGTCATGATCACCATCGTCACCGGCGCGACACCTTGATCTCCATCGCAGCATCGTTGTCGTCTCGCCACTTTTATGCTTCCACGACTATCGCTACCACTTAGTGATAAAGTAAAGCATTACAGCGCGATTGCATTGCATACAATAAAGCGACAACTATATGGCTCCTGCCAGTTGCCGATAACTCGGTTACAAAACATGATCATCTCATACAAATAAAATTTAGCATCATGTCTTGACCATATCACATCACAACATGCCCTGCAAAAACAAGTTAGACGTCCTCTACTTTGTTTGTTGCAAGTTTTACGTGGCTGCTACGGGCTTAAGCAAGAACCAATCTTACCTACGCATCAAAACCACAACGATTGTTTGTCAAGTTGATGCCGTTTTAACCTTCGCAAGGACCGGGCGTAGCCACACTCGGTTCAACTAAAGTTGGAGAAACTATCACCCGCAAGCCACCTATGTGCAAAGCACGTCGGGAGAACCGGTCTTGCGTAAGCGTACGCGTAATGTCGGTCCGGGCCGCTTCGTCCAACAATACCGCCGAACCAAAGTATGACATGCTGGTAGGCAGTATGACTTATATCGCCCACAACTCACTTGTGTTCTACTCGTGCACATAACATCAAACCATAAAACCTAGGCTCGGATGCCACTGTTGGGGAATGTAGTAATTTCAAAAAATTTCCTACGCACACGCAAGATCATGGTGATGCATAGCAACAAGAGGGGAGAGTGTGATCTACGTACCCTCGTAGACCGAAGCGGAAGCGTTGACGCAACGCAGAGGAAGTAGTCGTACGTCTTCCCGATCCGACCGATCCAAGCACCGTTACTCCGGCACCTCCGAGTTCTTAGCACACGTACAGCTCGATGACGGTCCCCGGGCTCCGATCCAGCAAAGCTTCGGGGATGAGTTCCGTCAGCACAATGGCGTGGTGACGATCTTGATGTTCTACCGTCGTAGGGCTTCGCCTAAGCACTACAACAATATGACCGAGGTGGAATATGGTGGAAGGGGGCACCGCACACGGCTAAGGAACAATCACGATGATCAACTTGTGTGTTCTAGGGTGCCCCCTGCCCCCGTATATAAAGGAGGGAGGGGGAGGTGCGGCCGGCCCCAAGGGGTGCGCCTGGAGGAGTCCTACTCCCACTGGGAGTAGGACTCCCCCCCTCTCTTGCCTTGTTGGAGAAGGAAAGGGGAAGGAGAAGAGGAAAGGGGGGCGCCGCCCCCTTCCTTGTCCTATTCGGACTAGGGGGGAGGGGGCGTGCGGCCTGCCCTGGCCGGCCCCTCTCTTCTCCCTTATGGCCCATGAAAGCCCATTAATCCCCGGGGGGTTCCGGTAACCCCTCGGTACTCCTGTAAAATGCCGATTTCACCCGGAACGATTCCGATGTCCAAATATAGGCTTCCAATATATCGATCTTTATGTCTCGACCATTTCGAGACTCCTCGTCATGTCCGTGATCACATCCGGGACTCCGAACTTCCTTCGGTACATCAAAATGTATAAACTCATAATAACTGTCATCGTAACTTTAAGCGTGCGGACCCTACGATTCGAGAACAATGTAGACATGACCGAGACACGTCTCCAGTCAATAACCAATAGCGGGACCTGGATGCCCATATTGGCTCCTACATATTCTACGAAGATCTTTATCGGTCAGACCGCATAACAACATACGTTGTTCCCTTTGTCATCGGTATGTTACTTGCCCAAGATTCGATCGTCGGTATCCAATACCTAGTTCAATCTCATTACCGGCAAGTCTCTTTACTCGTTCCGTAATACATCATCCCGCAACTAACTCATTAGTTGCAATGCTTGCAAGGCTTAAGTGATGTGCATTACCGAGAGGGCCCAGAGATACCTCCCCGACGATCGGAGTGACAAATCCTAATCTCGAAATACGTCAACCCAACATGTACCTTTGGAGACACCTGTAGAGCACCTTTATAATCACCCAGTTACGTTGTGACGTTTGGTAGCACACAAAGTGTTCCTCCGGCACACGGGAGTTACATAATCTCATAGTCATAGGAACATGTATAAGTCATGAAGAAAGCAATAGCAACATACTAAATGATCGGGTGCTAAGCTAATGGAATGGGTCATGTCAATCAGATCATTCAACTAATGATGTGATCCCGTTAATCAAATGACAACTCTTTGTCCATGGTTAGGAAACATAACCATCTTTGATTAACGAGCTAGTCAAGTAGAGGCATACTAGTGACACTCTATTTGTCTATGTATTCACACATGTATCATGTTTCCGGTTAATACAATTCTAGCATGAATAATAAACATTTATCATGATATAAGGAAATAAATAATATCTTTATTATTGCCTCTAGGGCATATTTCCTTCAGTACTGAATAAGGAAAGAGATACATAGTTGGCTTACAATCGCCACTTCACACAACATAAGAATAAGGCATTACAACATCCAGATACAATCAAGGTCCGACTACGAAACCAAAATAGAAGAAGACTACCCCTAATGCTACAGATCCCCGATTGCCCTGACTGGGCTCCACTATTGATCAACTGAAATGAAACAACACAATGAACAAGATCTTCATCGAGCTCCTCCTTGCGCTTGGTTGTGTCACCTGCACGGTATCATCGGCACCTGCAAGCTGGTTTTTGGAAGTATCTGTGAGTCACGGGGACTCAACAATCTCACACCCTCGCGATCAAGACTATTTAAGCTTATGGGTAGGTAAAAGGTATGTGAGGCGGAGTTGCAGCAAGCACTAGCATATATGGTGGCTAACATACGCGAATGAGAGCGAGAAGAGAAGGCAAAGCACGGTCGAGAATCTATGATCAAGAAGTGATCCTAGAACAACCTATGTTCAAGCATAACTCCAACACCGTGTTCACTTCCCGGACTCCGCCGAGAAGAGACCATCACGGCTAGACACTCGGTTGATGCATTTTAATTAAGAGTTTCAGGTTTTCTACAACCGGACATTAACAAATTCCCATCTGCCCATAACCGCGGGCACGGCTTTTGAAAGTTCAAAACCCTGCAGGGGTGTTCCAACTTAGCCCATCACAAGCTCTCATGGTCAATGAAGGATATTCCTTCTCCCAAGACAATCCGATCAGACTCGGAATCCCGGTTACAAGACATCTCGACAATGGTAAAACTAAACCAGCAAAGCCGCCCGATGCGCCGACATCCTGATAGGAGCTGCACATATCTCGTTCTTAGGGCAACACCGGATGAGACATCCTATGAGTAAAACCAACCCTCAAGTTTCCCCGAGGTGGCCCCGCAGTCTACTCATTTCGGACCAACACTTAGAGAAGCACTGGCCCAGGGGGGGGGGGGTTAAATAAAGATGACCCTTGGGTTGGCCGACCCAAGGGAAGGGTAATAGGTTGTTAGTGCAAATGGTAAAACCAAGGTTGGGCCTTGCTGGAGGAGTTTTATTCAAGGCGAACTATCAAGGGGTTCCCATTATAACCCAACCGCGTAAGGAACGCAAAATCAAGGAACATAACACCGGTATGACGGAAACTAGGGTGGCAAGAGTGGAACAAAACACCAGGCATAAGGCCAAGCCTTCCACCCTTTACCAAGTATATAGATGCATCAATTAAATAAGAGATATTGTGATATCCAAACAATAATCATGTTCCAACAAGGAACAAACTCCAATCTTCACCTACAACTATCAACGCTATAAGAGGGGCTGAGCAAAGCGGTAACATAGCCAAACGATGGTTTGCTAGGACAAGGTGGGTTAGAGGTTTGACATGGCAATATGGGAGGCATGATAAGCAAGTGGTAGGTATTGTAGCATAGGTATAGCAAAAGAGCGAGCAACTAGCAAGCAAAGATAGAAGTGATTTCGAGGGTATGATCATCTTGCCCGAGGTCCCGCAAGGAAGAAGAACGAGTCCATGAAGAAGACAATTGGACGTAGTCGAATGGATCCTCACAATCACGATGTTATCGGAACCAACCCGAAGAAGCAACACTGGAAAGAAGCAAACAACATAGTAAACAACCACCACATAAGCATGGCATGATGCCCAACCAAGTATGATGCATGTCCGGTTTAATGAGGCATGGCTGTAAGTGCATCTAGTGCCACCCCTTGTTGGTTTTGGAGTATTGACGAGAAACCTAGTTGAGGGACTAATGTGTTTGTGAGAATTGCAGGATAACACAGGTAGAAGTCCCTCATTGATTTGGTTTTCCTACCAGAGATGACCCCTAAAAATGTACGAAGACATTGAAGTCAATGGTGGTATATGAAGATATTCACATTGAAGACTATGACAAGAGAAGACACCACGTGAAGCCTATGGAGCTCGAAGACTTAGATCTTTTGTAGTTCTCTTTCATTTGTGTTGAGTCATAGGAACCACCGGACTATTAAGTGGGGTCCAAGAGAACCAGTCAGAACGACTGAAGTGATGCCTAAACAAAAAAAACCTATGTCTTTGAGTGAAGACTATGAGAGCAAATCTTGTCCAGAGTCGGACAAGTCAGCTTTGCTTGTAGCCCAAGTAAAGTTGCCGTGTGGGTTTGAAATCTGACCGTTGAAACACGTGTCAGTTCCTTAGTGACCCAGGGTCATTTTGGACAAATCAGGTCGGGTTGCCAAGTGGCTATAAATAGCCCACCCCTACAACCATAAACGGTTGGCTGCTCAGATTCAGTGCACAGCTTTTGTCGTTTGAGAGCAACCCACCTCAAACCCTTTGAGAGAGAGAATACCTAGCGAGAATAAAGCCCTAACCACCCAGAGCCAGAGAGAATTGGGCATCACTTAAGTCTTCTTGTCTGAGTGATCTGAAGACTTATTACACTTGAGGACTGTGCATCCTCCAGCCGGTTAGGCGTCGCGTTCTAAGCATCCAAAAGACATTGTGGATTGCCGGTGAACGAAGTCTGTGAAGGTTTGGGAGTCTACCTTGAAGACTTACCAGAGTGATTGGGCGAGGTTTGTGTGACCTTAGCTCAAGGAGAATACGGTGAGGACTGGGTGTCCTGAGCTGCGTGTTCAGGACTGGGTGTCCGGGACTATGTGTCCTAAGGTTTAAATACCTAGCCACTCCAACTAGACGTACAGTTGTCACAGCAACTGGAACTGGTCCAACAAATCATTGTCTTCAACGAGTCGCTGGTTTCATCTTCACTTCCTTTTACTTACTGTTACTCATTGTGAAGTCATTGCATGTTTGCTCAATCTTTTGTCTTCACAACGTGAATGTATGTTCTGTTTGGCTTCATAATATCTTCCTACCTGATCCTTATTACACTGCAGCTATTTGTCATTGTGCTTTCACTCTATTGAATACTTGACCATGGCTTGCCTAGTGTAGTCTACCTTCCGCTGCATAGTAATAGGCATATCTCTACTGTTTGTCTTCATAACTTCCACGTTTTGAAGACTTTCATAAAAATCGCCTATTCACCCCCCCTCTAATCGATATAACACACTTTCAATTGGTATTAGAGCAAGGTGCTCCCTTGTTCTGTGTGATTCGGTTTAACCACCTGGAGTTTTAGCTATGTCGACTGTAGGGATAATTAAAGTCTCCGCTGCGTGCCCCGTCTTCGATGGAACTGATTATCCCTACTGGAAGAATAAGATGCGCATGCATCTTGAAGCAATTGACGTCGACCTATGGTATGTCGTCGAGAACGGCGTTCCCAAGGCTGGAGAAGGTGTCACTGCTGCTGATGTCAAGAAATTCGTTCAACTGGACTCTACTGCCAAGAATATCATCTGTGGTCATCTTACCAAAGGACAGTATGGCCGTGTGAGTGCTTTGAAGACATCCAAGCTGGTCTAGGACTGGCTCTCCAAGGTCAATGAAGGCATCTCAACCCAGAGAGACCAGAGAATCAGTGTCCTTCGCAACCTCTTCAAGCGAAATGATAATGAGAATGTCCAGCACACATTTGACCGACTCACTGACATCACAAATGAGCTTCAAGCCCTCGGCACTACTGAGATCACCAAACATGAAGTCGTCAAGACGCTGCTGAGATCACTTGATAGTTCGTTTGACATCCTAGCCCTGATGATTCAAGAACGTCCTGATTTCAAGACACTCAATCCGTCTGACATACTCGAGAGGCTCAACACACATGAGTTTCAGCTTTTTGAGAAAAGAGATATCTACGGTCCAAACTATGGGCGAACTCGTGCCTTGAAGGCAAAAGCTGTTTCCTCATCTGAAGAAGAATCTGACAGTAGTTCTGATGATCCTGAAGACATTGGAAGGGAACTTGCAATGCTTGTGAAGAAGTTCCAAAAATTCACCAAGAAGAAAGGCTTCAGAAAGTCTTCACGATCAAGCTCAAGGAATGATGAAGCTTCTGTTCATGACTACAAGAAGAAAACATGCCACAAGTGCAAGAAAACTGGACACTTCATCTCTGAGTGTCCACAGTGGGACAATGAGAACAGAAAGAAGAAGAAGAGCAAGGAATATGACTCTGACGACAAGAAGAAGAAGAAATACTCAAAGTCTTCTTCCAAGTCTTCCTCAAAGTCTTCATCACACAAGAAGAGCTCATCTGGCAAGGCACGTGCGTTTGTTGGCAAGGAAATGGATTCAGAGGAGGAGTCCGCTTCTGAGGAGGCAGAGGTGGAGTCTGAGGAGGAGTCTGATTCTGGCATTGCAAGGCTGGCTACAACATACGTTGCCAAGTCCATCTTCAACACTGAAGACAATGACTTCATCACCGACACCGATGCAAATGACAAGGACTACTCCGCTCCTACCTACTGCTTCATGGCACGAAGTGCCAAGGTAAACACACACACTACTCACTATCAAACATCTAGTGACGATGACTCTGATTGTGGTTCGAAACCCAGCTACAAAACACTTGCTAAAATTGCAACTGAACAACAGAAAGCTATGGAACATATTCAAAAACTGTTAGACAGAAGCGATAATCTGTTGGGTGTGAAATGAATCGATCTGAATCCTTAATTGAAGACACAAAAAATCTTCACGTTAAGTATCAGGAACTTGAAAGTCGTCATGATACTCTCTCAACAACTCATGAAAAGCTTTCCTATAATTATCTTCAAAGGAAGCAAGATCTTGAGAAATTGAGAGCGGCTCATGAAGATCTTCAAAAGGAAAATGAGTCACTTCGCACCAAACAGATCAGTTCCGCTCAGGAAGGATTTGAACCACCATGTCTTAAATGCATTGAGCGTGATAATGCTACTTCTGTTGCTGAATGTTCCACTGCTACTGCTGTTGCAATATCTTCAACTGTTGATGTGGTAACTAACCCCTCTGCTGAGGATACCACCGCTATTGCTGATGAGAATGCTAGGTTGAAGACATTGCTTGAAACAGGGATGTACAAAAGTCTTAAAGGGCATCAGACATTATGTGATGTCCTCAAGAAGCAGATTCTAAACTGAAACCCTAGGAAAGAGGGTGTTGGGTTCGTAAGGAAAATGAATGCAGATGGCTCTTACTGGAAACCTGAGCAGTACCCCAAAACCATGTGGGTTGCTGCAAAGGAACCTTCAGCAGATCCATCCAATCTATCTGGCTTCACTTGTGCTCACCCCATTATAATTGATGAATCCTTTGATGCAAACTATGTACTGTTTAAGAATCAGAATGGTGAAGTGTTTGCCAGGTACATTGGTACTAACTGCAGGAATGGACCGCCCATGAAAAGATCTGGGTTCCGAAAAGGTGTCTGGAAAATCTTCCTGTGAATGTCTTCATGACACCTCACATGAAGAAGACAAACCTCAGACCAAAGGCTTCATACGGTCCAAAGGCTTCATACAGACAGAGGACTCACCTGAGTCGCACTAACACAACTGTTTTGCAGGGAAACCATACTCAGGCATATGAATATGAGAGCGGTTCATCAAACCGCCATGCTCATATGACCAAGAACTATTCTGCCTATTCTTATGAGTACTATTGTCCGCCTGCTAGACTGTTTGCTAGGGCTCCAAAGCCAAAATTCTCAGATGCTGCACTTAGACTTATTGCTTCTAAGCCACCCTTGAAGATGTGGGTGGCTAAGAAAGCTTAACTCTCTTTTGCAGGGAAAGGTCTCCAGCAGAAAACCAAAATCTTCTGACGCTATTGCTGGGGACCTTAAACATCTTGTAGGGCGCAAGATCAAATGCCCGGATGGCATTACTATGTACTTCGTTCCTGAATCGCATGCTACTCTCCCTATTAGTCC
Organism: Triticum monococcum; assembly: GCA_034509565.1. Classification (NCBI taxonomy): domain Eukaryota; kingdom Viridiplantae; phylum Streptophyta; class Magnoliopsida; order Poales; family Poaceae; genus Triticum; species Triticum monococcum. Next base: position 54,832,054 of record CM067845.1, on the reverse strand, counting down.
TAATCTGGATCTAAGTTTTCATAACCCACTGGTTCGTCAAATGTTTTTGCTTCACAATTCTCTTTGTGAAGCCTATCCCCCTAACTGCACTGTAGGGTACGACACCAGCATCTTCAGAATGGATTATTGACAGTGGGTGTACAAATCACATGACCGGCAAAAGAAGCCTTCTTATGGACTCAACCTTACGTCCATCCGACAAGAGCCACATCACATTCGCTGACACTGGTAAAAGTAAGGTATTGGGTCTAGGTAGAGTTGCAATCTCAAGGGATCAACACATGGATAAAGTCATGCTTGTTGAATCCCTTGGCTTCAACTTAATGTCTGTCTCAATGCTTTGCGATTTGAACATGATCGTAATATTTGGAAAATATCGTTGCCTGGTACTAATGGAATCTGACAAGTCTCTAGTGCTTGAAGGGTATCGGAAAGATGATTTGTACATAGTAGATTTCTCACCAGGGCCACAGCTTGCAGTATGTCTTCTAGCAAAAGCTTCAGAATGCTGGCTTTGGCATCGGAGACTTGGGCATGCTGGCATGAGGAACCTCCATACCCTTGCGAAGAAGAAGCATGTCATAGGCATCGAGGGCGTCAAGTTCAAGAAAGATCACTTATGCGGTGCCTGTGAAGCAGGGAAGATGACGAGGGCCAAACATCCCTCGAAGACAATCATGACCACTACTCGACCCTTCGAACTGCTACACATGGATCTTTTTGGTCCCACTCACTACTCAACTTTTACCACTACTGCTTGCCTATATGGCTTTGTCATTGTTGATGATTACTCTAGATATACTTGGGTGCACATAATCCTTTACAAGACTGAAGTGCAGGATGTCTTCAGACGCTTCGCCAATCGAGCAATGAACAACTATGGCGCCAAGATAAAGCACATCAGAAGTGACAATGGCACTGAATTCAAGAACACTGGCCTTGATACATATCTTGATACCTTGGGCATCACACATGAATTCTCAGCCCTGTACACGCCACAGCAGAATGGCGTCGTTGAACGCAAGAACATAACACTCATTGAGATGGCCAGAACGATGCTAGATGAATACAAGACTCCAAGAAAATTCTGGCCTAAAGCCATTGACACTGCATGCCATACAATCAACCGTGTTTATCTTCACAAGCTTCTTAACAAGACATCTTATGAACTCCTAACTGGCAAGAAGCTGGTTACTTCAGAGTATTTGGCGCAAGGTGCTGGATTAAGGACCCACATCACACCTCAAAGTTTGCACCAAAAGCACATGAGGGTTTTATGCTTGGATATGGAAAGGATTCGCACTCCTACAGAGTCTTCAATCTCTTTCATTACAAAGTGGTTGAAATAGTGGATGCGCGGTTTGATGAGACCAATGGTTCATAAAGAGAGCACCTGCCAAATGTGCTAGATGAAATTCCATCCAGTGAATCAATCAAGCTAATGGGAACTGGAGAAATCATACCTTCTGAAGCTCATCCTGAAGAGGAACTCATCATCTCCTCACCAGATCAACCTGAAGACAATGCTCAACCTGAAGACAATCCCTCCAACAACAACAATGATCAGCAAGAGCAAAGTCTTCGCCCTGTACATCCACGTGTTGCCAATGAAGTGCAGATTGAAAGAATAATTGACAGCATCAATACACCCGGTCCACTCACTCATTCAAGGGCAACTCAGCTGGCAAATTTCTGTGGGCACTTCGCATTCGTCTCAATTACAGAACCCAAGAAAGTTGAAGAAGCCTTCATGGAACCTGAATGGATTCAAGCTATGCAAGAAGAGCTTCAACAGTTTGAGCTGAACAATGTATGGGAACTGGTTAAGCGTCCTGATCCACGGAAGCACAATATAATAGGCACCAAATGGATATACCGCAACAAGAAAGATGAGCATGGTAAAATTGTCAGAAACAAAGCTCGTCTCGTTCCTCAAGGATATACTCAAGTGGAAGGCATTGATTTCGATGAAACATTTGCCCCTGTGGCTAGACTTGAAGCCATACGTATACTGCTGGCCTATGCAAATCATCATAACATACTTCTATATCAAATGGATGTGAAGAGTGCCTTTCTCAATGGCAAGATTGAAGAAGTGTACGTTGCACAACCGCCTGGGTTTGAAGATCCAAAACATCCTGACATGGTATACAAGCTCAACAGGCACTGTATGGCCTCAAACAAGCCCCTCGGGCCTAGTATGACACACTCAAATATTTCCTAAAGAGCAAAGGCTTCATACCTGGTTTCCTAGACCCCACTCTCTTCACGAAGACATATGATGGTGAACTGTTTGTGTGCCAAATATATGTGGATGACATTATCTTCGGCTGCACCAATCAGAAGTACAGTGAAGAGTTTGGCTATATGATGCAAGAGCAATATCAGATGTCTATGATGGGGGAGCTGAAGTTCTTCCTCGGTCTTCAAATACGACAACAACGCAATGACATCTTCATATCTCAAGAGAAGTATCTCAAAGAGTGCCTGAAGAAGTTTGGTATGCAAGACTGCAAAGGCTTCACAACACCAATGCCAGCCAAACATCATCTGGGTCCCGACGACAATGGTAAAGAGTTCAACCAAAAGAATTCTTACAGCATCACATAAATTCTCTTGAAGCCAGTTCCTGTTGGTCCAGCAAGAGAAAGCCTTTGAAGCCTTTGAACGTCTTGAAGCCTTTCAAGTTAAAGTTTATGGCTTCAGAGAAAGCAGCAAGGAAGGGGGGCAGACAATGTCGTGGCGGAACATCCAGAGATCTGCCAGATGAACTCGCAGAAATGTATAAGACAGATCCTGAAGAGGATTATAGTCAGCGCAAGACCCGGATCCAATGGATTCGACGATATTGGGCAGAACAATGGTTCAAATACCGCTTCACAACCCAAGAGTATGCTGAGAAAAGTGCCATCAAAAGACCGTGGGGAGACATCCTATACAAGAATCTTCTACCCAGGTCTAGAGATGAAGCTATTGCCCAAAGATTCTATCCATGCATGGTCCGTGGGCCACAGCCTGATGATGCACATCCGTCATCACTACTCTGGTGTCGTGACAACAATCTGTTCAAGCGCAACTTCCAGTTTTCCCAAAACTCAGCGAAGCAGAACAAGAAGAAGTTTGGGTTAGACTTCAACCCTGGTCCCTCAGCACCAAGGGCAGATGGCACACGAGAAGCAGAACCCAATGTCATCGGTCCATATGCCAACCTTAAAGGCCTCATTACCCGCATCTTGGTTCAAGGGACTGCAGTGAATGAGCCTCCAGCTGACTCTGAATTAGAAGAAGCTCTTGCAGTGCTGAAGCCAAAGAAGATGAAGAAGCCTAAAGCTTCCAAGCCTGCCCCTTCACCCAAAATTTCAAGGGTGAAGCCACTGGCAACTGCACCTCCTGAAGACAGTGTGCCGTCTAAAGACTTATCACGCATCTCAAAGCCCTAGAAGGCCAAGGTGCCTCTGCCACACAGCGGCCAAGAGCTCACAGCTGCTGCCATTCTGCGCAATGATGACATTGAACTGTCAAGTGATGACGATCTCGCAGATGACGCTCTTGAGCAACTCATCAAGAGCAAAGAAGAGGCAGAAATCTTCAATGATCTGCCGCTCTTTGATGTCACAATCATTCACAACTTCATCGATGAATAGTTTGACACACCAAACATCAGCTTCGATGATCTGTAGCTACCCATTGGCCTCAGTGTCGCCTTCCATGGCGCCATTGCTTCAGAACTCGCCATCGCCCAACGTGTTGTTGAGCTGAAGCAGAAGATTGACTATGAAAAGGCTCAGTTCAAGAAGCATATGGCCAAGCTCAGCGTGCAAGATGTGAAGAACTTCAAGATCATGCTGCACGAGCTCAAGGAAGCCTTTCTGAAGAAACGTGCAGAAGCTCAGGGTTCGCGTGAGCGCATGAAGACTCTGGCTGATAGATGTGTGCAAGCCTACAATGAGGCTGAGAAGCGCAAGGCACTTGGGCGTCCTGGCATTGACCCCCGGATGGCCGCGAAGAAGATGAAGAAGCCTGCTACAAGTGAACCCGACTCACCGAGGCAGGAAGCAGTTCCGATTGTCTTCCCCACAAGAATGACTGGCTCGAAGCCCAAAAGCCGGTCAACAGCTTCCGAGCTCAAGAAGACGAGGACTGCTGAGGCTGAAGCGAGGAAAAGGAAATATCCTGAAGCCTCTCCTACTGCCCCCTCCAAGTAAAAGAGAAAGACCAAGAAAGATAGGGCTGCTCCCATAGAGCCCTTGGTTGTTGAACCCATTTCCATGGTTCACCCCGACGCCAATCCACAAGAACGCCAACTGACCATCCATGTGCCTGCTTTCACAAAGGCTCGTGGAGCTGAAGACATACCAGCAGCTGATCCCATCGCTGCTGAAGACATTGGTCAACATGATAATGTAGAAGATGATGCAGTCCTTCCTCAGCATGACAACAGCGAACTCATCAGCATTGGTCGTCCATTGACGCCAATTGCCCAGGATGCCTCATGGGCGGATCGCCCCCAAGAGGAAGACGACAATGCGGCTCAGCCCACTCAAACTCCACAGGCGTCGCCCGCGTTGCGCAGGCTTCGCAAAGGTCCAAGGCCTCAAGTCTCTGCTGAAGACAATCCGGCTGCATCAGCCGAAGACGAAGAAGTACCACCAGTCCCCCCGTCTTACCAAGAAGCAGTTCTTACGGAGAACGTGCTTGTGTCCGACCCTCCTGCTCGTCAAGTGGAGGATGAAAATCATGAGGCTGCCACAACTAACAATGAAGCTAATGTGGAGCCCTCCCCACCAAAAGCATCAGAAGACAGCGAAGCCACTGATCCTGACACTTCTGTTCCTGAGTCTGCTGCCGGTCCCCAATTCGACTATCATGTTGAGCACATGCCTCAGGTATAGAAGCCAATCCCAAGACTGCCCAGGTTCCCAGGTCCTGCATCAGCACTTGGCTCCTTCAACATCAATGGCTTCAGGGAAGACAATACATTCTTCAATAGCTCCAAGAACCCCTACTCAAGGGAAAGGATTTCATCAGATCGGTTCTGGAGCTATCCTCAGCGAAGTTATTACTCATGCATACTGTACAACCAAGGTCGCATCTTCCCACACAAGCGCCTTGACGTTGAAGCTATAGCTGGTCTGCCCTGCCTCGAAGAAGCGTTGGATTGTTTCAAGCAAGTTGGACTGCTGCCATTCATAACTGACCAAGAGCATTGGAATGAAGAGCTACTGCTCCAATTCTATGCCACACTCCACATCCGTGGGTACAACAGAGATCCGAAGACTTGGGTCCTGGAGTGGATGACCGGCAATGTTCATCATGAAGCCAATGCATTTGACATCATTGAGCTCACTCGCTTGCCCACTCCTGGCAATCTCTTCGAGCAAGGCTGTCAGCTGCATACTCAAGCTATTGAGAGTATCTTTCAGAGGCCTGAACCTAATATGAGTCAGATGCTCAGCATGATGAAGCCATTGCCCCAAGATGCTGCTTATCCCACAGAGTTCTTTGTTGAAGACCTTGAGTATCTGCCAAGAACCATCTATCACATCATCAGGCGGACTCTCTGGCCCATTAAAGGACACTCTCCAAATGCCAAGATCGAGGGTGCAATGAAGACTTTGATATTCTATATCCTTCATGGCAAATGCTTCAATACACATGACTTCTTCATACGCCAACTTGTTGCATCAGGCTCTGATATGTTTGGTTTGAAGTTCTATGCCCCTTGGGTAATGCGGCTGATCAAACTTCACTCTGCTATCTCGTATCAGCCCTCAGCCTGCAACCATCGTATCTTCTTGCCAGATGTGGATACCTCTGCTGAAGCCATCTATCCTGAGCCTGCCAAGCAACCTCTAAGTCTTCAGAATGCAAAACACCAGAGCTTCACTCAAAACATTGAAGGAGTTGAAGCAGTCTCTCGGGTGTATCCGCTGGCTGGCACTACACGTGCACCGCGCCCTGCTTCCACTGAAGCCACTGACAGCACAACTGCTCCCAGACCCAAGAAGCGCACTCGTGTTCTCAATGACCGAGAGCTTCTTGTGGCCCTTCATCAAAAACAGGATAGGCATCATGACTGGCTGAAGCGTCAGATGAAAAGCCTCTTGGTGGATGTTAATCGCATTCGAAATCTTGCCACCAAGAATGCTTTCGTTACCCATGAAACCTGTCGCCATACATGGAAAGGGCTAACAATGATGTGTTCTGAAACTGATCTTCAAGAGGATGGCTTCACTGAGCGATTCAAGTTTGACTCCACACCTCCTCGAAGGGCTGTGCTGCGAGGAACTCCATCACTTGAAGACTCCGAGTTCTCTTCCTCTGCTGCAACATTGAGTGCCCGAGTTATCGAGGATGAAGATGATGCTACTTCACCACCACCATCTTCAGCGCCGCCAAACACCACCAACGACCCTGCTGCTCATGGGAACGAGTAGACACTCTATGTCTTCAAACCTTTTTGGTCCTTACTGACAAAAGGGGGAGAAGCATATGGGGTTGATAGTCTTCAAGCGGGTCCATATGGGTGGGTGCTTTATATTTTGCTATATTTTGCTTCGTGCTTACAACTCCCGTGTTGCTACATTTGGTTCTTTGAGTTGTAACACTTAAACTCGATGGTCGTCTGCTACTTGTTTGCCACCTTGCTTTGCAAAGATAAATTCCGCATGTGCGACGATAAATTCCGCACTTAGATCATTCTGCAGACGTCCATTTTCCATTATGCATGACATTATCTTCATATACTTTTACATGCATAGTGGATTGTCATCATAAGTTGAAGTGGATCTCCACAAGTACAACCTGCCATGTGCATTTGCATTCCAAAAGCAAAATTACATATATGCACATCTTCAGGGGGAGCCCTTGCAACTTATGAAGACAATTCCCTATCCTTTACAATTTCACAGATTATATTCCCCGTTGAAAACTTCAACTAGTTTGTCATCAATCACCAAAAAGGGGGAGATTGTAAGTGCATCTAGTGCCACCCCTTGTTGGTTTTGGAGTATTGACGAGAAACCTAGTTGAGGGACTAATGTGTTTGTGAGAATTGCAGGATAACACAGGTAGAAGTCCCTCATTGATTCGGTTTTCCTACCAGAGATGACCCCTAAAAATGTACGAAGACATTGAAGTCAATGGTGGTATATGAAGATATTCACATTGAAGACTATGACAAGAGAAGACACCACGTGAAGCCTATGGAGCTCGAAGACTTAGATCTTTCGTAGTTCTCTTTCATTTGTGTTGAGTCATAGGAACCACCGGACTGTTAAGTGGGTCCAAGAGAACAAGTTAGGACGACTGAAGTGATGCCTAAACAAAAAAAAACCTATGTCTTCGAGTGAAGACTATGAGAGAAAATCTTGTCCAGAGTCGGACAAGTCAGCTTTGCTTGTAGCCCAAGTAAAGTTGCCGTGTGGGTTTGAAATCTGACTGTTGAAACACGTGTCAGTTCCTTAGTGACCCAGGATCATTTCGGACAAATCAGGTCGGGTTGCCAAGTGGCTATAAATAGCCCACCCCCTACAACCATAAATAGTTGGCTGCTCAGATTCAGTGCACGGCTTTTGTCGTTTGAGAGCAACCCACCTCGAACCCTTTGAGAGAGAGAATACCTAGCGAGGATAAAGCCCTAACCACCCAGAGCCAGAGAGAATTGGGCATCACTTAAGTCTTCTTGTCTGAGTGATCTGAAGACTTATTACACTTGAGGACTGTGCATCCTCCAGCCGGTTAGGCGTCGCGTTCTGAGCATCCAAAAGACATTGTGGATTGCCGGTGAACGAAGTCTGTGAAGGTTTGGGAGTCTACCTTGAAGACTTACTAGAGTGATTGGGCGAGGTCTGTGTGACCTTAGCTCAAGGAGAATACGGTGAGGACTGGGTGTCCTGAGCTGCGTGTTCAGGACTGGGTGTCCGGGAATGTGTCTCCTAAGGTTTAAATACCTAGCCGCTCCAACCAGACGTATAGTTGTCACAGCAACTGGAACTGGTCCAACAAATCATTGTCTTCAATGAGTCACTGGTTTCATCTTCACTTCCTTTTACTTACTGTTACTCATTGTGAAGTCATTGCATGTTTGCTCAATCTTTTGTCTTCACAACGTGAATGTACGTTCTGTTTGGCTTCATAATATCTTCCTACCCGATCCTTATTACACTGCAGCTATTTGTCATTGTGCTTTCACTCTATTGAATACTTGACCATGGCTTGCCTAGTGTAGTCTACCTTCCGCTGCATAGTAATAGGCATATCTCTACTGTTTGTCTTCATAACTTCCACGTTTTGAAGACTTTCATAAAAATCGCCTATTCACCCCCCTCTAGTCGATATAACACACTTTCAATGGCATGACAAAGTGCACAAGCAACCCTACAAATTAAGTGGAGCTCAACATGCAACTCCGTTGCATATTGACGAAACACCACATTCAAGTTATTTAGTTTTGATCTTGTTTATGTACCCAACAATATTAAATGTTGTTAAACATGGCAAGAGATGAAGCATAATGAAACTATCTATCTAGGCAAGTTTAAATGAGGCCAGAACAACAAAACAACAAGTCCGGAAACTCCTCATATGCATATATTAGGTTTGGTACTGTTCTGCCCTAAACACAATTTTAGGGTTGTTAAACATGCAAAGAAAGGTCACCATGTTAAACTAGTAATTTTTCTACCCCATTTACATATAAAGATTATTTAAAACCGAGCTACGGTTATTTAGTTATGAATTAAAGCATTTTAACATGGCACAGGAGCAAATTTAACCAAACAACATTTTAAATATTTCAAATATGCATGAAAGTTGGATATTATTAAACTAGACAAAATTCTAAGCAAGTTTCATATACAAAGTTTTTACGTGTGATGCTTAGTTTGTGAGTTAAAATATGCATGAAGTTTAGGGACCTTTCTATAAAACAGGTAGTCTCTGGATAAATAGGAAAAATCGCAGAACAGGGAAAAAACTATACTGGGCTGAAAGTGGTTGGCCCAACAGTGCACAGGGAAAAAGTGTGGGGCTGCTCACATGGGCTTCGGCCCGGTAGGAGGGGAAGCAAGCCAGGCAGCGTTGGGGTTGGCCTCACCGTGGGCCAAACTGGAGCGATGGGCCACACCACGCGCGTGCGGGCGGTCGACGGGGCGCTGGGGCGAGCGGCTCGACTGGAATCGGTCAACGCGGCAGGGGCGCTGCACTCTGCTCGTTTCTGAAGAAGAACTGCAGCGACAGGTCTTGGCGAGGATGCCAGCAGTGGCGAGCTTGCGGGCACATGGCTGGGAGGTTAAAGATGCCGAGCCAGCGCCGGATCTGGACGGACGCGACGCTGGGCGAGGCGGTTGCAGCAGGACTTGGCGGCGCTGGCTGCAGGGAGGCAGCAAAGGACTTCGCGGCGGGGAGGAAGGTTCAGACGAAGCAAGGAAGCAGCGGCGACGGGCAGAGCTGCAGAGGGACTTGGCAGACTGGCGCGATGACTCTCTCTGGTGAGACAGGGACTTGGCGCGGGCTCGTCGGGGTCCTACTGGAGGCTCTCGTCTCCAGCGTGGTTTGCCGACGAAAGCTTGAGGAGGAGAGGCGCGGTCAAGGCGGCGCCATGGATGAGCTGCAGGTTCGCGGGAGGAGGTGCTTGAAGATCCCCCATGGCGGCTTCTGCGAGGGAAAATAGAGAGGGAGCCGGAAGTGAGAGGAGAAGGAAGAAACGGGAAGAAGGAAAGGAGACAGGGAGGAGAGGAGCGGGTCAAGGCCGGTCCTGGTCGTCGGCGCGATGAGGTCTCGGGCGCGAGGATACTGACGAGTGGCGCTGGTCAAGAAGGGCCGTGGGGGCTCTGATTGGTGGGGATCGAGAGGAGTGGCGGCTGCGGGTTAGCTCGGGATGGATCCCGAGGGGAACCAGAGACTGGCGGCGGGGAGGAGGATCCCTAGAAATGAGGGATTTGTCTGATTTGGGTAGGGGTTGGACTATATATATATATATATATATATATATATATATATATATATATATATATATATATGGAAAAGAAGGTAGTTGGATCACCCGATCAAAATCCGACGGTCGAGAATAGATAGGCTAGGAAAGTCTAAATAAGAAACGGAGACGTTTTGTAGATGTTTGGGGATGATCCGGACACAACGGTAGTGACTATCCGGTTCGGGTCCGGGACAACTCTCGGACGCGCACACGAGGAGGGCCGCGGGTTGACGGGAGAGCTTAGGCTAGGCCTGGCGGTAGGTAGTGGACTGTGTAGAAGGCCTCAGGCTGAGAGAAGAGAAGAGAGAGAGGCCCGACGACCATTTCCGGAGACCGAAAACGTCCGACGTGTGCTCAGCTATAATGCCGCTATAGTTTAACGGTTGGGCCATCAAACGAACTCTGAATGCGATGAAACTTGACAGGAGGTCTATCTACACTATAACAACACCGCATGCCAACTTTCAACCCAATCCGAGAACATTTTCCGGCCACTTATAAAATATTATTTCGGACATGCCGCGGGCGCGTGCAAGTGTGTCTGGGCTCAGAACGGACAACGGAAGGAACTGGGAGACCCGGACGAATGCAAGTTTCGAAAACATGATGATGCAATGCACATGATGACATGACAAGATGCAACACACAAGCGAATGATATGGCAACGACAACGAATAACTGGAAGACACCTGGCGCAATGGTCTCGGGGCGTCACACTGGCCCATGAGTATACGGCCATGGGGGTCCTCGGCCCAATCTAACAGATCGGGACATGACGTGGTGAGTACCCCCTAGTCCAGGACACCGTCAGTAGCCCCCTGAACCGGTCTTCAAGTTAGGGACGCTCCTCGATTTTTCCGAATTGTTCTTCATCTTCGGTTGTCGGTCTTGAAAACTAGTTCCACAAATCTTCTCATCTTCGATCTCGAGGATTGCCGAAATGCATTCGACGAGTTTACACGTTGGGTATCCGAGGAGCCCCTTTAAGTTTCCGGCCTTTATCAATGCCTTGTTATTTTTATGCCACACCTCGGGTTTGAAGTTGTTCCCGGGAGGCAGTGTCCTCTTGCGTCCGAGTTCTAACGCCGGACTGCATTCGAGGTATTTTTTGCAGCCGAGCACCAATGCCGGACTGCTTTCGAGCTCCAACGCCGAAATATATCCGAGCTCCAACGCCGGACTGTATCCAAGCTCCAACGCCGGACTATATCCGAGGTGTCATATCACCTTGGTTCAAAAAAGTTGAAGGAACTTAGCTGAGCTTAATGCCGGAAATGCCCTATATGGAGCCAGCCACTAGCGCCCGAGCTTTATGCCAGACTGCTTCCGCGGTGGTGCACCACCCCGACTGTGGGCCGATTTTTTGTCAATATTTTTTATTGGTGCAATTTATTCTCTGCCGAGATATATAGCCAGTATCCCTCAAGGTGTGTATCGGTCTAAAACCCGAGATGCACATGAAGGATGACGTAAGACCGATGATCCCAGTAGCCGCTGAGACTGAGGTTGATTTGGAAAATCGACCTGAGGATCAAGTCCTAGCTCGGCAGAATACTTCGGGACACAAAAAGTGGCGTGCTCAGTCCTCGAGACTCAGGTTGGGTGCGACCGACCAACCCGAGGATCAAAATCTCCTCGGCAACTATGCTGCACTTAAAATTTTCTGCATTGAACAGGCAATGCAGTAGCCCCCGAGACACTGGTCGTGTGGCAACACTAGATCAGGGGATTGATACGCCCCTTTAATATTAGTAAATGATAAGCCCGAAGCCTAGTAGCCCCCGAGCCTTAATGCGGGCACGGGTGGCCGAATTAAGGATCAATATCCAGAGTAAAATCACAAATTATGTGTAATGATTCTACGTATCCAAGTACTTTACATCATTAATTCTCGGATCCGCATTGTACAAAACTTTGTTGACCAACCATCGGCTTCCACCTCCTCGGCCAGTAGCCGAGGAGTGTTTGTCCTACTTTATAAAGCCTTTATGAGGGCAAAGATTTTACGACAAACAAGGCAATCTGGCCATACGGTTTTATAAACAAAGGTACGCAGAGAGATTTGTTATATTACTGTTTAACATAAGAAATGTCTTCCAAAGAAAATAGTCCCGCTATCGGTTCCTTTCTTTGGGTTGTCATGCTAAGCATGATCATGAAACCTCAGCTCTATTGTAAGAGCAAAATATTGAGGATTTTAGTTTGGGAGGCCAGTTAATAGCCCCCGGTAGTGTTCGGCGACAACCGAGGTCAAGCCGTAAACACTTCGGCCAATGTTATGAATGGCCCGTCATTTAACACAGTCATCGGATCGCTGATCAGTTTACGCTTATTGTGACAGTAAGTTTTCGGCTTTCTCCACTGAGGTGCTTAACCATATGAGCTGTAAGCACAATCACAGTGGTTCTCCCTTTGCACACCTAGCCAAACAAAGCGAAACATAGGAGGCAAGCGCAGGAGCCGGGCAACCCAACTATTGACCGAAGACACAATTCGAAACCGATACAGATTTAGCAATATCAGGGAATGTTTTGCCGAATCTCTAAAGGTGTCCGGCGTTGCACTGCGAGACTTGTGCTGAAAACACACAAATAGTTTAAAAGTGCCATAAGCTTGGAAAACCAAAAAAATGTAGTAAAAACTTGACGTCCTAACAAGATCAAGTGTTCGGTGCCAATCCGAAAATTGGTCTTATAAAAAAAAGTGCTTTTGTCGTGCTTTAACATGACACATCCTATGTCAAGACTTCAAGCGGGCCAGCCTACGGCTTCAACCTCCTATCCCGAAGGCGGAGTACTTCTCATTAGGCCAGTTTAGCGAACTAAACTCTAGCGGCTTTGAGAGAGAAATTAGGCTCCCCAGCTAATGACCACACACTCGTGTCGAAAAGAGGAGTGATAAATAATAATAGTAAGAAAAACTTTGCAACGACTAAGAAGAAGAACACTTATTATAAAATGGCTCATATAAATTTAAGAGCCCCCAAGTGACTTGGGTAAAAGAATTTTGTGTATAATGATTGTATGTACCGAAGTACTAATATCATATCTTTGTTCACCCGAACTTTAAACGCGTCTTAACCGACCGTCGACTTCTCCCTCTTCGGTCAAGGACCGAAAAGTGTTATGTACTCCACCTGTCGAGAATATCGACAGTGTTTCCGATAACCAGGCAACCGGGCCATAAGGCTATAACAGACAAAGCGCGCTCAGGGAACTTATGCTATATTACAGACGAAGTGCAAAAAGCATCTTTGAAGAAAATAGTACCCCCACCGATACCTTTCTTCGGTGCTCATTATTACTATGAGACTTGTGCAATATTTTTTTGTACTTATGAGTTCCGTTGTGTGCCGACCATGATTGAAAACAATAAGAGCACTAGCTTTCGGCTTCACCCAGTCTGAGGTCAGAGCTCGGAGGACCCGGTCGTGACAATCGCAGAGGTGCTCCCTTTACTCTCTAGCCGAACAATCAGGAACGTAGGGGTAAGCACAGGAGCCAGGCAACCCAGCTTGCAAATCTCTTAAGTCAATACGGTGCATATTGTGGCGTAATACACGAACAAGGAACGAAGCCATACATGTATAATCATATGCATCAGGAAAAGCTCCATCAAGGGAGCCCCCAAGTAAACGGGGTATTTGAATTTGTGTGTCACAAACAAAGTTTTGACAAGGAGATTCTCTACAAGCAATTTTTTTTCAAAAAGGTATAATGCTTGGTCGAACCGAACACAAGTTAAAAATTAAAACTTTGAGCATGAAAGTGACTTAGCTGGTTAATGTGTTCGGCATTGATGACGCGGTCCGAGCTTGATGCGGGACAAGGTTCCATCCCCCAAGCCGGTCCCGAGGTGGCAGAGCGGAGAGCTCGACACGCCGAAGTGGTGACATAGCACGGTCAATGCAGACCGATAGAGTGACGCCGAAGTCCCCGAATCATTTTCCCGTGCACAAAAAATAGTGCAAACCAGAGATAATAGTAATAGTAATAATTAAAAAAAATCGTTGCATAATAAATAATTTATGCAAAGTGAGTAATAAAAGAAATATGGCCTGGTGCTAAAGTCAATGTCGATGAAGGGCGTCGGTGTGATGAGGTAACGGCGTTGCAAAGCCTGAATTCACAGGTCGGTCCGAGTTCCGGATGCGGCGTTCGCCGGACCATGTACGAAAACTGACCGAACCACCATGCAACCGTCGTTAATGCGGCCATCATTTGATAGACCTATGTACATATGATGAACAAACCAGAGTAATAATTCCTTGGGAAAAATGAACCCAACAAGCAAAAATTGTTAGGATTAATAGCACCTGATTTATTTGTTGTAGCATTCCGAAGAAAAGCGACTCCCAAAATCAGGAATCAATCAACACACCCATTGCCTGATGGGCGATAAAGCGATGGCCTAGTGATGCTGACAAAGGTTGGCTTGCTGAGGCAAAGCCCTCGGTCCGGCTAATGTGACGGAGCAGTTCAGCTAGTGACACCGAAGTCTCCGGAGTAAGTTGATGAAGAGATGGCGAAGCCCCCGGTCCAGCCGAGATGTCGAAGCCTCGATGTCAGCCGATGAGTCGAAGTAGGTCGGCATGATGGACACCGGCTTGAAGAAGCAACAGTGCGGCCCTGCCGATGCAGGTCGTGACGTGGTCAATGTCGGCTTGATGAAGTGACCGTGCGGCGATGCCGATGTGCCCGCTCTGTGTAATCCGTGGGGCGGCGATGTTGGTGATGATTTATCCTTCGTGATGCCAAAATCTTGTTCGTCTTGCTTAGATGATGATCCGAAGAAGTTGAGCTCGGCTCAATAAAGTGACGACGTGTCTAGCGCAGGTCGGCAGTCTTGAAGCAATATTGCCGGACTGGTTTGACACCAGCATGATGATGAAGATGACCTCAGGGGAGGCTTAAAATTTATGGGCACGTGTTTAAAAACAATGCACAATACCCTAGAAGAGAATTCCTCTAAAAAGGTTGTCCAATATCATGTTCGTAAAGAAACATGAATTCGGGTCGGATTTGTATTCGTGCAGAAAACGAATCCGAAAATTGGTCCACTCATCAAAAGGTTCCCGAAGTTTGAACCGTCGGATCGAGCTTAAATTTGGAGGGGTGGTAGATATGGGAATTCCGTAGTAGATGAACGGTTGGATCTTCCAAAGGACCTTCGATCTGGGCTCTGGAGACCACGCCCTAAACTCGTCCAGATTCCCGTCCAGATTTGACAGGGCTCCAGTATATCGTAGATTGTCGGAGATTCCTCCATGGGAACTCGACGAAATTTTGCATGGCTGTTGTAGATGTAATTCCGCACTATTCCCGAAGTAATCGTCAAACCGACGCTCGAGGAGGCGGTGACAGTGAATACAAGTTTGCTGTCCATAAAAACAGCACGGCCGTCCGAGGGCAATGTTGACGTTGAGCCCTCGAGCTCCATGGATGATTCCTCCCTGATCTTGATAGAGATCGGAGTTGATGTTTGATGAAGGCCCTCATCCGAACATGGTGATCCGAACACGGGGTGCTGAAAGCACAAGTGCTCTCCAGGTGGTTTTGGTAATTAATGTCAACATATCTCTTGTTGGACTAACATTTTTATCTAGTATGTTTCAGATAAGTTCAACAATGGAGTGGCATGGACTAAAGGTTGTGGGAACTCCTTCAAGATGCTAAGGACAAAGGATTGGCTAAAGCTTCAAGCTCAGGACTCTTCATTTTACACTTTTAGTGATCCAAGATCACATTGAGTCCATAGGAAAGGCCAATACTATCAAGGAGGGATGAGATGTTGATAATGAGCCTCTTGCTCAAAGTGCTTAGTGATATGCTCCAAAATCCTCAGCTACTTTCCCATATCCTCAAATGACCTAAACCCTAAGCCAAACTCGGTCATACCGATTCTTTCAACCCGGCGCCACCGAGTTTCACTTGTCATTTGCCACTGCCAAACCCTAGCAATTCGGTCTCACCGATGGGATCTCGGTCTCACCGAGATGGGCTTGCAAACTCTCTATTACCTGTTGCAATATCTTCAGTCCAACCGAGATATGCAATCGGTCCCATCGAGTTTGCTTGGCCAACTCTTTGTTTCGCTTATTACCCAAATCGGTCCCACCGAGTTTGAGTAATTGGTCAAACTGAGTTTTGGATTTTCCCTAACCCTAGCACATCGGTCCCACCGAGTTGTTCCAATTGGTCCCACCGAAATTCCTAACGGTCACTAGGTTTACTATTTCGGTCCGACCGAGTTTTCTGATTCGGTCCCACCGAGATTGGTAAACTGTGTGTAACGGTTGGATTT
The DNA here is from genome assembly GCA_034509565.1 of Triticum monococcum. Lineage (NCBI taxonomy): Eukaryota > Viridiplantae > Streptophyta > Magnoliopsida > Poales > Poaceae > Triticum > Triticum monococcum. The sequence continues at coordinate 54,815,772 of CM067845.1, read as the reverse complement.
TGTGTGGAGGCTATAAATACCCCTCCACCTCCTCTTCACTCGTGGAGAGAGCCATCAGAACACATACACCATTCCAACTCATATGTTCTGAGAGAGAACCACCTACTCATGTGTTGAGACCAAGATATTCCATTCCAACCATATGAATCTTGATCTCTAGCCTTCCCCAAGTCGCTTTCCACTCAAATCTTCTTTCCACCAGATCCAAATCCTATGAGAGAGAGTTGAGTGTTGGGGAGACTATCATTTGAAGCACAAGAGCAAGGAGTTCATCATCAACACACCATTTGTTACTTCTTGGAGAGTGGTGTCTCCTAGATTGGCTAGGTGTCACTTGGGAGCCTCCGACAAGATTGTGGAGTTGTACCAAGGAGTTTGTAAGGGCAAGGAGATCGCCTACTTCGTGAAGATCTACCGCTAGTGAGGCAAGTCCTTCGTGGGCGATGGCCATGGTGGGATAGACAAGGTTGCTTCTTCGTGGACCCTTTGTGGGTGGAGCCCTCCGTGGACTCGCACAACCGTTAACCTTCGTGGGTTGAAGTCTCCATCAACGTGGATGTAGGATAGCACCACCTATCCGAACCACGGGAAAAACATCCGTGTCTCCGATTGCGTTTGAATTCTCCAAATCCTTCCCTTTACATTCTTGCAAGTTGCATGCTTTACTTTCCGCTGCCTATACACTCTTTGCATACTTGCTTGATATGTGTTGTGAATGTTGAAATTATGCCTAAACTCCACTTAAACTGAAAAGCTTAAAAATTGCAACTTTAGCCTTGAGTGTCTAAACCCCCCCTTTCTAGACACACCTACTTCTAGATCCTACAGGCGCAGTTCTTGGTCGAACCAAGGTGACCAGTCGAGCTGGTGATGAAGATGCCGAAGTCGCAGTCGATCTGCAGGCGAGCCATCGATCTTTTTGCCGATCACACAGCGGAACTCTCAATGAAAGCACCAATGTCAGTGTCAAAACCGGCGGATCTCGGGTAGGGGGTCCCGAACTGTGCGTCTAGGATCGATGGTAACAGGAGGCAGGGGACACGATGTTTACCCAGGTTCGGGCCCTCTTGATGGAGGTAATACCCTACGTCCTGCTTGATTGATATTGATGATATGAGTATTACAAGAGTTGATCTACCACGAGATCGTAGAGGCTAAAACCTTAGAAGCTAGCCTATAGTATGATTGTTGTATATGATCTATCGACTAGCCTGGCCTCGGTTTATATAATGCACCAAAGGCCTAGGATAACAAGAGTCCTAGCCAAATACGTCGGTGGGGAGGAGTCCTTGTCTTGATCACCAAGTCTTGTGGAATCTTCCATGTATGCGGCAACTGTCCGAACTGGCCCATGAGTATACGGCCATGGGGGGTCCTCGGCCCAATCTAACAGATCGGGAGATGACGTGGTGAGTACCCCCTAGTCCAGGACACCGTCAACGAGGAAGAGAAGAACGACAATTATCCCTTCTAGCATATGTGGGATAGAGGTGGAGCTTATTGGCGACTAGGAATAAGTTCATGTTGCCACTCTCCTTCAATGTCAATGTGCATTTGCAAAGCTGAATGGACGTTTGAGAATGCTATCTGTAGTTATTTGTTGCTTTGTGTCAATAGTATGTTGTTAGTTTAACCGACTCTATTATATTATAAACATGAAAATTTTCATCATTATTGCAATGCACGGCAAAGATAAGGTCGGTGTCATCCGGTTCTAAAGGAGGTGGCTCCAGCGAGAAATGTCCCGCTACGGCAGGAAGCCGATCGGGAATGGGAGGTTCCGACAGAAAAAAGGGAAGGTGCATCGTTGGATGAGGTTCTTTGTGTTGAACCCGAGTGTCACAGATAACATTGCGGATAGCCCGTAGCAACGCACGTGCATTCTCCTAGTATCACTAACTAGCTTCGGCCGGTCGTGTCCACGTGAGCAACCTCCTAACCATTCAGATCACGACAAGTAAGGTACGAGGGGCCATCCCAGCGATCGTCCTCCTTCTCCCTTCACCTACCTCTCACTCACGTTAGGCTGTAACTTCTTCTCTGCACGCACCGGACGGAGTAGAAGACCCCGAGGAAAGGCGCAACCACGTCTGGGTGGGGCGTGTGGTGGCGGCGGAGGAAGCGCAGGGAAGAGACGAGGATGGAAGGAGGCGCAAGCCGGGGTAGCACGCACGAGTGATGAGGGGCACGACAGGCGGAGCATGATCTCGTCCAATACATCGTCGGGCTCCTCCTAGAACGGCGCCGCGACGATGATGGCCATGGGCGGGCGTGGGAGCTCGACTGAGCAGCAACAACAGCTGCGAAAATGGTTGTAGAAAATTCCATTGCTAGTTTTAGCAAAGCCGACTATGGTTGCAGCAAAACAACATCATCATCGCCGCGGGTCGTAGCTAAGACAAAAAGTCTTGAAGCTTTTTCAATGCTGGTTGTAGCTTTTGTAATCACCGGCTGTAGCTTTTCGTTTGTTGTCCATGGCTTTCGTCTTTACGGTTGAAACTTTTCTCGTCGCCATATGAAACGTTTTTCATCGCCGGATGTAACTTTTCTTGGTCGTCCATAGCTTCCGTCATATACGAGTTGGAACTTTTTTCGTAGACGGTTCAAGTGTTTTTTGTCATTGGTTGTACTTTTTTTGGTCGTCGGTTGCAGCACTGGGCATCTCCCCCCGATGCTCGAATTTTGTTGCAAGCGTCAGGTGCGCCCAAGCAAGCTGCGACATTGGGGATGAGCGGTGGCGAGCACGCCGACGAGCTTCGGTCGTCGCCACCGGAGCTACAACGGTCGCCACAGGAGCTGCAACCGCAGGGTGCGGTTGGTGCATGGGGCTAAGTCGGTGACGAGGATGACCGACGAGGGCTGGGAGCCTGGGACCAGTGACTATGACGCCCGGCGAGGACGGACGACGAGGGGCGGCGACGAGGCGAGTGATACATCTTCATCGTATCTACTTTTCCTAACGCTTTTGCTCTTGTGTTGGACTCTAATTTGCATGATTTGAATGAAACTAACCCGGACTGACGTTGTTTTTAGCAGAACTACCATGGTGTTGTTTTTGTGCAGAAATAAAAGTTCTCAGAATTGGACAAAACTTTTTTTGACAATTATTTTAGAATATATAAAAAATACTGGAACCAAGACCCACTAGAGGAGGGGGGGCTCTGGCGCCCTGGTGGCTAGTGGGGCCCACGAGGCCCCTCCAACACTATTCTAGTTACTATAAACTCACATTTTTGGAGAAAAAAATATGAGAGGAAGTTTCATCGTGTTTTATGATACGGAGCCGCTGCCACCTCCTGTTCTTTCTCGGGAGGCCAGATCTGGTGCCCGTTTGGGGCTCCGGAGAGGGGGGTCTTCGGTCTTCATCATCATCAACTATCCTCCATCACCAATTCCATGATGCTCACCGCAGGGAGTGAGTAATTCCTTCATAGGCTCGCTGGTCGATGAAGCGTTGGATGAGATTCATCATGTAATCGAGTTAGTTTTGTTAGGGCTTGATCCCTAGTACCCACTATGTTCTGAGATTGATGTTGCTATGACTTTGCTATGCTTAATGCTTGTCACTAGGCCCCGAGTGCCATGATTTCAGATCTGAACGTTTATGTTATCACCATTATATCTACGTTCATGATCCGATCATGCAAGTCATATTCACCTATTACGTGTTATGATCCGTAAACCCCAAGGTGACAACAATTGGGATACTTTTCGGTGATGATTGTAGTTTGAGGAGTTCATGTATTCACTATGTGTTAATGCTTTGTTCCAGTTCTCTATTAAAAGGAGGCCTTAATATCCCTTAGTTTCCTTATGGACCCCGCTGCCACGGGAGGGTAGGGCAAAAGATGTTATGCAACACTACTGCAGGATGCTGCTAACGCGACACTATGATCAGAGACCCTTTCATGAAACTGTGTGTGATGCATTAATCACAAATGGGGATGTAAAAAACCCGTCAAAAAAGGTGCAAAACTTTTGTGATGGCGGAGCCATCAAACACGATTCATATTTTAGTTGTGTGTGCGATGCAGGGCACACAGTTAATCCATTCGAACTGTTTGCGATGAGGCAGAACAACAGAAATGGGTAGCCATATCAATGTGTGTGTGATATATGGCATACAGTGCTCCGATGAACTATTTTCTATTAGGGAGTGCAACAGAAATGGTTAGGCAGATCAAGGTGTGTGTAATATACGGCATACAGTTCACTCGGACAAACTGTTTTCGATTGGGGAACACAACATAAATGGTTCAACTTAACAAGATGTGTGTGATACGTGGCAAACAACTGACTCGGATGAACGGAGCGCACCGCGGCCGCCTCAATGGCGAGCAAAACGCTCGGACGGACGCGAGCAGAGCGTGCCGCGGCCGCCTCAATGGCGAGCAACCACGTGGTCAACCTTCTGCTATCAATAAATTTTGACCTTGTTTCTCGTCACATTGCAGATTACAACGCAATAAGTAATTGCAAATCTGTTCACACCTATCAAACTAATGTGTGTTCATGCTTAGCACCTGGCTATAAAAACTACCAACTTGAAAATTACTTCACAGTTCCTCTCCTCATCACCCACAAAACTGGTCTTTCTTGTCAAGTTGTTCCACCATGACCGGTAGGAGGAGTTTAGGGTGGACATATAACCAGGCAGCAAAGACCAAGGCCGCAGAAGCACTAGAGAGATCCTGCCGCGAAGCCGTAGCTGCAGCAGAGATGTGTCGGCGCACCGCGGAGCCCTCGAACGAGCTCTCACGGGAACGTGAGGGCTCTCACAAGCGCACTCGTGGCGTCAGCCATCGTGACGAGCTGGCGTTCATACAATAAAGCGACAACCATATGACGCCTACCAGTTGCCGATAACTGTTACAAAACATGATCATCTCATACAACAATTTATATATCATCACGTCTTGACCATATCACATCACAGCATGCCCTGCAAAAACAAGTTAGACATCCTCTACTTTGTTGTTGCAAGTTTTACGTGGCTGCTACGGGCTTCTAGCAAGAACCGTTCTTACCTACGCATCAAAACCACAATGATTTTTCGTCAAGTGTGCTGTTTTAACCTTCAACAAGGACCGGGCGTAGTCAAACTCGATTCAACTAAAGCTGGAGAAACAGACACCCACTAGCCACCTATGTGCGAAGCACGTCGGTATAACCAGTCTCATGAACGCGGTCATGTAATGTCGGTCTGGGCCGCTTCATCCAACAATACCGCCGAATCAAAGTAAGACATTGTTGGTAAGCAGTATGACTATTATCGCCCACAACTCTTTGTGTTCTACTCGTGCATATAACATCTACGCATAGACCTGGCTTGGATGCCACTATTGGGGAACATAGTATTTCAAAAAATTTACCTACGATCATGCAAGATCTATCTAGGAGATGCATAGCAACGAGAGGGGAGAGTGTGTCTACGTACCCTCATAGACCGAAAGTGGAAGCGTTTAGTAACACGGTTGATGTAGTCGAACGTCTTCGCGATCCAACCGATCGAAGTACCGAACACACGACACCTTCGCAATCAGCACACGTTCAGCTTGATGATGTCCCTCGAACTCTTGATCCAGTTGAGACCGAGGGATAGTTTCGTCAGCACGACGGCGTGGTGACATTGATGATGAAGTTACCGACGCAGGGCTTCACCTAAGCACTACAACGATATGACTGAGGTGTCTAACTGTGGAGGGGGGCACCGCACACGGCTAAAAGATCAACTTGTGTGTCTTTGGGGTGCCCCCTCCTCATGTATATAATGGGGGGGGGGGAGGAGAGGAGGCCGGCCCTAGGAGGGGGCGCGCCATGGGGGGAGTCCTACTTGGACTCCTAGTCCAAGTAGGATTCGGTCCCCCCCTTTCCTAGTCCAAGTAGGAGAAGAAGAGAAAGAGGAGAGAAGAGAAGGAAGGAGGGGCCCCCTCCCCTTGTCCATTTCGGACTGGGCAAGGGGGGAGCCACCTTTGGACGACCCTCTCTCTTCTCCAGTAAGGCCCATTGTGGCCCATTAATCCCCTAGGGGGTTCCGGTAACCCCTCGGTACTCCGGAAAATGCCCAAATCTATCCGAAACCATTCCGGTGTCCAAACATAACCTTCCAATATATCAATCTTTATGTCTCGACCATTTAGAGACTCCTCGTCATGTCCGTGATCTCATCCGGGACTCGAAAAAACTTCGGCTCACCAAAATACGAAACTCATAATACAAATCATCATCGAACGTTAAGCGTGCGGACGCTACGGGTTCGAGAACTATGTAGACATGACCGAGACATATCTCTGATCAATAACCAATAGCGGAACCTGGATGCTCATATTGGCTCCTACATATTCTACGAAGATCTTTATCGGTCAAACCGCATAACAACATACATTGTTCCCTTTGTCATCGGTATGTTACTTGCCCGAGATTTGATCGTCGGTATCATCATACCTAGTTCAATCTCGTTACCGGCAAGTCTCTTTACTCGTTCCATTATGCATCATCCTATAACTAACTCATTAGTCACATTGCTTGCAAGGCTCATAGTGATGTGCATTACCGAGAGGGCCCAGAGATACCTCTCCGATACACGGAGTGACAAATCCTAATCTCGATCCAACTCAACAAACACCATCAAAGACACCTGTAGATCATCTTTATAATCACCCAGTTACGTTGTGATGTTTGATAGCACACACGGTGTTCCTCCGTTATTCGGGGGTTGCATAATCTCATAGTTTGAGGAAAATGTATAAGTCATGAAGATAGAAATAGCAGAAAAACTAAACGATCATTATGCTAAGCTAACTGATGGGTCTTGTCCATCACATCATTCTCTAATGATGTGTCCCATTCATCAAATGACAACACATGTCCATGGCTAGGAAACTTAACCATCTTTGATTAACGAGTTAGTCAAGTAGAGGCATACTAGGGACACTCTGTTTGTCTATGTATTCACACATGTACTAAGTTTACGGTTAATACAACTCTAGCATGAATAATAAACATTTATCATGATATAAGGAAATATAAATAACAACTTTATTATTGCCTCTAGGGCATATTTCCTTCAAACGTGTCGTCGTATTATCCGTTGCCATTTTATTTATGGTCGTATTATCCGTTGCCCTATGTGGCAATTTAAATTAGGCTGGAATACGAGTTGAAAACACGAACAAAGCAAATGCTGCCATGGGATCACAATCAAACACCCTCCATCCAGGTGCTTTATTTAACCCATTAATGGAGAATTTGTGAGCGAGGCGAGCGGCGGCTGGTGCATGGAGGTTAAAGAGCTCGCTTTCCGGTGAGCATGGGTCCCGTCGAGCCTGCGAGGTGGACAGGATGCATGTGTCCCGTCGAGCCTACGCGGCGGACTACTCCCACGCGTCCCGTCGAGCCTGCACGGCAGACTTCTCGCGCTCGTCCCGCCTAATCAAATAGCTGCACGCACGCCACCGAGTATGGTTAAATTTCTACACGGTTAATATAATACAACCGGTTGCGATATTAATGTGTCAGTTTTTTGTTTCAAAAAGGACTTAGTTGGCTACTAATATGTGCGCCTCTTCTCAAACTGGACAATTTTTTTACCACGACATATATGTGCCATGTCATGAAACCATGCCAAGTTTCATGTTTTTTGGGTGAGTTTTTGATTTACTAGGAACCGAGATTCTCAATGTTTCAGGATGGCGATAAGTTTGTAATTCATTCCCATTCCTTAAGCGAGACATAAACATGCACCCAATGACACATGTACGATTTTCCACCCATTTTGCTTCACCAGAGCATGTGCTTGTAGTTCAAATTTGAATTATGGACTACATTAAATGCGTAGAAAACTTAATTAGTAATATATACAATGGCCAAACAAACCCTAAACAGTTTCAAATTTTAGCACGACACTCCTGTTATTCTATGTTGCCTGTAGAAAACAAAGTTCAAGGCGAGAAGAGGCAGCGATTATCGTTTCGCCCACAAGAGGGGCATGTTTCCCTACCGTAACCACGAGGGTTGCAACAGCCTCCGGTTTGTAAGAGGCTTGTAATATAGCTTCGCCCAAATTGGACAATTATATGTACCATGTAGTGACACCATTCCAAGTTTCATGATTTCCTAGTGAAATTTGGATTTACAGAGATTTAAAAACCGAGATTCGCAATGTTTGTGGCCAAGCCAGGACGGCGAGACGGTTGAATTCATGGGACCTAAACATGCACCCCAAGGAAACATGTACATTTTTTCTAGCCATTTTGGTGCACTGGAGCATGTATTTGTAGTTCGGATTTGAATTATGGGCATTAAATGCCTAGAAAACTCAATTAATGAATAAAAAAGGTCAAATGAACCCTGAATAATTTCAAAGTTCAGCGCAAATCTCCCGTTGTTCCATGTTGCGTGTAGAAGAAAATACGAGGCTAGAAGAGGGAGCGATTATCGTTTGGCCCATAAGGGGACACGTTTCCCTATCGAAACCACGAGGGTTCTTGCGACAGGCTCCGGTTTGTAAGAGGTTTGTAATAAAGCTTGTCCTAAATTGGCAATGTTTTTACCACGACATATGTGTGCCATGACGTGACTCCATGCCACCTTTGATGACTTTATGGTGAGTTTTGGATTTACGGGGATTTAAAAACCGAGATCTGAAATGTTTGAGGACGAGCCAGGACACCGGAACGGTTGTAATTTGTTCCCATTCTTAGCATGGTACCTAAACATGCACCCAAGGAAACATGTATAATTTTTCTAGCCATTTTGGTGAACTGGAGCATGTATTTGTAGTTCAGATTTGAATTATGGACATTAAATGCCTAGGAAACTCAATTAGTGTATAAAAAGGCCAAACGAACCCTGAATAAGTTAAAATTACAGCACAAATATCCCGTCGTTCCATGTTGCCCATAGAAGAAAATGCAAGGCGAAAAGAGGGAGTGATTACATTTCGCCCACAAGGGGAACACGTTTCCCTATCAGAACCACGAAGCTTCTTTGAGAGAAGCTCCGGTTTGTAAGAGGTTTGTAATAAAGCTTGGCCCAAATTGGACAATGTTTTTACCACAACATATATGTGCCATTTAGTGGCACCATGCCACCTTTGATGACTTTCTGGTGAGTTTAGGATTTACAGGGATTTAAAAACCGAGATTCCAAATGTTTGAGGACGAGCCAAGACACGGGTACGGTTGTAATTTGTTCCCATTCATGGCATGGGACCTAAACATGCACCCAAGGACACATGTATAAATTTTCTAGCCATTTTGGTGAACTAGAGCACGTATTTGAAGTTCAGATTTGAATTATGGACATTAAATGCCTAGGAAACTCAATTAGTGTATAAAAAGGCCAAACGAACCCTGAATAAGTTTAAATTTCAGCACGGATATCCTGTCGTTCCATGTTGCCCGTGGAAGAAAATACAAGGCGAAAAGTGGTAGTGATTACATTTCGCCCACAAGGGGGACACGTTTCCCTATCGGAACCACGAGGCTTCTTTGAGAGAAGCTCCAGTTTGTAAGAGGCTTGTAATAAAACTTGCGCCAAAATGGACGAAAAAATTCCTTGACATATATGTGCCATGTCGTGACACCATGCCAGGTTTCACGATTTTCGGGTGAGTTTTGGATTTATGGGGATTTAAAAACGAGATTCTTCTCACGAAATGTTTTCAAATAGCACATGGTTCACTCATGGAAGCCGTGTGCCTACCAAACCGTGGCCGATGCCCCCTCCCCCTTGCTGTGAGCGCGATCTAAGTCATGCGTTCTGATTGGCCAGAACCCAAACCCCACGGATCGTACGTGTGCACCGTTGGATGCTCCCAGATCGAACAGCAACCCCGAGCCCTTTCGACAACACATGCAGTACATGGGTAAGCACTGTGCGCATGCGTCGTGCTAGCTCATGCTTCCTTCTCTACTAGGTTTTCTAAACAGGATACCATTTCTCGCCACTCCTCTCATCGGTTTCCCGCCTCTTCTCCCATCGTTTTCCCGCTACTAGTGTCAGTGCTCATTGAAGGCTAGCGGCGACACACCGGCCATGTAAATATCCCACATAGTTTCTAAAAGCACAAATGTGTGTGATAGGAGGGAGTAGGTCCCATAGGGTGACCAGCGTGAAACGCCTTAATGACAAGGAGGCAATTCTTATTATAAATTAAGGGGCGGCTTCCCATCCGCTAACCTAGTCGAATAGAACACAAAAGTTAAGCGTGCTCGGGCTGGAGTAGTCCAAGGATGGGTGACCCGGTGGGAAGTTGCATATCTCAAGCTTCATTTAAATGCCATGACACAGTCATTATATAGATATATTATATCTCTATAGTGACCTATCATGGCAATTATATAAACCTTGGGATCCTTGTTTTGCTGATTTGTAGACTATGTTTTTATGGGTTATCTTTTGCTCTAAAAAATTAAAGAATGATTGACTTGACCTATCGTGGTGATTATATAAACCTACTATGTTTTTATGGGTTATTTTTTCTCTAAAAAAATTAAAGAATGATTGACTTGACCTGTCATGGCGATTATAGAAACCTTTTTCAGGTTGCATGCAGGGTATAGGGGGCAGGGTGTTCTTCTCGAGCATGTCTCCCTTGTGCGGCTTATAGACACGGCACATATCTGTGGGCTCCCCGAGGTATGTATACTATCGTTTACCGACAATTAGGGGGGCCCACACAATCTATCCCTTTGACCCAACAACGAGAAGGGTTTGACCATGATGGTTTCCTATTGATACTAGTAAGGTACACGTGCATTGCACGCATGAGATTTGGTAACCATATTATGAATAAATACCACACTATAGCATGTAAGCTTTGAGTCATAGATGCATGATGTGGATGTTCGTTTAATTCTTATAGTTCATCTCATCCAAAGTCAATTAGTTTTATAAAAAAAATCTATTTTAAGATTCATGCAATTGTGCATTGTAAAGCATAAAGTAAAAACAAAAAGTGACAATTCATTTGGAAAAAAGTTTGGGCAATTAAGATATGGAAGATTCTAGAACAAAGGATAAGTGCTTGTGCTTTGAGCTTTGTGCATTATGCATTATGCTTAAGTTCAACCATGGAGTCTTCTAGATTGTACATTTCTACCTCTTGAGCACTTGTGTTGGTTTTTCCCTTGAAGAGGAAAGGGTGATGCAGCAAAGTAGCGTAAGTATTTCCCTCAGTTTTTGAGAACCAAGGTATCAATCCAGTAGGAGGCCGCGCACAAGTCCCTCACACCTACACAGACAAATAAATCCCCGCAACCAACGCGATAAGGGGTTGTCAATCCTACACGATCACTTAGGATAGTGAGATCTGATAGATATGATAGAATAATATTTTTGGTATTTTTATGATAAAGAGAAATAAAAGATGCAAAGCAAAATAAATGGCAAAGGAAATAACTAGGTATTGGAATATTAATATGATGGAAGATAGACCCGGGGGCCATAGGTTTCACTAGTGGCTTCTCTCAAGAGCATAAGTATTCACGGTGGGTGAAAAAATTACTGTTGAGCAATTGACAGAATTGAGCATAGTTATGAGAATATCTAGGTATGGTCATGTATATAGGCATCATGTCCGAGACAAGTAGACCGACTCCTGCCTGCATCTACTACTATTACTCCACACATCACCGCTATCCAGCATGCATCTAAAGTATTAAGTTCAAGAGAACAGAGTAACGCTTTAAGCAAGATGACATGATGTAGAGGGATAAACTCATGCAATATGATGTAAACCCCATCTTGTTATCCTCGATGGAAACAATACAATACGTGCCTTGCTGCCCCTACTGTCACTGGGAAAGGACACCACAAGATTGAACCCAAAGCTAAGCACTTCTCCCATTGCAAGAAAGATCAATCTAGTAGGCCAAACCAAACTGATAATTCGAAGAGACTTGCAAAGATAGACAATCATACATAAAAGAATCCAGAGAAGATTCAAATATTGTTCATGGATAAACTTGATCATAAACCCACAATTCATCGGTCTCAACAAACACACCGTGAAAGAAGATTACATAGAATATATGTCCACAAGAGAGGGGGAGAACTTTGTATTGAGATCCAAAAAGAGAGAAGAAGCCATCTAGCTAATAACTATGGACCCATAGGTCTGAAGTAAACTACTCACACTTCATCGGAGCGGCTATGGTGTTGATGTAGAAGCCCTCCATGATCGATGCCCCCTCCGGCGGAGCTCCGGAAAAGGCCCCAAGATAGTCTCATGGATACAGAAAGTTACGGCGGTGTAATTAGGGTTTTGGCTCCGTATCTGGTAGTTTGGGGGTACGTAGGTATATATAGGAGGAAGGAGTACGTCGGTGGAGCAACAGGGGGCCCACGAGGGTGGAGGGCGCGCCTGGGGGGGGGGGGGGTAGGCGCACCCCCTACCTCGTGGCTTCCTCGTTGATTGCTTGACATAGGGTCCAAGTCCTCTGGATCATGTTTGTTTCGAAAATCACATTCCCGAAGGTTTCATTCCATTTGGACTCCGTTTGATATTCTTTTTTCTGCGAAACCCTAAAATAGGCAAAACAGCAATTCTGGACCGGGCCTTCGGTTAATAGGTTAGCTCCAAAAATAATATAAAGGTGTATAATAAAGCCCAATAATGTCCAAAACAGAATATAATATAGCATGGAACAATCAAAAATTATAGATACATTGGAGACGTATCAAGCATCTCCAAGCTTATTTCCCGCTCGTCCTCGAGTAGGTAAATGAGAAAAACAGAATTTTTGATGTGGAATGCTACTTGGCATAATTTCAATGCAATTCTTCTTAATTGTGGTATGAATATTTAGATCCGAAAGATTCAAGACAAAATTTCAATATTGACATAGAAATAATAATACTTCAAGCATACTAACTAAGAAATTATGTCTCTTCAAAATAACATGGCCAAAGAAAGTTATCCCTACAAAATCATATAGTCTGGCTATGCTTTATCTTCACCACACAAAGTATTTAAATCATGCACAACCCCGATGACAAGCCAAGCAATTGTTTCATACTTTTGGTGTTCTCAAACTTTTTTAATCTTCACGCAATACATGAGCGCGAGCCATGGATATAGCACTTTAGGTGGAATAGAATGGTGGTTGTGGAGGAGACAAAAAAGGGAAGATAGTATCACATCAACTAGGCGTATCAACGGGCTATGGAGATGCCCATCAATAGATATCAATGTGAGTGAGTTGGGATTGCCATGCAACAGATGCACTAGAGCTATAAGTATATGAAAGCTCAACAAAAAGGAACTAAATGGGTGTGCATCCAACTCGCTTGCTCACGAAGACCTAGGGCATTTTGAGGAAGCCCATCATTGGAATATACAAGCCAAGTTCTATAATGAAAAATTCCCACTAGTATATGAAAGTGATAACATAGGAGACTCTCTATTATGAAGATCATGGTGCTACTTTGAAGCACAAGTGTGGTAAAAGGATAGTAGCATTGTCCCTTCTCTCTTTTTCTCTCATATTTTTTTATTTGGGCCTTTTTATGGCCTATTTTTTTAATTTGGGCTTCTTTAGCCTCTTTATTTTATTTTATTTTTTGTCCGGAGTCTCATCCCGACTTGTGGGGGAATCATAGTCTCCATCATCCATTCCTCACTGGGACAATGCTCTAAAAATGATGATCATCACACTTTTATTTACTTACAACTCAACAATTACAACTCAATACTTGGAACAAAATATGACTCTATATGAATGCCTCCGGCGGTGTACCAGGATATGCAATGAATCAAGAGTGACATGTATGAAAGAATTATGAACGGTGGCTTTGCCACAAATACAATGTCAACTACATGATCATGCAAGGCAATATGACAATGATGGAGCGTGTCATAGTAAACGGAACGGTGGAAAGTTGCATGGCAATATATCTCGGAATGGCTATGGAAATGCCATGATAGGTAGGTATGGTGGCTGTTTTGAGGGAGGTATATGGTGAGTGTATGATACCGGCGAAAGGTGAGCGGTATTACAGAGGCCAGCAATGGTGGAAGGAAGAAAAGTGCGTATGATCCATGGACTCAACCTTAGTCATAAATAACTCATATACTTATTGCAAAAATCTACAAGTTATCAAAGCAAAGTATTACGTTCATGCTCCTAGGGGGATAGATTGGTAGGAAAAGACCATCGCTTGTCCCCGACCGCCACTCATAAGGAAGACAATCAATAAATAAATCATGCTCCGACTTCATCACATAACGGTTCACCATACGTGCATGCTACGGGAATCACAAACTTTTACACAAGTATTTCTCAAATTCACAACTACTCGACTAGCATGACACTAATATTACCATCTCCATATCTCAAAACAATTATCAAGTATCAAACTTCTCATAGTATTCAACACACTCATAAGATTTTTTTTATTAATCTTGAATGCCTAACATAACTAAAGCAAATTACCATGCTGTTTTGTAGGACTCTGAAAATAATCTAAGTGAAGCATGAGAGAACAATAGTTTCTATAAAACAAATCCACAACGTGCTCTAAAAGATATAAGTGAAGCACTAGAGAAAAAACTATATAACTCAAAAGATATAAGTGAAGCACATAGAGTATTCTAACAATTTCCGAATCATGTGTCTCTCTCAAAAGGTGTGTACAACAAGGATGATTGTGGAAAACTAACAAATAAAGACTCAAATAATACAAGACGCTCCAAGCAAAACACATATCATGTGGTAAATAAAAATATAGCTCCAAGTAAAGTTACCGATGGAAGTAGACGAAAGAGGGGATGCCTTCCGGGGCATCCCCAAGCTTTGGCTTTTAGGTGTCCTTAGATTATCTTGGGGTGCCATGGGCATCCCCAAGCTTAGGCTCTTTCCACTCCTTGTTCCATAATCCATCAAATCTTTTACCCAAAACTTGAAAACTTCACAACACAAAACTTAAAGTAGAAAAATCTCATGAGCTCCATTAGCGAAAGAAAACAAAACACCACTTCAAGGTACTGTAATAAACTCATTCTTTATTTATATTGGTGTTAAACCTACTGTATTCCAAGTTCTCTATGGTTTATAAACTATTTTACTAGCCATAGATTCATCAAAATAAGCAAATAGCACACGAAAAACAGAATCTGTCAAAAACAGAACAGTCTGTAGTAATATGTAGCTAACGCAAGATCTGGAATGTCAAAAACAGAACAGTCTGTAGTAATATGTAGCTAACGCAAGATCTGGAACCCCAAATATTCTAAAATAAATTGCTGGACATGAGGAATTTATCTATTAATCATCTTCAAAAAGAATTAACTAAATATCATTTTCCAAATAAAAATGGCAGCAATTCTCGTAAGCGCTAAAGTTTCTGTTTTTTACAGCAAGATTAAAAAGACTTTCCCCAAGTCTTCCCAACGGTTCTACTTGGCACAAACACTAATTATACACAAAAAACACAACCAAAACAGAGGCTAGATAAATTATTTATTGAATAATAGCAAGGATAAATATTGGGTTGACTCCCAACAAGCGCTTTTCTTTAAAGCCTTATAGCTAGGCATAATATTTCAATGATGCTCACATGAAAGACAAGAATTGAAGCACAAAGAGAGCATCATAAAACACGTGACAAACACATTTAAGTCTAACATACTTCCTATGCATAGGCATCTTATATGCAAACAAATTATCAAGGAAAGCAAAAACTAGCATATGCAAGGAAGCGGAAAGAAACAATAGCAATCTCAACATAACAAGAGGTAATTTAGTAACATGAAAATTTCTACCACCATATTTTCCTTTCTCATAATAATTATATGTAGGATCATAAGCAAATTCAACAAAATAGCTATCACATAACATATTTTCAACATGATCCACATGCATGCAAAGTTGACACTCTTCCAAAATAGTGGGATTAACATTAACTAAAGTCATGACTTCTCCAAACCCACTTTTATCAAAAATTTCATAAGATTGAACATTCTCCAAATATGTGGGATCTAAAGTTGACACTCTTACAAACCCACTTTCAATAATATTGCAAACACTATTATCAATCTCATATTCATCATGGGGCTTAAATAAATTTTCAAGATCATAAGAAGAATCACCCCAATCATGATCATTGCAACAAGTAGAGGACATAGCAAAACTGGCATCCCCAAGCTTAGGGTTTTGCATATTATTAGCACAATTTACATAAATAGAATTTATAATAAAATCATTGAAATCATGCTTTTTATTCAAAGATCTATCGTGAATAGCTTCATAAAGTAATTCATCACACTTTTCAGATTCACGAATTTCAAGCAAAACTTCATGAAGATAATCTAGTGCACAAAACTCACTATCAATTGGCTCATCATAATTGGATCTCTTAAAAAGATTAGCAAGCGGATGAGGATCCATAGATCTTAGGTTCTCTGTTTAGTAATAAATAAACAACTATTCCAACCAAACGAGCAAACGAGCAAAGTAAGACATCAAAGCAAATGGAAAGACGAAGAGAAGAAGGGCGAATAAAATGACAAGGGTGAAGTGGGGGAGAGGAAAACGAGAGGCAAATGGCAAATAATGTAATGCGGGAGATAAGGGTTTGTGATGGGTACTTGGTATGTCTTGACTTGCAACTGCGCCACAAGGGACTCGTTGTCGGGAGTCAAATCTTGACTTGTATTGCGCGAACCTCCCCGGCAACGGCGCCAGAAATCCTTCTTGCTACCTCTTGAGCACTTGCGTTGGTTTTTCCCTTGAAGAGGAAAGGGTGATGCAACAAAGTAGCGTAAGTATTTCCCTCACTTTTTGAGAACCAAGGTATCAATCCCAGTAGGAGGCCGCGCACAAGTCCCTCGCACCTACACAAACAAATAAATCCTCGCAACCAACGTGATATGGGGTTGTCAATCCCTACACGGTCACGTACGAGAGTGAGATCTGATAGATATGATAGAATAATATTTTTGGTATTTTTATGATAAAGAGAAATAAAATATGCAAAGCAAAATAAATGGCAAATAAAATAACTAAGTATTGGAAGATTAATATGATGGAAGATAGACCCGGGGGCCATAGGTTTCACTAGTGGCTTCTCTCAAGAGCATAAGTATTCACGGTGGGTGAACAAATTACTGTTGAGCAATTGACAGAATTGAGCATAGTTATGAGAATATCTAGTTATGATCATATATATAGGCATCATGTCCGAGACAAGTAGACTGACTCCTGCCTGCATCTACTACTATTACTCCACACATCGACCGCTATCCAGCATGCATCTAGAGTATTAAGTTCAAGAGAACAGAGTAACACTTTAAGCAAGATGACATGATGTAGAGGGATAAACTCATGCAATATGATGTAAACCCCATCTTGTTATCCTCGATGGCAACAATACAATACGTGCCTTGTTGCCCCTACTGTCACTGGGAAAGGACACCACAAGATTGAACCCAAAGCTAAGCACTTCTCCCATTGCAAGCAAGATGTAGGCCAAACCAAACTGATAATTCGAAGAGACTTGCAAAGATAACCAATCATACATAAAAGAATTCAGATAAGATTCTAATATTTCATAGATAAACTTGATCATAAACCCACAATTCATCAGTCTCAACAAACACACCACAAAAGAAGATTACATCGAATAGATCTCCAAAAGAGAGGGGGGGAACTTTGTATTGAGATCCAAAAAGAGAGAAGAAGCCATCTAGCTAATAACCGTGGACCCATAGGTTTGAAGTAAACTACTCACACTTCATCAGAGAGGCTATGGTGTTGATGTAGAAGCCCTCCGTGATCGATGCCCCCTCCGGTGGAGCTCCGGAAAAGGACCCAAGATAGGATCTCGGGGATACAGAAAGTTACGGCGATGGAATTAGGGTTTTGGCTCCGTATCTGGTAGTTTGGGGGTACGTAGGTATATATAGGAGGAAGGAGTACGTCGATGGAGCAACAGGGGGCCCACAAGGGTGGAGGGTGCGCCTGGGGGGGGGGGGGGGGGTAGGCGCGCCCCCTACCTCGTGCCTTCCTCGTTGATTGCTTGACATAGGGTCCAAGTCCTCTGGATCATGTTCGTTCCAAAAATCACGTTCCTGAAGGTTTCATTCCGTTTGGACCCCGTTTGATATTCTTTTTCTGCGAAACCCTAAAATAGGCAAAAAACAACAATTCTGGGCTGGGCCTCCGGTTAATAGGTTAGTCCCAAAAATAATATAGAAGTGTATAATAAAGCCCAATAATGTCCAAAACAGAATATGATATAGCATGGAACAATCAAAAATTATAGATACGTTGGAGACATATCATACATGTGGCATAATCTAGTGAAATGTAGATGATATCCAACGGCCAGTAGTGCTCCGATTTGCCATCTCTGTACCGTCGGATTGGCTTCATACAACGACCAACTTTCAAAGTTATTCACACATTATATAGGGGTACAGATATAGATGTGTCCCGTGCTAGACCAAATAAAGTTTGAGCGCATGCGTGGGATGACGCCCCCCCCCCCCGCCCCGCCGCCTCAAAGTTGGGAAACCGACATCTCACATATTGAACCAGGCTTGGAGTCGGGTACGGTGTTTGGTTTGTAACGTAGTCGGTGGCCCATCGAAGTTGTGCATTCGGGATTTAAACACATCACACACCACCTTACCCATACATATTTTCGGGCCGCATGCAGTGTATACGGGGTATTCTGATCGACCACGTCTCCCTTGTGCGGTTTTTTGTGACGACACGCATATCTGTGGGCTCCCCGAGTGTATATATATCATCCCTTTGACCGATAATGAGGGGTATGTGTTGGCCATGAATGGATTCCTCCTAGTTCGTGTGAGGGCCAGTCATCGTCACATGTCGCTCAACCAAAGCTCGAGCTCACGCGTTGTCAGGATTCCCTCTCACAAGCTCAGATTACTGGGTTTGACCTACATCATACCCTGCGTATCTCATCCTTAACTACCTTGCCTTCATGGTTGTTGTCTGTATCGAGAGTTAGGCACCACATCTAAATTGTACATTATTCTATATTGAAAACAAACATCACCCCTTCCCAACGTACATCATTTTGGGCCGCATGCAAGAGGTGCTGGTTTTGTGGTCCCTGTCATGCATTTTTATGATGGTTCAATCTATTGGCCCAAGCGGTTTATCGACAACAGCAGCTGCCGTTTGACCAAACGATAGATTCATTGGTCCATCTTATGGTAGGTCATGGCGACATGCATGTGAAGGAAATATGCCCTAGAGGCAATAATAAAGTTATTATTTATTCCTTATTTCATGATAAATGTTTATTATTCATGCTAGAATTGTATTAACCGGAAACATAATACATGTGTGAATACATAGACAAACATAGTGTCACTAGTGTGCCTCTACTTGACTAGCTCATTGATCAAAGATGGTTAAGTTTCCTAACCAAAGACATGAGTTGTCATTTGATCAATGAGATCACATCATTAGGAGAATGATGTGATTGACTTGACCCATTTCGTTAGCTTAGCACTTGATCGTTTTTGTTTACTGCTATTGCTTTCTTCATGACTTATACATGTTCTTATGACTATGAGATTATGCAACTCCCGAATACTGGAGGAACAATTTGTGTGCTACCAAACGTCACAACGTAACTGGGTGATTATAAAGGTGCTCTACAGGTGTCTCTGATGGTACTTGTTGAGTTGGCATAGATCAAGATTAGGATTTGTCACTCGGATTGTTTGAGAGGTATTTCTGGGCCCTCTCGGTAATACACATCACTATAAGCCTTGCAAGCATTGTAACTAATGAGTTAGTTATGAGATGATGTATTAAGGAACGAGTAAAGATACTTGCCGGTAACGAGATTGAACTAGGTATTGAGATACCGACGATCGAATCTCGGGCAAGTAACATACCGATGACAAAGAGAACAACGTATAGTGTTATGCGGTTTGACCGATAAAGATCTTCGTAGAATATGTAGGAACCAATATGAGCATCCAGGTTCCGCTATTGGTTATTGAACGGAGACATGTCTTAGTCATGTCTACATAGTTCTCGAACCCGTAGGGTCCGCACGCTTAAAGTTCTGTGACGATTGGTTTTATGAGTTTATATGTTTTGATGTACCGAAGGTAGTTCGGAGTCCCGGATATGATCACGGACATGACGCGGAGTCTCGAAATGGTCGAGACATAAAGATTGATATATTGGAAGCCTACATTTGGACATCGGAAGAGTTTCGGGTAAAATCGGGATTTTACCGGAGTACCGGAGGGGTTACCGGAACCCCCCGGGAGCTAATGGGCCTTGTTGGGCCATAAGGGAAAGTGAGAGGGGCCGTCCTAGGGCAGGCAGCGCCCTCCTCCCTCTGGTCCGAATTGGACTAGGAGAGGGGGGCCCTTTCCTTCTCTTTCTTCCCCTTCCTTTCCCCCTCCTAGTAGGAGTAGGAAAGGGAGGAATCCTACTCCTACTTGGAGGAGGATTCCTCCTCCTGGCGCACCAACAAGGGCCGGCTGGCCTCCCCCTTGCTCCTTTATATATAGGGGCAGGGGGCACCTCTAGACACACAAGTTGATCACAAAGATCTCTCCCAACCGTGTGCGGTGCCCCCCTCCACCATAATCCACCTCGGTCATACTGTAGCAGTGTTTAGGCGAAGCCCTGTTGCAGTAGCCTCATCAACATCGTCACCACGCCGTCGTGCCGAGGAAACTCTTCCCCGAGCTCTACTAGATCGTGAGTTTGCGGGACGTCACTGAGCTGAATGTGTGCTGAACGCGGAGGTGCCATACGTTCGGTACCGAGGATCGGTCGATCGTGAAGACGTACGACTACATCAACCGCATTGTCATAAAGCTTCCACTTAACGGTCTACGAGGGTATGTGGACGACACTCTCCCCTCTCGTTGCTATGCATCACCATGATCCTGCGTGTGCGTAAGAATTCTTTTGAAATTACTACGTTCCCCAACAGTGGCATACGACCCTGGTTTTATGCGTAGATGTTATATGCATGAGTAGAACACAAGTGAGTTGTGGGCGATACAAGTCATACTGCTTATCAACATGTCATACTTTGGTTCGGCGATATTGTTGGATGAAGCGGCCCATACCGACATTACGCGTACGCTTACGCGAGTCTGGTTCTACCGACGTGCTTTGCACATTGGTGGCTGGCGGGTGTCAGTTTCTCCAACTTTAGTTGAACCGAGTGTGGCTACGCCCAGTCCTTGAGAAGACTAAAACATCACTTACTTGATGAACTATCATTGTGGTTTTGATGCGTAGGTAAGAACGGTTCTTGCTCAGCCCGTAGCAGCCACGTAAAACTTGCAACAACAATGTAGAGGGCGTCTAACTTGTTTTGGCAGGGCATGTTGTGATGTGATATGGTCAAGACATGATGCTATATTTATTGTATGAGATGATCATGTTTTGTAACAGAGTTATCGGCAACTGGCAGGAGCCATATGGTTGTCACTTTATTGTATGCAATGCAATCGCCCTATAATTGCTTTACTTTATCACTAAGCGGTAGCGATAGTCATAGAAGCAATAGTTGGCCAGACGACAATGATGCTACGATGGAGATCAAGGTGTCACGCAGGTGATGATGGTGATCACGACGGTGCTTCGGAGATGGAGATTACAAGCACAAGATGATGATGGCCATATCATGTCACTTATATTGATTGCATGTGATGTTTATCCTTTATGCATCTTATTCTGCTTTGTTTGATGGTAGCGTTATAAGATGATCTCTCACTAAATTTCAAGATAAAAGTGTTCTCCCTGAGTATGCACCGTTGCCAAAGTTCGTCGTGCCGAGACACCACGTGATGATCGGGTGTGATAAGCTCTACGTCCATCTACAACGGGTGCAAGCCAGTTTTGCACACGTAGAATACTCGGGTTAGACTGGACGAGCCTAGCATATGCAGATATGGCCTCGGGACACTGAGACTGAAAGGTCGAGCGTGAATCATATAGTAGATATGATCAAAATAGTGATGTTCACCATTGAAAACTACTCCATTTCACGTGATGATCGGTTATGGTTTAGTTGATATGGATCATGTGATCACTTAGATGATTAGAGGGATGTCTATCTAAGTGGGAGTTCTTAAGTAATATGATTAATTGAACTTAAATTTCTCATGAACTTAGTACCTGATAGTATTTTGCTTATCTATGTTGTTGTAGATAGATGACTCATGCTGTTGTTCCGTTGAATTTTAATGCACTCCTTGAGAAAGCAAAGTTGAAAGATGATGGTAGCAATTACACGGACTGGGTCCGTAACTTGAGGATTATCCTCATTGCTGCACAAAAGAATTACGTCCTGGAAGCACCGCTAAGTGCTAAACCTGCTGCAGGAGCAACACCAGATGTTATGAATGTCTGGCAGAGAAAAGCTGATGACTACTCAATAGTTCACTGTGCCATGCTTTACGGCTTAGAACCGGGACTTCAACAACGTTTTGAACATCATGGAGCATATGAGATGTTCCAGGAGTTGAAGTTAATATTTCAAGCAAATGCCCGGATTGATAGATATGAAGTCTCCAATAAGTTCTATAGCTGCAAGATGGAGGAGAATAGTTCTGTCAGTGAGCATATACTCAAAATGTCTGGGTATCATAATCACTTGACTCAACTGGGAGTTAATCTTCCTGTTGATAGTGTCATTGACAGAGTTCTTCAATCACTGCCACCAATCTACAAAAGCTTCTTGATGAACTATAATATGCAAGGGATGAATAAGACAATTCCCAAGCTCTTCGCGATTGTCGGTGTCAAAACCGGCGGATCTCGGGTAGGGGGTCCCGAACTGTGCGTCTAAGGCGGATGGTAACAGGAGGCAGGGGACACGATGTTTTACCCACGTTCGGGCCCTCTTGATGGAGGTAAAATCCTACGTCCTGCTTGATTTATTCTTGATGATATGAGTATTACAAGAGTTGATCTACCACGAGATCGGAGAGGCTAAACCCTAAAAGCTAGCCTATGGTATGATTGTATGTTGTCCTACGGACTAAAACCCTTCGGTTTATATAGACACCGGGGGGGGGGGGGGGGCTAGGGTTACACAAGGTCGGTTACAAAGGAGGAGATATACATATCCGTATTACCTAGCTTGCCCTCCACGCCAAGTAGAGTCCCATCCGGACACGAGACGAAGTCTTCAATCTTGTATCTTCATAGTCCAACAGTCCAGCCAAAGGATAGAGTCTGACTGTCCGGAGACCCCCTAATCCCGGACTCCCTCAGTAGCCCCTGAACCAGGCTTCAATGTCGATGAGTCCGGCGCGCAGTGTTGTCTTCGGCATTGCAAGGCGGGTTCCTCCTCCGGATATACCACAGAAGAGTTCAAATAAAAGGATAGTGTCCGACCCTGCAAAATAAGTTCCATATACCTCCGTAGAGAGAATAATATTTCCATAAATCTAATCCGCTGACAAGTTTTGGCTATATGACATCATGCGATGGCTCGACGATTTTTCGAACCGTTTTTGTTTAACTAGCCCTGTGCATAACGCGAGGCAGTTTCTTGACACGTCTTGTCAAAGCAGAGATCGTGTTCCCCTTATTACGGGATTCTCATCAATATTGGCGTGGGTAACCCAACCATGCCTAGGACTCCTAGATTTTAGGTAAGTCCCAAACGGCCACGAGGAGGACGCTTGATATTCACCCTTTTTATAAAGGGCCAAGGCCTTTTACTTTTTCCCTCCCGTGCTCAATCGAATCCCTCCCCCGCCTCGAGTTCTAACACTCAAAGCCTAGGTCAGGTGTCTCGGATCTTCAATCATGTCCGGATCCAGCCTCCAGGGCCGGTGGATTCCCTCCTCCGTCATGGAAGAGGATATCAAGAAGTTAAGGGAGGCAAGATACCTGACAGCCGAAGTCTCACATTGGCTGCCCGCCTGAGGGCAGGTCGTCCCTACTCCTGAACCCAACAAAGACGTTGTGTTCATCTCCCACTTCCTCCGAGGACTAGGCCTCCCTCTAGATCCCTTCGTAAGGGGTTTGATGTTCTATTACGGGCTTGATTTCCACGATCTAGCCCCGGATTCCTTTCTCCACATCTCGGCATTTATTGTCGTATGTGAGGCCTTCCTCCGCATTACCCCTCATTTCGGCCTGTGGCTCAAGACCTTTGATGTGAAGCCGAAGACGGTCGAAGGGCAGTATGCAGCATGCGGAGGCGCATTAATAAGCAAGATTGAAGGAGCTCCGTGGCCAAAAGGTTCCTTTCCAGAGGTGTCCGGATTATGGCAACGGGAGTGGTTCTACATCACCGCTCCCAGAAGTGCCAAGTGGGTAGCTTCCCCCGCCTTTCGCTCGGGCCCTCCACCACAACTGATGTCATGGATCAGCAGGGGGCTGAGCTGGGGTCCAGCCAAGGATGTGCCCGTATTGCAGAGCCGCATTCGAGATCTCTTCGAGGGAGATTTTAGTTTGGTTATGGTGATGCAAGTCGTGCTGGTTCGTCGAGTCCAGCCATGGAAACGCCGACCCCTCCGTATGTGGGAGTTCAACCTAGAAGGACCGCGCACTATTCAGAATTTCCTCGGCCCGGCACACGAGGAGATGTATAAATCATTCTTCGGACCCCAAATAGAGTATCTGGATACTACCGAGGACGTGGGCCTGAGCAGCAACTGTACCGCCGACCAAGTAAGTAATCCTCTAGCCGAACACACCGTCTTTCATTTATCATGACGTCATTCTGAGAAATCGCTCTTTGACCAGGACTGGCTAACAAAGGCGAAGATGATTTGGTGTTCGGCCCCCCTTCCTGAGGGTTTGGAAAATCCGGTACTGGAAAAGATGCTCGAGCTAGCACCTTGCCGTGAGCCCTCAAAGGAAGATAAAGGGGGGACTAGTGAGGGAGAAAGCGGGCCCCCATCGCTGCCAATTCCAACCGAAGGAATGAGCGTCCCCATGAGGGAGGGTAACCAAGGGGAAGATTCTGAACTTCTCTCGCTCCGGGGAAGGAAGAGGTCTGCCTCTGGAGATCCGGGAACCAAGGCTTCCAAACGGGAGAAGGAGTATCCAACAGAGGGTCCTGCCTTGGGGGGTGCCCTTGCCGCACAAAGTCCGCACGGGGATCGTCCCTCTAACGAGCCGTAAGTGATCAAAAAAATACTTAATAGTAAAGATATTCTACCTTACTTCCGAGGAAAATAACCGAAGCGTTCATCTTGCAGTTCGGATCTTAGCCCTTCTCAATAGAGCTCATCTTTAGGGGACCTTCTTCCGGAGACGATGGAGAGCGAAACGCCTCCTCCGGACTCCTCCGCTCAAGATGTTGGGGAACATAGTAATTTCAAAAATTTTCCTACGCATATGCAAGATCATGGTGATGCATAGCAACGAGGGGAGAGTGTGATCTACGTACCCTTGTAGACCGACAGCGGAAGCGTTAGCACAACACGGTTGATGTAGTCGTACGTCTTCACGGCCCGACCGATCAAGCACCGAAACTACGACACCTCCGAGTTTAAGCACACGGTCAGCTCGATGACGATCCCCAGACTCCGATCCAGCAAAGTGTTGGGGAAGAGGTCCGTCAGCACGACGGCGTGGTGATGATCTTGATGTTCAACTGTCGCAGGGCTTCGCCTAAGCACCACTACAATATTATCGAGGATTATGGTGGAAGGGGGCACCACACACGGCTAAGAAAACGATCACGTGGATCAACTTGTTGTGTCTAGGGGTGCCCCTGCTCCGTATATAAAGGAGCCAAGGGGGGGGGGGTGCGGCCGGCCCTAGTAGGAGGTGCGCAGGAGGAGTCCTACTCCTACCGGGAGTAGGACTCCCCTCCCTTTCCTTGTCCAAGTAGGAGAGGGGGAAGGAAGGGAGAGAGGAGAGGAAGGAAAGGGGGGGGCGCCGCCCCTCCCTCCTTGTCCAATTCGGACTAGGGGGAGAGGGGGCGCGCGGCCTGCCCTGGCCGCCCCTCCTCTTCTCCACTTTAGGCCCATGAGTCCCATTAACCCCCCGGGGGGTTCCGGTAACGCCCCGGTACTCCGGTTTTATCCGAAACTTCCTCGGAACACTCCGGTGTCCGAATATAGCCGTCCAATATATCAATCTTTATGTCTCGACCATTTCGAGACTCCTCGTTATGTCCGCGATCATATCCGGGACTCCGAACCAACTTCGGTACATCAAAACTCATAAACTCATAATATAACTGCCATCGAAACCTTAAGCGTGCGGACCCTACGGGTTCGAGAACAATGTAGACATGACCGAGACATGTCTCCGGTCAATAACCAATAGCGGGACCTGGATGCTCATATTGGCTCCCACATATTCTACGAAGATCTTTATCGGTCAGACCGCATAACAACATACGTTGTTCCCTTTGTGATCGGTATGTTACTTGCCCGAGATTCGATCGTCGGTATATCAATACCTAGTTCAATCTCGTTACTGGCAAGTCTCTTTACTCGTTCCGTAATACATCATCTCGCAACTAACTCATTTAGCTGCATTGCTTGCAAGGCTTAGGTGATGTGCATTACCAAGAGGGCCCAGAGATACCTCTCCGACAATCGGAGTGACAAATCCTAATCTCGAAATACGCCAACCCAACATGTACCTTTGGAGACACCTATAGAGCTCCTTTATAATCACCCAGTTACGTTGTGACGTTTGGTAGCACACAAAGTGTTCATCCGGTAAACGGGAGTTGCATAATCTCATAGTCATAGGAACATGTATAAGTCATGAAGAAAGCAATAGCAACATACTAAACGATCGAGTGCTAAGCTAACGGAATGGGTCAAGGCAATCACATCATTCTCCTAATGATGTGATCCCGTTAATCAAATGACAACACATGTCTATGGTTAGGAAACATAACCATCTTCGATTAACGAGCTAGTCAAGTAGAGGTATACTAGTGACACTTTGTTTGTCTATGTATTCACACATGTATTATGTTTTCGGTTAATACAATTCTAGCATGAATAATAAACATTTATCATGAAATAAGGAAATAAATAATAACTTTATTATTGCCTCTAGGGCATATTTCCTTCAGTCTCCCACTTGCACTAGAGTCAATAATCTAGATCACATCGCCATGTGATTTAACATCAATAGTCCACATCACCATGTGATTAACACCCATAGTTCACATCGTCATGTGACCAACACTCAAAGGGTTTGCTAGAGTCAGTAATCTAGTTCACATCTATATGTGATTAACACTCAAAGAGTACTAAGGTGTGATCTTGTTTTGCTTTGTGGGAGAAGCTTAGTCAACGTGTCTTCCAAAATTCAGATTCGTATGTATTTTGCAAATTTCTATGTCTACAATGCTCTGCACGGAGCTCCTTTAGCTAATTGCTCCCACTTTCAATATGTATCCAGATGAAGACTTAGAGTCATCCGGATCAGTGCCAAAAACTTGTATCGACGTAATCCTTTTACGACGAACCTTTTGTCACCTCCATAATCGAGAAACATATCCTTATTCAACTAAGGATAATTTTGATCGCTGTCCAGTGATCTACTCCTAGATCACTATTGTACTCCCTTGCCAAAAACAGTGTAGGGTATACAATAGGTACACAACATGGCATACTTTATAGAACCTATGGCTGAGGCATAGGGAATGACTTTCATTCTCTTTCTATCTTCTGCCGTGGTCGGGCTTTGAGTCTTACTCAATTTCACACCTTGTAACACAGGCAAGAACTCTTTCTTTGACTGTTCCATTTTGAACTACTTCAAAATCTTGTCAAGGTATGTACTCATTGAAAAAACTTATCAAGCATCTTGATCTATCTCTATAGATCTTGATGCTCAATATGTAAGCAGTTTTACCAAGGTCTTTCTTTGAAAAACTTCTTTCAAAACACTCCTTTATGCTTTGTAGAATAATTCTACATTATTTCTGATCAACAATATGTCATTCACATATACTTATCAGAAATGCTTTAGTGCTCCCACTCACTTTCTTGTAAATACAGGCTTCACCGCAAGTCTGTATGAAACTATATGCTTTGATCAACTTATCAAAGCGTATATTCCAACTCCGAGATGCTTGCACCAGTCCATAGATGGATCACTAGAGCTTGCATATTTTGTTAGCACTTTTAGGATTGACAAAACCTTCTGGTTGCATCATATAGAACTCTTCTTAAGAAATCCATTAAGGAATGCAGCTTTGTTTATCCATTTGCCAGATTTCATAAAATGTGGCAATTGCTAACATGATTTGGACAGACTTAAGCATAGATACGAGTGAGAAACTCTCATCATAGTCAACATCTTGAACTTGTCGAAAACCTTTTTGCGACAATTCTAGCTTTGTAGATAGTAACACTACTATCAGCGTTCGTCTTCCTCTTGAAGATCCATTTATTTTCAATTGCTTGCCAATCATCGGGCAAGACAACCAAAGTCCATACTTTGTTTTTATACATGGATCTCATCTCAGATTTCATGGCTTCAAGCCATTTTGCGGAATTTGGGCTCACCATCGCTTCTTCATACTTCATAGGTTCATCATGATCTAGTAGCATGATTTCCATAATAGGATTACCGTACCACTCTGGTGCGGATCTTACTCTGGTTGATCTACGAGGTTGAGTAATAACTTGATCTGAAGTTTCATGATCATCATCATTAACTTCCTCACTAATTGGTGTAGGTGTCACAGAAACCGTTTTCTGTGATGAACTACTTTCCAATAAGGGAGCAGGTACAGTTACCTCATCAAGTTCTACTTTCCTCCCACTCACTTCTTTCGAGAGAAACTCCTTCTCTAGAAAGTTCCCGAATTTAGCAACAAAAGTCTTGCCTTCGGATCTGTGATAGAAGGTGTATCCAATAGTTTCCTTTGGATATCCTATGAGGACACACTTCTCCGATTTAGGTTTGAGCTTATCAAGTTGAAACTTTTTCACATAAGCATTGCAACCTCAAACTTTAAGAAACGACAGCTTAGGTTTCTTGCTAAACCATAGTTCATACGACGTCATTTCAACGGATTTAGATGGTGCCCTATTTAACGTGAATGTAGCTGTCTCTAATGCATAACCCCAAAACGATAGTGGTAGATCGGTAAGAGACATCATAGATCGCACCATATCTAATAAAGTACGGTTATGACGTTCGGACACACCATTATGCTGTGGTGTTCTAGGTGGCGTGATTAGTGAAACTATTTCACATTGTTTTTAACTGAAGGCCAAACTCGTAACTCAAATATTTTACTTCTGCGATCATATCATAGAAACTTTTATTTTTGTTATGATGATTCTCCACTTCACTCTGAAATTCTTTGAACTTTTTAAATGTTTCAGACTTGTGTTTCATCAAATAGATATACTCATATCTGCTCAAATCATCTTTGAAGATCAGAAAATAATGATACTTGTCGCGAGCTTTAATATTCATCGGACCACCTACATCAGTATGTATGATTTCCAACAAATATGTTGCTCGCTCCATTGTTCCGGAGAACAGAGTCTTAGTCACCTTGCCCATGAGGCATGGTTCGCAAGCATCAACTGATTCATAATCAAGTGATTCCAAAAGCCCATCAGCATGGAGTTTCTTCATGCGCTTTACACCAACATGACCTAAACGGCAGTGCCACAAATAAGTTGCACTATCATTATTAACTTTGCATCTTTTGGTTTCAATATTATGATTATGTGTATCACTATGATCGAGATCCAACGAACTATTTTCATTGGGTGTGTAACCATATAAGGTTTTATTCATGTAAACAGAACAACAATTTATTCTCTTACTTAAATGAATAACCGTATTACAATAAACATGATCAAATCATATTCATGCTCAACGCATACACCAAATAACACTTATTTAGGTTCAACACTAATTCCGAAAGTATAGGGAGTGTGCGATGATGATCATATCAATCTTGGAACCACTTCCAACACACATCGTCACTTCACCCTTAACTAGTCTCTGTTTATTCTGCAACTCCTGTTTCGAGTTACTAATCTTAGCAACTGAACTAGTATCAAATACTGAGGGGTTGCTGTAAACACTAGTAAAGCACACATCAATAACATGTATATCAAATATACTTATGTTCACTTTGCCATCCTTCTTATCCGCCAATCACTTGGGGTAGTTCCGCTTCCAGTGACCAGTCCCTTTGCAGTAGAAGCACTTAGTCTCAGGCTTAGGACCAGACTTGGGCTTCTTCACTTGAGCAGCAACTTGCTTGCCGTTCTTCTTGAAGTTCCCCTTCTTCCTTTTGCCCTTTTGTTGAAACTAGTGGTCTTGTCTACCATCAACACTTGATGTTTTTCTTGATTTCTACCTTCGTCGGTTTTAGCATCATGAAGAGCTTGGGAATCGTTTCCGTTATCCCTTGCATATTATAGTTCATCACGAAGTTCTACTAACTTGGTGATGGTGACTAGAGAATTCTGTCAATCACTATTTTATCTGGAAGATTAACTCCCACTTGATTCAAGCGATTGTAGTACCCAGACAATCTGAGCACATGCTCACTAGTTGAGCGATTCTCCTCCATCTTTTAGCTATAGAACCTGTTGGAGACTTCATATCTCTCAACTCGGGTATTTGCGTGAAATATTAACATCAACTCCTGGAACATCTCATATGGTCCATGACGTTCAAAACGTCTTTGAAGTCCCGATTCTAAGCCGTTAAGCATGGTGCACTAAACTATCAAGTAGTCATCATATTGAGCTAGCCAAACGTTCATAACGTATGCATCTGCTCCTGCAATAGGTCTGTCACCTAGCAGTGCATCAAGGACATAATTCTTCTATTCAGCAATGAGGATAAACCTCAGATCACGGATCCAATCCGCATCTTTGCTACTAACATCTTTCAACACAATTTTCTGTAGGAACATATCAAAATAAACACAGGGAAGCAACAACGCGAGCTATTGATTTACAACATAAATTGCAAAATACTACTAGGACTAAGTTCATGATAAATTTAAGTTCAATTAATCATATTACTTAAGAACTCCCACTTAGAAAGACATCCCTCTAATCTTCTAAGTGATTACGTGATCCAAATCAACTAAACCATAACCGATCATCACGTGAAATGGAGTAGTTTTCACTGGTGAACATTGCTATATTGATCATATCCACTATATGATTCATGCTCGACCTTTCGGTCTCAGTGTTCCGAGGCCATATCTGCATATGCTAGGCTCGTCAAGTTTAACCTGAGTATTCTGCGTGTGCAAAACTGGCTTGCACCCGCTGTAGATGGACGTAGAGCTTATCACACCCGATCATCACGTGGTGTCTGGCCACGATGAACTTTGGCAACGGTGCATACTCAGGGAGAACACTTCTTGATAATTAGCGAGAGATCATCTTAAAAATGCTACCGTCAAACTAAGCAAAAATAAGATGTATAAAAGATAAACATCATATGCAATCAAAATATGTGACATGATATGGCCATCGTCATCTTGCGCCTTTGATCTCCATCTCCAAAGTACTGTCATGATCTATATCGTCACCGGCATGACACCATGATCTCCATCATCTTGATCTATATCAATGTGTCGTCACACGGTCGTCTCACCAACTATTGCTATCGCATAGCGATAAAGTAAAGCAATTATTTGGCGCTTGCATCTTATGCAATAAAGAGACAACCATAAGGCTTTTGCCAGTTGCCAATAACTTCAACAAAACATGATCATCTCATACAACCACTTATATCTCATCACGTCTTGACCATATCACATCACAACATGCCCTGCAAAAACAAGTTAGACGTCCTCAACTTTGTTGTTGCAAGTTTTACGTGGCTACTACGGGCTTAAGCAAGAACCAATCTTACCTACGCATCAAAACCACAACGATAGTTTGTCAAGTTGGTGTTGTTTTAACCTTCACAAGGACCGGGCGTAGCCACACTTGGTTCAACTAAAGTTGGAGAAACTGACACTCGCCAGCCACCTGTGTGCAAAGCACGTCGGTAGAACCAGTCTATCATAAGCGTACATGTAATGTCGGTCCGGGCCACTTCATCCAACAAAACCGCCGAACCAAAGTATGACATGCTGGTAAGCAGTATGACTTATATCGCCCACAACTCACTTGTGTTCTACTCGTGCATATAACATCAACACATAAAACCTAGGCTCGGATGCCACTGTTGGGGAACGTAGTAATTTCAAAAATTTCCTACGCACATGCAAGATCATGGTGATGCATAGCAACAAGGGGAGAGTGTGATCTACGTACCCTTGTAGACCGACACTGGAAGCGTTAGCACAACGCGGTTGATGTAGTCGTACGTCTTCACGGCCCAACCGATCAAGCACCGAAACTATGGCACCTCCGAGTTTTAGCACACGTTCAGCTCGATGACGATCCCCGGACTTCGATCCAGCAAAGTGTCGGGGAAGAGTTCCGTCAGCACGACGGCGTGGTGACGATCTTGATGTTCAACTGTCGCAGGGCTTCGCCTAAGCACCACTACAATATTATCGAGGATTATGGTGGAAGGGGGCACCGCACACGGCTAAGAAAATGATCACGTGGATCAACTTGTTGTGTCTAGGGGTGCCCCCTGCCTCTGTATATAAAGGAGCCAGGGGGGGGGGGGTGCGGCCGGCCCTAGTAGGAGGCGCGCAGGAGGAGTCCTACTCCTACCGGGAGTAGGACTCCCCTCCCTTTCCTTGTCCAAGTAGGAGAGGGGGAAGGAAGGGAGAGAGGAGAGGAAGGAAAGGGGGGGGGGGCGCCGCCCCTCCCTCCTTGTCCAATTAGGACTAGGGGGAGAGGGGGCACGCAGCCTGCCTTGGCCGCCCCTCCTCTTCTCCACTTTAGGCCCATGAGGCCCATTAACGGTTCCGGTAACCCCCCAGTACTCCGGTTTTATCCGAAACTTCCTCGGAATACTTCTGGTGTCCGAATATAGCCGCCCAATATATCAATCTTTATGTCTCGACCATTTCGAGACTCCTTGTTATGTCCGCGATCATATCCGGGACTCCGAACCAACTTCGGTACATCAAAACTCATAAACTCATAATATAACTGTCATCGAAACCTTAAGCGTGCGGACCCTACGGGTTCGAGAACAATGTAGACATGACCGAGACATGTCTCCGGTCAATAACCAATAGTGGAACCTGGATGCTCATATTGGCTCCCACATATTCTACGAAGATCTTTATCGGTCAGACCGCATAACAACATACGTTGTTCCCTTTGTCATCGGTATGTTACTTGCCCGAGATTCGATCGTCGGTATATCAATACCTAGTTCAATCTCGTTACCGGCAAGTCTCTTTACTCGTTCCGTAATACATCATCTCACAACTAACTCATTTAGTTGCATTGCTTGCAAGGCTTAGGTGATGTGCATTACCGAGAGGGCCCAGAGATACCTCTCCGACAATCGGAGTGACAAATCCTTACGCCAACCCAACATGTACCTTTGGAGACACCTGTAGAGCTCCTTTATAATCACCCAGTTACGTTGTGACATTTGGTAGCACACAAAGTGTTCCTCTGGTAAACGGGAGTTGCATAATCTCATAGTCATAGGAACATGTATAAGTCATGAAGAAAGCAATAGCAACATACTAAACGATCGAGTGCTAAGCTAACGGAATGGGTCAAGTCAATCACATCATTCTCCTAATGATGTGATCTCGTTAATCAAATGACAACACATGTCTATGGTTAGGAAACATAGCCATCTTCGATCAACGAGCTAGTCAAGTAGAGGTATACTAGTGACACTTTGTTTGTCTATGTATTCACACATGTATTATGTTTCCGGCTAATACAATTCTAGCATGAATAATAAACATTTATCATGAAATAAGGAAATAAATAATAACTTTATTATTGCCTCTAGGGCATATTTCCTTCACAAGAAGCGGGCGACCTTGAAGTGTCGTCACGGAGGGCCTCTCCTAATCCGGTGAGGCCAGAAGATAATCCTATAGTCACCCAAAGTCCCCAGCATCTGACTCTTGAAGAGAGCAATCAAAGGAGTCCGGCGCCGTCTGGTATGCGGTCGGACGCACTGAGGGATCTGTTAAAGCGAGCGACCATCTCGGCAGAACACCGTAGGTTGATGGGTACGGTGATGGAAAGGATTTCGTCCGCCTAAAGCGGGTTGCATGACGCCTTTATGAGTCTACTGACGGGCTTTGAGGTACATAAAATGATATACACTTCTGATAGTACCGCACATTTTTAGGTGTGCCCTATGTAGATAGTAGCCCCTGAAACTCTGGTTGTTGCCGAGAGCGGCGGTAAACAGAGGATCGTAGTTCAATGTAATAACCAAACTGCTTTTATGTGCAGGTGGTGGAAGCTCCGGTGGCTAGCCGGACTTATGAATTTACCGAACTAAAGCGGCAACTGGATGCGGCGGATGCCGACATCGAGCTTGTTAACAAGCGGCTTGACGAGGCACAGGGTAAGTGATGTTTTCTGGTTTATGTCACATAGTAAGAGCAGTGTGATGCCAGTATCTTTAATATGTGTTGACTGCAGATGGAGCTATCACCATGGAGACCCTTCGGGGGAACTTGCCCGAGCCAAAGAACAAGCAAGGAGTAGTAATGCGGCTGCTTTGAAGGCGGCCGAAGAGTTAAGAGCCGAGGAGGCCGCGCATGGCGAGAGCAAAGAGAAGGTGGCCAAGATGGCTGTAAAGTTAAAAGACATTGCCGACCATTGCCAGTTCCTTGAAGAAGAGAACCAAGCGAAGGCGACGGACCTCGAAAAGGCCACGATGGCGGCCAAAGACAGCCGCTCTGCCAGGAGGGCGAAGAAGGAAGAGCTGCATGAAGCCAGTGAAATTGTGGCTGGGAAGCCCTTTTTGCTGCGGAGGAAGTTTGGAGACCCACGATATGCCCCTCTGGATCGCTTGTGGAGTTCGGCAGACGCATATCTGGATTTGACGGCGAGTGCCGTCGATGCGGCCGAATACTTCCGAGATCAAACAGGTCGTGAAGTGGACAAGCTATTCTGGTCGCAGTTTAACGTTCTAGAGCGTCTGCTTCCACTAACTGATCAGCTTGCCGAATGGGCCGAACTCAATAGATTGTCCGGACTCGCCATGAGGTCCATCGTAGATCATCTATGGCCGGAAAAGCCGAAGCCGAACAGCTATTTCAGCTTAATGCAGCAGTTCCTTGGTGCGGTGCCGTGCATCAATGCGATGAAGAGGTCGGCGTGCATAGAAGGCTCACAGATGGCCCTTGCCCGTGTCAAAGCATACTGGGCGGAGATGGATGCTACCATTGTTGCGGCGCAGGGTTCGGCCATAGGCCGTGTGGCTGCCGAGTTCTTGAGGGTGCTCGTTTGATAAAGGCCCAGTGCTCGAAGAATATTATGTTTGAGTGACATGTATTCCCATTGTAAAAACAATGTTTTATTGAATTTGTAAAGGCTGTATTTATACTTGTGCCCAAAAGTATTGTGTTGCCTCCTGTGCGGCCGTTTATGTATACATGTATATAACCTGAAAGATTGCAGTCATCGGCTTCAGCCCCCACACATATAATGCAGGGGTGTTTGCAAAAGACGCGTATTCACACTTAATCCAACGTCTTGGTCCTAATAAGGAGGTGATAGCACAGCGAACTAGGCAACCGGACTATAATGCTTTAACACTTTCACTTAGCCAAAGGAGTTTGATAGTGGGGCTACTATATAGCCCCTGGTGGCTCCGCACTCACCCGAATTCGGGGAGCGTACATGCCTGGCCGGGAAATGGCCCTTCGTTAAGGCGGAGGAATTCTAAGATTCTGATAGGTCATCGAGTGGTTGACCAGTCTCGCGCTATATCATGACAGTCAGTTTTCGGCTTTCTCTACCGAGGTGCTCGTCCGGATGAACCAGGGCACAATCGCAGTAGTTCTCCTGGTGCCGCCTTAGCCGATAGAGCGGAACGTAAGGCAGCAAATTGTACTAAACAGTGCCCTTTGTAAGAAGGCCCTGGTGTCCACGTACGTGCATTATTCTGACGTGGCCACATGCCAAGATGTCAGCATCCTTCTCAATTGTACTGAGAATCTGAGGGATGTGTATCAACAAGAGATAGTAAAAAAGGTTGACGCAGGGTCTTAATATAAAAAGAATCGTTGGAACGGGTCCCTGCTGCACGTCTGCGACTGTGTCTCCATTGTGCCATATCCTGGACGGGTGTAGCATGATGGTCATCTGTAAAAGAGATGAACTTAGGTGAAAAGTTGTCATGCGAAAAGGTAGGTTTAAAGAAACCATGTACAATTCAAGATGAGTAAAGATTGCCACTTGTCTGCACGCGTTGAGCCCCTTGTATTTGTAATAGGGGTGTGGTCATCAAACCTGTATGAATTACATATAGCGGTGCTGTACTCGTCTAACCGTGTCCGTGGTCTTGACGACCTATCGAATGCTTTAGTTGGTGAGGCCGTTTTAGTGTGCGGCTGCCAAGGCAGCCGCACTCTCTTCAGCGCGCAGGGATCGCTCAATATTTCAATTTACTGTAATGATGCCACATGGACCGGGCATCTTAAGCGTGAGGGAAGCGTAATGCGGTATTGCATTAAAGCGAGCGAAAGCTTCGCGTCCAAGTAGTGCTTGATGGCCACTTTGGAATGGAGCGATGTGGAAGGTTAAATTTTCACTACGGAAGTTATCGGGGAAGCCGAATATAACCTCTAGTAGCAGGGAGCCCGTGCAATGAGCCCCTGGGCCTGACGTTACTCCTTTAAAGGTAGTATTGCTGTGGCAAATTTTTGTTGGGTCTATCCCCATTTTGCGGACTATGTCCTGATATATCAGGTTTAGACTGCTGCCACCATCCATCAGGACTCGTGTGAAGTGGTATCCGTCAATTATTGGATCTAATACCAAGGCAGCCCATCCCGCGCGCCGGATACTTGCCGGGTAATCCTGATGGTCGAAGGTGATCGGTTGAGACGACCAGTGGCAGAACTCTGTGGTGATAGGCCCTTGGGCATATTTATCTGGGAGTGC
Organism: Triticum monococcum; assembly: GCA_034509565.1. NCBI lineage: Eukaryota > Viridiplantae > Streptophyta > Magnoliopsida > Poales > Poaceae > Triticum > Triticum monococcum. The sequence continues at coordinate 54,778,808 of CM067845.1, read as the reverse complement.
CGCTTTGCTTCTCCCCTTTATCATGTGTAACACATTTACTGTTTTGACTTCTGGTGGAAATTTCTTCTGTTCCCCAGTGCTTTGCTTGCGAGGCTCATCCTCGTCTTCGCTTTGTGTATCCTGCCCCTTATGTTCGGCGTTGAGCTTGCCGAATTGCTTGAAGACCCAACATTCTCTGTGGGTGTGATTTGCAGGTTTATCGGGGTGCTATGGATCTGACATAGTTGGTCCAGAATTTTGTTTAGGCTGGACAGTTCATCTCTGGTGCCTTTAGAGGGCGGCTTTTGCTGACCTGGCCGAGAGCTTTTGAATCCAGTGTTTACCGCCGTGCTCTTCGGGCTGTCTTCTTTATTCCAACGCTTATTATTTTTGCTGTGTCGTGATTTCCCGTTTCCATCTCTAACTTCGGATGTACTTGGGTCACTGGTGCTGCATCGGGCTAGCCAGCTATCCTCGCCCACGCAAAAGCGGGTCATGAGGCTTGTTAATGCTGCCATTGTTCTCGGCTTTTCTTGGCCAAGGTGTCTGGCAAGCCATTCATCTCGGACGCTGTGCTTAAAGGCTGCCAAAGCTTCGGCGTCCGGACAGTCGACTATTTGGTTCTCTTTAGTAAGAAACCTATTCCAAAGCTTTTGGGCTGACTCTCCAGGCTGTTGAGTTATATGGCTTAAATCGTCCGCATCCGGAGGTCGGACATAAGTCCCTTGAAAATTCGCCCGAAAAGCGTCTTCGAGCTCTTCCCAGCTTCCAATGGAGCTTTTGGGGAGGCTTTTAAGCCAGTGCCGAGCTGGCCCTTTGAGCTTGAGGGGTAAGTACTTGATGGCATGGAGCTCTTCGAGCCATATGGATATGGAGGATATAGTCCTAAATCCAGACCCCAGGGTCTGTTGTTCCGTCATATGCCTATATGTTTACGGGTTTGGATCCCTCTGGAAATTCATGGTCCAGCACCTCATCGGTGAAACATAGGGGGTGTGCGGCACCCCTATAACTGGGTGTACCGTGGTGTACTGATGTTTGTTGTGTTGCATCATATGCTGGAGTGCGCTTGCGTGGTCCATAAATGGATCTGGTTGCACCGTCCTTTTGATGCGAGCCCTTGCGTGGATCACGTGTTGGATTATGTGCGGCGTTGTTCGCCACTCTATGTTGGCTGTGAGGTCGTCTATCCGGCCGGATGACCATTTTAATTTTTGGTTGCGGGGGATCTAAGGCCTCCTCATTGAATTCAGGTAGCAACTTCCGCTTTGGTGTTTATATGATCATTGTTTCTGCCGAGGTGGGATTTGGGGCAGCGCTTACGTCGCCGCTTTGACTGCTTCTCGAGGGGACAACTCTTTGTTTCGTCCTTCCGTTCCTCGTCGTCATTTTCTTTTGGTGTGCTCACCATGTATACGTCATGTGATGAAGTGGGCGTCCAGTGCCCTGTGGGCAATGGTTCCTGTTCATCTCCTGCATCGTCGTCCATACCGTCGATGTCTTTGGAGTCGAAGTCGAGCATGTCGGTTAAGTCATCGACAGTGGCTACTAAGTGGGTGGTGGGTGGGCGGCGAATTTCATCATCATCCGCATCAAAATCCTGCCGTACATAGTTCGGCCAGGATCCTCCTGACAAGGAGAGAGACCTTAATGAGTTCAGTATGTCGCCAAAGGGCGAGTGCTGAAAAATATCCACGGAGGTAAACTCCATGATCGGCGCCCAATCGGATTCGCTAGGAACGGGCGCAGGCGGTTCGGAGTCCATGGCCGGAGAAGGATCCGGCAGTTTGACAACACAGCTCTTGTGCAGGGTAAGGTCAATGTTCGGCTCGATCGCCGCTGAGGATAAGGCCTCCTTGGCGGGGTCCATCCACCCGTCCATGGACGGCGCAACTGGCTCCAAATTGAGGGTCGGAGCGACTGCCTGTGCGATCTCCTAAACACCGTCCGATGGTAGAGCTAAATCGTACTCATCGTGACCGTGTGACGCACAAGGCAGAAGCTCGAATCCGTCGAAGATCAAGTCTCCGCGGATATCGGCCGTGTAGTTTAAGATTCCAAACCTGACCTGGTGGCTAGGGGCACAACTTTCGATCTGCTCCAGATGGCCAAGCGAGTTGGCCCACAGTGCGAAGCCGCCGAACACAAAGATCTGTCCGGGGAGAAAAGTCTCACCCTGGACTACATCGCTATCGATGATCGTAGGAGCCATCAAGCCTAACGGCGATGACACAGTGGAACTCTCAATGAAAGCACCAATGTCGGTGTCAAAACCGGCGGATCTCGGGTAGGGGGTCCCGAAGTGTGCATCTAAGGCGGATGGTAACAGGAGGCAGGGGACACGATGTTTTACCCAGGTTCGGGCCCTCTTGATGGAGGTAAAACCCTCCGTCCTGCTTGATTTATTCTTGATGATGTGAGTATTACAAGAGTTGATCTACCACGAGATCGGAGAGGCTAAACCCTAAAAGCTAGCCTATGGTATGATTGTATGTTGTCCTACGGACTAAAACCCTCCGGTTTATATAGACACTGGAGGGGGCTAGGGTTACACAAGGTCGGTTACAAAGTAGGAGATATACATATTCGTATTTCCTAGCTTGCCCTCCACGCCAAGTAGAGTCCCATCCGGACACGAGACGAAGTCTTCAATCTTGTATCTTCATAGTCCAACAGTCCGGCCAAAGGATAGAGTCCGGCTGTCCGGAGACCCCCTAATCCCGGACTCCCTCAGCGATGCTAAATGCTGCGGAGGTAGAAATAAAAAATGAGCATCCAGTGTTGATGGTTAACAAAACCACTAGTTTTAAGAAAAAGGGTAAAGGGTAGAAGAAGGGGAACTTCAAGAAGAACGACAAACAAGTTGCTGCTCAGGAGAAGAAACCCAAGTCTGGACCTAAGCCTGAGACTGAGTGCTTCTACTGCAAACAGACTGGTTACTGGAAGCGGAACTGCCCCAAGTATTTGGCAGATAAGAAGGATGGCAAGGTGAACAAAGGTATATGTGATATACATGTTATTGATGTGTACCTTACTAGAGCTCGCAGTAGCACCTGTGTATTTGATACTGGTTTTGTTGCTAATATTTGCAACTCGAAACAGGTACCAGGGATTAAGTGAAGATTGGCTAAGGACGAGGTGACGATGCGCGTGGGAAATGGTTCCAAAGTCGATGTGATCGCCATCGGCACGCTACCTCTACATCTACCTTCGGGATTAGTTTTAGACCTAAATAATTGTTATTTGGTGCCAGTGTTAAGCATGAACATTATATCTGGATCTTGTTTGATGCGAGACGGTTATTCATTTAAATCTGAGAATAATGGTTGTTCTATTTATATGAGTAATATCTTTTATGGTCATGCACCCTTGAAGAGTGGTCTATTTTTGTTAAATCTTGATAGTAGTGATACACATATTCATAATGTTGAAGCCAAAAGATGTAGAGTTGATAATGATAGTGCAACTTATTTGTGGCACTGCCATTTGGATCATATTGGTATAAAGTGCATGAAGAAACTCCATACTGATGGACTTTTGGAATCACTTGACTATGAATCACTTGGTACTTGCGAACCGTGCCTTCTGGGCAAGATGACAAAAATGCCGTTCTCCGGAACTATGAAGCGAGCACCAGATTTGTTGGAAATCATACATACTGATGTATGTGGTTCGATGAATATTGAGGCTCGCGGCGGTATCGTTATTTTCTCACCTTCACAGATGATTTGAGCAGATATGGGTATATCTACTTAATGAAACATAAGTCTGAAACATTTGAAAAGTTCAAAGAATTTTAGAGTGAAGTGGAAAATCATCATAACAAGAAAATAAAGTTTCTATGATCTGATCGTGGAGGAGAATATTTGAGTTATGAGTTTGGCCTACATTTGAAACAATGTGGAATAGTTTCGCAACTCACGCCACCCGGAACACCACAGCGTAATGGTGTGTCCGAACGTCGTAATCATACTTTACTAGATATGGTGCGATCTATGATGTCTCTTACTGATTTACCGCTATCGTTTTGGGGTTATGCTTTAGAGACGACTACATTCACGTTAAATAGAGCACCATCAAAATCCATTGAGACGATGCCTTATGAACTATGGTTTGGCAAGAAACCAAAGTTGTCATTTCTTAAAGTTTGGGGCTGCGATGCTTATGTGAAAAAACTTCAACCTGATAAGCTCTAACCCAAATCGGAGAAATGTGTCTTCATAGGATACCCAAAGGAAACTATTGGGTACACCTTCTATCACAGATCCGAAGGCAAGACATTCGTTGCTAAGAATGGATCCTTTCTAGAGAAGGAGTTTCTCTCGAAAGAAGTGAGTGGGAGGAAAGTAGAACTTGATGAGGTAATTGTACCTGCTCCCTTATTGGAAAGTAGTACATCACAGAAATCAGTTTCTGTGACACCTACACCAATTGGTGAGGAATTTAATGATGATGATCATGAAATTTCAGATCAAGTTACTACTGAGCCTCATAGGTCAACCAGAGTAAGATCCGCACCAGAGTGGTACGGTAATCTTGTTCTGGAAATCATGCTACTAGATCATGATGAACCTAAGAACTATGAAGAAGCGATGGTGAGCCCAGATTCCGCAAAATGGCTTGAGGCCATGAAATCTGAGATGGGATCCATGTATGAGAACAAAGTGTGGACTTTGGTTGACTTGCCCGATGATCGGCAAGCCATCGAAAATAAATGGATCTTCAAGAAGAAGACAAACGCTGACGGTAATGTTACTGTCTACAAAGCTCGACTTGTTGCGAAAGGTTTTCGACAAGTTCAAGGAGTTGACTACGATGAGACCTTCTCACCTGTAGCGATGCTTAAGTCCGTCCGAATCATGTTAGCAATTGCCGCGTTTTATGATTATGAAATTTGGCAAATGGATGTAAAGACTGCATTCCTGAATGAATTTCTGGAAGAAGAGTTGTATATGATGCAACCTGAAGGTTTTATCGATCCAAAGGGAGCTAACAAAGTGTGCAAGCTCCAATGATCCATTTATGGACTGGTGCAAGCCTCTCGGAGTTGGAATATACGCTTTGATAGTGTGATCAAAGCATATGGATTTATACAGACTTTTGGAGAAGCCTGTATTTACAGGAAAGTGACTGGGAGCTCTGTAGCATTTATGATATTATATGTAGATGACATATTGTTGATCAGAAATGATACTGAATTTCTGAATAGCATAAAAGTATTCTTGAATAAGAGTCTTTCAATGAAAGACCTCGGTGAAGCTGCTTATATATTGGGCATCAAGATCTATAGAGATAGATCAAGACGCTTAATTGGACTTTCACAAAGCACATACCTTGATAAAGTTTTGAAGAAGTTCAAAATGGATCAAGCTAAGAAAGGGTTCTTGCCTGTATTACAAGGTGTGAAGTTGAGTAAGACTCAATGCCCGCCCATTGCAGAAGATAGAGAGATAATGAAAAGTGTTCCCTATGCTTCAGCCATAGGCTCTATCATGTATGCAATGTTGTGTACCAGACCTGATGTGTGCCTTGCCATTAGTCTAGCAGGGAGGTACCAAAGTAATCCAGGAGTGGATCGATCACTGGATAGCGGTCAAGAACATCCTGAAGTACCTGAAAAGGACCAAGGATATGTTTCTTGTTTATGGAGGTGACAAAGAGCTCATCGTAAATGGTTACGTTGATGCAAGCTTTGACACTGATCCGAACGATTCTAAATCGCAAAAGGGATACATGTTTATATTAAACGGTTGAGCTGTCAGTTGGAGCAGTTCTAAACAGAGCGTCATGGCGGGATCTACATGTGAAGCGGAGTACATTGCTGCTTCGGAAGTGATACGTCTCCGACGTATCTACTTTTCCAAACAATTTTGCCCTTATTTTGGACTCTAACTTGCATGATTTGAATGGAACTAACCCGGACTGACACTATTTTCAGCAGAATTGCTATGGTGTTATTTATGTGCAGAAACAAAAGTTCTCGGAATGACCTGAAACTTCATGGAACATCTATTCAGAAATAATAAAAAATCCTTGCAAAAGATGAAGACCAGGGGCCCACCATCTGTCCACGAGGGTGGGGGCGCGCCTGCCCACCTAGGGCGCGCCCCCTACCTCATGGGCCCCCTGGAGCTCCTCCGACCTCAACCCCATCTCTATATATTTGGTTTCGGGGAGAAAAAAATTAGAGAGAAGGATTCATCGCGTTTTACGATACGGAGTCGCCGCCAAGCCCTAAAACCTCTCGGGAGGGCTGATCTAGAGTCCATTCGGGGCTCCGAAGAGGGGAATCCATCGCCATCGTCATCATCAACCATCCTCCATCACCAATTTCATGATGCTCATCGCCGTGCGTGAGTAATTCCATCGTAGGCTTGCTGGATGGTGACGGGTTGGATGAGATCTATCATGTAATCGAAATAGTTTTGTTAGGGTTTGATCCCTAGTATCCACTATGTTCTGAGATTGATGTTGCTATGACTTTGCTATGCTTAATGCTTATCACTAGGGCCCGAGTGCCATGATTTCAGATCTGAACATATTATGTTTTCATCAATATATGAGAGTTCTTGATCCTATATTGCAAGTCTATAGTCACCTATTATGTGTTATGATCCATTAACCCCGAAGTGACAATAATTGGGATACTTACCGGTGATGACCGTAGTTTGAGGAGTTCATGTATTCACTATGTGTTAATGCTTTGGTCCGGTACTCTATTAAAAGGAGGCCTTAGTATCCCATAGTTTCCATTAGGACCCCGCTGCCATGGGAGGGTAGGACAAAAGATGTCATGCAAGTTCTTTTCCATAAGCACACATGACTATATTCGGAATACATGCCTACATTACATTGATGAACTAGAGCTAGTTCTGTGTCACCCTATGTTATGATTGTTACATGATGAATCACATCCGGCATAATTCTCCATCACTGATCCATTGCCTACAAGCTTTTCATATATTGTTCTTCGCTTATTTACTTTTCTGTTGCTATTGCTATCGTCAGTACAAAATACCAAAAACATTACTTTTGCTATCATTACCTTTTGCTACCGTTACCACTACTATCATATTACTTTGCTACTAAACACTTTGCTGCAGATATTAAGTTTCCAGGTGTGGTTGAATTGATAACTCAGCTGCCAATACTTGAGAATATTCTTTGGCTCCCCTTGTGTCGAATCAATAAATTTGGGTTGAATACTCTACCCTCGAAAACTGTTGCGATCCCCTATACTTGTGGGTTATCAGGAAGCAGCGAATTAAGGAGTCTGGATGAAGGAGTTCATATCTGATCTAGGTGTCATACCTAGTGCATCAGGGCCAATGAAAATCTTTTGTGACAATACTAGTGCAATTGCCTTGGCAAAGGAATCCAGATTTCACAAGAGAACGAAGCACATCAAGAGAAGCTTCAACTCCACCCGGGATCAAGTCCAGGTGGGAGACATAGAGATTTGCAAGATACATATGGATCTAAATGTTGCAGACCCGTTGACTAAGCCTCTTCCACGAGCAAAACATGATCAACACCAAGGCTCCATGGGTGTTAGAATCATTACTGTGTAATCTAGATTATTGACTCTAGTGCAAGTGGGAGACTGAAGGAAATATGCCCTAGAGGCAATAATAAAGTTATTATTTATTTCCTTATTTCATGATAAATGTTTATTATCCATGCTAGAATTGTATTAACCGGAAACATAATACATGTGCGAATACATAGACAAACATAGTGTCACTAGTGTGCCTCTACTTGACTAGCTCATTGATCAAAGATGGTTAAGTTTCCTAACCATAGACATGAGTTGTGATTTGATCAATGAGATCACATCATTAGGAGAATGATGTGATTGACTTGACCCATTCCGTTAGCTTAGCACTTGATCATTTTTGTTTACTGCTATTGCTTTCTTCATGACTTATACATGCTATTATGACTATGAGATTATGCAACTCCCGAATACCGGAGGAACACTTTGTGTGCTACCAAACGTCACAACGTAACTGGGTGATTATAAAGGTGCTCTACAGGTGTCTCCAATCGTACTTGTTGAGTTGGCATAGATGAAGATTAGGATTTGTCACTCCGATTGTCGGAGAGGTATCTCTGGGCCCTCATGGTAATACACATCACTATAAGCCTTGCAAGCATTGTAACTAGTGAGTTAGTTACGGGATGATGTATTACGGAACGAGTAAATAGACTTGCTGGCAATGAGATTGAACTAGGTATTGAGATACCGACGATCGAATCTCAGGCAAGTAACATACCGATGACAAAGAGAACAACGTATAGTGTTATGCGGTTTGACCAATAAAGATCTTCGTAGAATATGTAGGAACCAATATTAGCATCCAGGTTCTGCTATTGGTTATTGACCGGAGACATGTCTCGGTCATGTCTACATAGTTCTCGAACCCGTAGGGTCCGCACGCTTAAAGTTCTGTGATGATCGGTTTTATGAGTTTATATGTTTTGATGTACCGAAGGTAGTTCGGAGTCCCGGATATGATCACGGACATGACGAGGAGTCTTGAAATGGTCGAGACATAAAGATTGATATATTGGAAGCCTACATTTGGACATCAGAAGAGTTCCGGGTAAAATTAGGATCTTACCGGAGTACCGGAGGGGTTATCGGAACCCCCCGGGGGCTAATGGGCCTTGTTGGGCCATAAGGGAAAGAGAGAGGGGCCGGCCTAGGGCAGGCAGCGCGCCCCCTCCCTCTGGTCTGAATTGGACTAGGAGAGGGGGGGGCGCCCCCCTTTCCTTCTCTTTCTTCCCCTTCCTTTCCCCCTCCTAGTAGGAGTAGGAAAGGGAGGAATCCTACTCCTACTAGGAGGAGGATTCCTCCTTGTGGCGCAACAACAAGGGCCGGCCGGCCTCCCCCTTGCTCCTTTATATACAGGGGTAGGGGGCACCTCTAGACACACAAGTTGATCAAAAAGATCTCTCCCAGCCGTGTGCGGTGCCCCCCTCCACCATAATCCACCTCCGTCGTACTGTAGCGGTGTTTAGGAGAAGCCCTACTGCGGTAGCTTCATCAACATCATCACCATGCCGTCGTGCTGACGAAACTCTTCCGCGAGCTCTACTGGATCGTGAGTTTGCGGGATGTCACCGAGCTGAACGTGTGCTGAATGCGGAGGTGCCGTACGTTCGGTACTGAAGATCGGTCGATCGTGAAGACGTACGACTACATCAACCACGTTGTCATAACGCTTCCGCTTAACGGTCTACGAGGGTACGTGGACGACACTCTCCCCTCTCGTTGCTATGCATCACTGATATGTCTCCAACGTATCTATAATTTTTGATTGCTCCATGCTATATTATCTACTGTTTTGGACATTATTGGGCTTTATTATCCACTTTTATATTATTTTTGGGACTAACCTATTAACCGGAGGCCCAACCCAGAATTGCAGTTTTTTTGCCTGTTTTAGGGTTTCGAAGAAAAGGAATATCAAACGGAGTCCAAACGGAATGAAACCTCCGGGAACATGATTTTCTCAACAAACAAGAACCGGGAGACTTGGACCCTACGTCAAGAAAGAAAAGAGGAGGCCACGAGGAAGGGGGCGCGTCTACCCCCTAGGCGCGCCCTCCACCCTCGTGGGCCCCCTGTTGCTCCACCGACGTACTCCTTCCTCCTATATATACCTACGTACCCCCAAACGATCAGATACGGAGCCAAAACCCTAATTCCACTGCCGCAACTTTCTGTATCCACGAGATCCCATCTTGGGGCCTGTTCCGGAGCTCCGCCGGAGGGGGCATCGATCACGGAGGGCTTCTACATCAACACCATAGCCTCACCGATGAAGTGTGAGTAGTTTACCTCAGACCTACGGGTCCATAGTTAGTAGCTTGATGGCTTCTTCTCTCTTTTTGGATCTCAATACAATGTTCTCCCCCTCTCTTGTGGAGAACTATTCGATGTTCTTTTTGCGGTGTGTTTGTTGAGACCGATGAATTGTGGGTTTTTATGATCAAGTCTATCTATGAATAATATTTGAATATTCTCTGAATTCTTTTATGTATGATTGGTTATCTTTGCAAGTCTCTTCGGATTATCAGTTTGGTTTGGCCTACTAGATTGATCTTTCTTGCAATGGGAGAAGTGCTTAGCTAACTTTTTTCGTCGTCTGTTAGCAAAGGAAAAACGTTTCTGCAGAATTACGTGCGTGGGCCGCGCGAGCTATGGCCCAGTAAAGTCAGCCCAGTTTTCCCTGCTCGTGCAGCAATAAAAAAAATCATATTTCCCGCATAATGTGACACATAGTTCAGTTACGCACAGGGCGCCCAAGACTCGGCGGCCCATTTCTGTCTGTGTTCTGTTCCAATATTTCTTTTTCTGTTCCTTTCTCTTTGTAGTTCCTGTTTATTTTTTATTTTCCCATTCTATGTCTACTTTTCACTTTTTTCTGAAATTCGAAATTTTCAAAAAATGTATGCAATTTCAATTTTAGTCAAAATTTCGTAAAATGTTACGAATTAAAAAAATGTGTTGCTATTCTATAAAATGTTTGGATTTCTTTTTTCATGCCAATAATTGTTTAAAATTTAAAAAATATTCCCATTCTTCTACAAAAATGTTCTTATTTAAAAAACAAGATTTAAAAAAATCATTTGACAAATGTTCCAAATTCGAAAAATATTTTGTTTTAGCGATATGTGCAAAAATTCAAAATAATGTTTGCATTGAAGAAACACATGTTTCAAAATTCTTCCGAATTTTCAAAACATATTCCCATTTTAAAAAATTGTTCACAACTTAAAAAATAATCATATTCTTTTGTAAAGGTTCGTGTTTTCAGAAATTTATGGGAACTTCCGGAAATGTTCCGTTCAAATTTTTTTGATCTATCTTTGTCTTAAAATCTATGGAATTTTCAAAAAATAATCGTAATTTGGAAGATTTTTCACGTTGCCAATTATATTAGGTAATTCATGTTATGAATCCCAAAATTGTGTTCATTATAAAAACTGTTTACAATTTTAATTTTTTTCATTCCGAATTTTAAAAATTACTCCAATTTTTTGAAAAAAATATTTGTGTTTTTACCAAATTTGTTGAAGATTTAAAAAATGTTACAAATTTTAAAATTATTCTTCCTTTAGTGATATGTTGAGAAAATTGAAAATGTTTTTGCATTAAAAAACACAATTTCTAAATTTCTTCTGTATGTTCAAAATATGTTCCCATTTTCCAAAATTGTAAACAAATTAAGAAATATCATACTTTATAAAACCTTCATGCTTTTAAGAAATGTTTGTGAATTTCAACAAATGTTCCGTTCAAAATTTTTTTAGTGTTTTTTAAAATATATGGAATTTTCAATTTTTTTTTCCTAATTTGGAAAATTGTTCATGTTGCCAAGTATATTTGGCAGTTGATAGTAATCAATGTCTGAAAAGATTAATAAATAAATAAAAATGTTTTGAAGCGGACGTTGCATTATATTCTTTAATGTTCATGCTGACCATTGGTTAGTAGGACGTGTTTGTTTTTGTGGCTAGCAATATGTGGTCGGGTCTTTAAGGTCGTGAGTTCGATCACTCCCATCCTGGGCCTGCTCCGCATCTGGCACATCGAGCTAAGTTGGCTTGTTCAGAATAAGGGGCGCCATAAATTGTTAACGATGATAGCTTCCATATGCCAATAAAAAAAGAATATGCAGGTTAATTGTGATTCAAAGAAATTAAGGGCATGTGCCAATACAACAGAATCTATTGGTTTGGCTCTAATTAAAGGGTGTCATGCTGAACTAGAGAATACGGTCATGTGGGGATCTTGATTCATTCTTATATTGAGCTAGAGGCATGTAATTTTATTATCCCGTTGCAACGAACGGGCATGTGTGCTAGTGAATAATATTTGAATATTCTCTGCATTCTTTTATGTATGATTGGTTATCTTTGCAAGTCTCTTCGAATTATCAGTTTGGTTTGGCCTACTAGATTGATCTTTCCTGCAATGGGAGAAGTGCTTAGCTTTGGGTCCAATCTTGCGGTGTCCTTTCCCAGTGACAGTAGGGGCAGCAAGGCACATATTGTATTGTTGCCATCGAGGATAACAAGATGCGGTTTTCATCATATTGCATGAGTTTATCCCTCTACATCATGTCATCTTGCTTAAGGCGTTACTCTGTTTCCATTAACTTAATACTCTAGATGCATGCTGGATAGCGGTCGATGAGTGGAGTAATAGTAGTAGATGCAGGCAGGAGTCGGTCTACTTGTCTCGGACGTGATGCCTATATACATGATCATGCCTAGATATTCTCATAACTATGCTCAATTCTGTCAATTGCTCAACAGTAATTTGTTCACCTACCATAGAATACTTATGCTCTTGAGAGAAGCCACTAGTGAAACCTATGGCCCCTGGGTCTATCTTTATCATATTGATCTCCTACTACTTAGTTATTTCCTTTGATATTTACTTTGCCTTTATTTTACTTTGCATCTTTATCATAAAAATACCAAAAATATTATCTTATCATATCTATCAGATCTCACTCTCGTAAGTGGCCTTATAGGGATTGACAACCCCTATTTGCGTTGGTTGCGAGGATTTATTTGTTTTGTGCAGGTACGAGGGACTCGCGCGTAGCCTCCTACTGGATTGATACCTTGGTTCTCAAAAATTGAGGGAAATACTTATGCTACTTTGCTGCATCATCCCTTCCTCTTCGGGGAAAACCAACGCAAGTGCTCAAGAGGTAGCAAGAAGGATTTCTGGCGTCGTTGCCGGGGAGGTCTATGCAAAAGTCAACATACCAAGTACCCATCACATACCCTTATCTCCCGCATTACATTATTTGCCATTTGCCTCTCGTTTTCCTCTCCCCCACTTCACCCATGCCGTTTTATTCGCCCCCTCTCTCTATCCTCCCTGTCTATTTGCCTCTTTTTGCCTGCTTGCTTTTTGTTTGCTTGTGTGTTAGTTTGCTTGCTTGCCTCTATGGCTCTACCTAAATTTGGTGATCTCCATGTTAAAAGGCTAGAAGAGATCGAAAGCAATGTTAGGAGTTTTATGGTCTTGCAATTTGAACATAATAGTTTCTTCAGAAACAAGCTTAAAGAACAGAAAAGTTTCATGAGTTTTATGAATAAAGAGCTTGATGATATGTCTAAAGAATTCGATGGTTTAAGATCCCAAATTGCTCATCTTGAGAAATTAACTGCTGAAATTTCGGATAGGCAGGCTACCTTAGTTAATAAGATGGCCGCTAAACCGGATATCTATGAAAATAAAGATGAAGATCTAAAAGTTATTGATGTGTCCCCTATTAAATCTTTGTTTTACAATATGAATCTTGATAATGATGGGACTATATATGATCCACCTTTACCTAGAAGGCGTTCTAAGAATTCAGAATTTGTTGATCTTGATGCTAAATTTGATAAAAGTGGGATTGAAGAAATTAAAACCCCAGATGTTGCTAAACCCACTATTATGGATTTCCAGGAATTTAATTATGAAAATTGCTCTTTGATTGATTGTATTTCCTTGTTACAATCCATGCTAAATTCTCCTCACGCTTATAGTCAAAATAAAGCGTTTACTAAACATATCATTGATGCCTTGATGCAATCTTATGAAGAAAAACTTGAATTGGAAGTATCTATCCCTAGAAAACTTTATGATGAGTGGGAACCAACTATTAAAATTAAAATTAAATATCATGAATGCTATGCTTTATGTGATTTGGGTGCTAGTGTTTCCATGACTCCAAAGACTTTGTGTGATTTGTTAGGTTTCCGTGATTTTGATGATTGCTCTCTAAACTTGCACCTTGCGGATTCCACTATTAAGAAACCTATGGCAAGAATTAATGATATTCTTATTGTTGCAAATAGGAATTATGTTCCCGTAGATTTTATTGTTCTTGACATAGATTGCAATCCTTCATGTCCTATTATTCTTGGTAGACCTTTCCTTAGAATGATTGGTGCAATTATTGATATGAAGGAAGGAAATATTAGATTCCAATTTCCATTAAGGAAAGGCATGGAACACTTTGCTAGAAATAAAATTAAATTACCTTATGAATCTATTATGAGAGCCACTTATGGATTGCCTACCAAAGATGGCAATACCTAGATCTATTCTTGCTTGTTATGCCTAGCTAGGGGCGTTAAACGATAGCGCTTGTTGGGAGGCAACCCAATTTTATTTTTATTCCTTATTTTTGCTCCTGTTTAGTAATAAATAATTTATCTAGCCTCTGTTTTGGTTGTGTTTTTTGTGTTTAATTAGTTTTTGTGCCAAGTAGAACCGTTGGGAAGACTTGGGGAAAGTCTTGTTGAACTTGCTGTAAAAAACAGAAACTTTAGAGCTCACGAGAACTGCTGCCATTTTTATTTGGGAAGTGATGTTTAGTTAATTATTTTTTCAGATGATTAATAGATAAATTCCTCACGTCCAGAAATTTATTTTAGAACTTTTGGGGTTCCAGATCTTGCGCTAGATACCGATTACTATAGACTGTTCTGTTTTTGACAGATTCCATTTTTCGTGTGTTGTTTGCTTATTTTGATGAATCTATGGCTAGTAAAATAGTTTATAAACCACAGAGAAGTTGTAATACAGTAGGTATAACACCAATATAAATAAAGAGTGAGTTCATTACAGTACCTTGAAGTGGTATTTTATTTTCTTTCGCTAACGGAGCTCATGAGATTTTCTACTTTAAGTTTTGTGTTGTGAAGTTTTCAAGTTTTGGGTAAAGATTTGATGGATTATGGAACAAGGAGTGGTAAGAGCCTAAGCTTGGGGATGCCCATGACACCCCAATATAATCTAAGGACACCTAAAAGCCAAAGCTTGGGGATGCCCCGGAAGGCATCCCCTCTTTCGTCTACTTCTATCGGTAACTTTACTTGGAGCTATATTTTTATTCGCCACATGATATGTGTTTTGCTTGGAGCGTATTGTATGATTTGAGTCTTTATTTTTTTAGTTTACCACAATCATCCTTGCTGTACACACCTTTTGAGAGAGCCATACATGATTTGGAATTTGTTAGAATACTCTATGTGCTTCGCTTATATCTTTTGAGTTATATAGTTTTGCTCTAGTGCTTCACTTATATCTTTTAGAGCACGGTGGTGGATTTGTTTTATAGAAACTATTGATCTCTCATGCTTCACTTAGATTATTTTGAGAGTCTTCAATAGCATGGTAATTTTCTTAAAATCCTAATATGCTTGGTATACAAGATTAATAATAAAACTTTCTTATGAGTGTGTTGAATACTATGAGAAGTTTGATGCTTGATAATTGTTTTGAGATATAAAGATGGTGATATTAAAGTTGTGCTAGTAGAGTAATTGTGAATTTGAAGAATACTTGTGTTCAAGTTTGTGATTCCCGTAGCATGCACGTATGGTGAACCGTTATGTGATGAAGTCGGAGCATGATTTATTTTTTGATTGTCTTCCTTATGAGTGGCGGTCGGGGACGAGCGATGGTCTTTTCCTACCAATCTATCCCCCTAGGAGCATGCACGTAATACTTTGCTTTGATAACTTGTATATTTTTGCAATAAGTATATGAGTTCTTTATGACTAATGTTGAGTCCATGGATTATACACACTCTCACCCTTCCACCTTTGCTAGCCTCTCTAATACCGCACACCTTTCGCCGGTATCATACACCCACCATATACCTTCCTCAAAACAGCCACCATACCTACCTATTATGTCATTTCCATAGCCATTCCGAGATATATTGCCATGCAACTTTCCACCGTTCCGTTTATTATGACACACTCCATCATTGTCATATTGCTTAGCATGATCATGTAGTCGACATCGTATTTGTGGCAAAGCCACCATTCATAATTCTTTCATACATGTCACTCATGAGTCATTGCATATCCCGGTACACCGCCGGAGGCATTCATATAGAGTCATATTTTGTTCTAAGTATCGAGTTGTAATTGTTGAGTTGTAAGAAAAATAAAAGTGTGATGATCATCATTATTAGAGCATTGTCCCAGTGAGGAAAGGATGATGGAGACTATGATTCCCCCCACAAGTCGCGATGAGATTCCGGACGAAAAAAATGAAAAGGCCCAAATAAAAAAATATGTGAGAAAAAGAGAGAAGGGACAATGTTACTATCCTTTTACCACACTTGTGCTTCAAAGTAGCACCATGATCTTCATAGTAGATAGTATCTCATGTTATCACTTTCATATACTAGTGGGACTCTTTCATTATAGAACTTGGCTTGTATATTCCAATGATGGGCTTCCTCAAATTGCCCTAGGTCTTCATGAGCAAGCAAGTTGGATGCACACCCACTTAGTTTCTTTTTTGAGCTTTCATATACTTATAGCTCTAGTGCATCCGTTGCATGGCAATCCCTACTCACTCACATTGATATCTATTGATGGGCATCTCCATAGCCCATTGATACGCTGTGAGACTATCTTCTCCCTTTTTGTCTTCTCCACAACCACCACTCTATTCGACCTATAGTGCTATCTCCATGGCTCACGCTCATGTATTGCGTGAAAATTGAAAAAGTTTTGAGAATTCAGAAGTATGAAACAATTGCTTGGCTTGTCATCGGGGTTGTGCATGATTTAAATATTTTGTGTGGTGAAGATAGAGCATAGCCAGACTATATGATTTTGTAGGGATAACTTTCTTTGGCCATGTTATTTTGAGAAGACATAATTGCTTTGTTAGTACGCTTGAAGTATTATTATTTTTATGTCAATATGAACTTTTGTCTTGAATCTTTCGGAGCTGAATATTCATACCACAATTAAGAAGAATTACATTAAAATTATGCCAAGTAGCACTCCGCATCAAAATTTCTATTTTTATCATTTACCTACTCGAGGACGAGCAGGAATTAAGCTTGGGGATGCTTGATACGTCTCCAACATATCTATAATTTTTGATTGCTCCATGCTATATTATCTACTATTTTGGACATTATTGGGCTTTATTATCCACTTTTATATTATTTTTGGGACTAACCTATTAACCGGAGGCCCAGCCCAGAATTGCTGTTTTTTGCCTGTTTTAGGGTTTCGAAGAAAAGGAATATCAAACGGAGTCCAAACGGAATGAAACCTTCGGGAACGTGATTTTCTCAACGAACAAGACCCGGGAGACTTGGACCCTACGTCAAGAAAGAAAACAGGAGGCCATGAGGTAGGGGGCGCGCCTACCCCCCAGGCGCGCCCTCCACCCTCGTGGCCCCCCTGTTGCTCCACCAACGTACTCCTTCCTCCTATATATACCTACGTACCCCCAAACGATCAGATATGGAGCAAAAACCCTAATTCCACCGCCGCAACTTTCTGTATCCACGAGATCCCATCTTGGGGCCTGTTCCGGAGCTCCGCCGGAGGGGGCATCGATCACGGAGGGCTTCTACATTAACACCATAGCCTCTTCGATGAAGTGTGAGTAGTTTACCTCAGACCTACGTGTCCATAGTTAGTAGCTTGATGGCTTCTTCTCTCTTTTTGGACCTCAATACAATGTTCTCCCCCTCTCTTGTGGAGAACTATTCGATGTAATCTTCTTTTTGCGGTGTGTTTGTTGAGACTGATGAATTGTGGGTTTTTATGATCAAGTCTATCTATGAATAATATTTGAATATTCTCTGAAGTCTTTTATGTATGATTGGTTATCTTTGCAAGTCTCTTCGAATTATCAGTTTGGTTTGGCCTACTAGATTGATCTTTCTTGCAATGGGAGAAGTGCTTAGCTTTGGGTTCAATCTTGCAGTGTCCTTTCCCAGTGACAGTAGGGGCAGCAAGGCACGTATTGTATTGTTGCCATCGAGGATAACAAGATGGGGTTTTCTTCATATTGCATGAGTCTATCCCTCTACATCATGTCATCTTGCTTAAGGCGTTACTCTGTTTTTAACTTAATACTCTAGATGCATGCTGGATAGCGGTCGATGAGTGGAGTAATAGTAGTAGATGCAGGCATGAGTCGGTCTACTTGTCTCGGACGTGATGCCTATATACATCATCATACCTAGATATTCTCATAACTATGCTCAATTTTGTCAATTGCTCAACAGTAATTTGTTCACCCACCGTAGAATACTTATGCTCTTGAGAGAAGCCACTAGTGAAACCTATGGCCCCCGGGTCTATCTTTATCATATTGATCTCCTACTACTTAGTTATTTCCTTTGCTATTTACTCTGCCTTTATTTTACTTTTCATCTTTATCATAAAAATACCAAAAACATTATCTTATCATATCTATCAGATCTCACTCTCGTAAGTGGCCTTATAGGGATTGACAACCCCTATTTGCGTTGGTTGCGAGGATTTATTTGTTTTGTGCAGGTACGAGGGACTCGCGCGTAGCCTCCTACTGGATTGATACCTTGGTTCTCAGAAACTGAGGGAAATACTGACGCTACTTTACTGCATCATCCCTTCCTCTTCAGTGAAAACCAACATAGTGCTCAAGAGGTAGCAATCACCATGATCCTGCGTGGGCGTAGGATTTTTTTTGAAATTACTACGTTCCCCAACAACATGTGTGACCAAAGTATCGATCACTACGTGCATCCGCCCTGCTGACACGAAGTGGGAGGTTGTGGGCCAAGCATCCTAGCTAGGTACGACATTATGTCATTATAGATATATCCAAGGGTGCTTTCGGGTTTGCGAGGCAGGTGCCACCAAAGTTATGCATTGTGTATTTAAAGTTTTAAACATCCCCAATATTCCTACATATATTTGGCCACTTCCAGGTGGTTATTGACTTTTGGCCCTTCTCATCGATCTTCAACGACGCGCCCAACCATGGGCCCGTGCGGTCAAAGTTGTGCATTGGAATTTTGAACATCACAGACCACCCTTTTCACTCATATATATTTGGGCCACATGCTGGTGTGGCTCTCTTCTAACCCTCTCTAACATTTTTTTGTTGCAAAGACTCTGATGATGCTCAACGGACACGGGTATAATATCTTAACCGTGTGCGACACAAGTGCGCTATGAATCACCATGCCTGCGCAAGCGCGAGCAAAGGTGGAGGTACTTGCTCAACCGTGTGCGATGCAAGTGCGCTGTAAAATCACCACGACCGCACAAGCGTGAGCAAAGGGTGGGGGTACTGTCTTAACCGTGTGCGATGCAAGTGCGCTGTAAAATCACCAGCTGTGCAAGCTAAAGGCAGGTAAGTTTATTTAGAAATTAGGACGGACCGTGTGCGATAGACCAGCTAGCTAGAAATATAAAAACAAACTACCCGCCTTGAGCGTTGCAAAAATCAGTGGTTCCACCACTTTTCCTTATTGTCATACACGCATATTGTTATTGGACCGTGCGCGATCTTGGGCACTCCCGCCTCGCATCAATTCCTTTACCCAAAATTTAGTAGCCGCCATACTTCAACCATCGCCCACACTCCTCCAGCACCGACCTTATAGTAAAATTGCAGTAGCCGAGGCATTTGAACCTTCGCCCTCCCTCGTCCACCACCATCTCCACCTACCATTATTAAAATTTTCAGTAGCCGCGGTGTATCCTCAAACACCCCCCTCCACAGCCCGCCACCCGCCCCCTCCCCCCCTCAAACCCTAGCTCGCGGCCACCGCCGGCGCTGCTGGCACCGCCGCCAACCCCGGTCGGTCTGCCCGTTCCTCCTAGCTTAGATAATAAAATTCAGGTTACCTAGCGATTCCCATACCGTCGCCCCACTCTCCTGAGTTATTAGATGAGGCATGCGGTGTCCCTACCCGCCAGATCCACATCCCCTGTTCCAGAATGTCGCAGCGTAAGGTCGACCACGTATCCCGGGGAGCCCGACGAGCGTTCGGCCAAGAAGAGGTTTATCATGGCCTCTCCGGCGGACGTTGGCGAGGTGGCCGCCGTTCGCCCCGACCTATCGATCCCAGAGCAACACGTCGTCGTGGAAGCCGGCGAAGACGTTGACTACGTTGCCATGCCGAAGGCTTCATGTCAGCGGGCTAGCATATTACTGTATCTCGGGAAAGCTGGCTACGACATCAAGGTTGTCCACAGTGATGGTTTCACGCAGGCCATGTCACAGGTTAAGTGGTCCATCCCCAACCACTCTAGTTCAACCGCCGTCGATCTCTTCGACGACCCTGCCACTGATCTCCTCCGCCAAGCGGTCAAGGATTTGTGATCTTTATGCGCCATCGAGCCCATTTTGTCATTTCTGAAGGACACATTCTACGATAGAGGCTTGGGATCCTCAATTGCCAAGTCAGATCTCATCGACCACGACCACGACCACGAGGAGGGCACCCACGAAGGTTCTTCCAAGGTGAAACAACCCATCTGTGACATCATAGAGCACACCATGGGTCTATGCTCTTCCAACTGGAAGGATCCTGTCCATGAAATGTGAGGCAACATCCTATTAGCAAATCTTACCTTTTCTAGCTTGCCAGCCCGTACCCTATGTTGTAGTAGCATTTGCCATGCGGTGCTTTAACTTTGCCGTGTTTAATTATTTCAGTTATGCAAAAATGTATTGTTCAATAGGTCTATGTGATGTTTAAGTATGAATTGTCCACTTCAGTTTCATGAATGGCTATATTTGGTTGTTTATAGTGTAGTGATTAGATGCCTTGTTTATCTGTATTTGGATGTTAGGTTGGTTGGAGTGAGCATTTTTCCAGTTATCGAGCAAATGCCTTGTTTATATGTATTTGGTTCTTAGTTTGGTTGCAGTGAGCATTTATCCAGTTATCAAGCAGATGCCTTGTTTATCTGTATTTGGTTGTTAGGTTGCTTTTTGTAGCATTTGTCTAGTTATCAAGCAGATTCCTTGTTTATCTGTATCTGCTTGTTAGGTTGGTTGAAGTGAGCATTTTTTCAGTTTTCAAGCACATGCCCTGTTTATCTGTATTTGCTTGTTAGGTTGGTTGCAGTGAGACTGTCCAGTTTTCAATGGCTATATTTGGTTGTTGTACTGGTCATTTATGCCTTGTTTATTTCAGTCATTCACAATGTGTTGTTCATTATGTGCAAGTCGGAACTGTGCCACTCGACTACATCAATACCAGTTTGAACGGCTATATTTGGTTCCAGCTATTCCTGGTGTAGCTAAAACATGCCCTTTATTTCAGTTTTACACATTTATCCAGTGTGATGTTTAAGCATTACCTATGTTCTATTCATTTTCAACAATACTAGTTTGAATTGCAATATTTGATGGCTGTTAAGCCTGCTGTTGGTAACATTGCCTACCATTTTATATCTGCTTTAACAGCATGCTGAAACCAACACATTCAAGCTATCATTTGGAGATGATGTTGTTTACCTTTGCTATATTTGTTTGATGTTAAGGTTGATGTACTTATCATGCCTTTCCACTACTTATGCAGGACAACAATGGGAGTGGCCACTATTTTCCGCCAAGGTTAGCTTCATCCCTCGGCTTGTACTCCCCCCATCGTTCCACAATGTAGTGCATATAGATCCAGGCCTGGACACTTGTTAGCTTCTAATATTCACTTGTTGCTTGTAGGTACATATGCCCTTGGGAAGGATCCACGCATCAACCCTTTTTGCATATGGGGCAATGAGATATTCATGAACAAGCATCTAGTGAGAAAACTGATAAGGATTATTAGAAAAAAGATACGAATGGTGGCAAGCAAATTATTTGTTTATGCTCTATCCAACACAACAGTGAGCTACAGGATGGTAACTACAAACTCTGTAGCCTTCTCTTTTTACTGCCCATAATGAGTTGTTAGACAACAATGTCTGAATCTTTTTCATTCATAGTGGTTCCCGAAGCAGTTCACTCAAGATTACCTCGAAAAGTATATGATTGGTGGACACACAATGAAGGTTGAAGTATTTCATCCAGACTACAATGAGCATCGAGAAGTCATAATGAAGACAATGAAGGCTGGACAGGAAGCCATCACAAGGGGTTGGCCTAGAGTCGTGTCGCATTACGCATGGAGGAGGGCACAATATGGGCATTCCGCTTCACCTTCTCGAGCAACCAGAATGTCTTTCGCCTCTCCCTTTACTGTCTTTAGTACAATTGTGGTTCATCATTCTTTACTTGGTGCTTCTGTAGTTCTTTAGTATATGTACCTGTGCATCGAATTATGCATTCGTGGTTGAACCTATATTTGTAATAAACATGGTTGAATATTAAATAAGTGATTGCCTACTTTCAAATTCAAAACATGTGATTTTTAAATTAGGGATTACACAACACACAGTTTTCGAAAGCGAAACGTCTACGATAGACGTGGAGATCAGAAACGTTTCCAGGATTCACTACGTGTGCGATCAATCTCCACTGCACACACGACATCCTCTTGAAAACTATTTGTGTTAGGCCATATTGCGCAAGCGTTTACCACATAGAAACTGTGTGTCATGGACTGCCTTTGCCACATAGTTTCTTCTACGTACCGTTTGTGATGCATTCAATAATGCAAACGATAAAATTGATAATATCGTGTGCAATGGCAATGCTATCACAACTGATTTAACGGGGAAAATTGTGTGTGATGTTGTTAGGAAACATAGTAATTTCAAAAAATTTCCTACGCACACGCAAGATCAAGGTGATGCATAGCAACGAGAGGGGAGAGTGTTGTCTACGTACCCTCGTAGACCGAAGCGGAAGTGTTGACGCAACGTAGAGGAAGTAGTTGTACGTCTTCCCGATCCGACCGATCCAAGTACCGTTACTCCGGCACCTCCGAGTTCTTGGCACACGTACAGCTCGATGACGCTCCCCGGGCTCCGATCCAGCAAAGCTTCGGGGATGAGTTCCGTCAGCACGACGGCGTGGTGACGATCTTGATGTTCTACCGTCGCAGGGCTTCGCCTAAGCGCTGCTACAATATGACCGAGGTGGAATATGGTGGAGGGGGGCACCACACACGGCTAAGGAACAATCACGATGATCAACTTGTGTGTTCTAGGGTGCCCCTTGCCCCCGTATATAAAGGAGCAAGGGGGAGGCCGGCCGGCCCTTGGGGCGCGCCAAGGAGAGGGGGGGAGTCCTCCTCCTAGTGGGAGTAGGACTCCCCTTTCCTAGTCCAACTAGGAATAGAGAGGGGGAAGGAAAGAGAGGGAGAAGGAGAGGGAAAGGGGGGCCGCGCCCCCCCTCCTAGTCCAATTCAGACTCCCCATGAGGGGGGGTCGCCACCTCTTGGGCTGCTGCCCTCTCTCTCCCCTCAGGCCCACTAAGGTCCATTACTTCCCGGGGGGGGGGTTCCGGTAACCCCTCCGACACTCCGGTTTTATCCGAAATCACCCGGAACAATTCCGGTGTCCGAATATAGTCGTCCAATATATCGATCTTTATGTCTCGACCATTTCGAGACTCCTCGTCATGTCCATGATCACATCCGGGACTCCGAACAACCTTCGGTACATCAAAATACATAAACTCATAATGAAACTGTCATTGTAACTTTAAGCGCGCGGACCCTACGGTTCGAGAACAATGTAGACATGACCGAGACATGTCTCCGGTCAATAACCAATAGCGGAACCTGGATGCCCATATTGGCTCCTACATATTCTATGAAGATCTTTATCGGTCAGACCGCATAACAACATACATTGTTCCCTTTGTCATCGGTATGTTACTTGCCCGAGATTCGATCGTCGGTATCCAATACCTAGTTCAATCTCGTTAGCGGCAAGTCTCTTTACTCGTTCCGTAATACATCATCCCGCAACTAACTCATTAGTTGCAATGCTTGCAAGGCTTAAGTGATGTGCATTACCGAGAGGGTCCAGAGATACCTCTCCGACGATCGGAGTGACAAATCCTAATCTTGAAATATGCCAACCCAACATGTACCTTTGGAGACACCTATAGAGCACCTTTATAATCACCCAGTTACGTTGTGACGTTTGGTAGCACACAAAGTGTTCCTCCGGCACACAGGAGTTACATAATCTCATAGTCACAGGAACATGTATAAGTCATGAAGAAAGCAATAATAACATACTAAACGATCGGGTGCTAAGCTAGTGGAATGGGTCATGGCAATCAGATCATTCAACTAATGATGTGATCTCGTTAATCAAATGACAACACTTTTGTCCATGGTTAGGAAACATAACCATCTTTAATTAACGAGCTAGTCAAGTAGAGGCATACTAGTGACACTTTGTTTGTCTATGTATTCACACATGTATTATGTTTCCGGTTAATACAATTCTAGCATGAATAATAAACATTTATCATGATATAAGGAAATAAATAGTATCTTTATTATTGCCTCTAGGGCATATTTCCTTCAGTCTCCCACTTGCACTAGAGTCAATAATCTAGATTACACAGTAATGATTCTAACACCCATGGAGCTTTGGTGCTGATCATGTTTTGCTTGTGGAAGAGGCTTAGTCAACGGGTCTGCTACATTCAGATCCGTATGTATCTTGCAAATCTCTATGTCTCCCACCTGGACTAAATCCCGGATGGAATTGAAGCGTCTCTTGATGTGCTTGGTTCTTTTGTGAAATCTGGATTCCTTTGCCAAGGCAATTGCACCAGTATTGTCACAAAAGATTTTCATTGGACCCATGCACTAGGTATGACACCTAGATCAGATATGAACTCCTTCATCCAGACTCATTCGTTTGCTGCTTCCGAAGCAGCTATGTACTCCGCTTCACATGTAGATCCCGCCACGACGCTTTGTTTAGAACTGCACCAATTGACAGCTCCACCGTTTAATGTAAACACGTATCCGGTTTGCGATTTAGAATCGTCCAGATCAGTGTCAAAGCTTGCATCAACGTAACCGTTTACGATGAGCTCTTTGTCACCTCCATATATGAGAAACATATCCTTAGTCCTTTTCAGGTATTTCAGGATGTTCTTGACCGCTGTCCAGTGATTCACTCCTGGATTACTTTGGTACCTCCCTGCTAAACTTATAGCAAGGCACACATCAGGTCTGGTACACAGCATTGCATACATGATAGAGCCTATGGCTGAAGCATAGGGAACATCTTTCATTTTCTCTCTATCTTCTGCAGTGGTCGGGCATTGAGTTTGACTCAACTTCACACCTTGTAACACAGGCAAGAACCCTTTCTTTGCTTGATCCATTTTGAACTTCTTCGAAATCTTGTCAAGGCATGTGCTTTGTGAAAGTCCAATTAAGCGTCTTGATCTATCTCTATAGATCTTTATTCCTAATATGTAAGCAGCTTCACCGAGGTCTTTCATTGAAAAACTCTTATTCAAGTATCCCTTTATGCTATCCAGAAATTCTATATCATTTCCAATCAGTAATATGTCATCCACATATAATATCAGAAATGCTACAGAGCTCCACTCACTTTCTTGTAAATACAGGCTTCTCCGAAAGTCTGTATAAAACCAAATGCTTTGATCACACTATCAAAGCGTTTATTCCAACTCCGAGAGGCTTGCACCAGTCCATAAATGGATCGTTGGAGCTTGCACACTTTGTTATCTCCCTTTGGATCGACAAAACCTTCTGGTTGCATCATATACAACTCTTCTTCCAGAAATCCATTCAGGAATGCAGTTTTGACATCCATCTGCCAAATTTCATAATCATAAAATGCGGCAATTGCTAACATGATTCGGACAGACTTAAGCATCGCTACGGGTGAGAAGGTCTCATCGTAGTCAACCCCTTGAACTTGTCGAAAACCTTTTGCGACAAGTCGAGCTTTGTAGACAGTAATATTACCGTCATCGTCAGTCTTCTTCTTGAAGATCCATTTATTCTCAATTGCTTGCCGATCATCGGGCAAGTCAACCAAAGTCCATACTTTGTTCTCATACATGGATCCCATCTCAGATTTCATGGCTTCAAGCCATTTTGCGGAATCTGGGCTCACCATCGCTTCTTCATAGTTCTTAGGTTCATCATGATCTAGTAGCATGATTTCCAGAACAAGATTACCATACCACTCTGGTGCGGATCTTACTCTGGTTGACCTACGAGGCTCAGTAGTAACTTGATCTGAAATTTCATGATCATCATCATTAAATTCCTCACCAATTGGTGTAGGTGTCGCAGAAACCGATTTCTGTGATGAACTACTTTCCAATAAGGGAGCAGGTACAATTACCTCATCAAGTTCTACTTTCCTCCCACTCACTTCTTCGAGAGAAACTCCTTCTCTAGAAAGGATCCATTCTTAGCAACGAATGTCTTGCCATCGGATTTGTGATAGAAGGTGTACCCAACAGTCTCCTTTGGGTATCCTATGAAGACACATTTATCCGATTTGGGTTCGAGCTTATCTGGTTGAAGCTTTTTCACATAAGCATCACAGCCCCAAACTTTAAGAAACGACAACTTTGGTTTCTTGCCAAACCATAGTTCATAAGGCGTCGTCTCAACGGATTTTGATGGTGCCCTATTTAACGTGAGTGCGGCCGTCTCTAAAGCATAACCCCAAAACGATAGCGGTAAATCAGTAAGAGACATCATAGATCGCACCATATCTAGTAAAGTACGATTACGACGTTCGGACACACCATTACGCTATGGTGTTCCGGGTGGCGTGAGTTGCGAAACTATTCCGCATTGTTTCAAATGTACACCAAACTCGTAACTCAAATATTCTCCTCCACGATCAGATCATAGAAACTTTATTTTCTTGTTACGATGATTTTCAACTTCACTCTGAAATTCTTTGAACTTTTCAAATGTTTTAGACTTATGTTTCATTAAGTAGATATACCCATATCTGCTTAAGTCATCTGTGAAGGTGAGAAAATAACGATATCCGCCACGAGCCTCAATATTCATCGGACCACATACATCTGTATGTATGATTTCCAACAAATCTGTTGCTCTCTCCATAGTACCGGAGAACGGTGTTTTAGTCATCTTGCCCATGAGGCACGGTTCGCAAGTACCAAGTGATTCATAATCAAGTGATTCCAAAAGTCCATCAGTATGGAGTTTCTTCATGCGCTTTACACCGATATGACCTAAACGGCAGTGCCATAAATAAGTTGCACTATCATTATCAACTCTGCATCTTTTGGTTTCAACATTTTGAACATGTGTATCACTACTATCGAGATTCATTAGAAATAGACCACTCTTCAAGCGTGCATGACCATAAAGATATTACTCATATAAATAGAACAACCATTATTCTCTGATTTAAATGAATAACCGTCTCGCATCAAACAAGATCCAGATATAATGTTCATGCTCAACGCTGGCACCAAATAACAATTATTTAGGTCTAATACTAATCCTGAAGGTAGATGTAGAGGTAGCGTGCCAACCGCGATCACATCGACTTTGGAACCATTTCCCACGCGCATCGTCACCTCGTCCTTTGCCAGTGTTCGCTTAATCCGTAGTCCCTGTTTCGAGTTGCAAATATTAGCAACAGAACCAGTATCAAATACCCAGGTGCTACTGCGAGCTCTAGTAAGTTACACATCAATAACATGTATATCACATATAACTTTGTACACCTTGCCATCCTTCTTATCCGCCAAATACTTGGGGCAGTTCCGCTTCCAGTGACCAGTCTGCTTGCAGTAGAAGCACTTAGTTTCAGGCTTAGTTCCAGACTTGGGTTTGTTCTCTTGAGCAGCAACTTGCTTGCTGTTCTTCTTGAAGTTCCCCTTCTTCTTCCCTTTGCCCCTTTTCTTGAAACCAGTGGTCTTGTTGACCATCAACACTTGATGCTCCTTTTTGATTTCTACCTCCACAGCTTTTAGCATTGCGAAGAGCTCAGGAATAGTCTTATTCATCCCTTGCATATTATAGTTCATCACGAAGC
This sequence comes from Triticum monococcum, assembly GCA_034509565.1. Classification (NCBI taxonomy): domain Eukaryota; kingdom Viridiplantae; phylum Streptophyta; class Magnoliopsida; order Poales; family Poaceae; genus Triticum; species Triticum monococcum. The sequence continues at coordinate 54,751,052 of CM067845.1, read as the reverse complement.
TCTTGTAGCTTGGTGGTAGTGATTGGAGAATTCTGTCAATGACACAATCATCTGGAAGATTGACTCCCATCTGAATCAAGTGATTATTATACCCAGACATTTTGAGTATATGCTCACTGACAGAACTGTTCTCCTCCATCTTGCAGCTATAGAACTTATTGGAGACTTCATATCTCTCAATCCGGGCATTTGCTTGAAATATTAACTTCAACTCCTGGAACATCTCATATGCTCCATGACGTTCAAAACGTCGTTGAAGTCCCGATTCTAAGCCGTAAAGCATGGCACACTGAACTATCGAGTAGTCATCAGCTTTGCTCCGCCAGACGTTCATAACATCTGGTGTTGCTCCAGCAGCAGGCCTGGCACCCAGTGGTGCTTCCAGGACGTAATTCTTCTGTGCAGCAATGAGGATAATCCTCAAGTTACGGACCCAGTCCGTGAAATTGCTACCATCATCTTTCAACTTTGCTTTCTCAAGGAACGCATTAAAATTCAACGGAACAACAGCACGGGCCATCTATCTACAATCAAACATACATAAGCAAGATACTATCAGGTACTAAGTTCATGATAAATTTAAGTTCAATTAATCATATTACTTAAGAACTCCCACTTAGATAGACATCCCTCTAATCCTCTAAGTGATCACGTGATCCAAATCAACTAAACCATAACCGATCATCACGTGAAATGGATTAGTTTTCAATGGTGAACATCATTATGTTGATCATATCTACTATATGATTCATGCTCGACCTTTCGGTCTCCGTGTTCCGAGGCCATATCTACATATGCTAGGCTCGTCAAGTTTAACCTGAATATTCTGCGTGTGCAAAACTGGCTTGCACCCGTTGTAGATGGACGTAGAGCTTATCACACCCGATCATCACGTGGTGTCTGGGCACGACGAACTTTGGCAACGGTGCATACTCTGGGAGAACACTTCTTGATAATTTAGTGAGAGATCATCTTATAATGCTACCATCAATCAAAGCAAGATAAGATGCATAAAAGATAAACATCACATGCAATCAATATAAGTGATATGATATGACCATCATCATCTTGTGCTTGTGATCTCCATCTCCGAAGCACCGTCATGATCACCATCGTCACCAGCGCGACGCCTTGATCTCCATCGTAGCATCGTTGTCGTCTCGCCAATCTTATGCTTCCACGACTATCGCTACCGCTACCGCTTAGTGATAAAGTAAAGCATTACAACGCGATTGCATTGCATACAATAAAGCGACAACCATATGGCTCCTGCCAGTTGCCGATAACTCAGTTACAAAACATGATCATCTCATACAATAAAATTTAGCATCATGTCTTGACCATATCACATCACAACATGCCCTGCAAAAACAAGTTAGACGTCCTCTACTTTGTTTGTTGCAAGTTTTACGTGGCTGCTACGGGCTTAAGCAAGAACCAATCTTACCTACGCATCAAAACCACAACGATAGTTTGTCAAGTTGATGCTGTTTTAACCTTCGCAAGGACCGGGTGTAGCCACACTCGGTTCAACTAAAGTTGGAGAAACTGACACCCGCCAGCCACCTGTGTGCAAAGCACGGCGGTAGAACCAGTCTCGCGTAGGCGTACGCGTAATGTTGGTCCGGGCCGCTTCATCCAACAATATCGCCGAACCAAAGTATGACATGCTGGTAGGCAGTATGACTTATATCGCCCACAACTCACTTGTGTTCTACTCGTGCATATAACATCAAACCATAAAACCTAGGCTCTGATACCACTCTTAGGAAACGTAGTAATTTCAAAAAATTTCCTACGCACACGCAAGATCAAGGTGATGCATAGCAACGAGAGGGGAGAGTGTTGTCCACGTACCCTCGTAGACCGAAGCGGAAGCATTGACGCAACATAGAGGAAGTAGTCGTACGTCTTCCCGATCCGACCGATCCAAGTACCGTTACTCCGGCACCTCCGAGTTCTTGGCACACGTACAGCTCGATGACGCTCCCCTTGCTCCGATCCAGCAAAGCTTCGGGGATGAGTTCCGTCAGCACGGCGGCATGGTGACGATCTTGATGTTCTACCGTCGCAGGGCTTCGCCTAAGCGCTGCTACAATATGACCGAGGTGGAATATGGTGGAGGGGGGCACAGCACACGGCTAAGGAACGATCACGATGATCAACTTGTGTGTTCTAGGGTGCCCCCCTGCCCTCGTATATAAAGGAGCAAGGGGGAGGCCAGCCGGCCCTTGGGGTGCGCTAAGAGAGGGGGGGAGTCCTCCTCCTAGTGGGAGTAGGACTCGTCTTTCCTAGTCCAACTAGGAATAGAGAGGGGGAAGGAAAGGGAGGGAGAGGGAGAGGGAAAGGGGGGCCGCGCCCCCCCTCCTAGTCCAATTCGGACTCCCCATGAAGGGGGGGGGGGGCGCCACCTCTTGGGCTGCTGCCCTCTCTCTCCCCTCAGGCCCACTAAGGCCCATTACTTCCCCGGGGGGTTCCAGTAACCCCTCTGGCACTCCGGTTTTATCCGAAATCACCCGGAACAATTCCGGTGTCCGAATATAGTCGTCCAATATATCGATCTTTATGTCTCGACCATTTCGAGACTCCTCGTCATGTCCATGATCACATCCGGGACTCCGAAAAATCTTCGGTACATCAAAATACATAAACTCATAATGAAACTGTCATCGTAACTTTAAGCGTGCGGACCCTACGGTTCGAGAACAATGTAGACATGACCGAGACACGTCTCCGGTCAATAACCAATAGCGGGACCTGGATGCCCATATTGGCTCCTACATATTCTACGAAGATCTTTATCGGTCAGACCGCATAAGAACATACGTTGTTCCCTTTGTCATCGGTATGTTACTTGCCCGAGATTCGATCGTCGGTATCCAATACCTAGTTCAATCTCGTTAGCGGCAAGTCTCTTTACTCGTTCCGTAATACATCATCCCGCAACTAACTCATTAGTTGCAATGCTTGCAAGGCTTAAGTGATGTGCATTACCGAGAGGGCCCAGAGATACCTCTCCGACGATCGGAGTGACAAATCCTAATCTCGAAATACGTCAACCCAACATGTACCTTTGGAGACACCTGTAGAGCACCTTTATAATCACCCAGTTACGTTGTGACGTTTGGTAGCACACAAAGTGTTCCTCCGGCACACGGGAGTTACATAATCTCATAGTCATAGTAACATGTATAAGTCATGAAGAAAGCAATAGCAACATACTAAACGATCGGGTGCTAAGCTAGTGGAATGGGTCATGGCAATCAGATCATTCAACTAATGATGTGATCCCGTTAATCAAATGACAACTCTTTTGTCCATGGTTAGGAAACATAACCATCTTTAACTAACGAGCTAGTCAAGTAGAGGCATACTAGTGACACTTTGTTTGTCTATGTATTCACACATGTATTATGTTTCCGGTTAATACAATTCTAGCATGAATAATAAACATTTATCATGATATAAGGAAATAAATAATATCTTTATTATTGCCTCTAGGGCATATTTCCTTCAGATGTACCTGTGAACGGAAACGTTTTCCTTGGAGCGACTGTGTGGGATGTACATACGAATGAAAACGTTTAGCGGGGACTGATTGTGTGGGATGTACTTGCGACCGGAAACAATTTCGCCTGTATAATTGTATTTTTAGCTCTATCATACATATTACCGTATATGAGCGCTCGCCGGTCGCACACGACCTCATTTTGCCAAGCGTGTGTGGCAGGAGGGCATATCCCCGACGGTTTTTGGGTCGTGTGGGAAGGACCCCCCTATCACCCACACTCACTTGGCGACGGTTCCAAACACCGTCGCGGAAAGGAGTTAAAAACCGTTTGTATAGCATCGACGTGTATGTGTGCAAGTTCTTTTCCATAAGCACGTATGACTATTTACGGAGTACATGCCTACATTATATTTATGAACTAGAGCTAGTTCTGTGTCACCCTAGCTTATTACTGTTATATGATGAATATTATCCAACGTAATCACCGATCCAATGCCTATGAGCTTTTCACATATTGTTCTTGCTAAGTTACTCTTGCTATTGCTACTGTTCCAACTGCTACAAAATTGTTACTGCTGTTACCGTTACCACTGCTATCGTTACTACTACTATCCTATTACTGTGTTACTGATCACTTTGCTGCAAATATTTAATCTCTAGGTGTGGTTGAATTGAAAACTCAACTGCTAATACTTACAAATATTCTTTGGCCCCATTGTGTCGAATCTATAAATTTGCGTTGAATACTCTACCCTCGAAAACCATTGCGGTCCCCTATACTTGTGGGTTATCAAGACATTTTTCTGGCGCTGTTGCCAAGGAGCATAGTTATATTTGTTGAGTCACTTGGGATTTCTATTTATTATTCACAATGAAGAATCTGAAAGATACTAGAGCCAAGATCATTCCCTCTAAGACGAGGGGAGGTAAGGAATTGCCATCTAGCTTTGCACTTGAATCACCTTTTGTTTTGAATAGACTTGCAACACCACCACCTGCTATTAATTCTTATATGTCGCAGTTATTGATGATGCTACTTCTTCTATGAATGATGCTTATGATGATGCTAGTACCTTGCTTGATAATAATGTGCCACTAGGTGAATTTCTTGATGAACAACTTGCTAGAGCTAAAGATATCGAGAATGCTGAAACTGATGAAATTACTAGAACTAAAAATTATGAAATACCTATTAGATCTAGCTCTCCTAGATTTGAATTGCTGATAACCCACAAGTATAGGGGATCCCAACAATTTTTTAGGGTAGAGTATTCAACCCAAATATATAGATTCGACACAAGGGGAGCCAAAGAATATTTACAAGTATTACAATTGAGTTGTCAATTCTACCACACGTGGAGATTAAATATCCGCAGCACAGTGATCAGTAGCACAATAATATGATAGTTTTGATAGAAGTGGTAACAGTAACAGTGATAACAATGGTTTTGTAGCAAGTGTAACAGTAACATCAGCAGTAGTTGATACGTCTCTATCGTATCTACTTTTCCAAACACTTTTGCCCCATGTTTTGGACTCTAACTTGCATGATTTGAATGGAACTAACCCGGACTGACGCTGTTTTCAGCAGAATTGCCATGGTATTATTTATGTGCAGAAACAAAAGTTCTCGGAATGACCTAAAACTCCACAGAGCGTATTTTTGGAAATAATAAAAAATACTGGCAAAAGATCAAGGCCAGGGGGCTCACACCCTAGCCACGAGGGTGGGGGGCGCGCCTGCCCCCTGGGCATGCCCCCAACCTCGTGGGCCCCCTGGAGCTCCTCCAACCTCAACTCCAACTCTATATATTCATGTTTGGAGAGAAAAAATCAAGGAGAAAGATTCATCGTGTTTTATGATACGGAGCCGCCGCCAAGCCCTAAACTCTCCCGGGAGGGCTGATTTGGAGTCCGTTCGGTGCTCCGGAGAGGGGAATCTGTCGCCATCGTCATCATCAACCATCCTCCATCACCAATTTCATGATGCTCACCGCCGTGCGTGAGTAATTCCATCATAGGCTTGCTGGACAGTGATGGGTTGGATGAGATTTATCATGTAATCGAGTTAGTTTTGTTAGGGTTTGATCCCTAGTATCCACTATGTTCTGAGATTGATGTTCATATGACTTTGCTATGCTTAATGCTTGTCACTAGGGCCCGAGTGCCATGATTTCAGATATGAACCTATTATGTTTTCATGAATATATGTGAGTTCTTGATCCTATCTTGCAAGTCTATAGTCACCTACTATGTGTTATGATTCGGCAACCCCGAAGTGACAATAATCGGGACCACTTCCGGTGATGACCATAGTTTGAGGAGTTAGTGTCTTCACTATGTGTTAATGCTTTGGTCCGGTACTCTATTAAAAGGAGGCCTTAATATCCCTTAGTTTCCGCTAGGAACCCGCTGCCACGGGAGGGTAGGAGAAAAGATGTCATGCAAGTTCTTCTCCATAAGCACGCATGACTATATTCGGAATACATGCCTACATTACATTGATGAATTGGAGCTAGTTCTGTGTCACCCTAGGTTATGACTGTTACATGATGAACCGCATCTGGCATAATTCTCTATCGCCGATCCATTGCCTATGAGCTTTCCATATATTGTTCTTCGCTTATGTACTTTTCCGTTGCTATTGTTACAATCACTACAAAATACCAAAAATATTACTTTTGCTATCGTTACCACTACTATCATATTACTTTGCTACTAAATACTTTGCTGCAGATATTAAGTTTCCAGGTGTGGTTGAATTGACAACTCAGCTGCTAATACTTGAGAATATTCTTTGGCTCCCCTTGTGTCGAATCAATAAATTTGTGTTGAATACTCTACCCTCGAAAACTGTTGCGGTCCCCTATACTTGTGGGTTATCAGTAGTAACTTAGCAAGAACAATATGTGGAGAACTCGTAGGCATTGGATTGATGATTTCGTTGGATGATATTCATCATATAACAGTCGTAACCTAGGGCGATACAAAACTAGCTCAGTTCATAAATATAATGTAGGCATGTATTCCATAAATAGTCATATGTGCTTATGGAAAAGAACTTGCATGGCATCTTTTGTCCTACCCTCCCGTGGTAGCGAGATCCATAAGAAAACTAAGGGATATTAAGGGGGTGTTTGTTTCAAGGGACTTTTTTGTGTAGGGACTAGAAAAAGTCCCTCTTAGAGACTTTTTTACCAAACGGGAGGGACTTTTTAGGGACTAAGCTAGGCATTTGGGACTAAATGAAGAAGACTCTCAAGGAGAGTCTTTTTGGGACTTCTTGAGACTTTTCCAACAATGCCCCTCCATGCACCCATTGGCCCGCCATCCCATGGTGTTGTTTAATTGTTATTTTTCTATATACTACGGGCAACATGGTCATTTAATAACCTCTAGGAAGGGACTAGGGACTTTTTAGTCTCTGGAAACAAACAGGGAGGGACTTTTTAGGGACTAGAGACTTTTTAGTTGGGACTAGAAAAAGTCCTAGGACTAGAGAACCAAACACCACCTAAGGCCTCCTTTTAATAGAGAACCAGAACAAAGCATTAACACACAGTGAATACATGAACTCCTCAAACTACGGTCATCATCGAAAAGTATCCCAATTACTGTCACACTGGAGTTTACGGATCATAACATGTAATAGGTGAATATGACTTGCAAGATTGGATCTAGAACATAGATATGAAAACATAAACGGTTCAGATCTAAAATCATGGCACTTGGGCCCTAGTGACAAGCATTAAGCATAGCAAAGTCATAACAACATCAATCTTAGAACATAGTGGATACTAGGGATCAAGCCCTAACAAAACTAACTCGATCACGTGATGAATCTCATCTAACCCCTCACCGACCAATGAGCCTACGAAGGAATTACTCACTTCTGGTGGGGAGCATCATAGAATTGGTGATGAAGGAGGATTGGTGATGACGAAGACCGAAGATTCCCTTCTCTGGAGCCCCAAACTGGCTCCAGATCTTGCCTCCCGATGAAGAACAGGAGGCGGCGGCGGCTCCGGGTCGTGAAATGGAATGAAACTTCCTCTCTTATTTTTCTCCGAAAATAGGAATTTATATTGCTAGAATTTGGGTCAGCAGAGCCCCGAGGGCCCCACAACCCACCAGGGCATGCCTGGAGGGGGGGCGTCCTGGTGTCTTGTGGTCAGCCGGGGCCCCTCTCTGGTGGTTCTTGGTTCCAATATTTTTATTTATTCTGAAATATTTCTCCAAAAAGTTTCGTCCAAATATGAGAACTTCTATTTCTACACAAAAACAACGCCATGGTAGTTTTGCTCAAAACAACGTTAATCCGGGTTAGTTTCATTCAAATCATGCAAATTAGAGTCCAAAACAAGGGCAAAAGCGTTAGGTTAAGTAGATACGACGGAGACGTATCAACTCCCCCAAGTTTAAACCTTTGCTTGTCCTCAAGAAATTCAGTTGACAAACTGAAAGTGATAAAGAAAAACTTTTACGAACTCTTTTGTTCTTGATTACATAAATAAGCTTAAGTAGCACCTAGGTTTTCAGCAAAGATCATGAGTAGCCATGTCAACAATAACTCTTCAAAAGTATATTAACTCTTATCAATGGCATAATCAACTAGAGAGCAATAATAAGATATCTCAAATGATAACACTTTGTCAAAACAATCATGATATAATATGAAAACAGTGGTATCTCACTAGCCCTTTCTAAGACCGGAAAACATAAATGCACAACACCTCCAACGCTCTAGCAGCGACTAAACATTGTAATTCATGGTAGAAAAGATCCAGTCATGATGCATCCAATATTAACTATACACAATGCATGAGTATGGCAATAGTGCTCTCGTGTCTGGCGCTTGTTTGAGAAGGTGATGACTCAACATAAAATTAAATAGATAGTCCCTTCACAGAGGGAAGCAGAGACTTGCAGAGGTGCCAGAGCTCAAAGCTTAAAATAGAGATAAATTTAATTTTGGGAGGTACACCCTTCCTGTCAAAGTTACATCCAAGAGTTATCAATATATTCCATGCTAAACACATTAACAGCGGTTCCCAAGTGGTAAAAGTAAAGGTTTATTCCCCCTCCACCAACAAACACACTCCACGGCTAGCTGAATCCACGGGTACCGTCCATACCATCAACAATTCCGGGGGAGATTTTTTTTAATTATTTGTAGTTTTTGATTTTGGGACTGGGCATCCATATTACCGCCCCTCTCGTGCAAGGCCGAGTGAATAAACACTCATCATGAGAATAACCCACTTAGCATGGCAGATACTGACCGCCCCCTATCGCTCCATGAGCGGTCCAGGCACACAAAACATATGTTCATTTTAAATTTTAGAGGTGGCACATGCAAATTACTTGGAACGATAGGGTAATGCCGCATATAGGTAGATCTGGTGGACTCATCTGGAATACCTTGGGTTTAAGGATTTTGATGCACAAGCAGTATTCCCACTTAGTACATGCGTAGGCTAGGAAATAGGGTGAGAAGTGGCCAGCTAGAGAGTGAAAACGGTCATGAACATGCATTATGAATAATCAACATTGAATACTAGCATGATTAGGATATGAACACCATGAACATAAATATCGTAGAGGCTAGGTTGGTTTCGATTCAACTACATGCATGAACATGTGCCAAGTCAAGCCACTTGAAACATTCATAGGAGGATACCATATCATCATACTACAACACGATCATTTTAATGCATGTTAACACGCAAGATAAATCATTATCCACCCGTAGCTACTTAAGCATGGCATGAGAAAGTATAATCTCTAATTGTCATTGCAAACATGTTTGATAATAATATTCCGAATCATGGATACTAGGTTACACATATTTACAGAAACAAAACAAGTTGGGTTCATACCCGCTTCTCTCTGCCACAGTCAATTCATCAAATATCATCATTATTGCCTTTCACTTGCACGACCGAATGATATGAAAATAATAATAGTGCAAGAGTGCCGTGGACTAAGCTAGAATCTGCAAACATTTTATTCAAAAGGAGAAGACAAGGTAATATGAGATCTTTGTTAAATCAATGGTAATACATACGAGAGCCACTCAACATTTTCATCATTGTCTTCTCCTTGGTATGACTCGATAAAAGAAAAGAATTTCAGAGGAACACACTGAAATATTTTTGGAGTTTTTAGTTTTCTTGAGGAGAGCAAATTAAAGAAAGGAAAACAAAAACGAGAAAAACTATATACATGGGAAAGCTCCCAACAAGCAAAAGAAGTATATGGAAATCTTTCTGGGTTTTCTTTTAACACTACAACTAATTTAAGCTGGAAAGAAAAACCGAAAAGAAGCGAGAAATATTTTTGAGTTTTCTTAAAGTTTTTCATACACACAAGAAGGAAGCGAGAAAAATAAATCTAGCATGGATAATATAATGAAAAGTGTGGACACCAACAACTGGAATGAAATGTGTGAACATGAATGTAATGTCGGTGGAAACATGTACTCCCCCAAGCTTAGGCTTTTGGCCTAGCTTGGTAATCACCATCCGTAGTAGCCTTCCGGTCCCATGTAGAAGTGCTGTGGCGGCAGCACTTGAGCGTCCCACTCCTGGGGCTCCTCCTTTGCTGTTGCTTGGTCGTTCCAATAAGCAATAATTTCCTCTGGCATGACCCTATATCTGCCCATGGCAATAGAATCAAACAAAGCAGGTGCATGCAACGGAATAACATCACGGGAATCCAGACTAGAAACCAGGTTGTAACGAATATTATGAAGAGAGTTAGTATCATCAGTGAACTGGTGAGCCACCATCGCCTGGTGATCTAGATAAACTTGGGGCAAAGGATAGTCATGTTGGCGTATCTGAATGTTAAAGTGACTCACTAAGCGAGTGTAACACCCACAATGCGGCTATATCTCCCACGTGTCGGGGCATGACTTAGAGGCATAGCCGCATGGTAGGTCTGTCGCAAGAGGGGTAATCTTTACACATCCCATGTACTAAATAAGAAAGGGATAAAGAGTCGGCTTACAATCGCCACTTCACACAATACATAAATAATCCATACATCATCCAGAATACAAACAAGGTCCGACTATGGAACCAAAATAAAGAAAGACAACCCCAAATGCTAGATCCCCGATCGTCCCAACTGGGCTCCTCTACTGATCATCCGGAAAAGAAACATAGTAACGTCCCGAATCCTCGTCGAACTCCCACTTGAGTTCGATAGCGTCCCCTGCACTGGCATCATCGGTACCTGCATCTGTTTGGAAGTATCCGTGAGTCACGAGGACTCAACAATCTTACACCTGCGAGATCAAGACAATTTAAGCTTATGGGTAGGAAAGGGTAGTGAGGTGGAGCTGCAGCAAGCACTAGCATATATGGTGGCTCACATACGCAAATGAGAGCGAGAAGAGAAGCAACGAAACAGTCGAGAAGCTAGAAATGATCAAGAAGTGATCCTGAAACTACATACGCACAACCATAACACAAGAACCGTCTTCACTTCCCAGACTCCGCGGAAAGAGACCATCACGGCTACACACGCGGTTGGTGCATTTTAATTAAGGTAAGTGTCAAGTTCTCTACAACTGGATATTAACAAATTCCCATCTGCCACATAACTGCGGGCACGGCTTTCAAAAGTTCAAAACCCTGCAGGGGTGTCCCAACTTAGCCCATCACAAGCTCTCACAGTCAACGAAGGATATTCCTTCTCCCGGCAAGACCCGATCAGTCTCGGAATCCCGGTTACAAGACATTTCGACAATGGTAAAACAAGACCAGCAAGACCGCCCGGATGTGCCGACAAATCCCGATAGGAGCTGCACATATCTCGTTCTCAAGGCACACCAGATAAGCTAAGCGTACAGATGCCAACATAACCCAAGTTTCCAAGGGACGGTCCCGCACGGTGCTCTGGTTCGGACCAACACTTAGAGAAGCAATGGCCGAGGGGGGGGGGGTTAAGATAAGATGACCCTCGGGCTCGCGAAAACCCAAGGGAAGGTTATAGGTTGTTAGGAAAATGTAAAACCAAGGTTGGGCCTTGCTGGAGGAGTTTTATTCAAAGCAAATTGTCAAGGGGTTCCCATAACACCCAACCGCATAAGGAACGCAAAATCAAGGAACATAACACCGGTATGATGGAAACTAGGGTGGCAAGAGTGGAGCAAAACACCAGGCATAAGGCCGAGCCTTCCACCCTTTACCAAGTATATAGATGCATTAAAGTAAATAAGATATAATAATGATATCCCAACAATATCCATGTTCCAACATGGAACAAACTTCATCTTCACCTGCAACTAGCAACACTATAAGAGGCGCAGAGCAAAAGTGGTAACATAGCCAAACAACGGTTTGCTGGGAAAGGTGGGTTAGAGGCTTGACATGGCAATATGGGAGGCATGATAAAGCAAGTGGTAGGTATCGTGGCATAGCAATAGAGCGAACAACTAGCAAGCAAAGATATAAGTGATTTCGAGGGTATGGTCATCTTGCCTGCAAAGTTCTCAGAGTTGACGAAAGCTTGATCCTCGAAGGCATACTTGACAGGTACCTCATCACGTACTCAACTCCCGGCTCTACCCAAAGCAGGAACACAAGCAAAGGAACACCAATCAATCACAGTGAAATGCACAAGCAACATGATGCAGAACATGGCATGATATGCAATGCATATGTGTGCTTCGGAAGGAAAAGGATGATCAAGGCATCAACTTGGCAAACCAAGTGTGCCGCTGGAAATATGAGACTATTTCGGTCGAAATCGATATAAGGATCGCCGAAAACGGATGCACGGTTTGCAAATGGCAAGCAGAACAAGAATGGCACAATTATGCGATTAACATCACGATGCCATCTAGAATGCAACAAGAAACTAAGCTACTGCACTCCAACATAACAACAAAGCATATGGCATCAATGTACACAAGATGCTTGACCAAACATGAACACTGAGCTACGGCTAAATCACACAAGAGCAGGTTCACACAAGCATGGCAAAAGTGCAAAAGATATCAGCTTCACAGACTTTGTGAAAATACTAACATGCCAGGAATAACATCAGGAAGCCATGTTTAGAGCAAGCAAACAACATGCTACAGGAACAGATCATAGCAAGCAAAGGCATGTCATGAATCTACTAAATGCATTGAACAAAAGTCTCTTATTGATCATGAGCCAAAAATGCACAGAAGATATGATGGCACCCATGTAAACATAGCAAGTTTTATTAACAATTTCAAAATTAGCAGAAAACAGAGCATGGCATAAACAGAATTATGAAGGCATCTTTGCGAGCTCAAATCACTCACCACAAAGCATTGCATGACAAGATAAGCATACTAACAGCAAGAAGACATGTTCAAGAAGCTAACCATGGCAAGAGAAAGATCATAGCACGCATGGATCACTAACAACAACCATGGAAAAATTGATTAACATGTAAACAATCTGCCAGGAACATTTTATAGCAACATTATAGCAAGATTAAGACATTCTAGGTCACTCCATAAATGCAAACAGGGGCATGGATGGATATAGCATAACCATATGTCCAAAACATCCTTGCTGAAGATACCCAAAACAAGCATGGATCTCACTGTAGCATCATGTTTACATGGCATCAAAATAACAGCAGGGAAATGACTTAGCAAAATCCTAAGACCCTGAAATCAACAATATCACGAAGGCTACTTTGCATGCTCGTGCTAGTCACCACATAGATCACAAAAATACATGGCAAGCTCCCCTGTAAAGATGGCATGGCATAGATGAAAACACATGTAGAGCTCATGCCCATATGATGCACACAACAAATGTGACAAAAATGACAAAACATCAAAATCTGATAAGTAGCAGCAGTAAACATTTTATAGCACTCTTGCATCAGTGATTTGGGCATCAAGATGGACTCAAAAAAGCATGCCACAATGGAATGAAATGAAGATCATCTCTCAATGAACATTTTGATATATCGTGCGCATGAAACGGAGCTACGGTAATAGAGTTATGATGCAATGAACAGGGGCATAAAATTATGTTGCAGAAAAGACTTAGTGGAATTTCGACCTCCAAGAAACTGGACGGGGTCGAACCGGGACGGAGTGGATCCGGGACGAAGGACGGTGAGGGAGTCTTAGATTAGGGGGTGTCTGGATGGCCGGATTATACCTTCAGCCGGACTCCTGGACTATGAAGATACAAGATTGAAGACTTCGTCCCGTGTCCGGGAGGGACTTTCCTTCGCGTGGAAGGCAAGCTTGGCGATACGGATATGCAGATCTCCTACCATTGCAACCGACTCTATGTAACCCTAACCCTACCCGGTGTCTATATAAACCGAAGGGTTTTAGTCCGTAGGACAACATACACATCAACGATCATACCATAGGCTAGCTTCTAGGGTTTAGCCTCTTCAATCTCGTGGTAGATCTACTCTTGTACTACCCATATCATCAATATTAATCAAGCAGGACGTAGGGTTTTACCTCCATCGAGAGGGCCCGAACCTGGGTAAAACTTTGTGTCCCTTGTCTCCTGACCATCCGGCCTAGACGCACAGATCGGGACCCCCTACCCGAGATCCGCCGGTTTTGACACCGACATTGGTGCTTTCATTGAGAGTTCCTCTGTGTCGTCGCCCTCAGGCTCGATGGCTCCTACGATCATCGATAGTGATGCAGTCCAGGGTGAGACCTTCCTCCCCGGACAAATCTTCATCTTCGGCGGCTTCGCACTGTGGGCCAATTCGCTTGGCCGTCTGGAGCAGATCGAAAGCTACGCCCCTGGCCGTCAGGTCAGATTTGGAAGTTTAAACTACCCGACTAACATCCGCGGAGACTTGATCTTTGATGGATTCGAGCCACTGCCAAGCGCGCCGCACTGGCACGACGAGCATGATCTAGCTCTGCCGCCGAACAGTGCCCTGGAGGCCGCACCCGCGTCAGCTTCGATCCCTAATTCGGAGCCAACTGCGCCAATCGAGGATGGGCGGTTGGATGCCACCTCGGGGGCTGCAACCCTAACGGCGATTGAGCCGAACACCAGCCCCGTACTCTGCGAGACTCGTGACTCCAAGGAGCCGGACTCCTCTCCGGACTCCGAACCCTCCGCGCCCCTGCCGATCGAATCCGATTGGGCACCGATCATGGAGTTCACTATCGCGGACATCTTTCAGCACTCACCTTTGGGCGATATCCTGAAGTCACTGAAGTCTCTCTCTTTATCAGGAGAGCCCTGGCCGGACTATGGTCAGCAAGGTTGGGGTATAGACGATGAAGAAATTCAAAGCCCACCCACCACCCACTTCGTAGCCACTGTCGACGACTTAACCGACATGCTCGACTTCGACTCCGAAGACATCGACGGTATGGACACCGATGAAGGAGATGATGAAGAACCAGCGCCTACTAGGGCCTGGAAAGCCACCTCGTCGTATGACATATACATGGTGGACACCCCAAAAGAGGGAGATGGCGATGGAACAGCGGAGGATGACCCCTCCAAGAAACAGCCTAAGCGCTGGCGTTAGCGGCGCTGCTCAAAATCCCGCCAAAACAAACAAGGTCATTCCAGCATGAGAGATGATAATACTCCAGAAAGCGCTGAAGAAAACCCCCTCCAGCAAGATTTAGCACAGGAGGATGGAGAAACCAGCCCTCATCAGAGAGCGGCAGACAGAGAGGTCGAGGACGATAATTATATGCCTCCCTCCGAAGACGAGGCAAGCCTCGATGACGATGAATTCGTCGTGCTAGAGGATCCCATCGAACAAAAGCGTTTCCAACGCAGGCTTATGGCCACGGCAAGAAGCCTCAAGAAAAAACAGCGACAGCTCAGAGCTGATCAAGATTTGCTAGTCGACAGATGGACTGAAGTCCTTGCGGCCGAAGAGCATAAACTCGAACGCCCCTCCAAGAGCTACCCAAAGCGCAGGTTGCTACCTCGATTAGAGGAGGAAGCACTTGATGTGGCCAACCGGCCACCTTGTGGTCGCGACAGAGAGGCCTCTCGGCCCTCCACTCAAGCCGCACCCTGTACCAAGGCACGGGAATATGCGCCGGACTTACGAGATATGCTGGAGGACAAGGCAAGGCAAACAAGATCGATCTACGGATCGCGTGGGCGCCCCACGGCTCGAGACGGTAACCGTCATGCCGGCCACAAATTCAGCGGGGCCGAACACAGTAGACAAGGCTCATTGGAGCGACGCCACAATATAGCCCAGTACAAAGGCGCCACACACCCACTCTGCTTTACAGACGAAATAATGGATCATCAAATCCCCGAGGGTTTCAAACCCGTAAACATTGAATCATATGATGGCACAATAGATCCTACGGTATGGATCGAGGATTATCTACTTCATATCCACATGGCCTGCGGCGATGATTTTCACGCCATCAAATACCTCCCACTCAAGCTTAAAGGACCAGCTCGACATTGTCTTAACAGCTTGCCAACAGGATCAATCAGTTGTTGGGAGGACCTGGAAGCCGCATTCCTCGACAATTTCTAGGGCACTTACGTGCAACCCCCAGACGCCGATGACCTAAGTCACGTAATTCAGCAGCCAGAGGAATCAGCCAGGCAATTGTGGACACGGTTCCTAACAAAGAAAAATCAAATAGTCGACTGTCCGGATGCTGAGGCCCTAGCAGCCTTCAAACACAATATCCGTGATGAGTGGCTGGCCCGGCACCTTGGACAGGAAAGGCCGAAATCTATGGCAGCATTCACGACACTCATGACCCGCTTTTGCACGGGAGAAGACAGCTGGCTTGCTCGTAGCAACAATATGACCAAGAACCCTGGTAATTCGGACACCAGGGACATTAGTGGCAGGTCGCGTCGCAACAAGCAGAAGCGCCGCATTAACGGCGACAATACTGAGGACACGACAGTTAATGCCGGATTCAGAGGCTCTAAATCCGGTCAGCGGAAAAAGCCATTCAAAAGGAATCCTAGGGGGCCGTCCAGTTTGGACCGAATACTCGACCGCTCGTGCCAGATACATGGCACCCCCGAAAAGGCAGCCAATCACACCAACAGGGATTGTTGGGTGTTCAAGCAGGCAGGCAAGTTAAACGCCAAAAATGAAGACAAGGGGCTGCATAGCGATGATGACGAGGAGCCCCGGCCGCCGAACAACAGTGGACAGAAGGGTTTTCCCCCACAAGTGCGGACGGTGAACATGATATACGCAACCCATGTCCCCAAAAGGGAGCAGAAGCGTGCGTTAAGGGACGTATACACGGTAGAGCCAATCGCCCCAAAGTTCAACCCATGGTCCTCCTGCCCGATCACCTTTGATCGAAGGGACCATCCCACTAGCATCCGTCATGGCGGATTCGCCGCATTGGTTCTAGACCCAATTATTGATGGATTTAATCTCACTAGAGTCCTTATGGACGGCGACAGCAGCCTGAACCTGCTTTACCAAGATACAGTGCGGAAAATGGGGATAGATCCCTCGAGGATTAAACCCACCAAAACGACCTTTAAAGGCGTAATACCAGGTGTAGAGGCCAACTGTACAGGCTCAGTCACACTTGAAGTGGTCTTCGGATCTTCGGATAATTTCTGAAGCGAGGAGTTAATCTTCGACATAGTCCCGTTTCGCAGTGGTTATCACACACTGCTCGGGCAAACCGCATTCACTAAGTTCAATGCAGTACCGCATTACGCATACCTTAAGTTCAAGATGCCAAGCCCTCAAGGAGTAATTACGGTCAATGGAAACACCAAACGCTCCCTCCGAACGGAGGAGCATACGGCGGCCCTTGCAGCGGAAGTTCAAAGCAGCCTCTCCAGGCAGTTCTCCAGTCCGGCCACTAAACGACCGGACACCGTCAAGCGCGCCCGGAGTAACCTACAACAAGACCGCCTGGCACGATCCGAGCAGGCGTAGCAATGCGGCCCCAACCCCAACCCTCGCAAAAAGGCGACGCCAGTACTTCGCGTACATAACTACGCTCTAGAGATACCATGGGCACAGGGGGAGGGGCACCATCACGGCACGCCCAAAAAACAGCTTAAACCGTACCAGGGGCTACCGATTTTTTTATTTTCTCTTACTTTCAGGACTTCATCCTTCAGAAGGCTTGTTTGGCAGTTCAATTGCCGCACAAACGATGCAAGAACCAGGGAAGCAGACAAGCCACGCCGCACTACGGAACTCCCAGGTGGTCTCTATTACAAGCAGTATACCCGTTCTGCATACTATTCCGCGGCTTGCCCCTGGAATGGACATGTTAACTAGTCCAACCTTCCACTTATCGCATTATTTGTATCATTCTGCTTTGATCGCAACCCTTTTTAATAAACAATGCATAGCTTTCGTCTATTTTTGCATTACCTTTTTTTCTTTATATATGTTCCTTAACGACATGTTGCACCCGTACATGTTGGTACGGCCAAAATACGCCAGGGGCTTTAGTACCCCTCAATATTGTGTGAGAAGTCCGAACACTTTAACAAGTGCGGCACCCCGAACTTATAGCATTATATGCATCGGCTCCGAATCATGTCTTGGGTCAATAGATGGGTTTGCCCGGCTCCTATGTTTTGGTGCCTTACGTTCCGCTATATCGGCTAAGGTAGCATTAGGAGAACCACTGCGATTGTGCCCCGGTTGAGCTGGGTCAAGCACCTCAGTGGAGAAAGCTAAAACTGACCGTCATGATGAAGCGAGAGCTGGTCGCTGTTCAAGAGGTTTTTTCGAGTCCCTAACGACTTATGCCGCTTAGGGTGAGGAGCCGGCTCTGTCCGGCCAAGGCGTGGATAGCGCCCCAAACTCGGTCTTCCGAATACCAGGGGCTTCGCCAAAATTTAAAATTATAGAATTCTATGGCTGTTCATGCATTATAGTCCGATTGCCTTGTTCGTTGGGCTGAGCGCCTCCCTTGAAGGACCCAAACATGGGAAAAAGAGCGGTCAGGTTTATCCCCGAACACCCCAGCACTAGAGGCACGGGGGCAGAAGCCGACGACTTGCCATCTCTCAGAATTGATAAACAGCCGCACAGAAGGTCATATTTTAAATTCAAACAGCATTGCTTAGCGCATATGAACAAGTTTTCAGCGCACAGGACAAAACGAGCGAGTTTTACTCAAAAATTACATCCATAGAACATTCATCCGCCACAAGGCGGGCACCCTTCAGAACATCCTTATAGTAATTCTCGGGCTTGCGATGCTCTTTCCCTAGCGGTGGCCCGTCCTTCACAAGCTTCTTAGCATCCAGCTTGCCCCAGTGCACCTTAGCACGAGCAAGGGCCCTACGGGCACCTTCAATGCAGACGGAGCGCTTGATGACTTCGAGCCTTGGACAGGCCTCCACCAGCCTGAAATAGCTCCTAGGCTGAGCCTCTCCAGGCCACAGCCGAACTATGAGGCCCTTCATGGCCTATTTGGCCGCCTTGTGGAGCTCGACCAGTTGCTTCAGCTGGTCGCTCAGGGGCACGGGGTGTCCGGCCTCAGCGTACTGAGACCAGAACACCTTCTCTATCGAGCTGCCCTCCTCGGCTTGACAGAATGCGGCGGCATCGGATACACTCCGGGGAAGATCTACGAACGCTCCTGGAGAGGTCCGGATTCGGGTAAGTAACAGGTAACTCACGTTTATGTGTTTGCTTTGCATAAAGAATGCCTTACCCACCGCTATCTTCTTCACCTCATCCAACTCCTGGAGGGTCTTCTGGGATTCGGCCTTGGCAGACTTGGCATTTTCAATAGCCACCGCGAGCTCGGACGCTCGCGTCTTTGAGTCAAGCTCCAAACTCTCATGTTTTTCCATGAGAGCCTGGAGCTCTTGCCGCACCTTGCCAACCTCGGCCTCATACCTCTCCCGCTCGGTGCGCTCCGAGGCTGCCCTCTTCTCGGCCTCGTCCAGCGCCTGCTTAAGGGTCGCCACCTCAGACGTGGCCCCTACAATAGCCACGATACTCCTGTCATTTTTTGCAATTGCACCTTTTTTATATATCTATTTAAACAAGGTATTTCTTACCTTCATTGTCCTCGAGCTGCTTCTTGGCACGCCCGAGCTCTTGCTCGGACCGCTCGAGGTCCTGCTTTAGCATGTCCGCTTCCGCAGTCGACTCAAGCAGAGAAGCCTGCATACGCATATTGACTCCTTTTTGTTAGACTCCTGCGAATCTTAATTGATCCTCTATTCGGCTTTTCTTCCCGAACGCCAAACAGAGCATCAGGGGCTACTATCTATGCAGTAATATTATTTACACATTCTTTACTTACCTCAAAACCTGTTAAAAGGCTAGTACAAGCTTTAGTCAGTCCGCTCTTGGCGGACTGAACCTTCTGGATCACCGCACTCATAATAGTGCAGTGCCCCTCGTCGATGGAGGCGCCTTGGAGTGCCTCCAACATATTGTCTGGCGCCTCCGGTTGGATGGAGGTCACCAGCATGGCGGGCTTGCTCCTCTTGGAAGGAGGTCGCCCGCCGGACTCTGGAACCTTTGAAGGTTCCGGAGCGGTGTCCGGCCTAGGGCCGGACTTGGAGCCCTGGGGGGTTTCGTCCCCTTTACTCCTGGAGTCCGGGAGGTCTCCTTGCGGCGCCTCCAGGACCACCTCCTCCCAGCTTGGAACCTGTTGGGACAACACTTCGGTGTCGTCCGTAGGGCGGGGGGAGGAGACCGTCGGAAGCGAGTTCACATCCGACAAGTCTAGTGAGCCGCTCGACGACGCGTCGAGCCAGTCTTTTGGTGGGCTGCATAAACATATTCGACATGAGGGAAAGCTGTGCAATAAACAAATACTATGAATTACTCTGGTATCCAGATACTTACGAATTGGCCAGGGGCTTGGCCCTGGGCGCCCACTCCTCTCCGCCGTCGTCGGCGTCGGTGGAATAATCCGGAGGAAGGGTTTTCCCCTTCTTGGACCCTTCAGCCTCCCCAATTGGGGCAGCCTTCCTTTTCTTCCCCTCCCCCGCCGGAAGGGGAGGGGTCTCTTCTTCCTCCTCCTCGTCTTTGCAGGGGGAGTGCGTCTTGGATTCGTCGGATGATGAATCCGACACCTCCGGGAGGCGGGCACTCTTTCGAGTCCCCGTGGTCTTCTTCTTGACCTTCTTATCCGACACCACATAGGGTGCTGGAGCTAGTAGCTTCGCCAGGTGAGCGTCCGCTAGGCCTTCAGGCAAAGGAGCCGGACAGTTGATCTGTCCGGACGTCACCTGCCAATCCTGTCAAAGGAAAGGGAGCTTAGATCCCGCATGGAGTCAAACTATGAAAAACTGATACCCTGTAAAAGGAAAAAACAGCTTACCGCAAGAGTGTGGCGCTGCACACTGAATCCGCAATCCTCAATAGCGGATGCGGGAGCCACGGCGCCCTTGAAAAGCACCTTCCAGTCATCTTCATACGTCGTGTCGAAGAGCCTGCTCAAAGTTTGGTGCCGTGCCAGGTCGAACTCCCACAGGTTGAAAGCCCGTTGTTGGCATGGGAGGATCAAGCGGATGAGCATAACCTGGACTACGTTGACAAGTTTGAGCTTCTTGTCCACCAGGGTTTTGATGCATGTTTGGAGTTCGGTCAGCTCTCCTTTTTTACCCGACGACAAGCCTGTCTCTTTCCAGGACGTGAGCCGCGTTGGGGGTCCAGACTGAAACTCAGGGGGTGCGACCCATTCGGCGTCGCGCGGCTCGGTGATGTAAAACCACCCCGATTGCCACCCCTTCAGGGTCTCCACAAAGGAGCCCTCGAGCTAGAGGACGTTGGCCATCTTGCCCACCATGGCTCCTCCGCACTCCGCCTGGTTGCCGCACACCACCTTCGGCTTAACGTTGAAAGTCTTGAGCCATAGGCCGAAACGGGGGTGGATGCGGAGGAAAGCCTCGCACATGATGATAAACGCCGAGATGTTGAGGACAAAATTCAGGGCCAGATCGTGGAAATCCAGGCCGTAGTAGAACATGAGCCCCCGGACAAATGGGTGGAGAGGGAAGCCCAGTCCGCGGAGGAAATGGGGGAGGAACACCACCCTCTCATGGGCCTAGGGGTGGGGATGATTTGCCCCTTTTCGGGGAGCCGGTACGCGATGTCGTTAGACAGGTATCCGGCCTTCCTCAGCTTTTTGATATGTCCCTCTGTGATGGAGGAGACCATCCACTTGCCTCCTGCTCCGGACATGGCTGGAGAAGGTTGAGGTGAGGAGTGCGGACTTGGGCGCTGGAGCTCGAGTGCGCAAGAATGGATAGGCGAAGGAGGAAGAAGGCGTAGGTGAAAAGGTGGATCTTTATCCCCTAATATGGGTGCACACAGCTACATGTCCCCACCAGCCTGATAAAATTCGCTTATCTCCAAGCGCCGTAATCGATGGCGCGGTTGGGTTACCCACGCACGTATTGATGAGAATCCCGGAATAAGGGGACACGATCTCTGCTTTAACAAGACATGCCAAGGAAACCGCCTGGCATAACACGCTGAAATGGGACAGTAAATCGGTTCGAATAAAAGCTTGGCCGTGGTGTGATGTCACACTACGAAATACGTCAGCAGATTAGATTTGTGTAAATATTATTCTCTCTATGGCAATATGTGGAAACTTATTTTTCAGAGCCGGACACTATCTTTGTGTTCAAAATCTTCTATGAAGTACTTAGAGGAGGAACCCGCCTTGCAATGCCGAAGACAATATGCGCGCCGGACTCGTCATCATTGAAGCCTGCTTCAGGGGCTACTCAGGGAGTCCTGGATTAGGGGGTGTCCGGATGGCCGAACTCCTGGACTATGAAGATACAAGATTGAAGACTTCGTCCCGTGTCCGGGAGGGACTTTCCTTGGCGTGGAAGGCAAGCTAAGCGATACGGATATGCAGATCTCCTACCATTGCAACTGACTCTATGTAACCCTAACCCTACCCGGTGTCTATATAAACCGGAGGGTTTTAGTCCATAGGACAACATACACATCAATGATCATACCATAGGCTAGCTTCTAGGGTTTAGCCTCTTCGATCTTGTGGTAGATCTACTCTTGTACTACCCATATCATCAATATTAATCAAGCAGGACGTAGGGTTTTACCTCCATCGAGAGGGCCCGAACCTGGGTAAAACTTCATGTCCCTTGTCTCCTGTTACCATCCGGCCTAGACACACAGACCGGGACCCCCTACCCGAGATCCGCCAGTTTTGACACCGACAGACATCGTTTGGTTCGGATCCCGGTGGATCTCGTCCCACCTGGACGGATCTGGCCGGAGTGGAACTCCGGCGAGCTCTAGGAAGTCCGGCGAGGTCGGGGTTGGACGGAGTTGGCAAATCCGGGCCGGATCTCTTCGGGGGCAGCGCGGGGAGGCAGTTGCCGGCGCGGGCTGCGAGGCAAGGTGGCGCGTGGGGCGTCGGCGAGCTTACGCGGTGGCGGCGGAGGGCGTGTGAGGGCAGCGGTGAGCTTACGCGGTGGCGGCGGAGGGTGCACAAGGGCGGCGGCGCTGTGGCTAGCACGGGCGAGAAGCTCGGGCGCGGACAGGCCCGGTCGCGGCCCGGGGCGGGCCAGTCTCGGGCCCCTGCGGGCCGCGGCGGCGGGGAGAGAGAGGAGGCATGGTGGAGGGGAGCTGAGGGCGACGTGGCACGACTCGAATGGTTGTGGCCGGTGGCAGAGGTGACGTGGAGAGACGTGATTGGCCGGAGCGATGTGGAGGACGGACATGTCCGGCCGGAGTAGGACGTGTCTGGCAGCGTGAGGAGAGCGGGGCTAGGGTTCATCTGCGCGAAAATTTCGGAGGGGAGCACCTATTTGTAGGTAGTAGGAGGTAGTAGTGTCCAAATGAGGTGTAGTTTTCGCCCGCACGATCGTGATCCGGCGACGGAGGGCATGGAAGTGGTTTGGATGGGTTGTTGGGCCATTTTGGAGGGGTTTTGGGCTGCAACACACAAGAGGCTTTCACAGTTACCCGGTTAACCGTTGGAGCATCAAACGGACTCCAAATGGCACGAAATTTGACACGCGGTCTACCGGTGGTGTACCAAGGCCACTTGGCAAACCTCGGCCCATTCCGAGAATGTTTAACACCCACTCATGAAAAGAGACAAGAGGGGGGCGCCGGATTGCAAAAGGGACAACGGGGAAAATGCTCGGATGCATGAGACGAACACGTATGCAAATGCGATGCGCATGATGACATGATATGAAATGCATGACATGAACAAAAGGAAAACAAAGACAAAAACCCGACCACGAAGGGAATCTCCTATCGCATCTCCGGAAAAGGCAAGAGTCGGAGTTACAAATATGGAAAGTTGTATCCGGGGCATTACAGCGAGTGGCATAAATATTGTCAGATTCGGGGTTCCGCAGACCCTTGAGAGGTTTGAACTTTGGGGTGCGTTTTAAGAACTCCCTCTTCCCAGTTTTCCTGCTCAACGATTCCACGGCCTAGCTCGATGAACTTGAGGGACAAGGGACATGGCAGTTTATCCTGGTCCGGGCCACCTTGCGGTGTAATACCTACTCTAGCTTTGTGGTGGATTGCCTCGAGGGGCAGAGGATGAACTAGTACAATTGATGAACAGCCTCAGGAGGTGAGGTGTTCTTGAGCTCGATGAGCTGGTGAGGTGGTTCGGGTGGAATCCCCCCTCCTATGGTGGCGGCTAAGTCCTATATATAGTGGCCTTGGTCCTCTTCCTAAATGTAGGCAGGAAGGGATCCCACAATGACCAAATTCAAAGGGAGACAACTAGTACAAGTTATCCTGACAAAAGTAGTCTTAGCCTACAAAGGACTCTGGTGGTGATGCTGTAGTGGGCTCCGCGACGACCTCCGTTCTGCCGTCCTGGCGGTCTTGGTCTCGTTCCACCGATATGGAAACCTTTAGTTGATTCCTCGGGACCCTGCGCCTGTGCTTGCCTCCTTGGCACCAAAGAGGAAACTGGTACACTGCGCCCGCTGGCGCTCGCCTGGCCTTGGTCGTCATGGCTCACGTCATGTGAACCTCACGAGGTGCACCTTGCATTGATATCTCTGCTCCTCGGGAGCCAGCCTAGTGAGGCCGCCCCCCAGGGAGGTCTTGGTGTCGTCCGCCTTGCAAGGCTTGGCCCCTCGTGAGGGTCTTGAGTTGTTGTTACAGAAGTCGGGTTGTATCGGGCCTACTGACTGAGCCACACCGTGGGCCACAGGCAGGCAAGTCTGGGCACCCCCGTTCCCAGGATGCCGACAAATACCACCATAAATTTTGGCCTTGGTTCTGTTAAGGTGCAGACGACGTGCAATAGTAGTCCCTAGGCTAAAGGTGTGATCATTGTGTAGTGCACGGCGTAAAATAGCGAGGTCGGGGGCATTGGTGCACCGACCATCTCCCTAGCAGTTAAACACTTCGCGACGAACAAAGCAAAGTAATGTACATGCGAAAACTGCAAACTAGTGGCAGTGGCGTCCGACACGCCTCTCTCATGCCCCACTGTCAAAGTGCGGAGAAAGTCCTCAAATTTTGTCTGTCTAGGCTCCCTTAATTCCCCATCAGAAGGGATCAAACATATATCATAAAAGTCAGTGAGCGGTATCTGATGGGTTTCAGCGTATAAATTAAACTGCACCTCAGGAGGATTGTGCCTACCCAGAAAATGAAATTTTTTCAAAGGAATTTGTAAGGAGGTGGTGTTGGTCACACTTGACTGCGAGGAAGTCAGTCAATCCAGCATTTGCAACGAATTGGGTGAACTCTTGATGGAACCCAGCCTCCTCCATGAAGGCATCATGTGGCCATTCGCATGGCCGCACCTCCGTTGTTCTTGGAGTGTTGAGGTCATTGTCCGATGATTTCCCAATGACTCCCTTAGAATTCTTCTTGGAGAACTTCCTAAAGAAACTCATCTTATTCCTATAAATAAAATTCTGAAAATTTTAGTTCACAAAAATTTTGTCAACAAAACTTCATAAGATTGGTAGTAACTACTCATAAGGATGCATAGAGGCTATATTAAGCATTCAAACTACTTAGAACTCTAATAATTCAACATGCAAGCCCATCTATAGCACCAAGAGTAGCTAATTATTCAAAATATAAACCACTAAAGCAAAAACTAATTGGAGCAATGGAGGAGTCACATGCCAAGTAGCAATCCCCTAAAATAGTTTCGGAAATGAAGCTTTGAGCAAAGAGATCGAAATCCGCGGGTTTGAGAGAAAGAACACGAGAGAGAGAGAGCTATGGTGAATTTTTTCTGGAGGTAGGAGATGACATGGGCTAAAAAGGTAAGTGAGGGCACCCACGTGGGGACCACAACCCACCAGGGCGTGCCTAGAGTTGTCGGTGCGCCCTGGTGTCTTGTGGACACCACGTGCACCCCCTCTGATGTTATTTGCACCAGATATTCAGAAATATTCAGAAAAAATCATGTTAAAATTTAGTGCATTCTGACAACTTTTATTTCGGGCACTTTGTATTGCACGGAAAATCCAGAAAACAGGATAAACATGGCATTTTATTTTATTTAACTAAGAAAAACAGAAAACAAAAGGTTAGGATAGAAAGTGGTGCTCACTAAATTCATCGACTTCATACCTCTAAAAATGATCCATTAACAAGGTTGATCAAGTCTTATTAACAACCACTTTCGGTTAGCATAAAACCGAAGAACTTTCGTAAAACACTAAGTTACCTCAACGGGATACGCATGTCCCCAACAATAAGGATGCCATATTTCTTTTTGGCAGTAGGTAGAGGTAGTTGAAAACTTCCAATAGTGAGTGTCGGAGATTTTTCAATAACTTTAATACCATTCACTTGGAATTGTTTCTTCGAAAAGTGCACCGTATGTTCATTACCATAGATATGAAAAGTGACCTTGCTTTTATTGCAATCAATAACAACCCTTGCAGTATTCAAAAATGGTCTACCAAGGATAATCGACATGTTGTTGTCCTCGGGCATCTCAAGTATAACACAGTCTGTTAAGATAGTGACATTTGCAACAACAGGCACATCCTCAGAAATACCGATAGGTATGGCAGTTGATTTATCAGCCATTTGCAAAGATATTTCAGTAGGTGTGATTTTATTCAAATCAAGTCTTTTATATAAAGAGAAAGGCATAACACTAACACCAGCTCCTAGATGACACAAAGCAGTTTTGACATAATTTCTTTTGATGGAGCAGGGTATAGTTGGTATTCCTGGATCTCCATGTTTTTTAGGCACTCCATCCTTAAAAGAGTAATTAGCAACCATGGTGGAGATTTCAGCTTCAGGTATCTTTCTCTTATTAGCGATGATGTCTTTTATGTATTTTGCATAAGGGGGCATCTTTAAAATATCAGTCAAGCGGGTGCGCAAAAAGACTGGCCTAAGCATTTCAGCAAAGCATTCAAATTCCTCATCATCCTTTTTCTTAGTTGGTTTAGGTGGAAATGGCATGGGTTTCTGAACTCATGGTTCTCTTTCTTTACCATGTTTTCTAGCACCAAAGTCTCTTTTGCCATATCTTTTATTTTTAGGTTGTGGGTTATCAAGATCAATAACAGGTTCTATCTCAACATCATTATTTGGTTCTTTATCATTTTTTGGTTGAGTATCGTCATGAACATCATCATTATCTTTTTCATTATCACTAGGTGAATGTTCATTACTAGATTGAGTTTCAGCTTCAGAGATAGAGACATCATTATTATCTTCAGAAGTTTTTCAATTTTAGGTTCATTAGAGGTGTGCAAAGTCCTATCATTTTTCTTTTTCTTCTTCCTTTTAGAGGGACTAGGTGCATCAGTGTTAATTCTTTGAGAGTCTTGTTCAATTCTTTTAGGGTGCCCCTCAGGATAAAGTGGCTCTTGAGTCATTTTGCCTCCTGTAGTTGCTACTCTAATAGCATAGTCATTCATATCATTATTCATTTCATTAAGCAATTCCCTTTGAGATTTAGCAACTTGTTCTAGCTGGGTTTGAACCATAGAGGCATGTTTTCCTACACCTCCAACATCATTAGTAATTCTAAATAACAAGCCACTCAAACGAGCAATCATATCATAGTTGTATTTCAATTGTTTCATAACATTTGCATTGAAGTGATCTTGTTTTCTAATGTAATTATAAAATTCATATGGGCTTTGACTAGGATGTTTATTGTAAGGGATGTCACTTTCGTCAAACTTTAATAAAGAATTTACCACTACCACCGGTGGAGGTGGCGTATCAAGTCCATGTATTTCTTCAATAGGTAGTAAATTATTAATATCTTCAGCTTTAATACCTTTTTCCTTCATACATTTCTTTGCCTCTTGCAAATCTTTGGGACTTAGATATAAGATACCCCTCTTCTTTGGAGTGGGTTTAGGCGGTGGTTCAGGAAAAGTCCAATCATCATAATTTTTCATTATATTATTCAATAATTCCTCAGCTTTTTCAATAGTTCATTCCCTGAAAACACAACTAGAAAAACTATCTAGGAAGTCCCTAGAAGCATTGGTTAGTCCATCATAGAAGGTATCAAGTATTTCATTTTTCTTAAGAGGGTGATCAGGTAAAGCATTAAGCAATTGGATAAGCCTCCCCAAGCTTGTGGGAGACTCTCTTCTTCAATTTGCACAAAGTTAAATATTTCCTGTAAGGCAACTTGTTTCTTATGAGCAGGAAAGTATTTTTCAGAGAAGTAGTAAATTATGTCCTAGGGATTATGCACACAACCAGGAGAAAGAGTATTGTACCATATCTTAGTATCAACCTTTAATGAGAAAGGAAATAATTTGAGGATATAGTAATAGCGAATTTTCTCATCATGAGAAAAAGGCTAGCTGTGTCATTTAATTTGGTAAGATGTGCCACTATAGTTTCAGTTTCGTAGCCATGAAAAGGATCAGATTCAACCAAAGTAATTAACTTTGGGTCGACAAAGAATTCATAATCCTTATCGGTAACAAAGATAGGTGAATTAGCAAACTTAGGATCACATTTCATTCTAGCATTCAAAGATTTTTCTTTCAGTGTGCATGATAACTTCTTAAGATCATCTCTATCATTGCAAGCAAGAAAGTCTCTAGCTATCTCCTCATCCATAACATAACCTTAAGGTATTTTAGGCATTTCAAATCTAGGAGACATAGGTCTAATAGGTGTTTCATAATTCTCAGTTTCAAGTACTTCATTAGTTTCAATAATTTCATCAGTTTCAGCATTCTCAATATCTTTAGCTCTAGCAAGTTGTTCATCAATAAATTCTCCTAGTGGTACATTATCATCAGGCGAGGTGTCGTGGAATTGTCACGGCAGATGTCCTCGTAGAAGGACTTAGTTGTGGAGCCATTGTGACGAGGTTAGCTTAAAGGGGTTAAACGGGACAAAGGACACAGCGAGTTTATACTGGTTCGGCCCCTTGCGTTGAAGGTAAAAGCCTACTCCAGTTTGAGGTGGTATTGCTAGGGTTTCGATTACCAAGGAGAGAATATGCTTTGACTGGCTTTCGATCTATTGTCTCTCCCCCTAAGCCGCTACCGGGTCGTCCCCTTATATACATGGCTCATACAAACATGTCCGGCTCGATGACTTATCTTACATGCCTTATAATACAAGTTACATTTACATGGTGGTTTATACTCACGGGCCTTACGCCACCTCTTGGTTTGGGCCCCTTGACAGGCCTACTTCATGAACTGCCACCTTTACATACTCATGGGCCTTGTCTAGCTGAACCGCCATTGGGATAACCCGGCCCCTCCTGGGCGGGTCATACCCAATAGTTATATCCCCAACATTAGGCCCCAGCTTGATTTGAACTTGTTCATGTCAATCTTCATTACTTAAGAAAATCCTTCTTCATCTTCCTGTGAAATATTGTAACCCGCCATGACGTCATCTCCGGAAATTTGGTAACCCGCCGTGACTTCACCTGTAATTAATACTACACACGGCCCAAATCTTAATTTTTTTTCTTTACCGACCCTCTGAAAATCGAGGCGCTCGCGCTGCCACATATCCATTATCATGTCTCCTCGATTCTTGCACATGCCACTTATCCTTCCAGCCTTATAAATAGGGCCACGAGTTCACTTTCCATTCTCCCCCTTTGCCTTCTCTCGTTCTTCTTCCTCCTCGCGACGTTTCAGTGCACCCGAGCTCCACCGCCGTCGATCCTCGTCTCCTTCGTCGACTCTGGCCGCTGCATCACCCTGAACGGACCAGAACACCGCGCCGCTTCTCCACTGTCAACCACCGTCAGTAAGTCTCTGCCTTTCCACTTCATAGATCTATGTTAGGGTTTCTCTATTCATCAGTGTTCATCACCGTTCTTCCCTTTCTCCGTCCTAGGTCACATATTTTTGATCTGAAAATAGCATAGAACTCGCGCAGTAGCAGTTTTAGCACTTATTTTTTGATATCAAACTATATCCTCATTGTAATAGATCCCATCTGAACACTCCCATTTTTCTGCTGCTGCTATCTTAGGTTTAGCTTTTATTTCCTTTTTTCTAAATAGCTGCAGATCCAAACTTATAGCTTCAATTGGTGAAACCTGTTTGTCCCAATACTTAGTAAAACTTTGCTTTTGTCAGATCTTGAATACCAGCACGTGTCATGGCGGCTTACATGTCTGGCTTACAATTATTCATATATCATTAGTCCTCACTTAAGCCGCCATTCTGAGTATATACTGTAACTATAAACTTGTGATTTCCCCAACTGATTTAAACCGGCAAAATTTTCCCTTCCTTTAGGCTTTCTCTCTTCACAATGCTGCCAAAAACAGTCTATACCTGCAACTGGGTTGCCTCTGTCGTCACCGAGGGCTCACTCGAAGAATTTGTCAAAATCAGGTACTTGCCCACAAAGAGTGTTATGCATTATCGTGCCCCTGAACCTGGCGAAGAAAGACCTCAACCGAAAGATGGCAAAGTCATTGTATTCACTAATCACATGAACCGGGGCTTCTCACCACCCGGCTCTAAGTTTTTCTGAGATATTCCGCACTTCTTCCAACTTCATCCTCAAGACATCGGACCCAATTCCATGTCAAATACCTGCAATTTTCAAGTCTTCTGCGAAGTATACCTTCAAGAGGAGCCCAGCGTCGATCTCTTTAGAGAATATTTTTACTTGAACCGCCAAAATGAGTTCACGAACATGCCCAACTTTGAACTTGGTGGAATCTCGATTCAACACCGAAGAGATGCCATCTTCCCTTATGCCTATCTGCCGAGTCACCCCAAGGATTGGAATCAGACATGGTTTTACTGCAAAGATACTTCTCCGGCTGACGAGAATCCACTACCGGGTTACCAAGCGCCTGGACCCAAAGCACAATCTTCCTGAAAAACTTACCACTGCCAAACGGGCAAAAATTGCTCCTACCATTGCAAAGGTTAAAGCTCTGCTAGGAAATGGGTCAACTGGCATTGATTTGGTCAGGTGCTGGGTTTCTTGGTGGATCATACCCTTGAGTCATCGCACCGGCTTAATGTGCACTTACACTGGTAGTGTAAAATATCCACTACGCCACAGCTCTGCGCCATTAACTAACTAGGCAGTTAACGAAATGGTTAATTCCCTTCTGAATGAAGATCCAGAAGATACCATTAAAGTGGGTCTGGACCCTTTCTGCAAGCTTAACCCACCACCGGATGTGAGTCTCTGAATTTACTTACCTTTATCTCATTATTCAAATACTTTTCAGGCTAATTCTGACTTTTGGAAAAAAAGTATGATCGGATGCCAAGAAAGCCGCCAAGAAGACAACCAAGAGAAAGAAGAAACCAAGCGCCTCTGATCTGCTTAATCTGGATGACACCTCCGAGTCGGAGGTAGCCCTTGACTCTCTTGGCTCATTTTTCAACCATCTTATTGACACTGACTCTTATCAGGATGACATGGGAGCTAGCCAAGCAGCTGAAGAAGAGGTAACTATTATTTCCTCCGGCTCAGAAACTTTGCCAAGACAGAAACTTCGACAAGTAACCCGGAAAGTAAGGTTTTCACACCCCTTGGATTATTTTGATCCTCACTTTCTTTTGAAGCAACAACAACATGAGAATCGATGTCAGACCCGGACCAGTGGAGGTGAAGAGTTGTCCTCCGGCTTACCGAACATTCCCGCTCCTCGAAAACGTCAAAACATGGTTCTTTAACGTTAAACTCTTTTCACCTGCTGGTGGGTCTTATTTACTTATCACTTAACTCTGTTGATTCAATTGATCAAGAGATTACCCGTTCTTCCTCTGGCGACTCATCGCAAACCGAATTGTCGGCTTCCAAAACTGCCCCTGGGTAACAATAATTATCTTTTATTCTGTATCTCTCTATACTCCTATACTTATTCTGACTTATCACCACCTGTGCAGTGGACAAGCAAAACCTAGCAAGAAAACAAGGGTTTCCAAGCCAGCCGAGGATCCTAAAGTTATTGAACCGGAACAGCAAGTCTCTGGATCTGGTGCTTCTGAAAAACAACCAAATGACCCTGTCCCGGATGTTTCACCTGAGATTCCGGATCTGCACGCTGACGACACCGATATTAACTCTTAGAACCTTGGACCATCAAACCCATTTAAGCCGTCGGAGACTCACACTGATGATGTTCTGATCACTGGCATCGGCTTTACAGAGCTGAGAAATCCAATAGCTTTGGCCAAGCACACTGCCAAGCAAGATGTTATTGAAACGTGGAACACGAGGTTTGGCGTTTCTCATTATGCACAATTGAGCAGCAATGAGATACTCTCTGGCTACCTTAGCCAAGTACGCTCCAACCGCAATCTTGAAGTTGATATGGTGAAGCAAATGCACCAAAAGTATGAGGTATGACTTCCACCTTTGAATAATTATGTACATCCTGCCAGCCCCCAAGTCTACTGGTTATGATAAAATTGAATAGGTTGTAGACTTAAAATAATCCATAAGCTTCTTATCGTAGAATCCCTCCAAGGCTGGTTTAAAATTAAACCGGATGTTTAAGCAACTTTAGCATTGCATTTGTAGTCCCCAAGGGCCGGTTTAATCAGCATGAATGAGCCGGTCCTATTTATCATTAGTTAAGAAAGGAGAGCTTATCTATGTAGCCCTCATGAATCGGCTGTGATTGTTTACAGCACACCTAGTTCATCATTAAGAAGATACAAGCGATATGCATTAGCCCCCAAGTGCCAAGTAATCTTGCTTGCAAAGTGCTTGGGACTTTATTTATAAGAGCCGTTTTACTTAAAGAAATTCTTTGTCAGACATTAGCCCCAAAGTG
Organism: Triticum monococcum; assembly: GCA_034509565.1. Classification (NCBI taxonomy): domain Eukaryota; kingdom Viridiplantae; phylum Streptophyta; class Magnoliopsida; order Poales; family Poaceae; genus Triticum; species Triticum monococcum. The sequence continues at coordinate 54,718,380 of CM067845.1, read as the reverse complement.
CCAAGTGTTGTTGCTTGCAAAGGACTTGGGACTTATATTCTTGTAATCTTGTTACGAATGTGTTGATAAGTCTTCGCTTCATACAGGCTGCTACTTCTGAACTTGAGTCACAGTTAAATGATGCGAAGACCCGGCTGGCGAATCAGGAGTCTGAAACCCGGAAAGCTGAAGCCAAATTCCAGTTTAGCATAGCTGAACCAGAAAAGCTGAAGACCAGTTTTAAGATGGAGAAAAACACTTGGGCTGAAGAAAAGACTGCTTTAACACAGCGAGCTGAAAAAGCCGAGGCAGCTCTTCAAGAAGTAACCACTGAACTCTCCGTCTTAAAGCATTATGTCTCTCAGATGGTTTCTGCTATCTTTGGTGAGTTGCTTTGCTAATCATCAAAAAGTGAATCCTTGTCATGTTAATATAAACCGCCATTAACCAATTTGTGATTTTTCAGGTCCCAAGAGCAGCAACCTTAACCAAGACATGCTTGTGAAGCTCAAAGTTGTCTACACGGAACTCAATGTACACTGGCTGCAATTTCTCCGACGAATCAGGCACCTACTCTTCTAATAGATGTCTTGAAAAAACTTTCTGTGCTTCCTGCTAGATGGAGGAAATGAAGCGATCGTCTGCGAGATCCGGTGCTATAACGGCTTTGAGCCGTGCCAAGGCATGGGTACCAGAGCTTGACCCGTCTGAAGTAGCCACTGGTTACCCAAGCTTGAAAGAGGATGGTACGCCGTTTGATCAGAAGGACTTCTCTGGTTGCGTGAGAGAGATACGTCCAATGGCGACTATGATTGCCAATGATTCAGACCTTTCAAAGTATCATCCGGCATATAACAAGGACCAGAAGATGCCGACTCCGTCTTATCGAGTGATGGACTTAATCCCCCCCCCCCAATTCGTAAGCATACTTTTGCCCCTGAAGTTGAGCCGTCTGATCTTATAGATGACGAGGCTGAATTTCAAGCTTTATCTGGCATCGATTGGTCATCACCAAACTTTCAGACAGCAGAAGAGGACAAAGAACCGGAAAAGGATGTCCCAAAAGCTTCAAGCCAGCAAGGCCAAGAAGAGTGAACCGCAAGGCGGTTTAAATATTTGATTCTTGGAAAAACACTTGATCCCATTTGGCTCATGGAGTCATGTAATAGGGTAGTAAAAAACTTGGATCTGTCGTGCCATCGTCCACATTTCTGTTTTGCGCAATACTGCTGATCCGCCAATTTGAAATATGATCCTTTTACTCTTATGACAGTATTGATTTATGCAGATCACACTTGATTATTCTCCTGCACACAAACAAGTCACAAGTACCCTGGCAGTTTACCGCCGGGCGGGTCATGATACCCAATTAAAGGCCACTCGGGATGAGCAGTCCATAACCAGGGCTGGTCTGGCCATAATGTTTAACATAATAAAATGTCATACCTGTGGCATGTGCTTAGACTGCCAGCTTGACAGCTTGATCCGGTTTGAAGTTTGTAGAACTATAACTCCAAGCATAATATTATGATACTCTTGATGACTTAGAGTCTGCCATCCTGGCGGGTTGTAGAAACCCAGAAGATGCTTCAAATATAAGCCATAAGTAGGGCAGCTTGACCCGATGTGTAAAAACCAGATGGCAAAAAAGAAATCATATAAAGAAAAGAAAGCAAAAAATTCGAGGCTTTTGAGGGCCGCTAAACCAAAGTATCTTCTTCAATGAAACTAGCCGGAACCACTGGAAGGTACGTGCTATCCGTGATCCCGAGTCACAGTACCCAATTGACATTTGAACCCAGATAAAGTCGGATCTTGCTTTATCGACTTATCAGGAGTACACGGGGTCAGAGTAACAACATACATCACGGGCCAATTTATCCAAGTTTCAAGGAAGGTGACTTATGAAGCCTGGATCTATCTTGACTATCTATAAGCCGTTCTCTCACATGAGAAACCGGTGTTTTAACCTTAGCGAGCTCAGATCTTGGTCGAATACACCGTAAAGACTGATCATTAAGAGTTCGGCGGGTCAATCAGGATTACATGATGGAGTTGAAGCAGCTGGCTAAAGGTAGGATGACCCGGAAAGGTTATGTTCTCTTTGTTCGAATACACCTATGTTTGAACAAACCTATTCAAGAGGCTAGTAACGCTATGTTCTCTTTGGTCGAATACGCCTATGTTTGAACAGGAAGCCCCCAAGTGACATACTGACAAATTGTACTCATTAGGGACCTATGTTTGAGCTATGCCGTGCATCCAACTCTCTTTGGTCCCTATAGTTTGGGCGTCAAGCCTCTTAAATATACGTGTAAGAAGATGATAAAGACTCAGCTTCAAGGAAGTGAAACGACAGAGGCCCTGCATTATCAGGGATGCCGGCTTTATTATACTGTCTATAATATATACACCATCAGATTATGTACATCATGAGAGCCGGTGGCTCAAGTATAGTAAGGTCGAAGATGAGCAATGTTCCACGGCCAACGGGTCTCCTCCTCCGATGTGTGTGAGTCCTTGTGGTCTTGAACATCGATAAGGTAATAAGACCCATTATGCAGATTCTTGCTGACCATGAAAGGTCCTTCCCAAGGCAGTGATAGTTTATGCATATCCGTTTGATCCTGGATGAGCCAGAGCACCAAATCGCCTTCTTGAAAGGTTCTGGTTTTGACCCGGCCGCTGTGATAATGATGCAGATCTTGCTGGTAAATCGTCGAACAAGCGGCCGCAATATCACGCTCCTCATCTAATAGGTCAAGTGCGTCTTGTCGTGCTTGTTCATTGTCAGCTTCAACGTAAGCCGCCACCCGGGATGAATCGTGACGGATGTCACTTGGGAGAACCGCGGCTGCTGCATAAACCATGAAAAAAGGAGTGTAACCCGTAGATCTGTTATGGGTTGTATTGATACTCCATAACACTGATGGTAACTCTTCCACCCAACAGTCCGCCGTTCCTTGCAAAGGAACCATAAGCCGGGGCTTGATACCTCGCAGAATTTCTTGATTAGCCCGTTCTGCTTGACCATTGGACTGGGGGTGAGCCACAGAAGGGACATCAAGTCGAATATGCTCTTGTTGGCAAAATTCTTTCATAGCACCTTCAGACAGATTAGTACCATTATCTATTATAATGCTATGGGGAAAGCCAAAACGGAAAATCACCTTCTTGATGAATTTAACCGCCATTGTGGCATCACACTTGCTAACTGACTCTACTTCAACCCACTTAGTGAACTTGTCAACTACCACCAAAAGGTGGGTCTTTTTATCTGGGGAACTTTTAAAAGGCCCAACCATATCAAGCCCCCAAGTCACAAATGGCCAAGTAATTGGAATCATCCTCAACTCTTGAGCCGGAACATGAGCTCGCCGTGAAAATTTCTGACAACCGTCACATCTGCTGACCAAATCCTCAGCGTCAGCATGAGCCGTCAACAAATAAAAACCATGACGAAAAGCCTTGGCAATGAGAGATTTAGAACCGTCTTGATGACCACAATATCCTTCATGAATCTCTAATAGAATCTCACAACCTTCTTCAGGCGAAACACAACGTTGAAACGCTCCTGTAACACTGCGATGGTGCAACTCCCCATTAACAATCGTCATTGACTTAGATCGCCGGGTTATCTGCTTGCCTAAAACCTCATCCTCAAGTAACTCGCCCCGGGTCATGTAAGCCAGATATGACACCGTCCAAGCAGGAATAGCATGGAGAGCCCCACCAACTGTGCTTTCGGGTCAGGAACAGCAAGATCCTCCTCTATAGGCAACTTGAATGAAGGATTAAGCAGAATATCCATGAAGGTCTTAGGTGGGACCGGCTTATGTTGAGACCCTAACCGGCTTAATGTGTCAGCCGCCTCGTTCCTCCTGCGATCAATATGCTCAACTTGGTAACCGTTGTGACCCGCAATAGCATCAACCTCTTGATGATAAGCCGCCATGAGTGGATCCTTAGAATCCCAAGTGCCAGAAACTTGTTGTGCTACCAGATCTGAATCGCTGAAACACCTCACCCGGCTTAAGTTCATCTCCTTAGCCATCCGAAGACCATGAAGCAAGGCCTCATACTCAGCTGCATTATTAGTACAAGGAAACATTAGCTGGAGAACGTAAGAAAATTTGTCACCTCATGGGGAAGTCAAGACAACTCCAGCCCACGAGCCTTCCAACTGCTTGGATCCATCAAAATGAGTAGTCCAATATGTGTTATCTAGCTTTTACTCAGGTGTCTGCAACTCTGTCCAATCATCATTGATAAAATCCACGAGTGCTTGTGACTTGATGGCCGTACGAGGTGCATATTTCAAACCATGGGGCCCAAGCTCGATGGCCCACTTGGCAATCCGGCCCGTGGCTTCTCTATTTTGGATGATGTCCCCCAAAGGATTAGAGCTGACCACAATAATGGGGTGACCCAGAAAATATTGCTTAAGCTACTGGCTTGCCATAAATACCCCATACACCAGCTTCTGCCAATGCGGATACCTTTGCTTGGACTCAATAAGCACCTCACTGATGTAGTAAACCGGCCGTTGAACCAGACATTCCTTGCCTGCCTCTTTCCTTTCCACCACAATAGCTACACTAACAGTCCGGCTATTAGCAGCCACGTATAATAACAGAGGCTCCTTATCAACAGGGGCAGCAAGAACGGGCAGCTCAGCCAACTGTTTCTACAGCCCCTCAAACACTTGATTAGCAGCATCACTCCAAACAAAATGATCTGTCTTCTTCATCATCTGATAAATATGAATAGCTTTCTCACCTAACCGGCATTAGGCCGCAATACGACCTGCCAGACAGTGAACATCATTAACACACGCCAGCTTAGCCAATGAAGTAATGGCTTTGATCTTCCCCGGGTTAGCTTCAAATCCTGTGTTAGAAACCAAAAAGCCCAAGAGCTTGCCTACTGGTACACCAAAATGCACTTGGTCGGGTTAAGCATCATCTTGCAGACCAGGAGATTGTCAAATGTCTCCTTCAAATCATCAATCAAGGTCTCCTTCTTCCTTTACTTCACACCACAATGTTATCTTCGTAAGCATGAAGATTACACCCGATTTGATTGTGAAGGCAATTTTACACACACCAATGGTAAGTCGAATGGGCACTCTTGAGCCCAGAAGGCATAGACACATAGCAGAAGGCTCCAAATGGAGTAATGAAAGTTGTCTTCTCCTGGTCCTTAACTACCATCTTGATCTGATGATAACCAGAATAAGCATCCAGAAAACTCAAACGCTCACAACCCGCCGTAGCATCAATGATTTGATCAATACGAGGGAGAGCAAATGGATCAACCGGACAAGCCTTGTTTAAGTCCGTGTAATCCACACACATCCATCAAGTGCCATTCTTCTTGTGCACCAACACCGGGTTAGCCAACCACTCCGGATGAAAAACTTCAATGATAAACCCGGCCGCCAAGAGCTGGGCAACTTCTTCACCAATGGCCTTCCGCCTCTCCTCGTTAAAACGATGGAGGAATTGCTTGACCGGTTTAAATTTTAGATCGATATTCAGAGTGTGCTCAGTGAGTTCCCTCAGTACACCTGGCATGTCTGAAGGCTTCCATGCAAAGATGTCCCGGTTCTCACGGATGAACTCGATGAGCGTGATTTCCTATTTCGGATCCAAATTGGCGCTGATGCTGAACTGCTTAGATGAGTTGCCAGGAACAAAATCGACCAATTTAGTGTCATGTGCCGATTTAAACTTTAACCGAGGATCATGCTCCATGGTTGGCTTCTTCAAGGACGTCATGTTTCCCGAGTCAACATTATCCTTATAAAACTTCAGCTCCTCTGTTGCACAAACTGATTCAGCATAGGCAGCGTCGCTGTCGGCGTGAAACGACACCTATGGATCACAAGAATCCCTACTACGGTTGCCGGGGCATGGGGTTGCAAGGAGAGCAGGGTTAGTAGACACCACGAGGATCGTTTACCCAGGTTCGGGCTGCAAGGATGCGTAAAACCCTAGTCCTGCTCTCGAACTAGCTGTGGTCAGCGTGTGGTTTCAAAGAGCCGAATCCCTCTCCTTGTCGCCTCGGGCCTCCTTTTATAGGAAAAAGGGGTTGCCACAGTGGCACACAGGAGGTGGAAAGGTCTACAGTGGCACGAGGTTATCCCTCGTATTACAGGACATGGTGCATTTAATGCACCGCTTAGGTGTCCTCTTGCTTTATCGGGGACGGGGGTGAGGCCCGTCCCGTCCGTCACCGCTTCTCCTCACTTTGACACGCGCCTCGGCCAGGGATGTGTGCAATGCCATGTAGGCAGGTAGGCAGCTGAGTTGGCGTGGCGGTGGAGCCTTCGCGAAGATCTGCATGCCGCCACGCGGGCACTTGAAGAGTTGGCCTGGGAGCAGCATGTTGCCACGCAGGTGCCCGCCCAGCTGGTTGGGCTGGTAGCTGCATGTGAACGGCGGTGGGAGCTTGGTTGACGTGGGCTTGGCGGTGGCCTTGCCGGCGTCCTTGGCGAGGGCCTTGCCGGGTGGCCTGGCAAGGGTCACGCCATGGCATGTTGTCGTCCCCGGCAAGGATCTTGCTGGGGGTCTGGTGGCCTTCCTTGGCAGGGATCTTGCCGAGGATCGTCGTTTTTCTAATCTGATCTTGAATATGTCTTCACAAAGATCCGTATTCCACCACAGGGGTGCCTTCCTGAGCCCTGGCCCCATGCTGATGATGGTACTGGGGTCGTGGGCTCAAGGGTAGCTCGCTCTGTTGGCGTGGGGCGAGCTGTCCTGGCAAGAGTCTTGCAGGGGCCGCTGAGGCCACCCGGCAGGGGTCTTACCGGGGGAACCTGCTTCGTCCATTTTCTCTTTGTGGTCTTGGCCTTGGCGTTGCTTTGATTGTCTTGGGCTTCGATCTTACCTTGGCTCATCTCCATCTTTCTGCTTGGTGTGGCCGTGGGCGCGGCTCTGAATGCCCGTGCACAGGAAAAGGGGTACAAAGATGCGCCCCTATTTTTGTACACCGATAGGAGCCCCCTGGCCTGGGCCACACATAAGCGCAACACGTTGTTGGGCTAGGCCCAAAACGGTGCGCGGGGAAGTGGGGCGGTTTTTACCGTGGTAAGTTTCTTCGCGCGCTCCGCCTCCTACAACCCGCGCGCGTGGCGCGGCATGGGGTGTGTGTGTGACTTGGGCGGCATGCGTGGGACGGTTTCCACACACATGCGTCACGTCGCAGTAAAGAGGTGGCTCACGTCTTCCCCGTAAAAAGAGGGAGGCGTGGAAGGCGGCTCATTTACTAAGCGGGGTCAGGGTGCGGTCTTCAAGGCGTCCACTCCCCACGATCACGGGGAGTGGAGAGGTCGCCTCACCCGTCCCTTCAGTTCTGCACGTCTGCCACGCATCCTTGTGGTGGCAAACGGTGGAGGCGAGAAACCGGGCCGCCGCTGGTTGGGCGGCGGGTCGGTCCTGATTCCCCGCGCCCCCGGTGTCTGGATTGGCCGAGCGGGGCAGCCAAGCCTCAACCCCATTCCTTTATAAAGAGGAGGAAGGGGGAAACGACAACCCGCATTCTTCCATCTTCCATCTCTTCTCTGCTTCTGCTCCTTCCTCTCACCTGCCATGGAGAAAGGGAATCATGGCCCTTCGATGGTGGCGGCGAGGGTCGCCGCTCGACAGCACGTCCCTCCCCCTCCTGAACCCGTGGTGGCGGAATCGACCGCGAGGGGAAGGGGGAGGGGGCGAGGCCGAGGCAGAGGCCATAGCGCTCGGGGAAGAGGAAGACGGGGCGGCGCGCCGGCCCCGCCCCTGCCAATGATGCCTGTCGGTGTCAAAACCGGCGGATCTCGGGTTGGGGGTCCCGAACTGTGCGTCAAGGCCGGATGGTAACAGGAGACAAGGGACACGATGTTTTACCCAGGTTTGGGCCCTCTCGATGGAGGTAATACCCTACTCCTGCTTGATTAATATTGATGATATGGGTAGTACAAGAGTAGATCTACCACGAGATCAAGGAGGCTAAACCCTAGAAGCTAGCCTATGGTATTATTGTTGTGTATGGAGTTGATTTTGTCCTACGGACTACAACCCTCCGGTTTATATAGACACCGGATAGGGTTAGGGTTACACAGAGTCGGTTACAATGGTAGGAGATCTCAAATATCCGCATCGCCAAGCTTGCCTTCCACGCCAAGGAAAGTCCCATCCGGACACGGGACGAAGTCTTCAATCTTGTATCTTCATAGTCCAGGTGTCCGGCTGAAGGTATAGTCCGGCTACCCGAACACCCCCCAATCCAGGACTCCCTCAGTAGCCCCTGAACCAGGCTTCAATGACGACGAGTCCGGCGCGCAAATTGTCTTCGGCATTGCAAGGCGGGTTCCTCCTCCAAGTCCTTCATAGAAGATTGTAAACACCAAGAGTAGTGTCCGACTCTGCAAAATAAGCTTCCACATATTGCCATAGAGAGAATAATAATAACATGAATCAAATCTCCTGACGTATTCCGCAGTGCGTCCTCACACTACAGCCAAGTCCTTCACTCGAATCGTTTTCACTTTTCCATCTCAGCATGTTTTGCGAGGTGGTTTCCTTGGCACGTCTTGTCAAAGCAGAGATCGTGTACCCCCCTTTTACGGGATTCTCATCAATACGGACATGGGTAACCCAACCGCGCCACTTATCACGGCGCTTGGGTGGCAAGCGAGTTTTACTAGGCAGGTGGGGACGCACAACCGCATCCGCCCATATAAGGGGACAAGGATCCACCTTTTTACCTACGCCTTCTTCCTCCCCTGCCTACCCATCTCTCGCGCACCCGAGCTCCAGCGCCCAAGCCCGCACTTCCCACCTCAACCTTCTCCAGCAATGTCCGGAGCGGGAGGCAAGTGGATGGTCTCTTCCGTTACGGAGGGCAAAGTCAAGAAGCTAAGGAAGGCCGGGTATCTGTCCAAGGACATCGCGCACCGGCTTCCCGAAGAGGGGCAGCTTATCCCCACCCCAAGGCCCCATGAGAGGGTAGTATTTCTCCCCCACTTCCTCCGCGGACTGGGTTTTCCACTCCACCCATTTGTCCGGGGGCTCATGTTCTACTATGGCCTGGATTTCCACGATCTGGCTCCGAACTTCATCCTCAACATCTCGGCGTTTATCGTCGTGTGCGAGGCTTTTCTCCGCGTCCGCCCCCATTTCGGCCTCTGGCTCAAGACCTTCAACGTCAAGCCCAAGGTGATGCGCGGCAGCCAGGCGGAGTGCGGAGGCGCCATGGCGGGCAAGATGGCTAACGTCCTATGGTTCGAGGGCTCTTTCGTGGACACCCTAAAGGGATGGCAAGCCAGGTGGTTTTATATCACCGAGTCGCGCGATCCGGAATGGACCGCAGGCCCCGAGTTCCGATCCGGATCCCCCACGCGGCTTACATCCTGGAAAGAGACGGGCCTGTCATGGGGTGACGAAAAAGAGGTGACCGGATTGCAAACATGCATCCAGTCCCTGGTGAACAAGCCAGTCCGGCTTGTTAACGTAATCCAGGTTATGCTCGTCCGCCAGATCCTCCCGTGTCAACAACGGGATTTTAATCTGTGTGAGTTCGACCCGGCGCAGCATCAAACCCTCAGCAAGCTCTTCAACACGACGTACGAAGACGCTTGGAAGATGCTATTCAAGGGCGCCGAGGCTCCCGCATCCGCTTCCGAGGACCGCGGATACAGCTCGCAGCGTCACGCTAGCAAGGTAAGCCATCTACACCTTTTACAGGATGTTAAGCTTTTTTCATAGTTTGACTCTATGCGGGATCTAAACTCCCTTACCTTTGACAGGCTTGGCGGGTGATATCCGGACCGATTAACTGTCCGGCTCCGCTTCCCAAAGACCCAGCCCCAGCTCTACTAGCGAAGCTGCTGGCTCCGGCGCCTTATGTGGTGCCGGAGAAGAAGGCCAAGAAGAATAAGACCACGGGGACTCGAAGGAGTGCCCGCAACATGGTGGTGTCGGACTTGTCATCTGACGAGTCTGAGACGCCCTCCTCCCGTGAAAACGAGGAGGAGGAGGAAGAAAACTCTCCCCCCCAGCGGAGGGAGGAGAGAAGAGGAAGGCCGCCCCAACGGGGGAGGCCGAGGGGTCTAGGAAAAGGAAGACCCCTCCGCCGGACTACGCCCCCAACGCCGAAGAGGGCGAAGAGGAGTGGCCAAACAGGGCCAAGCGTCCGGCAAAATCGTAAGTTCGGATATCAGAGTAACTCATGATGTTCATTTGTTGCACAGCTTTCCCTAATGTCGAATGTAATTATGCAGTCCGCCCAGGGCCGAATTCGGCGAATCGTCGGGCGGCTCCCTGGACTCATCGGACGTGAACTCAGTTCCGCCTGCTGTCTCCCCCCACACTGCAGACGACGCCGAAGTGGCGTCGCGACAAGCTCTAGGGCAGGAGGAGGTGGTCCCGGAGGAGCCGCAAGGCAACCTCCCGGACTCCAGGAGTGAAGGGGATAAGGCTCCCCAGGGCTCTGAGTCCGGCTTTGTGCCGAACACCGCGCCGGAATCTTCAGTTCCGGACCGCGGTAGGCGAAATCCTTCCAAGAGGAGCAAGCCTTCTAAGCCGGCGGCCTCCATCCAACCGGAGGTGCCGGACAATCTGCTGGAGGTGCTGGATGATGCCTCCATCGACGAGGGGCACCATACTATTATGAGTACGGTGATCCAAAAGGTTCAGTCCGCCAAGAGCGGACTGACTGAAGCTTGCGCTAGCCTTCTAACAGGCTTCAAGGTAAGTAAAAATATGTAAAAATATTACCGCATAGACAGTAGCCCCTGATGCTCTGTTTGGCGTTCGGAAAGAAAAGCCGAATAGAGGATCCATTAAATACCGTAGGAGTCTAACAAAAAAAGAGTCAATATGCGTATGCAGGCTTCGCTGCTATCCACCGCCGCACTGACTGCGGAGGTGGGCGTCCTGAAGCAGGACCTCGAGCGTACCGAGCAAGAGCTCGGCCTTGCCAAGCGGCGGCTCGAGGAGGAAGAAGGTAAGAAATACCTTACAGAAAAAGTGCCTATAAAAAGGCTTGATTGCAAAAAGAGTAACAGGATTGTACTGCTTATTGTAGGGGCCACGACTGAGGTGGCAACCCTTAAGCAGGCGCTGTCTGCGGCCAAAAAGAAAACAGCCGCGGAGCGCACCGAGCGAGACAGACTTGGGGCTCAGGTCAGCGAGGTGTAGCAAGAGCTGCAGGCTGTCATGAAAAAACATGAGAGTTTGGAGCTAGAGTCGAAGGCACAAGCATCCGAGCTTGCAACGGCCCTAGAGGCTGCCAAGTCTGCCAAAGCTGAAGCCCAAAAGGCCCTCCAAGAGTTGGAGGAGATGAGGAAGATAGCAGCGGGTAAGGCATTCTTTATGCAAAGCAGAAATATAAAAGTAAACTACCTGTTACTTACCCGAATCCGGAGCTCTCCAGGGGCATTCACGGATCTTCCCCATAGCGTATCCGATGCCGCCTCATTCTACCGAGCTGAAGAGGGCAGCTCGACCGAGAAGTTGCTCTGGTCTCAGTATTCTGAGGCCGGACACCCTGTGCCCTTGAGCGACCAGCTGAAGCAGCTGGTCGAGCTCCACAAGGCGGCCGAACAGGCCCTGAAGGGCTTCGTAGTTCGGCTGTGGCCTAGAGAGGCCCTGCCTGGGAGCTACTTCGGACTGGTGCGGCGGCTGGTGGAGGCTTGTCCAAGGCTCGAGGTCATCAAGCGCTCCATCTGCATCGAAGGTCCCCGTAGGGCCCTTGCCCGTGCAAAGGTGCATTGGGGTAAGCTGGACGGTGAGAAGCTTGTGAAGGACGGGCCGCCGCCGGGGAAGGAGCATCGCAAGCCCGAGAACTATTACAAGGATGTTCTTGCTGGTGCCCGCCTTGTGGCGGATGAATGTACCAAGGATGTAATTTTTGAATGAATTCGCTCGTGTTATCCTGCGCGCTGAAAACTTGTTCATATGCGCTAAGCAATGCTTGAATTTAAAATATTACTTTCTGTGTGGCCGTTTATCAAAAAATTGAGAGATGGCCAGTCGTCGGCTTCTGCCCCCATGCCACTAGTGCTGGGGTATTCGGGATAAACCTGAGCGCTCTTTTTCCCATGATTGGGTCCGTCGAGGGAGGCGGTCAGCACAACGAACAAGGCAATCGGACTATAATGCTTGAACACTCTCACTTAGCCATAGAACTCTATAATTTTAAATTTTTGGTGAAGCCCCTAGTTCGGAAGACCGAGTTCGGGGCGCTATCCACGCCTTGGCCGGATAAAGCTAGCTCCTCGCTCGAAGCGGCATAAGCCTTTAGGGACTCGAAGAACCTCTCGAACAGCAACCGATCTCTCGCCACATCATGACAGTCAGTTTTAGCTTTCTCCATTGAGGTGCTTAACCCAGCTGAACCGGGGCATAATCGCAGTGGTTCTCCTAGTGCTACCTTAGCCGATAGAGCGGAACGTAAGGCACCAAAACATAGGAGCCGGGCAAACCCAACTATTGACCCAAATCATGATTCGGAGCCGATGCATATAGTGCTATAAGTTCGGGGTGCCGCACTTGTGAAAGTGTACGGACTTCTCACACCATTATGAGGGGTACTGAAGCCCCTGGCGTGTTTGCCGTACCATGGTGTACGGGTGCAAATAGGGGTACTGAAGCCCCTAGTTTTCATCTATTTTATCCATTTTCCTTTTTAATCAACAATTTTTTTTCGATTAGCAAATAGTTTTATAAATTTCGGGAATATTTTGAATTCAATACACATCCATTTAAATTAGCAAACATTTTAAATTTATATTTTCCTAATTTCTGAAAAAATATTTTTAAAAATTTGGGTTCAATACTAGAATTCGTCATTGTCTTTTCAAATTTATATGCATATTTTTAAAATATACTAAATTAATATTTCAAAATTGAAAATTATTTTTTAAATTGAAAAATATATTCTAAAATTCAGGAGCTGTTTTAAATTCCTTAACATTTTAAAAATTATTGAACTTTATAAAAAACTAAAGAACCTGGTTTTAATTCAGAATTTTGTAGAATTAGTGACCATATTTTTAAGTTCATTTACTTTTGGAAAAAGTAACATTTTTTCAACTTCTTGCGCATTTTGGAAGTTCATGAATAAATTTTTTTCAAATTCAGGAAGACTTTGGAATTTCCTAACCTTTTTTGTAAATCATGAAGATTTTTTAAAATTCAAGATCATTTTAAATTTCTTGAACGCATTTATAAATCTGTGAATTTTTTGTAAATTCATACACATTTATTAAGAGTTTTGCTTCGGTACACTCCCCTTAAAAGTTTGTATGAATCTTAAATTTGTTAAAAAGGTTATCGCTGTATTAGCTTGCAGATCAAAACGAATTGAATAGATTGATTTGGATACATACAACTATATTATCATTTTTATTTAAGAGGTACTCCCCCCGTAAAGAAATATAAGAGCGGTAGTCCACTACTCTTTGGGTCCAGCGGCGGCAATATAAGAGGAATGTACCTCTTTAGCTCGTAATTTTCATTCTTTTAAGTTTCTTCACTGTCCTTGGGAAGCCAATATGATGGTAGATTTACTTGGTAGTAAATGAGCGGACTCAAGAACTGTTGTGTGGAAGAATGAGCCGCCTGCATTTTCTAGCTGGCGTACTATCGAATGATGTAACTATGTTATTACAACAAATATAAAATGCCATGTGGGATCTCCTAAAATTTTTTTATAAAATCTTGTGGATGATTTACCTGCGTAAATAAGGAGGAAAATCAAAAGAGGAAGGAGAAATGTACGTACGAAAACACTCTACCCAGCATGAAAAGGAAAAGGAACGCTATTATTTTAAGTAGCAGAGAGTAGTTCTTTTGTGCAAAGACTAACGGTCTGCTATTTTTTTAGTTTCATGAGGCCAGTGTGTACGTGACTTGTACTATAATCTTTATGATATAAACGAGGCACGTATTACCACGGAAAAAAGAGAGAGCAGAGAAATAGTACAAGCTGGACCTCGAGGACCGAACAATGGCTGCAATAACACGTTGGGCCTTTAGCCCATCGGTGCCATCATTCCTCCACCGCAGGCCTCAGGGTGAAATAGTGATCTTCCCAACCACGCCGGCAAAAAGAAAAAAAAAAGCAAGAGCGGAAATGGGATCGGGTGTTAGTAATGCGCCGCCGCCTACCATGCGCCGATCTTTATCAGAGTAGAACCACCTCTTATAGCTCACCCGTTGGAGTTTTGGTAGACATGCCAGCTCAACTATCTCAAATTTCCCATAGTAGACCTCGAGCTCAGAAAGTTGAGCATGTTCTAGTTGTTGGGTAACGTAGTAATTTCAAAAAAATTTCTACGCACACGCAAGATCATGGTGATGCATAGCAACGAGAGGGGAGAGTGTGATCTAGGTATCCTTGTAGACCGACAGCGGAAGCATTAGCACAATGCGGTTGATGTAGTCGTACGTCTTCACGGCCCGACCAATCAAGCACCGAAACTACGGCACCTCCGAGTTCTAGCACACGTTCAGCTCGATGACGATCCCCGGACTCCGATCCAGCAAAGCGTCGGGGAAGAGTTCCGTCAGCACGACGGCGTGGTGACGATCTTGATGTTCTACCATCGCAAGGCTTCGCCTATGCACCGCTACAATATTATCAAGGATTATGGTGGAAGGGGGCACCGCACACAGCTAAGAATATGATCACGTGGATCAACTTGTGTTTCTCTGGGGTGCCCCTGCCTCCGTATATAAAGGCTCAAGGGGGGGGGGGGTGCGGCCGGCCTAGGAGAGGCGCGCCAGGAGGAGTCCTACTCCCTTCGGGAGTAGGATCCCCCCCAATCCTAGTTGGAATAGGATTCGCGAAGGGGGGAAAGGAGAAAGGGGGGCCAGCCCCCTCTCCTTGTCCTATTCGGACCAAGGGAGGGGAGGGGCGCGCGGCCCATCTCAGGCCACCTCTTCTCTTTTCCACTAAGGCCCACTAAGGCCCATATAGCTCTCGGGGGGGTTCCGGTAACCTCCCGGTACTCCGGTAAAATCCCGATTTCACCCGGAACACTTCTGATATCCAAACATAGGCTTCCAATATATCAATCTTTATGTCTCGACCATTTCGAGACTCCTCATCATGTCCGTGATCACATACGGGACTCTGAACAACCTTCGGTACATCAAAACGTATAAACTCATAATATAACTATCATCGAAACCTTAAACATGCGGACCCTACGGGTTCGAGAACAATGTAGACATGACCGAGACACGTCTCCGGTCAATAACCAATAGCGGGACCTGGATGCACATATTGGCTCCTACATATTCTACGAAGATCTTTATCGGTCAGACCGCATAACAACATACGTTGTTCCCTTTATCATCGGTATGTTACTTGCCCGAGATTCGATCGTCGGTATCCAATACCTAGTTCAATCTCGTTACCGGCAAGTCTCTTTACTCGTTCCGTAATACATCATCCCGCAACTAACTCATTAGTTGCAATGCTTGCAAGGCTTAAGTGATGTGCATTACCGAGAGGGCCCAGAGATACCTCTCCGACGATCGGAGTGACAAATCCTAATCTCGAAATACGTCAACCCAACATGTACCTTTGGATACACCTGTAGAGCACCTTTATAATCACCCAGTTACGTTGTGACGTTTGGTAGCACACAAAGTGTTCCTCCGGCACACGGGAGTTGCATAATCTCATAGTCATAGGAACATGTATAAGTCATGAAGAAAGCAATAGCAACATACTAAACAATCGTGTGCTAAGCTAATGGAATGGGTCATGTCAATCGCATCATTCTTCTAATGATATGATCCCGTTAATCAAATAACAACTCTTTTGTTCATGGTTAGGAAACATAACCATCTTCAATTAACGAGCTAGTCAAGTAGAGGCATACTAGTGACACTCTGTTTGTCTATGTATTCACACATGTATTATGTTTCCGGTTAATACAATTCTAGCATGAATAATAAACATTTATCATGATATAAGGAAATAAATAATAACTTTATTATTGCCTCTAGGGCATATTTCCTTCAGTCTCCCACTTGCACTAGAGTCAATAATCTAGTTCACATCGCCATGTGATTCAACACTAATAGTTCACATCACCATGTGATTAACACCCATAGTTCACATTGTCATGTGACCTATACCCAAAGGGTTTACTAGAGTCAGTAATCTAGTTCACATTGTTTATGTGATTAACACCCAAAGAGTACTAAGGTGTGATCATGTTTTGCTTGTGAGATAATTTTAGTCAACGGGTCTGTCACATACAGATCCGTAAGTATTTTGCGAATTCTATGTCTACAATGCTCTGCACGGAGCTACTCTAGCTAATTGCTCCCACTTTTAATATGTATCTAGATCGAGACTTAAAATCATCCAGATCTGTGTCAAAACTTGCATCGACGTAACTTTTTACGACGAACCTTTTTGTCACCTCCATAATTGAGAAATATTTCCTTATTCCACTAAGGATAATTTTGACCGCTGTCCAGTGATCTACTCTTAGATCACTATTGTACTCCCTTGCTTAACACAGTGTAGGGTATACAATAGATCTGGCACTCAGCATGGCATACTTTATAGAACCTATGGCTGAGGCATAGGGAACGACTTTCATTCTCTTTCTATCTTCTGCCGTGGTCGGGCTTTGAGTCTTACTCAATTTCACACCTTGTAACACAGCCAAGAACTCTTTCTTTGACCGTTCCAATTTTTGAACTACTTCAAAATATTGTCAAGGTATGTACTCATTGAAAAAAAACTTATCAAGTGTCTTGATCTATCTCTATAGATCTTGATGCTTAATATATAAGTAGCTTCACCGAGGTCTTTCTTTGAAAAACTTCTTTCAAAACACTCCTTTATGCTTTGCAGAATAATTCTACATTATTTCCGATCAACAATATGTTATTCACATATACTTATCAGAAATGTTGTAGTGCTCCCACTCACTTTCTTGTAAATACAGGCTTCACCGCAAGTCTGTATAAATCTATATGCTTTGATCATCTCATCAAAGCGTATATTCCAACTCCGAGATGCTTGCACCAGTCCACAGATGGATCGCTAGAGTTTGCACATTTTGTTAACACCTTTAGGATCGACAAAACCTTCTAGTTGCATCGTATACAACTCTTCTTTAATAAATCCATTAAGGAATTCAGTTTTGTTTATCCATTTGCTAGATTTCATAAAATGCGGCAATTGCTAACATGATTCGGACAGACTTAAGCATAGATACGAGTGAGAATCTCTCATCGTAATCAACACCTTGAACTTGTCGAAAACCTTTTGCGACAATTCTAGCTTTGTAGATAATAACACTACTATCAGTGTCTGTCTTCCTCTTGAAGATCCATTTATTTTTTATGGCTTGCCGATCATCGGGCAAATCCATCAAAGTCCATACTTTGTTCTCATACATGGATCATATCTCAGATTTCATGGCCTCAAACCATTTCACGGAATCTGGGCTCATCATCGCTTCCTCATAGTTCGCAAGTTCGTCATGGTCTAGTAACATGACTTCCAGAACAGGATTACCGTACCACTCTGGTGCGAATCTTACTCTGGTTTACCTACGAGATTCGGTAGTAACTTGATCTGAAGTTACATGATCATCATCATTAGCTTCCTCACTAATTGGTGTAGTAGTCACAAGAACAAATTTCTGTGACGAACTACTTTCCAATAAGGGAGAAGGTACAATTACCTTATCAAGTTTTCTACTTTCCTCCCACTCACTTCTTTAGAGAGAAACTCCTTCTCTAGAAAGTTTCCGAATTTAGCAACAAAAGTCTTGCCTTCGGATCTGTGATAGAAGGTGTATGCAATAGTTTCCTTTGGATATCCTATGAAGACACATTTCTCCGATTTGGGTTTGAGCTTATCAGGTTGAAACTTTTTCACATAAGCATTGCAACCTCAAACTTTAAGAAACGACAGCTTAGGTTTCTTGCCAAACCATAGTTCATACTGTGTCGTCTCAACGGATTTAGATGGTGCCCTATTTAATGTGAATGCAGTTGTCTCTAATGCATAACCCCAAAACAATAGTGGTAGATCGGTAAGAGACATCATAGATTGCACCATATCTAAAAAAGTACGGTTATGACGTTCGGACACACCATTACATTGTGGTGTTCCAGGTGGCGTGAGTAGTGAAACTATTTCACATTGTTTTTAACTGAAGGCCAAACTCGTAACTCAAATACTCTTCTCTACGATCAGATCGTAGAAACTTTATTTTCTTGTTACGATGATTTTTCACTTCACTCTGAAATTCTTTGAACTTTTCAAATGTTTCAGACTTATGTTTCATCAAGTAGATATACTCATATCTTCTCAAATTATCTGTGAAGATCAGAAAATAATGATACCTGTCGCAAGCCTCAATATTCATCGGACCACATACATCAGTATGTATGATTTCCAACAAATCTGTTGCTCGCTCCATTGTTCCGAAGAACGGAGTCTTAGTCATCTTGCCCATGAGGCATGGTTCGCAAGCATCAACTGATTCATAATCAAGTGATTCCAAAAGCCCATCAACATGGAGTTTCTTCATGCGCTTTACACCAATATGACCTAAATGGCAGTGCCACAAATAAGTTGCACTATCATTATTAACTTTGCATCTTTTGGTTTCAATATTATGATTATGTGTATCACTACGATCAAGATCCAACGAACTATTTTCATTGGGTGTGTAACCATATAAGGTTTTATTCATGTAAACAGAACAATAATTTATTCTCTTACTTAAATGAATAACCGTATTACAATAAACAAGATCAAATCATATTCATGCTCAACGCAAACACCAAATAACACTTATTTAGGTTCAACACTAATCCCGAAATTATAGGGAGTGTGCGATGATGATCATATCAATCTTGGAACCACTTCCAACACACATCGTCACTTCACCCTTAACTAGTCTTTGTTTATTCTGCAACTCCCGTTTCGAGTTACTAATCTTAGCAACTGAACTAGTATCAAATACTGAGGGGTTGCTATAAACACTAGTAATGTACACATCAATAAGATGTATATCAAATATACTTATGTTCACTTTGCCATCCATCTTATCCGCCAATCACTTGGGGTAGTTCCGCTTCTAGTGACCAGTCCCTTTGCAGTAGAAGCACTTAGTCTCAGGCTTAGGACTAGACTTGGGCTTCTTCACTTGAGCAGCAACTTGCTTGCCGTTCTTCTTGAAGTTCCCCTTCTTCCCTTTGCCCTTTTCTTGAAACTAGTGGTCTTGTTAACCATCAACACTTGATGTTTTTCTTGATTTCTACCTTCGTCGATTTCAGCATCACGAAGAGCTTGGGAATTACTTTTGTCATCCCTTGCATATTATGGTTCATCACGAAGTTCTACTAACTTGGTGATGGTGACTAGAGAATTCTGTCAATCACTATTTTATCTGGAAGATTAACTCCCACTTGATTCAAGCGATTGTAGTACCCAGACAACCTGAGCACATGCTCACTAGTTGAGCGATTCTCCTCCATCTTTTAGCTATAGAACTTGTTGGAGACTTCATATCTCTCAACTCGGGTATTTGCTTGAAATATTAACTTCAACTCCTGGAACATCTCATATGGTCCATGACGTTCAAAACATCTTTGAAGTCCCGATTCTAAGCCATTAAGCATGGTGCACTAAACTATCAAGTAGTCATCATATTGAGCTAGCCAAACGTTCATAACGTCTGCATCTGCTCCTGCATTAGGTCTGTCACCTAGCGGTGCATCAAGGACATAATTCTTCTATGCAGCAATGAGGATAAACCTCAGATCACGGATCCAATCCGCATCATTGCTACTAACATTTTTCAACACAATTTTCTCTAGGAACATATCAGAATAAACACAGGGAAGCAATAATGCGAGCTATTGATCTACAACATAATTTGCAAAATACTACCAGGACTAAGTACATGATAAATTTAAAGTTCAATTAATTATATTACTTAAGAACTCCCACTTAGATAGACATCCCTCTAATCCTCTAAGTGATCACGTGATCCAAATCAACTAAACCATGTCCGATCATCACGTGAGATGGAGTAGTTTTATTGGTGAACATCACTATGTTGATCATATCTACTATATGATTCACGCTCGACCTTTCGGTCTCCGTGTTCCGAGGCCATATCTGTATATGCTTGACTCGTCAAGTATAACCTGAGTATTCCACGTGTGCAACTGTTTTGCACCCGTTGTATTTGAACGTAGAGCCTATCACACCCGATCATCATGTGGTGTCTCAGCACGAAGAACTTTCGCAACGGCGCATACTCAGGAAGAACACTTCTTGATAATTAGTGAGAGATCATCTTAAAATGCTACCGTCAAACTAAGCAAAATAAGATGTATAAAAGATAAACATCATATGCAATCAAAATATGTGACATGATATGGCCATTATCATCTTGTGCCTTTGATCTCCATCTCCAAAGCATCGTCATGATCTCCATCGTCACCGGCATGACACCATGATCTCCATCATCTTGATCTATATCAATGTGTCATCACATGGTCGTCTCGCCAACAATTGCTCTTGCAACTATTGCTACCGCATAGCGATAAAGTAAAGCAATTATTTGGTGCTTGCATCTTATGCAATAGACAGACAACCATAAGGCTTTTGCCAGTTGCCGATAACTTCAACAAAACATGATCATCTTATACAACAACTTATAACTCATCACGTTTTGACCATATCACATCACAACATGCCCTGCAAAAACAAGTTAGACGTCCTCTACTTTGTTGTTGCAAATTTTACGTGGCTGCTACGGGCTTAGCAAGAACCAATCTTACCTACGCATCAAAACCACAACGATAGTTTGTCAAGTTGGTGCTGTTTTAACCTTCGCAAGGACCGGGCATAGACACACTCGGTTCAATTAAAGTTGGAGAAACTGACACCCGCCAGCCACCTGTGTGCAAAGCACGGCGGTAGAACCAGTCTCGCGTAAGCGTACGCGTAATGTCGGTCCGGGCCGCTTCATCCAACAATACCGCTGAACCAAAGTATGACATGCTGGTAAGCAGCATGACTTATATCGCCCACAACTCACTTGTGTTCTACTCATGCATATAACATCAAACCATAAAAACCTAGGCTCTGATACCACTGTTGGGTAACGTAGTAATTTCAAAAAAATTCCTACGCACACGCAAGATCATGGTGATGCATAGCAACCAGAGGGGAGAGTGTGATCTACATACCCTTGTAGACCGACAGCAGAAGCGTTAGCACAACGCGGTTGATGTAGTCATACGTCTTCACGGCCCGACCAATCAAGCACCGAAACTACAGCACCTCCGAGTTCTAGCACACGTTCAGCTCGATGACGATCCCCGGACTCCGATCCAGCAAAGTGTCGGGGAAGAGTTCCATCAGCATGACGGCGTGGTGAGGATCTTGATGTTCTACCGTCGCAGGGCTTCGCCTAAGCACTGCTACAATATTATCGAGGATTATGGTGGAAGGGGGCACTGCACATGGCTAAGAATATGATCACGTGGATCAACTTGTGTTTCTCTGGGGTGCCCCTGCCTCCGTATATAAAGGCTCAAGGGGGGGTGCGGCCGGCCTAGGAGAGGCGCGCCAGGAGGAGTCCTACTCCCTTCGGGAGTAGGATTCGCCCCCCCCCCCAATCCTAGTTGGAATAGGATTCGCGGAGGGGGGAGGAGAAAGGGGGCCGGCCCCCTCTCCTTGTCCTATTCGGACCAAGGGAGGGGAGGGGCGCGTGGCCCATCTCAGGCCACCTCTTCTCTTTTCCACTAAGGCCCACTAAGGCCCATATAGCTCCGTGGGGTTCCGGTAACCTCCCGGTACTCCGGTAAAATCCCGATTTCACCCGGAACACTTCCGATATCCAAACATAGGCTTCCAATATATCAATCTTTATGTCTCGACCATTTCGAGACTCCTCGTCATGTCCGTGATCACATCCGGGACTCTGAACAACCTTCGGTACATCAAAATGTATAAACTCATAATATAAATATCATCGAAACCTTAAACGTGCGGACCCTACGGGTTCGAGAACAATGTAGACATGACCGAGACACGTCTCCGGTCCATAACCAATAGCGGGACCTGGATGCCCATATTGGCTCCTACATATTCTACGAAGATCTTTATCGGTCAGACCGCATAACAACATACGTTGTTCCCTTTGTCATCGGTATGTTACTTGCCCGAGATTCGATCATCGGAATCCAATACCTAGTTCAATCTCGTTACCGGCAAGTCTCTTTACTCGTTCCGTAATACATCATCCCGCAACTAACTCATTAGTTGCAATGCTTGCAAGGCTTAAGTGATGTGCATTACCGAGAGGCCCAGAGATACCTCTCCGACGATCGGAGTGACAAATCCTAATCTCGAAATACGTCAACCCAACATGTACCTTTGGAGGCACCTGTAGAGCACCTTTATAATCACCCAGTTACGTTGTGATGTTTGGTAGCACACAAAGTGTTCCTCCAGCACATGGGAGTTGCATAATCTCATAGTCATAGGAACATGTATAAGTCACGAAGAAAGCAATAGCAACATACTAAACGATCGTGTGCTAAGCTAATGGAATGGGTCATGTCAATCGCATCATTCTTCTAATGATGTGATCCCGTTAATCAAATAACAACTCTTTTGTTCATGGTTAAGAAACATAACCATCTTCGATTAACGAGCTAGTCAAGTAGAGGCATACTAGTGACACTCTGTTTGTCTATGTATTCGCACATGTATTATGTTTCCGGTTAATACAATTCTAGCATGAATAATAAACATTTGTCATGATATAAGGAAATAAATAATAACTTTATTATTGCCTCTAGGGCATATTTCCTTCACTAGTTGCAGCACAGAATTCATCCCCAAGTCGCAATGGGATAAACACAAAGACTCCTAGAGCTTGCAAGTGCTGAGGATGTTGGGTATGTCTAGTTCACCAAACCTCATATTGCGCAGCCACAGGCGCCTAAGCCCAGCAAATGCACCCGGAAAAGCATCGAAAAAATCATTGAATTGCTTTGCATGGTCGAGGAGATTGACAGGAGAGAAAATTAAATGTATCTTCTCTGTTACGATCTCAAAGTCAACTGTGCCAACCTTCTTTGTTGCCCTGGCACAGGCGACAGATTTTCCAATTATGTAACAGTCAGGTTGCATCAAGATGAATCTGATTTTGAGTTTGCTGATGGTGATCTCCGGACTCCTTGTGCTCAAGATGTTATCCGCTACATGAGCCACAACAGTGTTGGTTCTGACAAATTCACTGACGTCGTAAACACGAGCTCTAACATGGTGACCTGGAATGGAACTACAGCTTAGGAAGAACTGCGAGAGCATGGTGGGGAGCATCATCATTTACTTGGATAAGACGCAAGCCCTTATTGCATCGAGCATGTCCACCCTCTCCAGAATGTTGAGCAGAAGGTCATTGGGCAGCTTGCTAAGCCTGTCTCCGTCTTCTTCGAAGCCAGCAGCGTCTTTGTTGTGAGTTGCTTCCTGTGATGCATTTACCTAGAACAACAAATAATCAGCCTTTTGAGGAAGAACCTTCCATGTGAAGTAAAAAATATCAATCAAGCACAGCAGAAACAACACTTACATTGCGTCTACGATGACGTCTTTTCTTCGTCATGGCTGATCGGATCAACAACTGGTTTTCTTGATGGTGGGACGCCTGCACTATTTGGATCGACCTTATTTGAATCCCCCTCCTCCTCCCCCTCCTCCTCCTCCTATGTTTGTTAAGGCCGGCACAAGAAAGCAGACTAATCGCCGGCGAAAATAAGATCAGTGGCGCCAACTTATTCCATCAACAAGCGCCCCCTCCTACTCGTCCCACTCCTCTACTTATTGAGGCCGGCTGACGGATCGCCAGCAGTCTTTCCTCCAAAAGGGAGGAGATATTAGTGAAGGAAATATGCCCTAGAGGCAATGATAAAGTTATTATTCATTTCCTTATATCATGATAAATGTTTATTATTCATGCTAGAATTGTATTAACTGGAAACTTAGTACATGTGTGAATACATAGACAAATAGAGTGTCACTAGTTTGCCTCTGCTTGACTAGCTCGTTGAATAAATGATGGTTATGTTTCCGAACCATAGACATGAGTTGTCATTTCATTAACGGGATCACATCATTAGAGAATGATGTGATTGACT
Organism: Triticum monococcum; assembly: GCA_034509565.1. Taxonomy (NCBI): domain Eukaryota; kingdom Viridiplantae; phylum Streptophyta; class Magnoliopsida; order Poales; family Poaceae; genus Triticum; species Triticum monococcum. Next base: position 54,694,204 of record CM067845.1, on the reverse strand, counting down.
TGACCCATCTATTAGCTTAGCACGATGATGGTCTAGTTTGTTGCTATTGCTTTCTCCATAACTATACATGTTCCTATGACTATGAGATCTGATACGTCTCCGTCGTATCTACTTTTCCAAACACTTTTGCCCTTGTTTTGGACTCTAACTTGCATGATTTAAATGGAACTAACCCGGACTGATGCTGTTTTCAGCAGAATTGCCATGGTGTTATTTTTGTGCAGAAATAAAAGTTCTGGGAATGACCTGAAAATCAATGGAGATTATTTTTGGAATATATAAAAAATACTGGAAGAAGAATCCACATCAGGGGGCCCACACCCTGTCCACGAGGGTGGGGGCATGCCTACTCCCCTGGGCACGCCCCCTGCCTCATGGGCCCCATGACGCTTCACTGACGTCCACCTTGACTCCATATATTCATTTTTTGGGAGAAAATCGGAGAGAAGGATTCATCGCGTTTTATGATACGGAGCCGCCGCCAAGCCCTAAACTCTCTCGGGAGGGCTGATCTGGAGTCCGTTCGGGGCTCCGGAGAGGGGAATCTGTCGCCATCGTCATCATCAACCTTCCCCCATCACCAATTTCATGATGCTCACCGCCGTGCGTGAGTAATTCCATCGTAGGCTTGCTGGACGGTGATGGGTTGGGTGAGATTTATCATGTAATCGAGTTAGTTTTGTTAGGGTTTGATCCCTAGTATCCACTATGTTCTGAGATTGATGTTGCTATGACTTTGCTATGCTTAATGCTTGTCACTAGGGCCCGAGTGCCATGTTTTCAGATCTGAACCTATTATGTTTTCATGAATATATGTGAGTTCTTGATCCTATCTTGCAAGTCTATGGTCACCTATTACGTGTTATGATCCGTTAACCCCAAAGTGACAATAATCGGGACCATTACCGGTGATGACCATAGTTTGAGGAGTTCATATATTCACTATGTGTTAATGCTTTGGTACGGTACTCTATTAAAAGGAGGCCTTAATATCCCTTAGTTTCCAATAGGAGCCCGCTTCCACTAGAGGGTAGAACAAAAGATGTCATGCAAGTTCTTTTCCATAAGCACGTATGACTATATTCGGAATACATGCCTACATTACATTGATGAACTGGAGCTAGTTCTGTGTCACCCTATGTTATAACTGTTGCATGATCGATCGCGACATAATTATCCATCACTGATCCATTGCCTACGAGCTTTTCATATATTGTTCTTCGCTTATTTACTTTCCCGCTACTACTGTTACAATCACTATAAAAACCAAAAATATTACTTTTGCTATCGCTACCACTACTATCATATTACTTTGCTACTATACACTTTGCTGCAGATATTAAGTTTCCAGGTGTGGTTGAATTGACAACTCAGCTGCTAGTACTTGAGAATATTCTTTTGCATCCCTTGTGTCGAATCAATAAATATGGGTTGAATACTCTACCCTCGAAAACTGTTGCGATCCCCTATACTTGTGGGTTATCAAGACTATTTTCTGGCGCCGTTGCCGGGGAGCATAGCTGTATTCTTTGAGTCACTTGGGATTTATATATGCTTATCATTATGAAGAACTTGAAAGATCAAAGAACCGAGATTTTTCCCTCAACTATGAGGGGAGGTAAGGAACTTCCATCTAGCTTCGCACTTGATTCACCTTCTCTTTTGAGTAAACTTGCGACACCAACACATGCTATTGATTGTGATAGGTCGCATGTTATTGATGATGCCACTTCTGCTTTGCATGATAATTATGATGAAACTACTTCTATGCTTGATACTACTGTGCCACTAGGTGAATTTCTTGATGAACAACTTGCTAGGGCTAGAGAGAATGAAATTATTGAAGCAGATAATATTGATAAAAGTGATGATGAAGTTTCTCCCCCTAGATATGAATTTCCTGTTGTGCCTGAGGGTTATGTTATGGGTGAAGAAACTGCTAGAGACTTTCATGCTTGCAATGATAGTTCTGATCTTAAGAAATTATTAGCTAAGCTTAAAGAAAAGTCTTTGAATGTTAGAATGAAATACGACCCTGCTTTTGCTAATTCACCTATCTTTATTACTAATAAGGATTATGATTTATCTGTCGATCCTGAGTCAATCACTTTGGTTGAATCCGATCCTTTTTATGGCTATGAATCTGAAACTGTTGTGGTACATCTTACTAAATTAAATGGTATAGCACCCTACTCACTAATGATGAGAAAACTCACTATTATTATATCCTTAAGTTATTTCCGTTCTCATAAAAGGGTGATGCTAAAACATGGTTTAATTCTCTTGATCCTGGTTGTGTGCGTAGTCCCCAGAATATGATTTATTACTTCTCTGCTAAATATTTCCCCACTCATAAGAAACAAGCTGCTTTAAGGGAAATATATAATTTTGTGCAAATTGAAGAAGAGAGTCTCCCACAAGCTTGGGGGAGGCTTCTCCGATTACTTAATGTTTTGCCTGATCATCCTCTCAAGAAAAATGAAATACTTGATATCTTTTATAATGGACTAACCGATGCTTCCAGAGACCACCTAGATAGTTGTGCTGGTTGCGTTTTCAGGGAAAGAATTGTTGATCAAGCTGAATTGCTATTGAATAATATGTTGACTAATGAAAATAATTGGACACTTCCTGAACCAACTCCTAAGCCAACTCCGAAGAAAAGGGGTATTCTATTTCTTAGTCCTGAAGATATGCAAGAGGCAAAGAAATCTATGAAAGAAAAAGGTATTAAAACTAAAGATGTTAAGAATTTACCACCTATTGAAGAAATACATGATCTTAATTTGCCGCCTGTTGAAGAAATACATGGTTTTGATAACCCGACACAGGTAGTAAATGTAAATTCTCTCCATAGATTCGATGAATGTGAAATACCATTCACTCAGTTTGCTAGCCCATGCTTGGATGAGTTTGATGACTTTATGGTTAAACAAGAAAACTTCAATGCTTATGTTGGTAGACAATTGAAACACAATGCTGATATGCTTGAACACTTGGGTGATTATATGGCTAGTGTTAAAGGTGAACTTAAACTTATTAGTAAACATGCTTCTATGATTACCATGTTGGGGAATGTAGTAATTTCAAAAAAAATCCTACGCACACACATAGGATCATGGTGATGCATAGCAACGAGAGGGGAGAGTGTGTCTATGTACCCTCGTAGACCGTAAGCGGAAGCGTTATGAGAACACGGTTGATGTAGTCGTACGTCTTCATGATCCGACCGATCCAAGTACCGAATGCACCGCACCTCCGAGTTCAGCACGCATTCAGCTCGATGACGTCCCACAAACTCCGATCCAGCACAGCTTCATGGGAGAGTTCCGTCAGCACGATGGCGTGATGTCGGTGATGATGTTGCTACCGACGTAGGGCTTCTCCTAAGCACCGCTACGATATGATCGAGGTGGATTATGGTGGAGGGGGGCACCGCACACGACTTGGAACAATGAACTTGTGTGTATAGAGGTGCCCCCGTATATAAAGGAGCAAGGGGAAGGCTGGCCGGCCCTTGTAGGCGCGCCAGGAGGAGGAATCCTCCTCCTAGTAGGAGTAGGATTCCCCCCTTTCCTACTCCTACTAGGATGGGGAAAGGAAAGGGGGGCGCCGCCCCCCTCTCCTAGTCCAATTCGGACCAGAGGGGTAGGGGCGCGCGGCCTGCCCTAGGCCAGCCCTCTCTCTCCACGAAGGCCCATAAGCCCCACTATTTCTCCCGGGGGGGGGGGGGTCCGGTAACCCTCCGGCACTCCGGTTTTCTCCGAAACCATCCGAAACACTTTCTGTGTCCGAATATAGTTGTCCAATATATCGATCTTTACGTCTCGACCATTTTGATACTCCTCGTCATGTCCCTGATCATATTCGGGACTCCAAACTACCTTCGGTACATCAAACACAAAAACTCATAATACCGATCGTCACAAAACTTTAAGCATGCGGACCCTACGGCTTCGAGAACTATGTAGACATGACCGAGACACGTTTCCGGTCAATAACCAACAATGGAACCTAGATGTTCATATTGGCTCCCACATATTCTACGAAGATCTTTATCGGTCAAACCGCATAACAACATACGTTGTTCCCTTTGTCATCGGTATGCTACTTTCCCGAGATTCGATTGTTGGTATCTCAATACCTAGTTCAATCTCGTTACCGGCAAGTCTCTTTACTCGTTCTGTAATACATCATCCCGCAACTAACTCATTAGTTACAATGCTTGTAAGGCTTATAGTGATGTGCATTACCGAGTGGGCCCAGAGATACCTCTTTGACAATCGGAGTGACAAATCCTAATCTTGATTTATGCCAACTCAACAAGTACCATCGGAGACACCTGTAGAGCACCTTTATAATCACCCAATTACATTGTGACGTTTGATAGCACACAAAGTGTTCCTCCGGTACTCGGGAATTTCATAATCTCATAGTCATAGGAACATGTATAAGTCATGAAGAAAGCAGTAGCAACAAACTAAACGATCATCGTGCTAAGCTAACAGAATGGGTCAAGTCAATCACATCATTGTCTAATGATGTGATCCCGTTAATCAAATGACAACTCATGTCTATGACTAGGAAACTTAACCATCTTTGATACAACGAGCTAATCAAGTAGATGCATACTAGTGACACTCTGTTTGTCTATGTATTCACACATGTACTAAGTTTCTGATTAATACAATTCTAGCATGAATAATAAACATTTGTCATGATATAAGGAAATAAATAATAACTTTATTATTGCCTCTAGGGCATATTTCCTTCAGTCTCCCACTTGCACTAGAGTCAATAATCTAGTTCACATCTTTATGTGATTAGTTCACATCTCCATGTGACTAATACCCGAAGGGTTTACTAGAGTCAATAATCTAGTTCACATTGCTATGTGATTAACACCCAAAGAGTGATCATGTTTTTCTTGTGAGAGAAGTTTAGTCTACGGGTATGCAACATTCAGATCCATATGTATTTCACAAATTTCTATGTCTACAATGCTCTGCACGGAGCTACTCTAGCTAATTGCTCCCACTTTCAATATGTATCCAGATTGAGACTTAGAATCATCTAGATCGATGTAAAAAGCTTGCATCGATGTAACTCTTTATGACGAACTCTTTTATCACCTCCATAACCGAGAAATATTTCCTTAGTCCTCTAAGGATAATTTTGACCGTTCTCCAGTGATCTACTCCTAGATCACTATTGTACTCCCTTGCCAGAATCATGCTAAGGAATACAATAGGACTGGTAAATAGCATAGCATAATTTATAGAACCTATGACTGAGGCATAGGGAATGACGTTTCATTCTCTTTCTATTTTCTACTGTGGTCGGGCTTTGAGTCTTTACTCAACTTCACACCTTGCAACACAGGCAAGAACTCCTTCTTTGACTGTTCCATTTTGAACTACTTCAAAATCTTGTCAAGGTATGTACTCATTGAAAAAACTTATCAAGCGTCTTGATCTATCTCTATAGATCTTGATGCTCAATGTGTAAGCAGCTTCATCGAGGTCTTTCTTTGAAAAACTCCTTTTAAAAACTCCTTTATGCTTTCCAGAAAATTCTACATTCTTTCCAATCAACAATATGTCATTCACATGTACTTATCAGAAATGTTGTAGTGCTCCCACTCACTTTCTTGTAAATACAGGCTTCACCGCAAGTCTGTATAAAACCATATGCTTTGATCACTTTATCAAAGCATATATTCCAACTCCGAGATGCTTGCACCAGTCCATAGATGGATCGCTGGAGCTTGCTCACTTTGTTAGCACCTTTAGGATCGACAAAACCTTCTGGTTGCATCATATACAACTCTTCTTTAAGAAATCCATTAAGGAATGTAGTTTTGACATCCATTTGCCAGATTACATCAAATGTGGCAACTGCTAACATGATACGGACAGACTGTTAAGCATCGATACGAGTGAGAAAATCTCATCATAGTCAACACCTTGAACTTGTCGAAAACATTTTTGCGACAATTCGAGCTTTGTAGATAGTAACACTACTATCAGTGTCCGTCTTCCTCTTGAAGGTCCATTTATTTTCTATGGCTTGCCAATCATTGGGCAAGTCAACCAAGTCCATACTTTGTTCTTTATACATGGATCCCATATCAGATTTCATGGCCTTAAGGTATTTCGCGGAATCTGGGCTCATCATCGCTTCCTCATAGTTCATAGGTTCTTCATGGTCTAGTAACATGACTTCCAGAAAGGATTACCGTACCACTCTGGTGCAGACCATACTCTGGTTGCCCTACGAGGTTCGGTAGTAACTTGATCTGAAGTTTCATGATCATCGTCATTTAGCTTCCTCACTAATTGGCGTAGAAATCACAAGAACTGTTTTCTACGATGAACTACTTTCCAATTCAGGAGAAGGTACAATTATCTCATCAAGTTCTACATTCCTCCCACTCACTTCTTTCGAGAGAAACTTCTTCTCTAGAAAGGATCCACCATTGGCAATGAATGTCTTGCCTTCAGATCTGTGATAGAAGGTGTACCCAACTGTTTCCTCTGGGTATCCTATGAAGACACATTTCTCCGATTTGGGTTTGAGCTTATCAGGATGAAACTTTTTCACATAAGCATCGCAACCCAAAATTTAAGAAACGACAACTTTGGTTTCTTGTCAAACCACGGTTCATATGGTGTCGTCTCAACGGATTTAGATGGTGCCCTATTTAACATGAATGCAGCTGTCTCTAATGCATAACCCCAAAACAATAGTGGTAAATCGGTAAGAGACATCATAGATTGTACCATATCTAATAAAGTACGGTTACGATGTTCGAACACACCATTACGCTATGGTGTTCCAGGTGGCGTGAGTTGCGAAACTATTCCGCATTGTTTCAAATGAAGACCAAACTCGTAACTCAAATATTCGCCTCCATGATCAGATCGTAGAAACTTTATTTTCTTGTTATGATGATTTTCCACTTCACTCTGACATTCTTTGAACTTTTCAAATGTTTCAGACTTATGTTTCATTAAGTAGATATACCCATATCTGCCCAAATCATCTGTGAAGGTTAGAAAATAACGATACCCGCCGCGAGCCTCAACACTTATCGGATCGCGTACATCAGTATGTATTATTTCCAATAAGTCAGTTGCTTGATCCATTGTTCAGGAGAACGGAGTCTTAGTCATCTTGCCTACGAGGCATGGTTCGCAAGCATCAACTGATTCATAATCAAGTGATTCCAAAAGCCCATCAACATGGATTTTCTTCATGCGCTTTACACCAATATGACCTAAACGGCCACAAATAAGTTGCACTATCATTATTAGCTTTGCATCTTTTGTCTTTAGTATTATGAATATGTGTATCACTACGATCGAGATTCAATAAACCATTCACCTTGGGTGTATGACCATTGAAGGTTTTATTCATGTAAACAAAACAACAATTATTCTCTGACTTTAAATGGATAATTGTATTGCAATAAACATGATCAAATCATATTCATACTTAATAAAAACACCAAATAACATTTATTTAGGTTGAACACTAATCCCGAAAGTATAGGGAGTGTGTGATGATGATCATATCAATCTTGGAACCACGTCCAACAAACATCGTCATTTCACCCTTAACTAGTCTCTGTCCATTTTGCAACTCCTGTTTTGAGTTACTAATCTTTAGCAACTGAACTAGTATCAAATACTAAGGGGTTTCTATAAACACTAGTAAAGTACACATCAATAACATGTATATCAAATATACCTTTGTTCACTTTGCCATCCTTCTTATCTACCAAATACTTGGGGTAGTTCTGCTTCCAGTGACCAGTCCTTTTGTAGTAGAAGCACTTAGTCTCAGGCTTAGGTCTAGACTTGGGCTTCTTCACTTGAGCAGCAACTTGCTTGTCGTTCTTCTTGAAGTTCCCCTTCTTCCCTCTGCCCTTTTCTTGAAACTAGTGGTCATGTCAACCATCAGCACTTGATGCTTTTCTTGATTTCTACCTTCGTCGATTTCAGCATCACGAAGAGCTTGGGAATCGTTTCCGTTATCCCTTGCATATTATAGTTCATCACGAAGTTCTAGTAACTTGGTGATAGTGACTAGAGAACTCTGTCAATCACTATCTTATTTGGAAGATTAACTCCCACTTGATTCAAGTGATTGTAGTACTCAGACATTCTGAGCACATGCTCATTAGCTGAGCTATTCTCCTCCATCTTGTAGGCAAAGTGCTTGTCAGAGGTCTAATACCTCTCGACACGGGCATGAGTATGAAATACCAATTTCAACTCTTAGAACATCTTATATGTTTCGTGGCGTTCAAAACGTTTTTGAAGTCCCGGTTCTAAGCCAGAAAGCATGGTGCACTAAACTATCAAGTAGTCATCATACCGAGCTTTGCCAAACGTTCATAACGTGTGCATCTGCTCCTGCAATAGGTCCGTCACCTAGAGGTGAATCAAGGACATAATTCTTCTGTGCAGCAACGAGGATAACCTCAGATCATGGATCCAATCCGCATTATTTCTACTATCATCTTTCAATATCGTTTTCTCTAGGAACATATCATAAATAAAACAGGGAAGCTATACGCGAGCAATTGATCTACAACATATATATGCAAATACTATCAGGACTAAGTTCATGATAAGTAAAAGTTTAATTAATCATATTACTTAAGAACTCCCACTTAGATAGACATCCCTCTAGTCATGTAAATGATCACGTGGTCCAAATCAACTAAACCATGTCCGATCATCACGTCAGATGGAGTAGTTTTCAATGGTGAACATCACTATGTTGATCATATCTACTATATGATTCACGCTCGACCTTTCGGTCTCTAGTGTTCCGAGGCCATATCTCCATATGCTAGGCTCGTCAAGTTTAACCCGAGTATTCTGTGTGTGCAAAACTGGCTTGCACCCGTTGTATGTGAACGCAGAGCTTATCGCACCCGATCATCACGTGGTGTCTCAGCACGAAGAACTGTCGCAACGGTGCATACTCAGGGAGAACATTTGTACCTTGAAATTTAGTGAGAGATCATCTTATAATGCTACCATCGATCTAAGCAAAATAAGATGCATAAAAGATAAACGTCACATGCAATCAATATAAGTGATACGATATGGCTATCATCATCTTGTGCTTGTGATCTCCATCTCCGAAGCACTGTCATGATCACCATTGTCACCGGCGCAATACCTTGATCTCCATTGTAGCATCGTTGTCGTCTCGTCAAATATTGCTTCTATGACTATCACTATTGCTTAGTGATAAAATGAAGCCATTACCGGGCGATTGCATTGCATACAATAAAGCGACAACCATATGGCTCCTGCCAGTTGCCGATAACTCGGTTACAAAACATGATAATCTCATACAATAAAATATAGCATCATGTCTTGACCATATCACATCACAACATGCCCTGCAAAAACAAGTTAGACGTCCTCTACTTTGTTGTTGCAAGTTTTATGTGGCTTCTACGGGCCGAGCAAGAACCGTTCTTACCTATGCATCAAAACCACAATGATAGTTTGTCAAGTTAGTGTTGTTTTAACCTTCTCAAGGATCGGGCGTAGCCACACTCGATTCAACTAAAGTTAGAGAAACTGACACCCGCCAATCACCTGTGTGCAAAGCACGTCGGTAGAACCAGTCTCGCGTAAGCGTACGCGTAATGTCGGTCCGGACCGCTTCATCCAAGAATACCGCCAAACCAAAGTGTGACATGCTGGTAAGCAGTATGACTTGTATCATCCACAACTCACTTGTGTTCTACTCGTGCATATAACATCTACGCATAAACCTGGCTCGGATGCCTCTGTTGGGGAACGTAGTAATTTCAAAAAAATTCCTACACACACACACAAGATCATGGTGATGCATAGCAACGAGAGGGAGAGTGTGTATACGTATCCTCGTAGACCGTAAGCGTAAGCGTTATAAGAACACGGTTGATGTAGTCGAACGTCTTCACGATTTGACCGATCCAAGTACCAAACGCACGGCACCTCCGAGTTTAGCACACGTTCAGCTCAATGACGTCCCACGAACTCTGATCCAGCACAGCTTCACGGGAGAGCTCCGTCAGCACGACCGCGTGATGATGGTGATGATGTTGCTACCGACGCAGGGCTTCTCCTAAGCACCGATACGATATGATCGGGGTGGATTATGGTGTAGGGGGGCACCGCACATGGCTTGGAACAATCAACTTGTGTGTCTAGAGGTGCCCCCTTGCCCCCGTATATAAAGGAGCAAGGGGGGAGGCGGCCGACTGGCCCCTGTAGGCGCGCCAGGAGGAGGAATCCTCCTCCTAGTAGGAGTAGGATTCCCCTCTTTCCTACTGCTACTAGGAGGGGGAAAGGAAGGGGGAGAGGGAGAAGGAAAGTGAGGCGCCGCCCCCCCCCCTCTCCTAGTCCAATTCGGACCAGAGGGGGAGGGGCGCGCGGCCTTCCCTAGGCCAGCCCTCTCTCTCTCTCTCCACTAAGGCCCATAAGGCCCACTATTTCTCCCGGGGGGTTCCGGTAACCCTCCGGCACTCCGATTTTCTCCGAAACCATTTGAAACACTTCCGGTGACCGAATATAGTCATCCAATATATCGATCTTTATGTCTCGACCATTTCAAGACTCCTCGTCATGTCCATGATCATATCCGGGACTCCAATCTACCTTCGGTACATCAAAAAACAAAAACTCATAATACCGATCGTCACCAAACTTTAAGCGTGCGGACCCTACGGGTTCAAGAACTATGTACAAATGACTGAGACACATTTCCGGTCAATAACCAACAGCAGAACCTGGATGTTCATATCGGCTCCCACATATTCTACGAATATCTTTATCGGTCAAACCGCATAACAACATACGTTGTTCCCTTTGTCATCACTATGTTACTTGCCTGAGATTCGATCATCGGTATCTCAATACCTAGCTCAATCTCGTTACCGGCAAGTCTCTTTACTCGTTCCGTAATACATCATCCCACAACTAACTCATTAGTTACAATGCTTGCAAGGCTTATAGTGATGTGCATTACCGAGTGGGCCCAGAGATACCTCTCTGACAATCGGAGTGACAAATCCTAATCTTGATTTATGCCAACCCAACAAGTACCATCGGAGACACCTGTAGAGCACCTTCATAATCACCCAGTTACAGTGTGACGTTTGGTAGCACACAAAGTGTTCCTCCGGCACTCGGGAGTTGCATAATCTCATAGTCATAGGAACATGTATAAGTCATGAAGAAAGCAGTAGCAACAAACTAAACGATCATCGTGCTAACCTAACGGAATGGGTCAAGTCAATCACATCATTCTATAATGATGTGATCCTATTAATCAAATGACAACTCATGTCTATGGCTTGGAAACTTAACCATCTTTGATTCAACAAGCTAGTCAAGTAGAGGCATACTAGTGACACTCTGTTTGTCTATGTATTCACACATGTACTAAGTTTCCGGCTAATACAATTCTAGCATGAATAATAAACATTTATCATGATATAAGGAAATAAACAATAACTTTATTATTGCCTCTAGGGCATATTTCCTTCATAACACTCAAGTAGAACAAGTACTTAAAGCTCAGAATGATTTGCTCCATGAATTAAATAATAAGAAGAATGATAATGTTGTTAGAGTTATGACTAGAGGTGGTAAAATGACTTAGGAACCTTTGTATCCTGAAGGCCATCCTAAGAGAATTGAGCAAGATTATCAAAGAACTAATGTTGATGCACCTAGTCCTTCTAAGAGGAAGAAAAAGAAGAATGATAGGACTTTGCATGCTTCTAGTGAACCTGTTGTTGACACACCTGAGAATCCCAATGATATTTCTATTTCTGATGTTGAAACACAATCTGGTAATGAACATGAACCTAGTGATAATGTTAATAATGATATTCATGTTGATGCTCAACCTAGCAATGATAATGACGTAGAGATTGAACCTGTTGTTGATCTTGATAACCCACAATCAAAGAATCAACGTTATGATAAGAGCGACTTTGTTGCTAGGAAGCATGGTAAAGAAAGAGAACCATGGGTTCAGAAACCCATGCCTTTTCCTCCTAAACCATCCAAGAAAAAGGATGATGAGGATTTTGAGCGCTTTGCTGAAATGATTAGACCTATCTTTTTGCGTATGAGTTTGACTGATATGCTTAAAATGAATCCTTATGCTAAATATATGAAGGAAATTGTTACTAATAAAAGAAAGATACCGAAATATGAAATTCCCACCATGCTTGCTAATTATACTTTTAAGGATGGAATACCAAAGAAACTTGGAGATCCAGGAGTACCAACTACACACAATGCTCCATTAAAATAAACTATGTTAAAACTGCTTTATGTGATCTTGGAGCCGGTGTTAGTGTTATGCCTCTCTCTTTATATCGTAGACTTGATTTGAATAAGTTGACACCTATAGAAATATCTTTGCAAATGGCTGACAAATCTACTGCTATACCTGTCGGTATTTGTGAGTATGTGCCTGTTGTGGTTGCAAACGTTACAATTTTAACGGACTTTGTTATTCTTGATATTCTCGAGGACGATAGTATGTCTATTATTCTTGGAAGACCCTTTTTGAATACTAAAAGGACTGTTATTGATTGCACCAAAGGAAATGTCACTTTTCATATTAATGGTAATGAGCATATGGTACACTTTCCGAGGAAACAACCTCAAGTCCACAGTATAAATTCTATTGGAAAAATTTCAACAGTCACTATTGGAGGTTTTGAATTTCCTCTTCCTACTGTCAAGAAGAAATATGATATTCTTATTGTTGGGGACATGCATATCCCCGTTGAGGTAACCTAGTGTTATTCGAAAATTCTCCGATTTCATGTTATTCGAAAAGAGTTTGTTAACAAGACCTGATCAACCTTGTTAGTGGATTCCTTTTGATGAGCAAGAGATGGATGAAGTTAGAAAGCACAACTCTCTGTACCTTTTTTTACTTTCTGTTATTTATATTAAATAAAGAAAAAATAGTATTTTTCTGTCTGTTTTCTGAATTATCCATGCAATAAAAAGTACCCCGAAAATAAAAATTCTCCAAATGCCCTGAAAATTAAATATGATTTTTTCTAGAATATTTGAGAATATCTGGCACTGAAAACACAGTAGGGGAGCAGCCACGTGCCCATGAGGGTGGACGGCGCGCCCACCCCCTGGGCGCGCCCCCTGCCTCGTGGACCCCATGTGGGTCCCCTCCACTTATTCCAGCCACCACACACTCCTTCTTCCTCCCAAAAAATCACTAACCAGCTCAAACCCGAGTTCTTGCTCATCTTGCTGCCATTTTCGATCTCCTTGCTCAAAGCTCCATTCACAAAACCGCTTTGGGGGATTGTTCTTTGTTATGTGACTCCTCCAATGGTCTGATTATTTTTTGTTCTAGTGCTTTATTCATTGCAAATTTTTGCTGCTTAGGTGACCCTGTTCTTGAGCTTGCATGTCAAATTTATATGGTCAATAGTAGTTTTAATGCATGATATAGCCTCTAGACACTTGTAGGAGTAGTTGCTATCAATTTTGTTGAGTTTGGTTCACTTTTATTTTAAGTTACTAAAAATTTCAGAAAATTTTAGAAAAAGATGAAGAGATTTTTGAGGGGCTCATCGAGCCGAAGCTCGAAGGATAAGCAAGATGAAGAGAACAAGAAGCCCAAGTATAATCTCCCACATATTGCGGAGGTTTGGCCATGTGAATGGCCTTGTGATGAGTTCTTGAAAGAGGTCGGGATTCATGAAGATTTTAATCAGTTGGCTGAGAATGCTGGCCTCACCGCCTTCCTCCACGACCAGCGTGAACAGTACCTCTTACTCACCAATATCTTTTTGCAAAATTTTCATTTCCATGCTAGGAGATCAACACCTTCGGTGGAATTCTATTTATATGATGAGCATAAGGAGATGTCACTTTATGATTTTTTCCCGGGTCTATTTGATACCCTTTGAGGGCAGCATAGAGGAGCCACATCGTAATGATGTGGAGGGTTTTATTGATATGATTGTTGTACGGGAAACAAGGAAAGTTTCTGATGCGAGAATCACTAGCATACATTTTCCTGTTTTACGTTACTTTGCAATATTTGCTAGTAGATGCTTAATTGGTCGCGGGAACTATGGGAACCTTAGTGCTCTAGATATTGCTATTTTGTGCCATGCCTTGTTTAATGATACTACTTTCATCTTAGGCGCTATTATTGCTAGACGGTTAAATCTGAACCCTACTAAGGGCCCCGTCCTCGGAGGCATCTTTGCCTTGCGCCTTGCTGCACACTTTAACATACCTATCAGGCATTATGAGAAAGAGGAAAAGTTGCTGCCTCCTATTGCTCAAGGGTATAAAAGTATGGTAGCACATGAGTTTATTGTTAAGGATAGGAACAAGACACTCAAATACAAATTGATATTTAACAAAAACTATTGTGAGTTTATTACCTTGCCTGCGCCTTCTTTGTTTGACATATTTTCAGGAAAGTACCTTGTTCCACCGGAGGACATTCTTGCCTACTGGAACCAGATGTCAGCTGCAGAGCCGAAGCCACCATCTGACCCTCACCGTCGGTCTATTTATCAGTGGAATCTGGAGGAGATCGCTAGCCAGTGGCAATCTGAGGACCCTTCTCAGTACGACCCCAGTTACAACTTTGATCCATGGGCATAGACCAACTTAGGCCAAAAGCCTAAGCTTGGGGGAGTACGTATCTCTCACCGACATTACATTCATGTTCACACACTCATGCCAGTTGTCGGTGCTCATACTTTTTCATTGTATCATCCATGTTAATTTATTTTCATTTTCTCGCTTTCTTCTTGTGTGTTTGAAAAACCTTAAGAAAAACAAAAAAATTAGTTGTAGCTTTTAATTAGTTTACTTTCCATGCCTGTAGTAGTAATTAAAAAGAGAATTCAAAAAGATTTCTCATTCTTCTTTTGCTTGTTGGGAGCTTTCCCATGTAAATAGTTTTGTTTCTTTTCTTTCCTTTGGGGGTCGAGAGGAGAAGACCATAATGAAAATGTTGAGTGGCTCTTATATGCATTATTGTTGATCTAACAAAGAGCCCATATTACCTTGTCTTCTTTCTTGAACTGAATGCTTGCAGATTCTAGCTTAGTCCAATGCACGTGCACTATTATTATTATCCACATCGTTCGGTCGTGCAAGTGAAAGGCAGTAATGATGATTATATGATGAACTTATTGAGATGGGGAAAGCTGGTATGAACTCGACCTCTCTTGTTTTTGTAAATATGATTAGTCCATCGTTCCTGATTCAGCCTATTATGAAAGAAACATATTTGCAATGACAATTAGAGATTGTAGTTGCTTATTCCATGCTTAATTAGCTAGGAGTTTATAATGGTTTACCTTGCGTGCCAACATGTTATTAACATGGTTGTGATGTGGTATGATAGGGTGGTATCCTCTTTTGAACGATTCGAGTGGCTTGACTCGGCACATGTTCACGCATGTAGTTGAAACAAAATCAACATAGTCTCCATGATATTTATGTTCATGGTGCATTATATCCTACTCATGCTTGCATTCGGTATTGATTAATTTTAATGCATGTTCATGACTGTCGTCGCTCTCTAGCTGGTCAATTCCCAGTCTTTTTCTAACCTTCACTTGTACTAATCGGGAATACTGCTTGTGCATCCAATTCCATAAACCCCAAAGTTATTCCATATGATTCCACCATACCTACCTATATACAGTATCTACCTGCCGTTCCAAGTAAATTTGTATGTGCCAAACTCTAAACCTTCAAATAAACATTCTGTTTTGTACGCTCGAATAGCTCATGTATCAACTAGGGATGTCTGTTTCTTCCATGCTAGGCGGGTTATTCTCAAGAGGAGTGGACTTTGCTCCTCATTCACGAGAAAATGGCTGGTCACTATTGTTGTAGCTCTCTCTCTCTCTCACTCACTCAAGACTAGAGGTAGAAGAAGGAGCACAATACACTGGAGTTTCACCCGGCTACACACACAGCCCCGTTACCATTCCCAAAGCACACAACTCTCTTTGAAACACACACTTGTAGCCGTGGATTTGTAGTCTCACAGCAGTATAGCAGCCAAGTTTCCATTGCCCATGTATGCAAGACCCGGCCACCACTAGCACGGCAGGCTCACCCGTGAATCAACTAATCAAGTCCTACATGCATGGTCATCCAACAATTGTGCAGCTCCACAAACGGCCACGCGACCTGGCTGTAGCTAACTAACTCGGTGAGTTATCCATTCACAATGCCAGCTAACTAACTCACACCACCACGCCACACACGCACGCCATACTTTGTCACGGCTTTCGATGCGTCCCGCATGTCCCGCGCACATCCGACGCGCCCGACGAGCCCAACTGCACCAGTGCGTCCCGCACATCCCGCGCGCATCTGACACGCTCGACGAGCCGACTGCACCAGTGCGTCCCACACGTCCCGCATGAATCCGTCGCGGCCGACGAGCCCGACCACACACGCCTAGACCGCGGTCCCGCCGCGCCTGACACGCCTGGCGCGCGCCCATACACGCGCCCAACGTGTCCGACACTGGTGCCGCGGCTTATTCCGGCCAACACTCACCCCCTAAGCCGTGGCCTCGCCGCACGGCTTGCCGACAGGGGCCCTGGCTCGCCGTCGTCGCCTCGTCGCCATGTACACCTCCGCTGCGTCTCCGGCACAAGCCGCCGCTCGCTTCCACTGCAGCAGCCCGCAGTCCCGTGTGCCGCCACGCCGTGTCTCCATGCCACGTGCCTCCACGATTGTCGCGCCGAGCCGTCGCGACCTCTACGCCACCACGCAGATCCTTCATGACATCCTCGTCTCCACGACCGTTGTGCCCTTCGCGCGCGCGACATCACACCACACAGCCATGGACTCACCGCGCGTTGCCGTCGCGACGCGCTCGCCGCGTGCCGCAGTCGATGCCTCCATGTCGGCCGCGCACGACGCGCTCGCCGTGGCTGCCACCGCGCGCCATGGCCGCCCCGCGAACCTTGTGGCTCTGAATACCAATTGTTGGCACCGCTCTCTTTCTCTCACTCGCACAAACGAAGGTGAAAGATGGAGCACACAATTTTTTAGCACACAAACGCCTCCGCCGCACGAACGGCCTCACTTTACTAGGCACATACCCGGGTGCGGCGACACACCGCAACCTACCCAGAGGAGCTCTCTCACAGCCGACCGGGTGCATACCACGGTCCCGGCAGAGACTACCTCATCTCTGGCTCCTAGG
This sequence comes from Triticum monococcum, assembly GCA_034509565.1. Classification (NCBI taxonomy): domain Eukaryota; kingdom Viridiplantae; phylum Streptophyta; class Magnoliopsida; order Poales; family Poaceae; genus Triticum; species Triticum monococcum. The sequence goes on along the minus strand of CM067845.1, from coordinate 54,676,936 downwards.
CTCGGCTCATACCGGCATTTTCCTCACGCACACGCGCACACGCACGGATCACCTGGCCACTAAGCCAACTAACTAAACCATGCACCCACGCCCGCTGGCCACTAACTAGCTAAGTACCAGCAACTGACTCCTACATGCATGCAAGTATAGCACCCACGCATCATCCCCTCAACGGCAACGACCCAGCCGAGCATGTGATGCGTCCCAACTAACTACCTGCATGCATCTAGCAAACTTGGCCACCACACTTGCCAACGGCCTTGCTCTACGCACCGGACTGAGTACACTACGCATGGAAGATATCGAGATTTCTCGGTTGTTATGTCGACAATGAAAGTATACCGCTCAAAATATTATTCATATCTATTTCAAAACCGAGCTCTGGAACCTCTACAAATCCCTGCTTCCCTCTATGAAGGGCTTATCTATTTACTTTTATGTTGAGTCATCATCCTCTTAATAATAAGCACCAGTTGGAGAGCACCTCTGTCATTTGCACCCATTACTGTTAGTTTACATTGAGTATGACTGTGACTGGATCTCTTTTACCATGAATTACAATGTCTAGTCAGTCCTTGATCTTTAAAGGTGCTCTGCAATTATGTTTTGTGGTCTCAGAAAGGGCTAGCGAGATACCATCTTGTTATATCATATCATGATTGTTTTTAGAAAGAGTTGTTATCCGAGATTTATTATTATTGCTCGCTAGCTGATTATGCCATTGATATGAGTAAACATGAGACCTAAATGTTATTGTGAATATGGATAGTTCATAATCTTTGCTGAAAACTTGAGTGCTGGCTTTTCATATTTACAACAACAAGAGCAAACAGAGTTTGTAAAAGTTTGTCTTTATCACTTTCAGTTTATCAACTGAATTGCTTGAGGACAAGCAAATGTTTAAGCCTGACGGAGTTGATACGTCTCCGTCGTATCTACTTTTCCAAACACTTTTGCCCTTGTTTTGGACTCTAACTTGCATGATTTGAATGGAACTAACCCGGACTGACGTTGTTTTCAGCAGAATTGCCATGGTGTTATTTTTGTGCAAAAATAAAAGTTCTCGGAATGACCTAAAAATCAACGGAGATTATTTTTGGAATATATAAAAAATACTGGAAGAAGAATCCACATCAGGGGGCCCACACCCTGTCCACGAGGGTGGGGGCGCGCCTACCCCCCTGGGCGTGCCCCCTGCCTCGTGGGCCCCCTGACGCTCCACCAACATCCACCTTGACTCCATATATTCACTTTCGGGGAGAAAAAAATCAGAGAGAAGGATTCATCACGTTTTATGATACAGAGCCGCCGCCAAGCCCTAAAATCTCTCGGGAGGGCTGATCTGGAGTCCGTTCGGGGCTCCGAAGAGGGGAATCCGTCGACATCGTCATCATCAACCTTCCTCCATCACCAATTTCATGATGCTCACCGCCGTGCGTGAGTAATTCCATCATAGGCTTGCTGGACAGTGATGGGTTGGATGAGATTTATCATTTAATCCAGTTAGTTTTGTTAGGGTTTGATCCCTAGTATCCACTATGTTCTGAGATTGATGTTGCTATGACTTTGCTATGCTTAATGCTTGTCACTAGGGCCCGAGTGCCATGATTTTAGATCTGAACCTATTATGTTTTCATGAATATATGTGAGTTCTTGATCCTATCTTGCAAGTCTATAGTCACATGTTATGTGTTATGCTCCGTTAACCCCGAAGTGACAATAATCGAGACCATTACCAGTGATGACCGTAGTTTGAGGAGTTCATGTATTCACTATGTGTTAATGCTTTGGTTCGGTACTCTATTAAAAGGAGGCCTTAATATCCCTTAGTTTCCAATAGGACCCCGCTGCCACAGGAGGGTAGGACAAAAGTTGTCATGCAAGTTCTTTTCCATAAGCACATATCACTATGTTCGGAATACATGCCTACATTACATTGATGAACTGGAGCTAGTTCTGTGTCACCCTATGTTATAACTGTTGCATGATCGATCGCATCCGACATAATTATCCATCACCGATCCATTGCCTATGAGCTTTTCATATATTGTTCTTCGCTTATTTACTTTCCCGCTGCTACTATTACAATCACTATAAAAACCAAAAATATTACTTTTGCTATCGTTAGCACTACTATCATATTACTTTGCTACTAAACACTTTGCTGCAAATATTAAGTTTCCAGGTGTGGTTGAATTGACAACTTAGCTGCTAATACTTGAGAATAGTCTTTGGCTCCCCTTGTGCCGAATCAATAAATTTGGGTTGAATACTCTACCCTCGAAAACTGTTGTGATCCCCTATACTTGTGGGTTATCAAGATCATGCAACTCCCGAATACCGTAGGAACACTTTGTGTGCTACCAAATGTCACAATGTAACTGGGTGATTATAAAGGTGCTCTAAAGATGTCTCCGATGGTATTTGTTGAGTTGGCATGGATCAAGATTAGGATTTGTCACTCCGATTGTCGGAGAGGTATCTCTGGGCCCTCTCGGTAATGTACATCACAATAAGCCTTGCAAGCAATGTGGCTAATGAGTGAGTTACGGGATGTAGCATTACGGAACGAGTAAAGAGACTTGCCAGTAATGAGATTGAACTAGGTATTGAGATACCGACGATCGAAACTCGGGCAAGTAACATACCGATGACAAAGGGAACAACGTATACTGTTATGCAGTTTGACTGATAAAGATCTTCGTAGAATATGTAGGAACCACTATGAGCATCCAGGTTCTGCTACTGGTTATTGACCAAAAGTGAGTCTCGGTCATGTCTACATAGTTCTCGAACCCGTAGGGTCGGCACGCTTAACGTTCGGTGACGATCGGTATTATGAGTTTATGTGTTTTGATGTACCGAAGGTAGTTCAGAGTCCCGGATTTGATCACGGACATGACTAGGAGTTTCGGAATGGTCAGGACATAAAGATCGATATATTGGAAGCCTATGTTTGGACATCGGAATGGTTCTGAATGGTTCGGGCATTTTTCCGGAGTACCGGGAGGTTACCGGAACCCCCCGGGGAGTATATGGCCCTTATTTGGCCTTAGTGGAATAGAGGAGAGGGATAGGAAAAGAGGGAGGCACGCCCCCCAAGCTCAATCCGAATTGGGAGGGGGGCCGGCCCCCCTTTCCTTCCTCCCTCTCTCCTCCTTCCTTCCTCTCCTACTCCTACTTGGAAGGGGGGAATCCTACTCCTAGTGGGAGTAGAACTCCCCTATGGCGTGCCATAGAGAGGGCCGGCCCTCCCTCTCCTCCACTCCTTTATATACGGGGGAGGGGGCACCCCATGGAGAGACAAGTTGATCAGTTGATCTTTTAGCCGTGTGCGGTGCCCCCCTCCACCATAATCCACCTCGGTCATATCATAGCGGTGCTTAGGCGAAGCCCTGCGTTGGTAGCATCATCATCACCATCATCACGCCATCGTACTGATGGAACTCTCCCGCGAAGCTCTGCTGGATCGTGAGTTCGTGGGACGTCACCGAGCCGAACGTGTGCTGAACTCGGAGGTGCCGTGCGTTCGATACTTGGATCGGTCGGATCGTGAGGACGTACGACTACATCAACTGCGTTCCCATAACGATTCCGCTTACGGTCTACGAGGGTACGTGGACGACACTCTCTCCTCTCATTGCTATGCATCATCATGATCTTGCGTGTGCGTAGGAAATTTTTGAAATTACTACGTTCCCAAACAGTGGCATTCGAGCCAGGTTTATGCGTAGATGTTATATGCACGAGTAGAGCACAAAGGAGTTGTGGGCGTGGGTATATACATATTGCTTGACGTCACTAGTTGATTCTTGATTCAGTGGCATTGTTGGATGAAGCGGCCCAGACCGACATTACGCATACGCTTACGCGAGACTGGTTCTACCGATGTGCTTCGCACACATGTGGCTAGTGGGTGTATGTTTCTCCAGCTTTAGTTGAATCAGATTCAATGAACAGGGTTCTTTCTGAATATCAAAAAGCAATCACTATACGCGAGACTGGTTCTTGCTCAGCTCGTAGCAGCCACGTAAAACTTGCAACAACAAAGTAGAGGACGTCTAACTTGTTTTTGCAGGGCATGTTGCGATGTGATATGGTCAAGACGTGATGAGATATAAATTGTTGTATGGGATGATCATGTTTTGTTAAAGTTATCGGCGACTGGCTGAAGCCTTATGGTTGTATCTTTATTGCATAAGATGCAAGAGCCATGTAATTGCTTTACTTTATCACTATGCGATAGCAATAGTTGGCGAGACGACCATGTGATGACACATTGATAGAGATCAAGATGATGGAGATCATGGTGTCATGCCGGTGACGATAGAGATCATGACGGTACTTTGGAGATGGAGATCAAAAGCACAAGATGATGATGGCCATATCATGTCACATATTTTGATTGCATATGATGTTTATCCTTTATGCATCTTATTTTGCTTAGTTTGGCGGTAGCATTATAAGATTATCTCTCACTAAATTTCAAGGTATAAGTGTTCTCCCTGAGTATGCATCGTTGCGACAGTTCTTCGTGCTGAGACACCATGTGATGATCGGGTGTGATAAGCTCTATGTTCACATACAACGGGTGCAAGCCAGTTTTGCACACGCGGAATACTCGGGTTAAAATTGACGAGCTTAGCATATGCAGATATGGCCTCGGAACACTGGAGACCGAAAGGTTGAGCGTGAATCATATATTAGATATGATCAACATAGTGATGTTCACCATTGAAAACTACTCCATCTCACGTGATGATCGGACATGGTTTAGTTGATTTGGATCACGTGATCATTTAGATGACTAGAGGGATGTCTATCTAAGTGGGAGTTCTTAAGTAATATGATTAATTGATCTTTAATTTATCATGAACTTAGTCCTGATAGTATTTGCATAACTATGTTGTAGATCAATAGCTCGTGATGTAGCTTCCCGTTTATTTTGATATGTTCCTAGAGAAAAACTAAGTTGAAAGATGTTAGTAGAAATGATGTGGATTTGATCCGTGATCTAAGGATTATCCTCATTGCTGCACAGAAGAATTATGTCCTTGATGCACCGCTAGGTGACAGACCGATTGCAGGAGCAGATGCACACGTTATGAACGTTTGGCGAGCTCGATATGATGACTACTTGATAGTTTAGTGCACCATTCTTTATGGTTTAGAATCAGGGCTTCAAAGACGTTTTGAACGCCACAGCGCATATCAGATGTTCCAAGAGTTGAAATTAGTATTTCAGACTCATGCCCATGTCGAAAGGTATGAGACCTTTGACAAGCACTTTGCCTACAAGATGGAGGAGAATAGCTCAGCTAGTGAGCACGTGCTCAGAATATCTGAGTACTACAATCACTTGAATCAAGTGGGAGTTAATCTTCCAAATAAGATAGTGATTGACAGAGTTCTCTAGTCACTATCACCAAGTTACTAGAACTTCGTGATGAACTATAATATGCAAGGGATAACGGAAACGATTCCTAAGCTCTTCGTGATGCTGAAATCGACGAAGGTAGAAATCAAGAAAAGCATCAAGTGCTGATGGTTGACAAGACCACTAGTTTCAAGAAAAGGGCAAAGGGAAGAAGGGGAACTTCAAGAAGAATGACAAGAAAGTTGCTGCTCAAGTGAAGAAGCCCAAGTCTAGACCTAAGCCTGAGACTAAGTGCTTCTACTGCAAAGGGACTGGTCACTAGAAGCAGAACTGCCTCAAGTATTTGGCACATAAGAAGGATGGCAAAGTGAACAAAGGTATATTTGATATACATGTTATTGATGTGTACTTCACTAGTGTTTATAGAAACCCCTCAGTATTTGATGCTAGTTCAGTTGCTAAGATTAGTAACTCGAAACGGGAGTTGCAGAATGAACAGAGACTAGTTAAGGGTGAAGTGACGATGTGTGTTGGAAGTGGTTCCAAGATTGATTTGATCATCATCGCACACTCCCTATACTTTCAAGATTAGTGTTGAACCTAAATAAATGTTATTTGGTGTTTGCTTTAAGCATGAATATGATTTGATCATGTTTATTGCAATACGATTATTCATTTAAAATCAGAGAATAATTGTTGTTCTGTTTACATGAATAAATCCTTCAATGGTCATACACCCAAGGTGAATGGTTTATTGAATCTTGATCGTAGTGATACACATATTCATAATATTGAAGCCAAAAGATGCAAAGTTAATAATGATAGTGCAACTTATTTGTGGCACTGCCGTTTAGGTCATATTGGTGTAAAGCGCATGAAGAAAATCCATGCGGATGGGCTTTTGGAATCACTTGATTATGAATCAGTTGATGCTTGCGAACCATGCCTCATGGGAAAGATGACTAAGACTCCGTTCTCTGGAACAATGGAGCGAGCAACAGACTTGTTGGAAATAATACATACTGATGTATGCAGTCCGATGAGTGTTGAGGCTCGCGGCAGGTACCGTTATTATCTGACCTTCACAGATGATTTGAGTAAGATATGGGAATATCTTCTTTATGAAACATAAATATGAAACATTTGAAAAGTTCAAATAATTTCAGAGTGAAGTGGAAAATCATCGTAACAAGAAAAAAAGTTTCTATGAACTGATCGTGGAGGGGAATATTTGAGTTACGAGTTTGGTCTTCATTTGAAACAATGCAGAATAGTTTCGCAACTCACGCCACCTAGAACACCACAGCGTAATGGTGTGTCCGAACATCGTAACCGTACTTTATTAGATATGGTGCAATATATGATGTCTCTTACCGATTTACCACTATCGTTTTGGGGTTATGCATTAGAGACAGCTGCATTCACGTTAAATAGAGCGCCATCCAAATCCGTTGAGACGACACCATATGAACTGTGGTTTGGCAAGAAACCAAAGTTGTCGTTTCTTAAAGCTTGGGGTTGCGATGCTTATGTGAAAAAGTTTCATCCTGATAAGCTCAAACCCAAATCGGAGAAATGTGTCTTCATAGGATACCTAAAGGAGACAGTTGGGTACACCTTCTATCACAGATCTGAAGGCAAGACATTCGTTGTTAAGAATGGATCCTTTCTAAGAGAAGGAGTTTCTCTCCAAAGAAGTGAGTGGGAGGAAAGTAGAACTTGATGAGGTAACTGTAACTGCTCCCTTATTGGAAAGTAGTTCATCACAGAAATCTGTTCCTGTGACTCCTACACCAATTAGTGAGGAAGCTAACGATGATGATCATGTAACTTCAGATCAAGTTACTACCGGACCTTGTAGGTCAACCAGAGTTAGATCCGCACCAAAGTGGTAATCCTGTTCTGGATGTCATGTTACGTGACCATGACGAACCTACAAATTATGAGGAAGCGATGATGAGCCCAGATTCCGCGAAATGGCTTGAGCCCAGATCCCATGTAAGAGAACAAAGTATGGACTTTGATTGACTTGGCTGATGATCGGTGAGTCATTAAGAATAAATGGATCTTTAAGAGGAAGACGAACGTTGATAGTAGTGTTACTATCTACAACGCTCGAATTGTCGCAAAATGTTTTCGACAAGTTCAAGGTGTTGACTACGATGAGATTTTCTCACTCGTATCGATGCTTAAAAGTCTATCTGAATCATGTTAGCAGTTGCCGCATTTTATGAAATCTGGCAAATGGATGTCAAAATTGTATTCCTTCATGGATTTCTTAAAACAAGAGTTGTATATGATGCAACCAGAAGGTTTTGTCGATCCTAAAGGTGCCAACAAAGTGAGCAAGCTCCATCGATTCATCTATGGACTGGTGCAAGCATCTCGGAGTTGGAATATATGCTTTGATAAAGTGATCAAAGCATATTGTTTTATATAGACTTGTGGTGAAGCCTATATTTACAGGAAAGTGAGTGGGAGCACTACAGCATTTCTGATAAGTATATGTGAATGACATATTGTTTATCGGAAATAATGTAGAATTTTTTGGAAAGCATAAAGGAGTGCTTGAAAAGAGTTTTTCAAAGAAAGACCTCGATGAATTGCGTACACATTGAGCATCAAAATCTAAAGAGATAGATCAAGACGCTTGATAAGTTTTTTTCAAAGAGTACATACCTTGACAAGATTTTGAAGTAGTTCAAAATGGAAAAGTCAAAGAAGAAATTCTTGCCTGTGTTGCAAGGTGTGAAATTGAGTAAAGACTCAAAACCCGACCACGGAAGAAAATAGAAAGAGAATGAAAAGTCATTCCCTATGCCTTAGTCATAGGTTCTATAAAGTATGCTATGTTGTTTACCAGTCCTATTGCATACCTTAGCATCATTCTGGCAAGGGAGTACAATAGTGATCTAGGAGTAGATCACTGGACATCGGTCAAAATTATCCTTAGAGGACTAAGGAAATATTTCTCAGTTATGGAGGTGATAAAAGAGTTCGTCGTAAAGAGTTACATCGATGCAAGCTTTTTACATCGATCTAGCTGACTCTAAGTCTCGATCTGGATACATATTGGAAGTGGGAGCAATTAGCTAGAGTAGCTCCGTGCAGAGCATTGTAGACATAGAAATTTGCGAAATACATACGGATCTGAATGTTGCAGACCCGTTGACTAAATTTCTCTCACAAGCAAAACATGATCACTCTTTGGGTGTTAATCACATAGAAATGTGAACTAGATTATTGACTCTAGTAAACCCTTTGGGTATTAGTCACATGGAGATGTGAACTAATCACATAAAGATGTGAACTAGATTATTGACTCTAGTGCAAGTGGGAGACTGAAGGAAATATTCCCTAGAGGCAATAGTAAAGTTATTATTTATTTCCTTATATCATGATAAATGTTTATTATTCATGCTAGAATTGTATTAACCGGAAACTTAGTACATGTGTGAATATATAGACAAACAGAGTGTCACTAGTTTGCCTCTACTTGACTAGCTCGTTGAATCAATGATGGTAATGTTTCCTAACCATAGACATGAGTTGACATTTCATTAACGGGATCACATCATTAGAGAATGATGTGATTGACTTGACCCATCCGTTAGCTTAGCATGATGATTGTTTAGTTTGTTGCTATTGCTATCTCCATAACTATATATACATGTTCCTATGACTATGAGATCATGCAACTCTCGAATACCAAACGAACACTTTGTGTGCTACCAAACATCAAAACGTAACTGGGTGATTATAAAGGTGCTCTACAGGTGTCTCTGATGGTATTTGTTCAGTTGGCATGGATCAAGATTAGGATTTGTCACTCTAATTGTCGGAGAGGTATCTCTGGGCCCTCTTGGTAATGTACATCACAATAAGCCTTGCAAGCAATGTAGCTAATGAGTTAGTGACGGGATGTAGCATTACATAACGAGTAAAGAGACTTGCCAGTAATGATATTGAACTAGGTATTGAGATACCGACGATAGAATCTCGGGCAAGTTACATACCGATGACAACAGGAACAACGTATACCGTTATGCGGTTTTACCGATAAAGATCTTCGTAGAATATGTAGGAACCAATATGAGCATCCAGGTTCCCCCATTGGTTATTAACCGGAAGTGAGTCTCAGTCATGTCTACATAGTTCTCGAACCCGTAGGGTCCGCACGCTTAATGTTCGGTGACGATCGGTATTACGAGTTTATGAGTTTTCATGTACCAAAGGTAGTTCAGAGTCCCAGATTTGATCAAGGACATGACGAGGAGTCTTGGAATGGTCGAGACATAAAGATTGATATATTGGAAGCCTATGTTTGGACATGGAAATGGTTCCAAGTGGTTCGGGCATTTTTTGGAGTACCAGGAGGTTACCGGAACCCCTCGGGGAGTATATGGGCCTTATTGGGACTTAGTGGAATAGAGGAGAGGGAAAGTTAAAGAGGGAGGCGCGCCCCCCAAGCCCAATCTGAATTGGGAGGGGGGCCGGCCCCCCTTTCCTTCCTCCCTCTCTCCTCCTTCCTTCCTCTCCTACTCTACTTGGAAGGGGGGAATCCTACTCCCGGAGATACTGGTCCCGGCTGTCAGGCACTTCCTTGCCTGCGAAGATGTAGCTGGTGGGTCCCAGTAGTCAGGGGCGAATCATTTTTTTTTGCCCGGACGCACTTCCTTGCATGCGAAGATGTAGCTGGTGGGTCCCAGCAGTCAGGGGGAAACGTTTTTTCGTGAAATACGGTGGCCCGTCTGGTGGGTCCCCGCTGTCAGGTGGAGGAATAATTATTTTGCGCGTAATAAGGAGGCACTTCCTTGCTGCGGCCGTGGACCCAGCTGTCAACCTCTCCACGTACAGTCCATGTCCGATGGAAGCCGTTCCTTGACCACATTGACCACGCCGCGCCGAGAGCACCAGGGCGGTGGACGACGGCGAGGCCTAGGAAGGGGACGACGCGGAGCCGGGGAAGACGCGGCAGTGGATGCCAACGCGTAGAGGAGTATGAGGGTTCACTGGTTCGCTATGGTGTGAGGCTGCCGTCGCCGCAGAATAACAGGGGGTGTGGGTGAGTAGAGGGATGGCCTGGCCAGTGGTGCGAGTAGTAGGGGCGGTGAGGCCTCCGCCGCATCGCAGCCGGCCACGGAAGGCAGGAGCACGAGGCACGACCGGCGCTAGTTTGGGCGGCTGGAGCAAGAAGACCAGAGGTTGAAGAAGCACTACGGCCGTTGGATTGACATCGTACGGTCACTGGAGCTAGAATCGTTCATATTGATTAAGTTGACAAAGCACTCCGTCCCCCTCAATTTAGTAGGCCCACAAGTCAGCCTCCCACCAAGGTGGGTCCCAACTAGCAGGGGGTATTCATTGTTTTGTGCGTAATAAGGAGGCACTTCCGGTGGGTTCGAGCTGACAGCGGGGGGAACGTTTTTTTGCAAAATACGATGGCCCGTCCGATGGGTCCCAGCAGTCAGGGGGAATGTTTTTTTCGCCAAATACGGTGGCCCTTACGGTGGGTCCCTGCTGTCAGGTGGAGGAATAATTATTTTCCGCGTAATAAGGAGGCACTTCCTTGCGGCTGTCGTGGACCCAGCTGTCAGCCTCTCCATGATAGTACTCTTCTGATGGAAGTCGTTCCTTGACCACATTAACCGTGCCGTGCCGAGAGCACCAGGGCGGTGGACGACGGCGAGGTCTAGGAAGGGGAAGACGCGGCAGTGGATGCCCACGCGGATAGGAGTACGAGGGTTAACTGGTTCGGCTATGGTGTGAGGCTGTCGTCGCCGCAAGATAACAGGGGGTGTGGGTGAGTAGAGGGATGCCCTGGCCAGCGGTGGGAGTAGTAGGGGCGGTGAGGCCTGCACGGGAGGCGGGAGCAGGCGGTCCCGCCGCCGCTAGATTTGGCGGCTGGAGCAAGAACATCAGAGATTGAAGAAACACAACGGCCTTTGGATTGACATCCAACGGTTACGTCTGCTAGAATCATCTGTTGATGTATATAATAACTAAAAAAATCTTGCATACGCATCAACTTAATAGGCCCATAAGTTAGACCATTCCCTCTTTTTTTAATAATTTATATATAGCTCATTGCGACTTCGTATGCAATTTATTGCAGTCCGTTTTTTGGTTGGCCAGGGCCAATTCCGCATATTTCTGTGGGTTCCAAACTATTTTTAATACCGAAATGTCGAGCCAGATTTAAAGTACTTTGAAGATATATTTAAATTAGGTTAATGCCCAGTGAAATAGGAATCTCAAAATGTGAAAAATTTCAGAAATTATAAAGTAATTGCCAATTTGTCATCTGTTTTGATATTTACAACCCATTTCATATTACTTTCAAGATTTGCAGGCGTCTTGAAAGAGTTGCAGCCCATTAGGGCGTAGAAAAATAAGTAGGCCTGGATTGGGTATTCTTCAGAAAAAATAAACTGGGCTCATTTTCACAAAGAAAAAATAGTTGGGCTGGTCACATGGTGAACTTAAAATATAAACCTGGGCTAGACGGGCCACAGCCCAGTTCAAACCCTGCTCCATCTCAACAATAACAAAAAAATACTGCTCAAGCTGCTACGTCCCAGGTGTCAGCCGATCTTGTGATGTTCTCTTGTCTATTGACTATATACGCTCACAATGTCGTGGGTCCCAGATGTCAGGAAAACACTAGGAGGAAGCATTTTATTTTTCCATACGCTGACATGGTGGGCCCTAATGTCATCCTCTCCACGTACTTCTGCCGATTCCTGTTGTTTGTTGACCATGTTGACAACGCGAGAGGGCGGCGCCATGGCGAGCACACCAAAGCGCGCGGAGGACGAGGGCGAGGCCTCGGACATTGGCATTAACCGTTTAGGAGACGGTGGGGCGGCGATGCGTGCGCTGAGGCGTAGCCAGCCGTGGGAGGCGGAAGCAAGCGGCCCCACCGGCGCTGGTTTGGTTTTGGAGGCTGGAGGAAGACAGGACTGAAGAAACACGACATATTGTAAAAGCAGCAGGAGTACTTAACAACCTTAACTGAAACCAGCAGGGGCACTTAACAACCATAGCTGAAAGAAGTATGAGTACTTATACAGGTTCAACTGTACAAAGCACGCATCGAACAGTGCTACTTTGCCTACAGTTAACCAAGGGTGAGGCCGCCAAGCCCCAGGACAAGGCCCAGAGGGCCACCCCGCGCATCCACAACCTTCTGAAAGCGGCTTCATCTCGCAATGTGGTCAATAAATAGGATATTCGCTTTAGATCCATGGAAAAGCAGGAACATAATCTTCTGTCCTATTCTCCAAGATGGACGGGCTTTCATTATTTGAGACCACCCATGAATGAGTATCTTTTCACCTCCAAGGGGAATGGAGTAGGTCGACATAAACATCATGTTGTGACCAAGCGCAAGTCTGACCCAACCATGGTCAGGCATCTGTATAGGAACAATAGAACTGGACAGCTTCTGTTTCAAGAAGATCACAGCTGTAAAACTATGTATAAGTAATAGTTTATGAACAACATATATAATAGAAAATAGCTCGTACCATAAGTTTCTCGACACAGTTGGACCTGTTCAACGAGTGCAGCAGTGGCACACATATCCCACGTGGCCTTCCACCATTGAAACGCCCCACAAGGACCTCAAGACGATCAATAAAGTGTAGGAACTTGTGGATGTCATCCCAGTCAACTTCAGTGCCATCAGTAACAGCCGAGTTGTTACAGAATAACAAACGAGCAGCCTGCTGAACTCTGAAAAAACCTACACGTGCCACCAATTATAAGAAAATATTAGTTAGAAGTAGCATCTTCATTAGAGACTCGTTGCTACTTCTAAAGTTAAATTGTGATTAGTTAGACAGAATAGGTGGATTAAGAAGTAATCGAGGCAACAAGCAAGAACCAAATACAAAATTAACATGGATGAACAATTGGAATGACGTTGGGGTGGAAGGTCGTAGTGAAGATGAGACCAGGTTCTGCTATTTCCATCAACATTCGTGCGCCAACTTTCAGTCTGTAACACTTGAGAAAGTTTATCCAAGTTTGGCCATAAAAAAGCAGCGATCTTCTTGGTTCATGAACCCAACTCGAAACTTATATCCATGGCTTCTCTTCACTGTTACCATTAAACTAGTGTATTCAGTTATGGCAAGGCCGAGCATCTTGAGTACATGTGTTCTGGCAGAGCAAGGAATGCACTGCAGGAAAAATAATATGAGAACACAATGTATTCCCTATATCCAAATCTAGAAATACTTTCCTCCTTCACGTCAGTGTTGACCATGGTACTAGTAGCTTTTATCCAAATATAGCAATCCAAATTTCCAAATTAGTTGACATCATGTTCAAAAAACCCCACCCTCCCGGATAGAAAAGACGATTCTAGGAACATACTATGCACGTTTTAAAATCCTGTGTTAGGATGAGAAGGAACAAGTGTGGTGTCGCCCCGAGGGCACAGAAACCTATAGGGTCCTCACACTTTGGGCACTGCAAATGAAACACACTAGATTCAGTAGGAAGAAAATGCATCAACGGTGGCGGTTGCCATCCTAGGACTACCCGCGACCAAGGGACTTGGATTTATCGGGGATGGATGAAGAATTTGTACTAGGTTATCCATGAGAAAACCCTATGCAATCGTCGAGCGGGGGTTTTCTCTGAACAAGTAGACCAGGGAGAAGGGACCAGGCCGAGTGAAATATTGCCGCTTCATCCGTCCAGCTTACGGAAGCTGGAAAGGTGGGTTTTTTTGTGATTTGACGGCTCATTGGGCATTAATGTGGCGCTACGACCGAGGTGTATCTACCGTGCAGTTGTGCACTCTAATTTGGTGCATATGGCATGTGGACCCCGTTGCCGGATGCCCCACATATCAGCGCAAGGAAGTAGAAAGATAGGAGTAACTAGTTATTACGCGTAAATATATTTTTGACAGAGAGATATTCCCGCTGTAAAGAAATATAAAGATCTTTTATACCACAACTTTATACATAAGAAAAATCAAGGGGAATATATATAACATATATAATTATAAAAAACAGAGTTTTTTTAACACGGTATAGATGATTTGGTGATGATGGTGTGCCTGTCATCCTGCAATATAGGCCGTCCGATTTATATCTGACGGATAGGAAGGAAACTATGGCAATTTTGCAAAAATGTACCCACACACCTCTCCGTATTTGCAAATAAGGCCTTCCCTCGTTCATCCTTTTCTCTCACAAGATAAAATACTCATACAAATGCATCTTGATGTTACGTGCAACGCACGGGCATTATGGGGGTTCAGCTGAGAAATACTGAGACAGGCTCACGGTTCTGGACTTTGGGCCACAGGCCGGTGGGCCTGCATGTTTGGGGGCCCATGTGTTCTACCTCAGCACTTTTCATATTGCAAGAGGTTGGTATGGCTCTGGTTTTAGATGTTGTCGCAAGGCGAATACACAAAATTGAATAAAGCACAACAGTTGTTGGAATGAAATCAAACGACAGTTCCTAACCAGCAATCAAAGTTGCAATTATATCAATGATACTGTCGTACTACTTATACACACAGGACACTTATTTCACCATGCTAGAGTATTACATCAAAATCTCTCGGCGGATAGATCAGTTCGGCAGTACTGAAGAATTTCAAAGTTGATTTGGACCAGCTCTCCTTACCGAGAAAGTTCGATTTTGACATCATCCCCTACCGCGAGATATGATTTAGATTTGAACCTTGACCATCCTTTAGCATCAATCATCATGCGACCATCCTTTGTACTTGCGGTGTATTGAGCGGGTTCATTCACACCAAGGTTGCGCATGGTAAGAGAAACTTGGCCGCTGTCGCCCGGATTGTTGAACGACTCCCTCGTTGCTCTAGGAATTCTCTGTTTGCAAACAAGAATACATACCCAAACAGTTAGATCAACACAGTGAATAATGCGAAACAACAAGGAAATAAGAAAGAACGAAATACTTGGGCGGCCAATGCTTACCAAGAAGGTGGACATGTCGGTTTTTGTAAGGACTTTGGTATATGAAGTGCGAACTGCAGCCCAGTCTGTTGCCGGTGCAACTGCTCGTTCGGTTGCCTCTGCACGGGCCGAAGCAGATGCAAGTGCCAGTGTTGGTGCAGGTGCCGAAGCCGCTGCTGCTGCCGGAGATGGTGATCCTTGTAGAGCTGGTGTCGGTTGATACGTCTCCAACGTATCTATAATTTTTGATTGCTCCATGCTATATTATCTACTGTTTTGGACATTATTGGGATTTATTATCCACTTTTATATTATTTTTGGGACTAACCTACTAACCGGAGGCCCAGCCCAGAATTGATGTTTCTTGCCTATTTTAGGGTTTCGAAGAAAACGAATATCAAACGGAGTCCAAACGGAATGAAACCTTCGGGAACGTGATTTTTCTCACCGAACATGATCCAGGAGACTTGGACCCTACGACAAGCAACCAACAGGGAGGCCACGAGGTAGGGGGCGTGCCTACCCCCCCAGGCGCGCCCTCCACCCTCGTGGCCCCCCTGTTGCTCCACCAATGTACTTCTTCCTCCTATATATACCTACGTACCCCCAAATGATCAGATACGGAGCCAAAACCCTAATTCCACCGCCGCAACTTTCTGTATCCACGAGATCCCATCTTGGGGCCTATTCCGGAGCTCCGCCGGAGGGGGCATCGATCACGAAGGGCTTCTACATCAACACCATAGCCTCTCCAATGAAGTGTGAGTAGTTTACCTCAGACCTACAGGTCCATAGTTATTAGCTAGATGGCTTCTTCTCTCTTTTTGGATCTCAATACAAAGTTCTCCCCCTCCCTTGTGGAGATCTATTCGATGTAATCTTCTTTTGTGGTGTGTTTGTTGAGACCGATGAATTGTGGGTTTATGATCAAGTTTATCTATGAACAACATTTGAATCTTCTCTGAATTCTTTTATGTATGATTGGTTATCTTTGCAAGTCTCTTAGAATTATCAGTTTGGTTTGGCCTACTAGATTGATCTTTCTTGCAATGGGAGAAGTGCTTAGCTTTGGGTTCAATCTTGCGGTGTCCTTTCCCAGTGACAGTAGGGGCAGCAAGGCACGTATTGTATTGTTGCCATTGAGGATAACAAGATGGGGTTTACATCATATTTCATGAGTTTATCCCTCTACATCATGTCATCTTGCTTAAAGCATTACTCTGTTCTCTTGAACTTAATACTCTAGATGCATGCTGGATAGCGGTCG
Source organism: Triticum monococcum (assembly GCA_034509565.1). Lineage (NCBI taxonomy): Eukaryota > Viridiplantae > Streptophyta > Magnoliopsida > Poales > Poaceae > Triticum > Triticum monococcum. The sequence goes on along the minus strand of CM067845.1, from coordinate 54,660,339 downwards.
ATGTGTGGAGCAATAGTAGTAGTTGCAGGCAGGAGTCGGTCTACTTGTCTTGGACGTGATGCCTATATACATGATCATACCTAGATATTCTCATAACTATGCTCAATTCTGTCAATTGCTCAACAGTAATTTGTCCACCCACCGTAAAATACTTATGCTCTTGAGAGAAGCCACTAGTGAAACCTATGGCCCCCGGGTCTATCTTCATCATATTAAATCTTCCAATACTTAGTTATTTTCATTGCTTTTATTTTACTTTGCATCTTTATCATAAAAATACCAAAAATATTATCTTATCATATCTATCAGATCTCACTCTCGTAAGTGACCATGTAGGGATTGACAACCCCTTATCGTGTTGGTTGCGAGGATTTATTTGTTTCGTGTAGGTGCGAGGGACTCGTGCGTAGCCTCCTACTGGATTGATACCTTGGTTCTCAAAAACTAAGGGAAATACTTACGCTACTTTGCTGCACCACCCTTTCCTCTTCAAGGGAAAACCAACGCAAGTGCTCAAGAGGTAGCAAGAATGATTTCTGGCACCGTTGCCGGGGAGGTCTACGCAAAAGTCAACATACCAAGTACCCATCAGATACCCTTATCTCCCTCATTACATTATTTTCCATTTGCCTCTCGTTTTCCTCTCCCCACTTCACCCCTGCCGTTTTATTTGCCCTCTCTCCACTAGTGCAGAACCGGGCAATAGCACCGGTTCATAACGCCCTTTAGTGCCGGTTTAGGAACCGGCACTATTATTTCGGCACTAAAGCCCCCCCCCCCTTTAGTACCGGTTCGAGGGGTACCACGTGGCACGAGCCAGCTCCGGGGGCCGGGAGCCCTTTAGTACCGGTTGGTAAAACCAACCGGTACTAAATGGTTGTGGGTTTTTGTTCTATTTTGTATTTTTCAATTAAATTTGTGTTATCAATTTAATTTAGGATTGTTTTACGTTATAATGAGTTGTAGTCGTCATCATCATCATCATCATCGCATATTAATAAATAAATAAACTCTAGCTAGCTAAAAATTATCGTGGTCGTCTAATTACCACTATTTAATCATCATAGTCATTACCGCTAGCTATGTAATCATCATCAACGTTGGCTAGCTTAAAGAGGAAACATTCACTTTGTAACAGAAGCAAAGAGATATCATCAAGTTCAACATAATCATCACCAACATCGAAGTTCAGGACACGGATCCATAAGACAAGTACTAATTAAGAGCATGAAGTAGTAGCTACTGATCCTGCTGCTCCCTCTCAGGTAGAATAGCATAGAACATGTATAGCTCTCCTGATTCATCATACTGGAGCATGCAGATGAATCTGTCTCCTAATCTTGGGTTGCGCTTCTCCTTACTGCCCCCTAGTACTTCTCTGCGATCGTTAACAATTTTGCTCCAATCTTTCACTATTAAGCATTCTTCGCTTTTAGAAATCCTGAATGCACTCATGTGCAATGTAGGAAATCTTGGTCATAAGCTAACTATTGACATGCGACCTTTTGTCTCGATCCACTGAGGCACAACTATCATCGGAAGTCCCTGTTGAACAACATCGTATAGTAATTAATATACTAAGCAATGAAAGTTTATCTTCAAAAATAATGTATGCAAAAGATGCACTAATTAAGGACAAATATTTAAAATCTTACCATCTTTTGATTATAGATGTGACCGTAGTTCAATACGATCACCATTGGTCGGACGTTTTGAGTACTAACATTTCTAAGTTTAGGAAAAAAATTGTCTTGACAGTATTAAGATCCTCAAGCCATGAAACATAATGACTTATCTCCTCGCAGTTTAGTTGAGCCCCGGGGCAGTAGTAGGTCCTGTCTACCAAGCGCCGGACATGTTTGCTTGAACCGAAATAAGCTGACAATACAAAATAGTTGTCAACTATTTTTGAATAAACTGTATGAAAGACATAAACATATGCATGCATGGTTGAGAAAAACTCACCAAATGGTAGAACTGGAGGCGTTTGCACATTGACCCAGATGTCTATATTACCTTCAATATCATCTTCCGGACGAATATCAAAGGTGATAACCATATCAGGCTCAAATGCATAAGCCTTGCATAGTGCTTGCCAAGTTTTGCATTCAAAATGGGTGTATGTGTCTCCATTATATAATTTGACGTTGAAAGTATACCCATGTTGCGTCTTCAAGTAAACTCTCTTTACCTCCATATCATCTATAGCACTGAAACCTATCATATCCAAGACAAAAATTCTTGCATGGCAGGGGATGCGCTAGTAGAATAGTGAAAATTTAAAATTATAAGTTGAAGCAAATGAAGCATAAGTTTTGCATTCAAATAATAATTGACAAAGTGACTTACTGTATCAACTTTGAATGTCTCATCCAGCTTGATGCTGAAGCGCCTACCATCAACAAGGAAATTTTGGTCGCACAGGCCGCGCTGGTCTTCACAGTGTTCGCACATAATAAAATCGTTTTCATCGTCAGATGACATTTTCTATGTTCATATAGGTGAAACATTAAACACCTATATCTAGCCAAATATATATTCATCTAACATTTGACATTAATATATCTAACTATATATTCAATTGACATTACTATATATTTAACTTTTCTATCTAATTCATCTAACATTCGACATTAATCTAACATTTATATAAACTCAAAATATATAAAAAATTAAATAAACAGAAAAACTCATTAACAAATAATATTTTAATTAGATCATCAAATCTCATATACCTAAATTTTCTTACTAAAAATAAACTAGTTATATTAATTATTCCACTAGTTCTAATCTCATATACCTAAATTTTCTTACTAAAAATAAACTAGTTATATTAATTATTCCACTAGTTCTAATCTCATATACCTAAATTTTCTTACTAAAAATAAACTCGTTATATTAATTATTCAACTAGTTCTAATCTCATATACCTAAATTTTCTTATTAAAAATAAACTAGTTATATTAATTATTCAACTAGTTCTAATCTCTAGTTCCACAATTTTTCTATCTAGCTAGCTAATTGATCTAACATTCGACATTAATCTAACATTCGATCATCTAATTAACTTTTCTAAAAAACAGAAAATAAGTAAAAAAAATTGTGTGTGTGTGTATGCATGTGTGTGTATATATACGTATATGTGTGTACGTATGTGTGTATGTGTGTGTGTATGCGTGTGTGTGTGGTATATGTGTGTGTGTGTGCGGCCCCATATGCCGCCGCCCCGTACGTACGAGCGGAGGCGCCGGCGTACGGGGCGGGGGCGCCAGTGTGTGTGTGTATGTGTGTGTATGTATGTGTGTGCATGTGTGTGCGGGAGCGAGAGAGAGACGTACGGCCGCGGCGATGACGACGGACGGCGGCGGCGTTCGGGGCGGCAGCGCGAGACGACGACGACGGGCGGCGGCGGGGACAGCCACGATGACGACGGACGATGGTACGGGCGACGGGCGGCGACGACGGGATCGAGCGGCGCACGCGGCGGAGGTTGGAGACGAAGCGGGGAGTTGAAACTGAAATTTTCGTCAGTGCTATATATATAGGATTGGCCTTTAGTACCGGTTCGTGGCTCCAACCAGTACTAAAGGCCTATTTTCCCCAGTCCAAGCGGCGAGAAACGAAGGCTTTTAGTACCGGTTGGAGCCACCAACCGGTACTAAAGGGGGGGCCTTTAGTATCGGTTGGAGCCACCAACCGGTACTAAGGGTGTGCGCTGCCAGGCGAGGGGCGCAGAAGTTTAGTCCCACCTCGCTAGCCGAAGGGCGCACACACCTGCTTATAAGCCCCGCCGCCGCTGCTGTCTCGAGCTCCTCTCTAAAGCAGGCCTTCTGGGCCTACCTCTGCTACTCTGCCCTGTGGGGCCTATTGGGCTTGCAGGCCTGCATCCTGGCCCAACAACAGGTTGGGTTTCTAGTCGTATGCAGGCCGTTGTGGCCCAGTAGGTGGGCTTTTTTCATTTAGTTTTTTTTCTGCTTTATTTATTTTGTTTTATTTATTTTTAGTTATTTTTTGCTGTATTTAGAGTTTGCGCTGCCACCCCAAAATTTAGTCCCACCTCGCCCGGCGAAGGGCAGCCGCACTGGTTTATAAACCCAGCCACGGCTACCTCTTCAAACTCCTCTATATAGCAGGCTTCTAGGCCTAATTAATTAGGGCGCGCTGTCCTGTGAGTCTGGTGGCCCTTCTGGGCCTGCATTTGCACACCCTAGGTCTGGTAGACCCACAGGGCAGTCCGCCAACAAATTTTTTATATAGTTTTTTCTTTTCTGCATTACTTATTTTCTTTTATTTATTTTTGAGTAGTTTTTTATATAATTTTTTCTTTTCTGCATTATTTATTTTCTTCTATTTATTTTTGAGTAATTTTTTTGTATAGTTCTTTTATTTTCTGCATTACTTATTTTTGCATAGTCCGAAACCCTGATACTCGGAAAGAGTTTGTCCAGTTTGTACACGAAGTGCGTCCAGTTTTTGCCGTGACCCTCTCTACTCTTTTGCGCATGCTATGCGGGTGATACGATGATACCATGCCAAGTTTCAACATTTTCAGGATTCATTTTGTAGTGATTTTCAATTTCACGGTCATTTAGCTCTCGAAACAATTAGGTAAATGACCGAAAAACAACAAATGATGTCAGAACATGTTGAAAATTGATGACATCGCTTTAAATGCTGCATACTGAACACAAAAGAAGTCCGGAGTTCAAATAAGTTTAAAAAACATTGAAGTGGCCATGTAACAGATGAGTTCTCGTCCGAAACCCTGATACTCGGAAAGAGTATGTCCAGTTTGTACACGAAGTGCGTCCAGTTTTTGCCGTGACCCTCTCTACTCTTTCGCGCATGCTATGCGGGTGATATGATGATACCATGCCAAGTTTCAACATTTTCAGGATTCATTTTGTAGTGATTTTCAATTTCACGGTCATTTAGCTCTCTAAACAATTAGGTAAATGACCGAAAAACAACAAATGATGTCAGAACATGTTGAAAATTGATGACGTCGCTTTAAATGCTGCATACTGAACACAAAAGAAGTCCGGAGTTCAAATAAGTTTAAAAAACATTGAAGTGGCCATGTAACAGATGAGTTCTCGTCCGAAACCCTGATACTCGGAAAGAGTTTGTCCAGTTTGTACACGAAGTGCGTCCAGTTTTTGCCGTGACCCTCTCTACTCTTTCACGCATGCTATGCGGGTGATACGATGATACCATGCCAAGTTTCAACATTTTCAGGATTCATTTTGTAGTGATTTTCAATTTCACGGCCATTTAGCTCTCTAAACAATTTAGGTAAATGACCGAAAAACAACAAATGATGTCAGAACATGTTGAAAATTGATGACATCGCTTTAAATGCTGCATACTGAACACAAAAGAAGTCCGGAGTTCAAATAAGTTTAAAAAACATTGAAGTGGCCATGTAACAGATGAGTTCTCGTCCGAAACCCTGATACTCAGAAAGAGTATGTCCAGTTTGTACACGAAGTGCGTCCAGTTTTTGCCGTGACCCTCTCTACTCTTTCGCGCATGCTATGCGGGTGATATGATGATACCATGCCAAGTTTCAACATTTTCAGGATTCATTTTGTAGTGATTTTCAATTTCACGGTCATTTAGCTCTCTAAACAATTAGGTAAATGACCGAAAAACAACAAATGATGTCAGAACATGTTGAAAATTGATGACGTCACTTTAAATGCTGCATACTGAACACAAAAGAAGTCCGGAGTTCAAATAAGTTTAAAAAACATTGAAGTGGCCATGTAACAGATGAGTTCTCGTCCGAAACCCTGATACTCGGAAAGAGTTTGTCCAGTTTGTACACGAAGTGTGTCCAGTTTTTGCCGTGACCCTCTCTACTCTTTCGTGCATGCTATGCGGGTGATACGATGATACCATGCCAAGTTTCAACATTTTCAGGATTCATTTTGTAGTGATTTTCAATTTCACGGTCATTTAGCTCTCTAAACAATTTAGGTAAATGACCGAAAAACAACAAATGATGTCAGAACATGTTGGAAATTGATGACGTCGCTTTAAATGCTACATACTGAACACAAAAGAAGTCCAGAGTTCAAATAAGTTTAAAAAACATTGAAGTGGCCATGTAACAGATGAGTTCTCATCCGAAACCCTGATACTCGGAAAGAGTTTCTCCAGTTTGTACACGAAGTGCGTCCAGTTTTTGCCGTGACCCTCTCTACTCTTTCGCGCATGCTATGCGGGTGATACGATGATACCATGCCAAGTTTCAACATTTTCAGGATTCATTTTGTAGTGATTTTCAATTTCACGGTCATTTAGCTCTCTAAACAATTAGGTAAATGACCGAAAAACAACAAATGATGTCAGAACATGTTGGAAATTGATGACGTCGCTTTAAATGTTGCATACTGAACACAAAAGAAGTCCGGAGTTCAAATAAGTTTAAAAACATTGAAGTGGCCATGTGACAGAGGTGCAATGCTGGTTAATTTGCTTGAAGCCATTCGGAATAGTGTAGACTGCACTACACATAACTCAGTGCAATCTATGCTATTCCGCAAGGCTTGAAGCTAATCAACATGTAGATGAGCATTGCAACTCTTCGTCATTGTCTGTGCACTCACGGCTTATAAACCGCTCATACTGCCTCTCTCTTGGCGAGGTGGGACTAAAAACAACTTGCCATAACCTCATCAATTTCCTCTAGAAGCTTGTCCTTGCCTTTTTGCTTGTAGTCTTGTGGTGGAAGATCATCTTGAGCTTGTGTCCCCTTGAAGGAAGTAGGATACTTCTCTTGTTGAGGAACAAACTTTGTCTTGGGGTATTGATCTTCTTCCCACTCAACTCCATTGGCATTGAACTTTCGTTCAAAACCAACACCTTGATTCTTCCGGTGCCTTCCTTGCTTGCGCACAATGTCCTCGAATTGCTTACTCCCGGCAAGGCTTTTGTACACTCCTTTCTCTATAATTCCCTTCAATAAGCTATTTTCTTGCTCAAGTGTAACTTGGCTAAGAGAATCATTAGTGGAATCAAGAGAACTACTAGAAGCAACAATGTTAGATCTTATGTCACAAAAAAGAAGTTGTATCAAACCTTTTATGTTGGATCTAGAACAAACCAATCGGTATCGCCATCATACAGCCCTACCGTGGCTCGTGATGCATATATATGCATATCAAATGCACGGTTGGGCGTATGATGGCGAATCCGAATGATTTGTATTCAGTCGATGAACTGGTAGATGTATGGAGTCGATGAACTGGTAGATGTATGTAGTCGATGAACTGAAAGACTTATGCAGGGAAGGCGAGAGATGGGCTATATATAGGGTCGTCTGGCTCACAAAGTGATTGTGGTAGTTTCGATCCAACGACTCACATGAGCTAGGAAGAAACACACCCTTGATCCAACGACTCGCAAGAGCTAGAAAGAAACACATGATTCGTGTGATTCTTCCTGATTGGTGGGATGCACATTAGTATCGGTTCGTGCCACGAACCGGTGCTAAAGATTGGCAACGAACCAGTACTAATGGTAGCAACCTGCCTAGCCGTTGGAATCGGCACTAATGGTCACATTCGTGCCGGCTCAAATTCAAACCGGTACTATAATGTGCTTCACATTTGATCGTTTTTCTACTAGTCAATAGAGTTTGCCAAACTTGAGTTTCCCAAGTCACTTACACAAAAAGCTATGATTCATGGTTGTCAAATCCATAATTTCCAAACCACAACAACCTTGAGGCATAACAAGCTTTAAATGCTGCATACTAAACACAAAAGAAGTCCGTAGTTTAAATAAGTTATTAAAAATAAAAAAGAGGTGCAATGCTGGTTAATTTGCTTCAAACCATTCGGAATAGTGTAGATTGCACTAAGCCACTGCACATAGCTCAGTGCAATCTATGCTATTCCGCAAGGCTTGAAGCTAATCAACATGTAGGTGAGCATTGCAACTCTTCGTCATTGTCTATGCACTCACGGCTTATAAACCTCTCATACTGCCTCTCTCTTGGCGAGGTGGGACTAAAACCAGCTTGCCATAACCTCATTAGTACCGGTTCGTGGTACGAACCGGCACTAAATGGTGATGGTGGGGCCATAGCCTAACCACAGGATGACACATCCTCTTTAGTACCGGTTCGTGGCATGAACCAGTACTAAAGGTTCGCCACGAACCGGTACTATTGATCGCCGCCACGAACCGGCACTAATGTACACATTAGTGCCGGCTCTAATTCAAACAGGCACTAATGTGCTTCACGTTTGACCCTTTTTCTACTAGTGCTCTCTCTATCCTCCCTTTCTTTCTCTATTTGCCTCTTTTTGCCCGTTTCTTGTTTGCTTGTGTGTTGGATTGCTTGCTTGTCACGATGGCTCAAGATAATACTAAATTGTGTGCTTTACCAATACCAATAACAATGATTTTATTAGCACTCCGATTGCTCCTCTTACCGATGCTGAATCTTGTGAAATTAATGCTGCCTTGCTGAATCTTGTCATGAAAGATCCGTTTTCCGGCCTTCCTAGTGAATATGCCGCTACCCATCTAAATAGCTTCGTTGATTTGTGTGATATGCAAAAGAAGAAAGATGTTGATAATGATATTTTTAAATTGAAGCTATTTTCTTTTTCACTTAGAGATCGTGCTAAAGCTTGGTTTTTGCCTTTGCCTAAAAATACTACTGATTCATGGAATAAGTGAAAAGATGCTTTTATCTCTAAGTATTTTCATCCCGCTAAGATCATCTCTTTTAGAAACGATATTATGAATTTTAAGCAACTTGATCATGAACATGTTGCACAAGCTTGGGACATGATGAATTAATGATACGTAATTGCCCTACTCATGGTTTAAATTTGTGGATGATTATACAAAAATTTTATGTCGGGTTGCATTTTGCTTCTAGAAATCTTTTCGATTCGGCCATGGGAGGCACTTTTATGGAAATCACTTTAGGAGAAGCTACTAAAATCCTAGATAATATTATAGTTAATTATTCTCAATGGCACACTGAAAGGTCTACTAATAAGAAAGTGCATGCGATAGAAGAAATTAATGTTTTGAGTGGAAAGATGGATGAACTTATGAAATTATTTGCTAATAAAAGTGTTTCTTCTGATCCTAATGATATGCCTTTGTCTACTTTGATTGAGAATAATAATTAATCTTTGGATGTGAATTTTGTTGGTAGGAATAATTTTGGTAACAATGCGTATAGAGGAAACTTTAATCCTAGGCCTTATCCTAGTAACTCCTCTAATAATTATGGTAATTCCTACAACAATTCTTATGGAAATTATAATAAGATGCCCTCTGATATTGAATCTAATATTAAAGAATTTATTACTTCGCAAAAGAATTTCAATGCTTTGATTGAAGAGAAATTGCTTAAAATTGATGAGTTGGCTAGGAACGTTGATAGAATTTCTATTGATGTTGATTCTTTGAAACTTAGATCTATTCCACCTAAGCATGATATCAATGAGTCTCTCGAATCCATGAGAATTTCCATTGATGAGTGCAAAGAAAGAACCGCTAGGATGCGTGCTAAGAAAGATTCCTTTATAAGAGCGTGTTCTTCTAGTTTCCATGAAAATAAAGATGAAGATCTAAAAGTTATTGATGTGTCCCCTGTTAAATATTTGTTTTGCAATATTAATATCTATAATGATGGGACTGAATATGATCAAGCTTTACCTAGAAGGCATTCCAAAAATTCGGAGTTTTTAGATCTTGATGCTAAATTTGATAAAAGTGGGATTGAAGAGATAAAAACTCTAGATGTTAATGAACCTACTATTTTTTATTTCAAGGAATTTATTTATGATAATTGCTCTTTGATAGACTGTATTTCCTTGTTGCAATCCGTGCTAAATTCTCCTCATGCTTATAGCCAAAATAAAGCTTTTACCAAACTTATCGTTGATGCTTTGATGCAATCTTATGAAGAAAAACTTGAGTTGGGAGTTTCTATCGCTAGAAAACTTTATGATGAGTGGGAACCTACTATTAAAATTAAAATTAAAGATCATGAATGCTATGCTTTGTGTGATTTGGGTGCTAGTGTTTCCACGATTCCAAAGACTTTGTGTGATTTGTTAGGTTTCCGTGATTTTGATGATTGCTCTTTAAACTTGCACCTTGCGGATTCCACTATTAAGAAACCTATGGGAAGAATTAATGATGTTCTTATTGTCGCAAATAGGAATTATGTGCCCGTAGATTTTATCGTTCTTGATATAGATTGCAATCCTTCATGTCCTATTATTCTTGGTACACCTTTCCTTAGAACGATTGGAGCAATTATTGATATGAAGGAAGGAAATATTAGATTCCAACTTCCGTTAAGGAAAGGCATGGAACACTTTCCTAGAAATAAAATTAAATTACCTTATGAATCTATTATGAGAGCCACTTATGGATTGCCTACCAAAGATGGCAATACCAAGATCCATCCTTGCTTTTTATGCCTAGCTAGGGGCGTTAAACGATAGCGCTTGTTGGGAGGCAACCCAATTTTATTTTTATTACTTGCTTTTTTCTCATGTTTAGTAATAAATAATTTATCTAGCCTCTGTTTTGGTTGTGTTTTTTTGTGTTTAATTAGTGTTTGTGCCAAGTAGAACCGTTGGGAAGACTTGGGGAAAGTCTTGTTAATCCTGCTGTAAAAAACAGAAACTTTAGTGCTCACGAGAACTGCTGCAATTTTTATTTGGAAAGTGATATTTAGTTAATTATTTTTTCAGATGATTAATAGATAAATTCCTCATGTCCAGAAATTTATTTTAGAATTTTTGGGGTTGCAGATCTTGCGCTAGGTACAGATTACTACAGACTGTTCTGTTTTTGACAGATTCTGCTTTTCGTGTGTTGTTTGCTTACTTTGATGAATCTATGACTAGTAAAATAGTTCATAAACCATAGAGAAGTTGGAATACAGTAGATTTAACACCAATATAAATAAAGAATGAGTTCATTACAGTACCTTGAAGTGGTCTTTTGTTTTCTTTCGCTAATGGAGCTCACGAGACTTTCTACTTTAAGTTTTGTGTTGTGAAGTTTTCAAGTTTTGGGTAAAGATTTGATGGATTATGGAACAAGTAGTGGCAAGAGCCTAAGCTTGGGGATGCCCATGGCACCCCCAAGATAATCTAAGGACACCTAAAAGCCAAATCTTGGGGATGCCCCGGAAGGCATCCCCTCTTTCGTCTACTTCTATCGGTAACTTTACTTGGAGCTATATTTTTATTCACCACATGATACGTGTTTTACTTGGAGCGTCTTGTATGATTTGAGTCTTTATTTGTTAGTTTACCACAATCATCCTTGCTGTACACACTGACGGTGTCCTGGACTAGGGGGTACTCACCACGTCATCTCCCGATCTATTAGATTGGGCCGAGGACCCCCATGGCCGTATACTCATGGGCCTGTTCGGACAACTGCCGCATACAAGGGAGATTCCACAAGACTTGGCGATCAAGACAAGGACTTCTCCCCACCGGCGTATTCGGGTAGGACTCTTGTTAACCTAGGCCTCTGGTGCATTATATAAACCAGGGCCAGGCTAGTCGATAGGAGACAACTACATCATACAACAATCATACCATAGGCTAGCTTCTAGGGTTTAGCCTCATTGATCCCGTGGTAGATCTACTCTTGTACTACCCATATCATCAATATTAATCAAGTAGGACGTAGGGTTTTACCTCCATCAAGAGGGCCCGAACCTGGGTAAAACATCGTGTCCCCTGCCTCCTGTTACCATCCACCTTAGACGCATAGTTCGGGACCCCCTACCCGAGATCCGCCGGTTTTGACACCGACATTGGTGCTTTCATTAAGAGTTCCACTGTGTGATCGACAAAAGGATCGATGGCTCGCCTGCAGATCAACTGCGACTTCGGCATCTTCGTCACCAGCTCGACTGGTCACCTTGGTTCGACCAAGAATTGCGCCCCGTGTTCGGATCACCATGTTCGGACGAGGGCCTTCATCAAACATCAACTCCGATCTCTATCAAGATCACGGAGGAATCATCTATGGAGCTCAGGGGCTCAACGTCAACGTTGCCCTCAAGCGACCATGCTGTTTTTCCAAACAGCGAATGCGTATCCGCCGCCACCGCCTGCTCGAGCATCGCTTTAACGATCGCTTCGGTGGAATTGTGCGGAATCGAGTCTACAACAACCCTGGAAAATTTCGTCGAGTTCCGATGGAGGAATCTCTGGCAATCTATGATATACCGGAGCCCTATCAAATCTGGACGGGAATCTGGATGAGTTTAGGGCGTGGTGTCCAGCTTCTAGCTCGGACGTCCTTTGAAAGATCCAACCGTTGATCTGCTGCGGAATTCCTATATCTACCACCTCTCAAAATTTCAGCTTCGACATCTCGGCTGGACCGGGGGCTTCGCCATCTCTTCATCAACCTACTCCGGACACTTCGGCGTCACTAGCCGACCAGCTCCGTCATGTTAGCTGGGCTGAGGGCTTTGCCTCGGCGAGTCAACCTTTACCAGCATTGCCATGCCGTCGTTTTATCACCCATCAGGCAATGGGTGTGCGGAGCGAGTCCCAATTTTGGGAATCACCTTCCTTCGGATTGCTACAACAAATAAACCAGGTGCTATTAATCCCAGTATTTTTTGCTTGTTTGGGTTCATTTTTCCCAAGGTATTATTACTCTGGTTTGTCCATGATATGTACACAGGTCTATCAAATGGTGACCGCATTAATGACAGTTGCGTGGTGGTTCGATCAGTTTCCGTACATAGTCCGGCGAACGCCGCATCCGAAGCTCGGACCGACCTATGAATTCAGGCTTTGCCACGCCTTTACTACATCACGCCGACGCCCTGCATCGACATTGACTTCGGCGCCAGGCCATATTTCTTCTATTCCTCACTTTGCATAAATTATTTATTATGCAACACATTTTTTTAATTATCATTATTACTATTATCTCCGGTTTGCACTATTTTTTGTGCATAGGAAAATGATCCGGGGACTTCGGCGTCACTCTATCGGTCTGCATTGACCGTGCTATGTCACCACTTCAGCGTGTCGAGCTCTCCGCTCCGCCACCTCAGGACCAGCTTGGGGGATGGAACCTTGCCCCGCATCAAGCTCGGACCGCGTCATCAATACCGAACACATTAACCAGCTAAGTCGCTTCCATGCTCAAAGCTTTAATTTCTAACTTGTGTTCGGTTCGACCAAGCATTATACTTTTTTGGAAAAAAGTTGCTTGTAAAAAATTTCCTTGTCCAAACTTTGTTTGTGACACACAAATTCAAGGACCCAATTCACTTGGGGGCTTCATTTATGAAGCTTTTCCTCTTGCATATGATTATACTTGTACGGCTTCGTTCCTTGTTCGTGTATTATGCCACAATATGCACCATATAGACTTAAGCGATTTGCAAGCTGGGTTGCCTCGCTCCTGTGTTTACCCCTACGTTCCCGATTGTTTGGCTAGGGAGTAAAGGGAGCACCTCTGCGATTGTCACGATCGGGTCAACCGAGCCGGACCTCAGACTGGGTGAAGCCGAAAGCTAGCGCTCTTATAGTTTTCAATGATGGTCGGCACACAACGGAACTCATGAGTACAAAAAATCTATTGCACAAGTCTCATAATAACAATGAGCACCGAAGAAAGGTATCGGTGGGGATACTATTTTCTTCGAAGATGCTTCTTACACTTCGCGGTAATATAGCATAAGTTCCCTGAGCGCGCTTTGTCTGTTACAGCCTTATGGCCTGATTGCCTGGTTATTGGAAACACCATCGATATTCTTGACAGATGGAGTACATAACACTTTTCGGTCCTTGACCGAAGAGGGAGAAGCCGACGGTCGGTTAAGACGCGTTTAAAGTTCGGTTGAACATAGATATGATATAAGTACTTCGGTACATGCAATCATTCTTCTACCCAAGTCACTTGGGGGCTCTTAAGTTTATTTGAGCCGTTTTATAATAAGTGTTCTTCTTTTTAGTCGTTGCAAAGTTTTACTATTATTATTTATCACTCCTTTTTTGACACGAGTGTGCGGTCACTAGCCGGGGAGCCTAATTTCTCTCTCAAAGCTGCTAGAGTTTAGTTTGCTAAACTGGCCTGATGAGAAGTACTCCGCCCTCGGGATAGGAGGTTGAAGCCATAGGCTGACCCGCTCGAAGTCTTGAGATAGGATGTATCATGTTAAAGCACGACAGAAGTACTTCTTTTTTCTAAGACCAACTTTCGGAGTGGCACCGAACACTTGATATTGTTCGGACGTCATGTTTTTACTGACGTTTCTTGGTTTTCCAAGCTTTTTGGCACTTTTAAACTATTTGTGCTTTTCCAGCATTAGTCTCGCAGTGCAACGCCAGACACCTTTAGGGATTCGGCAAAAACATTCTCAGATATTGCTATATATGCATCGGTTTCAAATTGTGTCTTCGGTCAATAGTTGGGTTGCCCGGCTCCTGCACTTGCTTCCTACGTTCCGTTTTGTTAGGCTAGGCGTGCAAAGGGAGAACCACTGCGATTGTGCTTCCAGCTCACATGGTTAAGCACCTCAGTGGAGAAAGCCGAAAACTGACTTTCACAATAAGCGTAAATTGGTCAGCGATCCGATGATTATGTTAAATGATGGGCCGTTCATAACATTGGCCGAAGTGTTTACGGCTTGACCCCGACTGTCGCCGAACACTACCGGGGGCTATTAACTGTCCTCCCAAACTAAATCCTCAATATTTTGCTCTTACATTAGAGCTGAGGTTTAATGATCATGCTTAGCATGACAACCCAAAGAAAGGAACCGATAGCGGGACTATTTTCATTGGAAGACATTTCTTATGTTAAACAGTGATATAACTCTCTGCGTACCTTTGTTTATAAAACTATATGGCCAGATTGCCTTGTTTGTTGTAAATCTTTGCCCTCATAAAGGCTTTATAAAGTAGGACAAACACTCCTCGGCTACTGGCCGAGGAGGTGGAAGCCGATGGTCGGTCAAACAAAGTTTTGTACAATGCAGATCCGAGCATTAATGATGTAAAGCACTTGGATACATAGAGTCATTACACATAATTTGTGATTTTACTATGCATATTGATCCTTAATTCGGCCACCCGTGCCCGCATTAAGGCTCGGGGCTACTGGGCTTCTGGCTTATTATTTACAAATATTAAAGGGGCACATCGATCCCCTGATCTGGTGTTGCCACCCGACCAGTGTCTCGGGGGCTACTGCATTGCTTGCCCAATGCAGAAAATTTTATGTGCAATATAGTTTCCGAGGAGATTTTGATCCTCAAGTTGGTCGGCCGCACCCAACCTGAGCCTCGAGGACTGAGGACACCGCTTTTAGTGTCCCGAAGTATTCTGCCGAGTTTGGACTTGATCCTCAGGCCGATTTTGCAAATCAGCCTGAGTCTCAGCGGCTACTAGGATCAGCAGTCTTACGTCATCCTTCAGGTGCATCTCGGGTTTTAGACCGATACACACCTTGAGGGCTACTGGCTATATATCTCGGCAGAGAATAAATTGCACCAATAAAAATATATTCACAAAAATCGGCCCACATTCGGGGTGGTGCACCACCTCGGAAGCAGTCCGGCATAAAGCTCGGGCGCTAGTGGCTGGCTCCATAGAGGGCATTTCCGGCATTAAGCTCGGCTAAACTCCTTCAAACTTTTTTTTGAACCAAGGTGATATGACACCTCGGATATAGTCCGGCGTTGGAGCTCGGATACATAGTCCGGCATTGGAGCTCGGATACATTCCGGCGTTAGAGCTGGGAAGCGGTCCGACGTTGGTGCTCGGCTGCAAAAGATACCTCGAATGCAGTCCGGCGTTGGAGCTCGGACGCAAGAGGACGCTGCCGCCCGGGAACAACTTCAAACCCGAGGTGTGGCATAAAAATAACAAGGCATTGATAAAGGCCAGAAACTTAAAGGGGCTCCTCAGATACCCGACGTGTAAACTCGCCGAATGCATTTCGGCGATCCTCAAGATCGAAGATGAGAAGATTTGTTGAACCAGTTTTCAAGACCGTCAACCGAAGATGAAGAACAGTTCGGAAGAATCGAGGAGCATCCCTAACTTGAAGACTGGTTCAGGGGGCTACTGACGGTGTCCTGGACTAAGGGGTACTCACCACGTCATCTCCCGATCTATTAGATTGGGCCGAGGACCCCCATGGCCGTATACTCATGGGCCAGTTCGGACAACTGCCGCATACAAGGAAGATTCCACAAGACTTGGCGATCAAGACAAGGACTTCTCCCCACCGGCGTATTCGGCTAGGACTCTTGTTAACCTAGGCCTCTGGTGCATATATAAACCAGGGCCAGGCTAGTCTATAGGAGATAACTACATCATACAACAATCATACCATAGGCTAGCTTCTAGGGTTTAGCCTCCTTGATCTCGTGGTAGATCTACTCTTGTACTACCCATATCATCAATATTAATCAAGCAGGACGTAGGGTTTTACCTCCATCAAGAGGGCCCGAACCTGGGTAAAACATCGTGTCCCCTGCCTCCTATTACCATCCACCTTAGACGCACAGTTCGGGACCCCCTACCCGAGATCCGCCGGTTTTGATGCTTTCATTGAGATATCCGCCGGTTTTGATGCTTTCATTATATAAACCTAGGCCTCTGGATTATGGAACAAGGAGTGGCAAGAGCCTAAGCTTGGGGATGCCCATGGCACCCCCAAGATAATCTAGGGACACCTAAAAGCCAAAGCTTGGGGATGCCCCGGAAGGCATCCCCTCTTTCGTCTACTTCTATCGGTAACTTTACTTGGAGCTATATTTTTATTCACCACATGATATGTGTTTTACTTGGAGCGTCTTGTATGATTTGAGTCTTTATTTTTTAGTTTACCACAATCATCCTTGCTGTACACACCTTTTTAGAGAGACACACATGATTCGGAAATTATTAGAATACTCTATGTGCTTCACATATATCTTTTGAGTTATATAGTTTGGCTCTAGTGCTTCACTTATATCTTTTAGAGCACGGTGGTGGATTTGTTTTATAGAAACTATTGATCTCTCAATCTTCACTTAGATTATTTTGAGAGTCTTAAATAGCATGGTAATTTGCTTAAATAATCCTAATATCCTAGGTGTACAAAATTAATAATAAAATTCTCTTATGAGTGTGTTTAATACTATGAGAAGTTTGATGCTTGATTGTTGTTTTGAGATATGGAGATGGTGATATTAGAGTCATGCTAGTTGAGTAGTTGTGAATTTGAGAAATACTTGTGTTAAAGTTTTTGATTCCCGTAGCATGCACGTATGGTGAACCGTTATGTGATGAAGTCGGAGCATGATTTATTTATTGAATGTCTTCCTTATGAGTGGTGGTCGGGGACGAGCGATGGTCTTTTCTTACCAATCTATCCCCCTAGGAGCATGCGCGTAATACTTTGCTTTGATAACTTGTAGATTTTTTCAAAAAGTATATGAGTTCTTTATGACTAATGTTGAGTCCATGGATCATACGCATTCTCACCCTTCCACCATTGCTAGCCTCTCCAATACCATGCACCTTTCGCCGGTATCATACACCCACCATATACCTTCCTCAAAACAGCCACCATACCTACCTATCATGGCATTTCCATAGCCATTCCGATATATATTGCCATGCAACTTTCCACTGTTCCGTTTATTATGACACGCTCCATCACTGTCATATTGCTTTGCATGATCATGTAGTTGACATCGTATTTGTGGCAAAGCCACCGTTCATAATTATTGCATACATGTCAATCACGAGTCATTGCATATCCCTGTACACCGTCAGAGGCATTCATATAGAGTCATATCTTGTTATAAGTATCGAGTTGTAATTCTTGAGTTGTAAGAAAATAAAAGTGTAATGATCATCATTATTAGAGCATTGTCCCAAGTCAGGAAAGGGTGATGGAGACTATGATTCCCCCACAAGTCGGGATGAGACTCCGGAAGAAAAAAAAGAGGCCATAAAAAAAGAGAAAAAGGCCCAAATAAAAAAATATAAAAAATAAGAGAAAAAGAGAGAAGGGACAATGCTACTATCCTTTTACCACACTTGTGCTTTAAAGTAGCACCATGATCTTCATGATAGAGAGTCTCCTTTGTTATCACTTTCATATACGAGTGGGAATTTTTCATTATAGAACTTGGCTTGTATATTCCAATGATGGGCTTCCTCAAAATGCCCTATGTCTTCATGAGCAAGCAAGTTGGATGCACACCCACTTAGTTTCTTTTTGAGCTTTCATATACTTATAGCTCTAGTGCATCCGTTGTATGGCAATCCCTACTCACTCACATTGATATCTATTGATGGGCATCTCCATAGCCCGTTGATACGCCTAGTTGATGTGAGACTATCTTCTCCCTTTTTTGTCTTCTCCACAACCACCATTCTATTCCACCTAAAGTGGTATGTCCATGGCTCACGCTCATGTATTGCGTGAAGATTGAAAAAGATTTGAGAATGTCAAAAGTATGAAACAATTAATTGGCTTGTCATCGGGGTTGTGCAAATACTTTGTGTGGTGAAGATAGAGCATAGCCAGACTATATGATTTTGTAGGGATAACTTTCTTTGGCCATGTTATTTTGAGAAGACATAATTGCTTAGTTAGTATGCTTGAAGTATTATTATTTTTATGTCAATATTAAACTTTTGTCTTCAATCTTTCGGATATGAATATTCATACCACAATTAAGAAGAATTACATTGAAAATATGCTAAGTAGAATTCCACATCCAAAATTCTGTTTTTATCATTTACCTACTCGAGGACGAGCAGGAATTAAGCTTGGGGATGCTTGATACGTCTCCAACGTATCTATAATTTTTGATTGCTCCATGCTATATTATCTACTGTTTTGTACATTATTGGGCTTTATTATCCACTTTTATATTATTTTTGGGACTAACCTACTAACCGGAGGCCCAGCCCAGAATTGCTGGGTTTTTTTCCTATTTTAGGATTTCGAAGAAAAGGAATATCAAATGGAGTCCAAACGGAATGAAACCTTCGGGAACATGATTTTCTCACCGAACATGATCCAGGAGACTTGGACCCTACGACAAGCAACCAACAACGAGATCCCATCTTGGGGCCTATTCTGGGGCTCCACCAGAGGGGGCATCGATCATGGAGGGCTTCTACATCAACACCATAGCCTCTTCGATGAAGTGTGAGTAGTTTACCTCAGACCTACAGTTCCATAGTTATTAGCTAGATGGCTTCTTCTCTCTTTCTGGTCACAGTTCCATACTCTCGTGTGTCCGCTGCTGCTGAATGAGCAAAGGGCCGAGTGGGCCGAGCTCCATAGGTTGTCCGGACTCGCCATGAGGTCCATTGTGGATCATCTGTGGCCGGGAGGGCCAAGGCCGAATAGTTACTTTAGTTTGGTGCAACAATTCCTTGGTGTTGTGCCGCACATTGATGCTATGAAGAGGTCGACGTGCATAGAGGGTGCGCAGATGGCCTTTGCCCGTGTCAAGACATACTGGGCATAGATGGAGGCCACCATTGTTGCAACACAGGGTTCGGCCATGGGCCGAGTGGCTGCCGAGCACTACTTTGAAGAAGTCCTTGAAGGCGCTCGTTCGATAGAGGCTCAGTTCTTGAAGAACATCATGTTCTAGTGACATGTACTCCCATTGTAAAAACAATGTTTTATTGAGTTATCAAGGTTGTGGTTATACTTTTGCCTGAAAGTATTATGATGCCTCCTGTGCGGCCGTTTATGTATATAACTTGAAAGTTTGCAGTCGTCGGCTTCCGCCCCCATGCATATAATGCGGGAGTGTTCTCAAAAAACACATATTCACACTTGATCCAACGTCTTGGTCCATTAAGGAGGTGGTAGCACAGCGAACGAGGCAATCGGACTATATTGCTTTAACACTTTCACTTAGCCATAGGAGTTTGATGGTGGGGCTACTATATATCCCCTCGTACTTATGCACTCGTCCGAATACGTGGCGCATACGTACATGACCGGGAAACGGCCCTTCGTTAATGCGGAGGAATCCCGAAGATTCCGCTGAGTCATCGAGTGGTTGACCAGTCTCACGCTATATCATGACAGTCAGTTTTCGGCTTTCTCTACTGAGGTGCTCATTCAGATGAACCAGGGCACAATCGCAGTAGTTCTCCCAATGCTACCTTAGCTGATATAGCGGAACGTAAGGTACCAAAACATGGGATCCGGGCAAACCCAACATTTTACCAAAGACATGATTCGGAGCTGATGCATATAAGGCCAAACTCGCAACGCCTAACACTCCCTAAGGTATTCGGTCTTTATAACATATGTCGGGCTGAACAATGCCCTTAATAATAAACTCCGGGTGTCCAGGTACGTATAATATCCTGACGTGGCCACATGCCAATACGTAGGCATCCTTCTCGGTTGTATTGAGTATCCGGAGGATGTGAGCAACAAGAGACAGTAAAAAAGGTTGACGCGGGGTCTTAATCTAAAGAGAAACCTTTGAGCGGATCCCTGCTGCACGTCTACGCTTGTGCCTCTGTTGTGCCATGTCCTGGATGGGTGTAGCACGATTGTCATCTATAAAAGAGAAGAACTTAGGTGAAAGTTGTTGTGCCAGAAAATTGGTTATTATCAACAAACCATTAAAATTCAAGATAAGTCAAGTTGAGCCGGACTAGCCCTGATTACATGCGGGAAGCCCCTGGTACCGTCTAGGAGGGCTTGATCATCAAACCAATCTCATGTATATGTAGTGGTGTATCGGACTCGTCTAACCGTGTCCGTGGTCTTGACGACCTGTCATTTTTTCTGGTTGGTGAGGCCGTCTAGTGCTCGGCGGTTAACGCCGCCGCACATTCTTCCACGCATAGAGCACGCTCAGTATTTCTGCTAACTGTGATGGTGCCACGTGGACCGGGCATCTTAAGCTTGAGAGAAGTGTAATGCAGGATTGCATTGAAACAAGCGAAAGCCGCTCTTCCGAGTAGTGCCTGATAGCCACTTTAGAATGGAGCGATGTAGAAATTTAACCTTTCGCTTCGGAAGTTGTCGATAGAACCGAATACAACCTCTAGTAATAGAGAGCCCGTGCAGCGGGCCTCTAGGCCTGGTATTACTCCCTTGAAGGTAGTAGTACAGTGGCTTATTTTTTATGGGTCTATCCCCATTTTGCGGACTATGTCCTGATATATCAGGTTTAGACCACTACCGCCGTCCATGAGGACTCGTGTGAGATGGTATCCATTTATTATTGGGTCTAACACCAAGGCAGCCAATCCTTCATGTCGGATGCTTGTCGCGTGATCCCTGCGATCAAAAGTGATCGGGCAAACCAACCAGGGGTTGAACCTAGGGGTGACGGGCTCTATGGCGCGTGTGCCTCGGAGTGCATGTTTGCTTTTCCTCTTGGTCACATGGATCATGTTGACTGTTTTCACCTCTAGTGGGAATTTTTTCTGTCCTCCGGTGCTTTGCTGGCGAGGCTCGTCATCGTCTTTGCTTGGTGTCTCCCCTCCCTTGTGTTCGGTGTTTAGCTTACCGGCCTAGTTGAAGACCCAACATTCTCTGTGGGTGTGATTTGCAGGTTTATCGGGGGTGCCATGAATCTGACATAGTTTGTCAAGAATCTTGTTTAGGCCAGACGGTCCGTCTCTGCTGCCTTTGAAAGGCTTTTTCCGCTGACCTGGTCGAGAGCCCCTGAATCCGGCGTTTACCGCCGTATTATCTGGGCTATCTTCTTTATTTCGATGCTTACTTTTATTGCGTCGTGGTTTTCCATTGCCATCCCTGACTTGGGATGTGCTTGGGTCGCTGGTGCTGCTGCGGGCTAACTAGTTGTCTTCGCCCGCGCAAAAGCGGGTCATGAGACTTGTTCTCGGTTTTTCTTGGCCGAGGTGTCTGGCGAGCCATTCGTCTCGGACACTGTGTTTGAAAGCTGCTAAGGCTTCGACGTCCGGATAGTCAACGATTTGGTTCTTCTTGGTGAGAAACATATTCCAAAGCTTTCGGGCGGACTCTCTGGACTGTTGAATTATATGACTTACATCGTCTGCATCCGGAGGTCGGACATAGGTCCCTTGAAAATTAGCCCGAAAAGCATCCTCGAGCTCCTCCCAACTTCCAATTGAGTTTTCAGGGAGGCTTTTCAGCCAGTGTCGAGCTGGTCCTTTAAGCTTGAGGGGAAAGTATTTAATGGCATGGAGATCGTCTCCGCGAGCCATATGGATATGGAGGATAAAGTCCTCAATCCAGACCCCAGGGTCTGTGGTCCCGTCGTACGCCTCTATGTTCACTGGTTTGAATCCTTCTGGGAATTAGTGGTCTAGCACCTCGTCGGTGAAACATAGGGGGTGTGTGGCACCCCTGTACTTGGATGTACCATGGCGTTCGGACGGTTGTGGTATTTGGTTTTGATTTTGTGCCAGAGCACGCTTCCTAGATCCATAGATGGATCTGGTCGTACCGGATTTTTGGCGAAAGTCCTCACGTACATCGGGTGTTGACTTACGTGCGTATTTGTTATCCGCTCTATCGCGGTCACAAGGTGGTGGATCTGGCCAGTTGGTCGTTTCATTATTTGGCTGTGTTGGCTCTAAGGCCTCGTCGTCGAATTCAGGTAACAGCTTGTGCTTTGGATAGCTCTTTGTGTGGTAACTTCCACCATACTTTGCTTTGCTGTCGAGCACTTTGTTCCACCTACTATTGAGTGTGTTTTGTGCGGCCTTAAGCCTTTGCTTCTGCATCTTCCTACTCCTCGTTGTGGCAATCAGCCTTCTGTGGAGGTTCTCTTGCTCCAAGTGCGTTTCCGGGATGATGTGTGCATCTTCGTCCGGACTGTTTTCCTCCCCAGATGGGGTTTGATGAGGGTTATCCTCGGCATCGCCGTGTTTGGACGTCGGATCCATACTATGTTCGCCGCTTGCAGCTTCATCGTGCTCTGCCGCCGGGGCAATGTGGTCGTCGTTTCCTCTGGAGTCGACTGGAGTGTTATTTTCTCTTGCGCTGTTATCGCTGTTTTTGCTATGGCGGGACTTAGAGCGGCGTCGCTGACGTCGGCACTTGGGTTTCTTCTTGGAGGGGCCATCCTCTGTTGTCTCTTCGCCATTGCCTTCTTTGGGTGTATCCACCATGTATATGTCATGTGATGAAGTGGCGGTCCGGCGCCCTGTGGGTGCTGGATCCTGTTCGTCTCCTACATCTTCGTCCATGCCGTCGATGTCTTCGGAGTTGAAGTTGAGCATGTCAGTTAAGTCGTCTACAATGGCTACTAAGTGGGTGGTGGGCGGGCAGTGAATTTCTTCGTCGTCCGTATCCCATTCTAGCCGAACATAGTTTGGCCAAGGTTCTCCTGACAAGGAGAGAAACTTTAATGAATTTAGCACATCGCCGAAAGGCAAGTGCTGAAAGATATCCGCGGAGGTGAACTCTATGATCGGCAACCAGTCGGACTCGATGGGCACGGATGCAGGCGGCTCTAAGTCCGTGGCCGGAGACGAATCCAGTGGTTTGGCAACACGGCTCTCGTAAGGGGTGAAGTCAGTATCCGGCTCCATCGCCACTGAGAGTGCGGCCTCCATGGCGGGGTCTATCCCTCCGTCCTTGGATGGCGCAATTTGCTCCAGATTGAAGGCCGGAGTAGTTGCAGATGCGATCTCCCGAACACTGTCCGATGGCAGAGTTACGCCGTGCTCGCCGTGATTGTGCGGCGCACATGACACGGGCTCGAATCTGTCGAAGATCAAGTCTCCGCGGATGTCGGTAGTGTAGTTTAAGTTTCCGAATCTAACCTGATGGCCAGGGGCGTAGCTCTCGATCTGCTCTAGATGGCCAAGCGAATTGGCCTGCAGTGCGAAGCCGCCGAATACAAAGATCTGTCCAGGGAGGAAAACCTCACCCTGGACCACGTCGCTATCGATGATCGAAGGAGCCATCAAGCCTTATGGTGACGACACAGTGGAACTCTCAATGAAAGCACCAATGTTGGTGTCAAAACCGGCGGATCTCAGGTAGGGGGTCCCGAACTGTGCGTCTAAGGCGGATGGTAACAGGAGGCAGGGGGCACGATGTTTACCCAGGTTCGGGCCCTCTTGATGGGGGTAATACCCTACATCCTGCTTGATTGTTCTTGATGATATGAGTATTACAAGAGTTGATCTACCACGAGATCGTAGAGGCTAAACCCTAGAGGTTAGCCTATGGTATGATTGTATGCTGTCCTACGGACTAAACCCTCCGGTTTATATAGACACCGGAGGGGGCTAGGGTTACACAGAGTCGGTTACAAGGGAGGAGATCTACATATCCGTATTGCCTAGCTTGCCTTCCACGCCAAGGAGAGTCCCATCCGGACACGAGACGAAGTCTTCAATCTTGTATCTTCATAGTCCAACAGTCCGGCCAAAGGATATAATCCGGCTGTCCGGAGACCCCCTAATCCAGGACTCCCTCAGACCCCCATGTGTTGTTCCAATATTTCAGTGTAGGATGGTTTTTTTGAACAAACACTTTGCACGGTTAGACAAGTAACGGTACAAGTTACACGTATTTTGCAAGTTTACGAACAAAAATGACAGCGGCATAGAATATCACATCCACCCCGCAGCTTAGATGCTATGGTGATATGAGTTTTTACACCGTTGGAAGTGAGATCCAATGGCTTGGGAGTAGTCTTTGTAATTATGTGCAATTTCCAAACTCTCTAAAGGTTTTTTGCAAATAAAACATTCAGGCCTCGTGTGTGCCGTTGTATCTTGGATCCAACGGCTCCCTGTTGCTCATATTAGGTGCTCCCCGTAGCTTAATTACCCGCTATGGTGATATGAGCATCTAGGTCGTATGATCAGTGATCAGATGGCGCATGTGCAGTACTTGTACTTTATGCGCAATTCCCAAACTCTCTCAGTTGTATATTGCAAAAACATTCAAACCTCCTACTGTGGGCTGTTAGATCTCCGTGAACTCATATCACCATAGAATCTACGGTACGGGAGCACCTCATATTCTCCCGTGCGAGAAAACATAAGGTGCTCTCGCAGCTTGGATGCTACGGTGATACAAGCTTCAAGGTCGTTTGATATGAGATCCAATGGCATCTGAGCAGTCTTTGTGCTTGTAAGCAGTGGCCGATCTCTTTGGGGGCTTTTCTGCAAAAAAAACCATTCGAACCACCAAGGAGGTGTTGGGTCACAAATCCAACGGCTCCGAAGAGCTTGTATCAGCAAAGCATCTAAGGTGTGGTAGCACATGATATTCTTACATATAGGAGAATATGATGTCCTCCTTCATCTTAGATGCTACGGTGATACGAGCTTCGAGGTCGTTGGATATGGGATCCAAGGGCATCTGAGTAGTTTTTGTACAAATTGTGTGCAATTCTCAAACTCATCAAGGTTTCCTATAAAAATATTAAGACATCATGTGAGCTCCTATATCTCAGATCTACAAGCTCCAAGCAACTCGTATCGGCATATAGCATAGAAGGTATGGGGGCACATGATATTCTCTCGGGGAGGAGGGGTGGGGTGCACAACCAATCGGTGGTTGGGAGGGTGGGGACAGATATAATCTAAACAACCCTAAACAGAGCTTCACAATTTTATCTAAGGTCGAGGGGGTGACCCCCGACAATCATAGCTCCGCCTAATTAAACTCAACATTTGCATGTACTGTAGTACTAGACTTAATATTCATGTTTGTTTTAAATATTGAATTGAGGACCATGCATGTCTTACATTTTACTCCCTTCATTCCTAAATATTAGTCTTTTTAGAGATTTCAAGTGGACTCGCACATACGGATGTATATAGACATATTTTAGAGTGTAGATTCACTCATTTTGCTCCGTATGTAGTCGCTTGTTGAAATCTCTAAAAGACTAATATTTAGGAACATAAGGAGTATTTTTGAATTCGTGTCATACATGCATGGTTTGGAAAAATAGATGCACTATACTTATTGGATTGTTGTTGTGTTCGTGTGTGGGTGTCTGTGGGTGGGTGTGTGTGTGTGTGTGTGTGTGGTCATATTCTTCATACATACAAAGTTTTCTCACCTCCATATTGTTCATCTTTTAAATTTGAATTTGCATTGAAAAACTTAGCAGGGATACCATGAAATGTGAAATCCACGTTGAGATCACTATATCACAAAGTCACTCTAATTCAACAACTCGTCATAAATCAATTACCACGTTGAGATTAGTATTTGCAAGGAAAATACGGGTATTGTAATACACATACATTCGTTCGGCTACGTAAAAGGTTCCTTTCGTATTCTCGAATGGTAGGACCCAACGGTGTACCAGCCAGACCTTGGCTCGTGTTGATCCTAAAAAAATAAAAAAAAAACCGGGCTCATGCCCTTCTGGTGGTGTGTGTGGTACGCACATTAGGCAACCCCAACCAGTCGAGCCTCCGCGTTTCGAGTTGAAATATCTGGCGGCCAGAATTCCAGCACTAGGAAATTCCCCTCATGTCCCCGGTCCATAATGACTACCGATGAACAACGGAGGGATGCTTTAGTAACTAGACAATGTTGTGTTCAAAAAAAAGTAACTAGACTACATTACCTACCGTGCCAAGCACGGTTCAATTCCCTCGGTCGCCGCTCGCCAAGGTCACCCGTCAACTGCATTGCCTAGTACTACTACTACACCAGGATGAGCACTGAATTGAGCCCGTTTTTTCCCGATTGTTCATGCCTAGTACTTGAGTTAATATATCAGGCAATGCACTGGTACGGAGGGATTATCCTTTTGCTCTGCATATATAACTTGTCTGAAGTCTAACTAAGCAAAATGTTTGACCAAATCCTTTCTTAAGAAATACAACAAGACAGATGTATGGCTTGAAAAGTTATTGCATGATGAAGGTTATTATATTGTTTCAAATCCTGGATCTTTAATTTCAGAAAAATCCAAAAGTGACCATAAATTCTAGAAACTGAGCATGGTCACGTGATATGGCACAAATATTACTTCGTAATTTTTTTCTTCAATTTGAGACAAGTTGCACAAATGAAGAGCCAAGGTATTTTGGAACAAGGGCCTGTCACGTTAAGGCGAACGCTTTCACTATTGAAACCGTGGGCGTTTACGTGCCGCCACGAGTCCCGCTTCTCATCGGCAGGTGCCGTCCGAGCAAGCGTGTGAGTCGACAGGAGGCATGCGAGCAGACCGCTGCGCCGGCTGACAGGGAGACGCGCGAGCAGACCGATGTGCAGGCTCACCGGGAGGAGCCCTTTGACCAGGCTCCGCCGCCCACCTTCGTCCCAACTGCTCCCACTTTTAATGTCGCCAGCGCTGCAGTTTAAAATCAACCCCGCATTATCCGATATCGCTACAATATTCTCTCTTCCTCTCTGTAGCAACCCGACCTCAAACGGTCAAGCCTCTGTGTATCCATGCCATCCCTGGATTGGTATGCTGGCACACACAGTACATCAATGTATATATCAAAGTGCAATCACATGTATAAATAATGTAAAATGGATATATACCTCATAAGTCTCAGCGGAAACAAACATAAGGGTGTGGAGTCCATCAGCACCAACGGCAAGTTGAGTGTAGACTGTAACCCTACAACGTAACTCTTACTTGTCGTAGAGATTCCTGCAACATAAGATGTTGCAGCCCTGTAGGTCAATACATTGAATGTACTGGCAAGTCACATCATAATAATAATGAACCTATTTTTACATGCAATTTGGCTGGTGGAAAGCTCTAAGTTTAGTTTTTGCATAAAGCTAGTTTTTTCCTAGAATAAAAGATATTATTCTACCACTACTGTATAGCATAGGATGAGTTGGCAAACCCAACTCAATCCATTCCCAAAGTTTCATTTAAAACCCAACTGTTTAATTAAGAGTGATGAGATCTCCCAGCATTTCCACTACTAGATGCTCAAATTGTCCGTAACCGGGGACACGACTAATCGATTAGGTTTTAACACTCTGCAGAGGTTTACGCACTTTTCCCCACAATACTCGATCGCCCCCTTGAAGTTCTCGCATTGCCTGGCGTTTGAGAACAGGATGACCGAGACATAGTCTTTTGAAAATGTTCCCCCTTAACCCACGGATAGGCCGGTACACCTACATCATTCTACATCTGCTAGCCCATCCCGGAAGGGGTCACACTAACTACTCAACTAAGCCAGATCCCATATTGGCTTGTGGCTGCACACGTAAGCTTCTAGACATGAGAATACGATTGATCTCTTTGAGCCTGGGCGGCCGACCACTAGTGGTGCACCACCATCGATTAACCATGCATGCTCCCACTGTACTTCGCCACCATTCAAACCAAATACCGCCCAGGTAGTTCATTTACAAGTCTTGGTCCTGATTACTACTTAGTCACTCATGTCTCACCATGTTCGCTTCCCAAACCACGTCTACATTTAGCGAGGCAAAAATAAACTTACACGACAGTGACAAGGATGTATAGATCAGACCTACCTCAAATGAACTACTAGGTAACGGCATAGCCATCTAGCAACAATAAATCCTACCATGCAATCCTACCACAAAAGGACTAAGTGCATAATATAAAACATAGGTGATTGGAAGAATGGTCAAATGTGAACTTGCCTGGATACCGGTAGTTGAATTCTAAAGATCGATAGTACTCGACTTCGCACTCCGGACAGTCTATCATCAAAGTAAAATAACATACATAAGCAATCATTCTAGAGAGCAATAACATGCAACACAACTGACTCGAAAAACCAAATGGGAAATCAGCACACATAACTTGCATGCAAATAATTCTAGGTGCAAAACAATAGGTGACATAAGGTGCAAAACTACGATGTGATCTATCATGCATATAAAGCATAGTACTAAAACTATCATAGATAGATCATAGTTGTGTAAAAAATGTGTGACAATGGTCCAGATGGTAGGGTTTGGCTATAGTGACACAATGCAAAAAGAATCACATCAATCGGAGCTACGGCTTAGGAGATATGGCCAGTTGAAGTTTGAATTCAAACCTGAATAAATTCAAATTTGAAATTGGCCAAAAGTTTTTCAAAGTTGGTTTTCTGGATAAAGCTATTCGAGACGAACACTTTGCCGCTGGTTTCATCAAATTTGGACCTACGGGTAAAAAGTTGTGGCTATTCTAAGTTTAGGGGCTAATCTGCTAATTCCAGGGACTGAACGGTGAAGAAAGTTATCACGAACAAGTCCTGGCCACATGGCAGATTTCTATAGGCTGCAATTTGTTCGCTGCAAAAGCTTATACGACGAATGGTCGCTATCTAAGCAAAATGGCGGCGACGGCTAACTAAAACAGAACCGTTCGATTTTTAATAAAACCCGCGGTTTAAGAAAACCCCGGTTAACCGATCTAATAAAAAAACTAAACAAACGGGGAGGGGGCTCTCTTACGGTGACGACGACGATGAATAGGAAACGGCGGTGCTCGCGTTAGGCGGCGGACGGGCCGGCAGCTGCGGTGCTCCTCGACGACGGGGAAGAAGGCGGCGGGGTCCGACGGGGCGCGGACGTCTTGCTGGTGGGGTCGGCGGGCGGCGGGGTGCCGACGACGAGCGCAGGGAGGCGGCGGCGTCCAGAGCTCCGGTGAGGGCGTGGTTCGTCGGGGCGGCGTCTCTGGGAGACCTAGGCGGCAAAAAAGATGTCAAATGGGTGCGGGACGGCAAGGGAACAAATTTTTGACAAAGAGGAGAGTGCTTGGGGGTTCCACCGATGATGGAAACAACGACGGAGAGCTTCAGCTCCGGCGAGATCCAAATGGACGGGGCGGCGTCTGTGAGGAGCGAGGGAGCGAGCAAAGTGGCAGAATCGAACGAGGGGCGTCGGGGGCATTTATAGGCGCGAGGAGGGGCTGCGGAGTCATGGGGATGATGCTTATCCCGAGAGGGATGCGGACGGCGGGTTCGGGGCACGGGCGCATGCTCTATCTGAACGGGAGGAGCGGGGGGTTGGGGACGACGGGGCGGGGCCCACCTGACAGCGGGTGCAGCGTACGTGCGAGAAGGAGAGGAGGAGCGGGCGACTCGTGTGTGTGGCGCTGGGGCGCTGACCTCCTGGCGCTTGCCTGGGCCGGCTTGGTGCGCTGGTGTCAGGACCCCGATCCTAGGTCACACCGATCTAGCATGTAACACATCATATCACTTTGTGGCCTCACGCACGGTATTTCCACGGGTGCCACCTTACCTGGCCCGGGACCGTTTGCGCCTTTTAGCTCACGTATATGATAGTGTCGCTAGCATTCATATGACAAAGAACCTGCACCGACATGGCTAGTCATGAACCCAAAGCGGCACAGACCTATGGAGACAGGCATACATGAATCACATCGAACATGTCGGTCATCAATGAGTGATTCCGGGCTGTAGCACTGGGCTAACAGGACTCCGGGGATCCCGGGCTGTAGCAGGCTAGGCAGGACTCCGAAAATCACCGCGTGACATTTCCCCGAAGGGACAGACATAGGGACGAAGTGAAACACATGCCGGCCAGTCAAGTGTCCTGAACAGTAGTGCTGGGCTAGCAGGACTCCGGTGAACCGGGCTGTAGCGGACTACTATGGCTCGAGGAACACTAGACTACATTTCCCCATAAGAAAGGCTGCGAAGGATAAACAACTAGGTTGTCGGATCCTACACATACCAAGCATTTCAATCATACACACAATATGCTCGATATGTGTAAAAACAACATGGCATCACAACAAGACTCTACGACTCAAGTATTAATTCGTTAGGCTCCGAAGAGCCAGATATTACAAGCATGGGTCTCATGACCCAACAATCATAGCATACAATGCAAAACACATGCGGAAGCTTAACATGTCTGAGTACAGACATCTATAAATGAAAAAAAGGCTAAGAAGCCTGACTATCTACCAGATCCTGTCGAGGGCACAAGATCGTAGCTGAGGTATCAAGCTAAACGTCGAAGTCCACGCGGAACTACTAGCGAGACTGGAGTCTCTCTGCAAAACATAAATTAAGCAAACGTGAGTACAAAGGTACTCAGCAAGACTTACATCAGAACTAGCTACATATGCATCGGTATCAACAAAGGGGGTGGTGGAGTTTAACTGCAGCAAGCCAGCTTTGACTCGGTGGCTAACCTGAACTACGACTGCAAGTAACTCTTTTGAGGTGGCGCACACGAGTCCACAAATTCACCATACCAATACACCACTATGGATCTGCTCCCGTCTCCTACGAGAACACCATCCATAGCACTCACGCTTATCTTGCGCATTTTAGAGTATCCACTTTCACTTGTCTATGAACTATGCAAGGGGTCCAAGTTTCCATATCCGAGGAATCCGGCTATTCGAATAGATAATGATAACCCTGCAGGGGTGTACTTCTTCACACACGCTCTCGCCACTTATAGCCCTGTACACGTCATGTACCTCGGCAACCTTCAAGCGGAAGCCGGGCGAGGGAGTCGTCCACGACCTGACTAACCAACAAGTCTCTCGTCTAGGTTTATCGCCTATTTGGGTTCCATCCGCAAGGAGATCCGGCCGGGGTGTCGCTCACGGCCCCAAACGATGTGTACAGGGTTCCCAAGCCCACCATCCGGGTGCCACTTGGTACACCGGGCCACTGTGCCTAGTCTGTCCCAAGCCCACCTGTACCGGGTGCCACTTGGTAGACTACTAACACTACCTACAAACACCAGAAACTAATTGCAACTCCTAGATAGAGATCGAGTTGATTAATAAGTCGAGAGGGGCACTTAAGCATTCCAATGCGTGGTAGTAGCTTTTCATGGATCACAAAAAAAGAACTCAGTTCCTGAGGACGGCTGCAATGAGACAACCCACCATGTACTCCTACATGGCCTCTCACCGCTACCTTTACCAAATCGTGTTCACACACTTAACTCTCAACAGTAGGACATGTTCACCACATTCCAATTCATTCCCGATGAATCAGACCTGACTCAACTCTAAGCAGTAGCAGGCATGACAAACAAGCATGAATGAGTAGGCACATCAGGGCTCAAACAACTCCTACTCATGCTAGTGGGTTTCATCTAATTACTGTGGCAATGACAGGTCATGCAGAGGATAAGGGGTTCAACTACCGCAACAAGTAACAGATGAATCGTTGTTGTCCTAATGCAGTAAAAGAGAGCAGGAGCAAGAGAGTGGGCTTGTATCGGAATGAACAAGGGGGTTGTGCTTGCCTGGCACTTCTGAAGATAGTATAGTTCTTCATCGGTGTCATCGATCACATCGTCGGAACGTCGTCTACTGAAGGGGGACAAACACCGGCAAACAGAGAAGGACACAATCAATGCAATGCAACCATATGATGCATGATCATGACATGGCAATATGCTGTGATTTGAGCTAATGCATCTAGCTATGATTTAAATGAAGTTGGTTTGAGTACAAGATTCAAATTACAACCCCATATATGATTATTTAAATGCCCTTTATTTGTTTTGTCCAAAACAGAGGACAAACATTGTTCAAACATGCATGAAAATGGTACAGATGGATTCCTTGAATTTTGCTGATAATTTTTCATATATAAATTATTTCATTTGGAGTTACGGTTGAATTTCTATGATTTTTCAAAGTTTTGGATATTTTCTGAAATAAATAAATCATTTAAGATTTATTTAAATCCCAGAAAAGGATTACTGCGTCAGCATGACATCATCATGATGTCAGCAGGTCAACGGGGCAGGGTCCAGGTCAAACCTGACTAGTGGGACCCACTGGTCAGTGACCCTGAGACACTTAGTGCCACACACAGGTGGGTCCGGTCAACTGCCACATCAGCGGGGTCAACTCTGGCTTGTGGGGCCACTGTGTTTAGATTAAACTTAACTATTTTTGTTAGCTGGTTAGTTAGGCAGTGGGGCCCGTCTGTCATTGACTCAGGTGGTAGTTAGTGGGGTAATTAGCCCCTAACAGCCGGGTTAGGTCGGCGGTTAGTCGCCGGCGACGTCCAGAGACGGCGGCGTTGCTTGGGCTTTGCCCTTCGGCGACCAAATGGGCGGCGGAGGGGCTCTACGTGCAGCTGCGACTCGTCCGCGTCCAACGGTGCGGTTAGCTCGAGCCGGGGTGAACCAGAACGACGGCGGGGAGCACATCCGCGGCGGCGCCCGCACGGGGTTGGCCGGGGCAGCGTTGTGGTGTGCGGGAAGAAGAGTTGGTGGAAGCTACGGGCTCCTGCAGAGGCGGGGATAACGATGACGCGTGCGGGGGCGGCTGGTTCGGGCTCTGGCCACGGCGGTGCCATGGCCGGCGGCACGGAGCTCTCGGCTCCGGTGGCTAGACGGGCTAGAGGATAGGATTGACCGCGAGGAGAGGGGGAAAATGCTCGGGGGCTCACAGCGGTGCCGTAGGGATGGCCAGCGTGCTCGGGGAAGCCCTGTGGACGACGAATCGGCGGCGACGATCTCCGGTGCCCGACGGTGAACACGACGAGGCCGGCGATGTTTTTGGGGCTTCCGGCATCGGGAGGCTCGGTGAGGAGGAGGAGAGGAACGAGGCGGAGCTCGTGGACAGCTCGGAGAGGCGAGGGGACGGCTGTGGCTGCGCGTACGCGAGACGGCGGCCAGCGGTTGTGTTCGGCCGAGCTCGAGATCAAGCGGGGAGAAGGGGGAGAGTGACCAGAGGATGGAGAGGAGCACGGGGAGAGACTGAGAGGGCCTGGGGGCGCGTGGCGTCTCCAGGGCGTCGTCGGGGAGGCGGCAGCAAGCAGGAGGTGGCCGGGCGCGTCGGCGGCGCTCGCCACCGAGCTGCTTCGTGCGCTGGCAAGGGGAGGAAGACAAGCGTGCCCCTGGTGGCCTGGGCCAGCGAGCTGGTCCAGCTTCAGGTAGGTGGGCCAGGTAGTCCTTCACTCTCTCTTTCTCTCTTATTTCTATTTTTGTTCTGTTTTCTATTTTTGCTATTATGTTTTGATTTAGTTCAAGACCAAACCATTTTCAAAATTCATAAAAATAATTGTGTGAACTAAATGGACTTATCCAAATCCACACAAAAAATTTTCAGAATTATTGAACATATATTTATTATATAATAAATATAGATCCAATTCAAATATTTATTGGATTAAATCAAAGGCCCAAAATAATTGCTTCTGAGATTCTAAAAATATTGGTTTGAATTTTGTCCCTTGCCAATATTTCCAGAGATTCACAGGAACATTTTCTTGGACTTCTTTGAAAAGATTTTAATGTTGATTATTTTTTAGGTCATTTATGAGGGTTTCAACTAACCTCAATTCAACTTTCAGAATTTAGACATGATGCATGATGCTCACTCAGGTAAATAGCTACAAGCAAAATCTAGGGCTGTGAAAACTCACCCCCACTAAACAAGAATCTCGGCCCGAGATTCAAGACGTGAGGTAAGAAGAGAGGGGGAACACCCATAAAGAATCTTCACGATCCGATTGCCCTTCTCAAAGATGTTGATTCATTTCGTCATCTTGATCTTGACGTCTTTGCTTTCGGGATCTTCATCCAGCATGATGACGGCAGAAAGGAAATTCTACAGAGATCGATCTCCTCAGAGATCGAGCACTCAAGATCAACTCATGGAGTGAGACATAGGAACATCTCTGGAGCTGAGAGGTAAAACTTGCATCAGGAGCAATAGAAGAAACAATTTGACGAGGGTTTCAAAGTAGCGAGGGAAATTGCCGTGATTCCAAAATGGGGCACCTCGGGGAAGGTGACTCGAAGAATTATTCCCTTAAGTGGCAAAAAGAATTACTTTTGATCCATAAATCATTGAAGCTCTTCATACCAGCTTAAGGCAATTTACAATTGATCATTTGAGATAGCTTGAAGAGATGGCATACTTGGACTAGAATGGATGATGTGGACTACCTTGTTGAAGACAACACAATGGATGATTTTTGCTTATCATCGGAAATGTTTGGGACCCATGGTAAGTCCACTGTTGAAGATGATCCTGAACAACAACTACTGAGGTGCAAGCTGGGAACAAAATGCAAATGTTGGGAATGATTCTGGTAACTGGGGAAGAACTCAACAGTCGAGAGTGAGTCCGCTGTTTGAAAAGGTTATAACATAACCGAGGAAACTGGAAGCAAATCCCAGTTAACGCGAACGGTAAAACCTAGTGCTTGTGCGTGCTCTCAAGAACTTGAGCATCTCCATATTCATTAAAGTTTTACCAATATCCGTGTCAAGGATCCTGGCAACACAACATACTACCATGATGAATAAGGGTGGAAGATGCAGATGCAAAGAAAGATAACACTTTCCCAGATTTCACCTTAGCGAAGCCAAGGAAACAAAATCTGGATGATCGATCGAGAGACATTTAGCACTCCGCTTCTAATGTTCTCCTTGATGTTCTAGCTAGACTCAAAATCATTCGGTATCTAGAACATCAAATAAAGGTCTGACTTCAGGAGCACAAGAATCCGTAAGGATTAACTACGGAGTAAATCCTATGAAATCCTCATGGGGAGGTGGCCAACTTTCTTCAATCGAGATACTACAATAATAGGTCTTCCGCCTGGATGTGTTGGCCACGACATCCACTTTACCGGTTATCGAGGGACCAATATTATAGTTCTTGGAAAATGCTCCAACCATCATATCTGCCTGAGATTCGGATCTGGTTGGTGTCAGGATATTCCAGACTCATCGAGTCTAGAAAGAAAATGAAAGTTTGCAACACAAATCGACGAGACGATGTTGCGAGATTCTCGGGAATGAACTGCGATAGCAAGCTCCAAAACATGAGCTGGTTCTGCTACAACATGTGAACACGTTGTCCCAGACAAGTATGACCACATAGTAGCCTTATAATAAAACACTACCGAGTTCAGGTGGGGAACCATTATTGAAGATAACGAAGTCTTCTGCATGTCTGTCTGGGCCCTTCGGGAATAGCAGTTGAACTTCTTATCCTTGAACAAACCAATCAGTGGCTTTGTGTACTAGGAGATACATATGGAATGGAGGTAATTAATCTACCAAACCATAGAATACTTCGCACGAATGCATGACTGGCTTGGGATGATTCCAAGGGAAACAAAACAAACCTTTCTCAAATTCATGGCGGCAACTTACACCTAATGCACGTGAATTCGAGGAAGTCACTTCTTCCATCCAAGCGTAAGCTTCATGAACGGAACATGAAGGCATTGCTTACAAAGTTTTCAACACTAGGTTGATGATCAACATGAATCATGGGGGAGACAAAATGCTGCTGATGGGCTCAACAACAACTCATATGAATTTTCATATCACTGGACTTCCACCATCATGTGAACACGGTGATAGCATTGGTCAGACCCAAAGATATAATGGTGTATGCTCAAGGGATCAACCACGAGTAAGACAACATTACGAACATCGTTGTTCTGATTTGACTTGACGATAGCCCATACTCAAGTCAAGATTGTGAAAAACAATAGGCCCAATAACTGATCACGAGGACCAATTGATGAAGATATCATCTTTCTTCAACACACACACACACACACACACACACACACACAAGGGTATCCCTTAGTGATGAACTAAGCCGGACAAGCTTTCATCTTCCAACTCTCCAAGTTGTTGTTTAGCTAAACCAACTAGCTCAGGGGTATCCAACACAGATTCTTGGAGAAGGGGTGGTTTATAGGAAACCAACTTGGTCACGAACTCAACATAGCGGTTAGGTGACAACCTGGTAACGCTTCCGAGAAGATATTCAGAAAATCACGAACCACCGGTATGTTATTAAGCTCGAGAACAATCTTGCTTTTCAGGGCAAGACGATATGATCAAGGAGCGAGGGATTCACAGTCCTAACTGATTGGTCGATGAGTGCACCCGGAAATATGATATTGGTGGCACGATCAATCTTAGGATGGTGATTTAATTACCAGCACACTAAGAATGAGAGTATTGTCCATTAACTACCAAGCAACGGAGTTGCTAGGAGTATTGATTTCACATACCACGATTCACTTGTCGACATTCCGGTTGCAACAACATGGAAACCGAGAAATGAATAATGATGGAGAGAGTATCACTGCGTCAAGAATTCATAGGAGAAGGTGCAATTCTCACGACCGCTCTTGACATAAAGTGGGTAATACTCCGAGGTAGAACAGAACAAAAGCTGGATTGGCATTTTGATCTGAGGAATACAACCACTTTGACCCGATCCCAGAAATGGATGAGGTACTGGAGTTTGTTTCTCCTAGTCATTCCGAATAGAATGGCTTGACGGACCACAGAAGTAAAAGGCACTGATGAACATGAATGCACGACTACTTCTGACTATCAAGTGATAGACGAAGGTCGGAATATAACTGAAGGGGGAAAACAACTCAAGGAACATATAACTTTCTGAGTTGTGGATGCATAGGTTAGTATGTCGAACGGTTTCAACATATTTCTTCCGGATAACCCATGCAGAAAGGTAGAACTGGCAGAGCCACAATATAGAATGGAGAACTCATCAAGAGCACTCTGGTTGTGATCCTTTGGTTCCAGAACTTCTGCCATAAGTGGTTCATAGTATTTGGAAGAAGGAAATACCACGGACCTCAAGGTCTATCACAAGGTTTACTAATGTCCTAAGGAACTAGCAAACACTATCAACATGAAGCAGGTAGGGTGAGTCTCGGGTTCAAAACCCAGGAATAGAATGCCTACTAACTAAATGGCATCACGGGATGCTCTTGAGAATAATGGCCAGAATCACACACTGGGGACACAAAACATGGTTCGATTACTAGGTGATCCTCTAAGACACCTAGGGTCATAATAACAGTTCCAACATAAATGTCGAGGCAACGGAGTACCTCATCTCACCGATTAGTGTGATTAACCTGGCCTAAATGGACATCAGGAACAGGGGAAAAGGTTTGCAAATGCATCAGACTATTTAGAAACCTGGGATGACTCGGACAGCATAACGGCTGTAAATGCTTGAAAAGATTTGAGACATCCTGCAAAAATGGTGGCATAACCACTCAGAATCATAATATCAAGGTTCTGAGGGTTTCAACTAACCTCAATTCAACTTTCAGAATTTAGACATGATGCATGATGCTCACTCAGGTAAATAGCTACAAGCAAAATCTAGGGCTGTGACAGCTGTCTGGCTCCTGGGCCGAAGGCCATGGGCCGGCTGGCGGGCGCGCATGTGTGTGTGTGTGTGTGTGTGTGTGTGTGTGTGTGTGTGTGTGTGTGTGTTTTAAAACACAAAGAAACAAATGCAACAGAAGAAAATAAATAAATAATTTATATAGGCATATTATATACCAAAATGTTCAGAAAAATACGCCGAATAAGATGAACTATTTTTAAAGTTCAACTAAATTCCATAAAAATCTTAAAAGTCAAACAATGCTACTCCTGCATTTAAAATCAATAAAAAATCATTTTTTAAAATAGCAAAACCATTTCAAATTTATTTTCTCCTAATTTTCTATTGAAGGGAATCATTTTACCCTTATTTCCTTTTACTTATTTTTAGGGGAAAAATATTTTGAATAGAAACTCAAATAACTCCCGATTGGATTTGAATTTGGAATTTCAAACAACTTCAAATGGAAAATGAGTTTCAAATAACTTCAAAGTGACTTCCAATTTATTTCTTTGAAACTTCCAACTCTCTTTCTTCAAATATGAAGAAGTCATTTTATCTTCCCTCATGAACTCATTGAGTTGCTTAAAGTTTCTAAATTTAAAATATTTCAAATGGAAATTCAAATCATTTTCGAACCCCTTTTCATTTCTTTAAATGGAAGAAGTCATATTATCTTCACTCTAGGGTTTTGTAATGAAATGAATTTTGAACTTAGGGAGATCAAAATGCAAGATGAAAAGTTTTGGGAAAGTCCTTTTTATTCCCTCTCATTCAACTTTCAAAAAGTTTTCAATTTCCAATCATTTTCGCACAATCAATCACACAACAATCAAACAAACAATCATAATAATTTATTCAATATAACATTCCAAAATTTAGAATTTTGGGATGTTACACTCTCCGATTCTCCTGTCGTCTACCTCCAACCAGCCTGACCTAAACATATGCCATGCCGCATCATGATGGTCTGCCCTTAGTCTTCCACTTTCCTGAGGAAGACACCCAGCCGGAGTCTCAAGAACATAAGGCGCTTTGGGACGAGCTTGAACTGGCCTTGCGGGAAGACGTCGCGCCTGTCCCCGCTCCCGTTTCGGCTCCCGTCACCCCGGCTGCGCCAGCACCCATCCCCGTGGCATTGATGGGCTGGGAGCCGCACATTGTTGCCGAGCTTGATGCCATGGGGTTCCACGAGGTTCCCGCCGACTTTCACGCGCCCGTGCACCTGCCAGCGCATGCGCCTGCGCGTGCACTGACGCGCACGCCCGTGCCAGCGCATGCGCCTGCTCATGCACTGACGTGCGTGCCCATGCCGGTGCCCGTCCACACGAATGTCACCGCCGCGCCGTTGACAGCGCATGTCCCCACGCGGGTGCCAGTGCCCCCCTGAGCGGCATGGATGGCCGCCGTCGACCGCTTCCTTGCACCAACGCTAGTTGCCTCTTCCCGCCAGTTGACTCGCTCCTGAAGACCGAAGTTCAGAACATTGTGGCCTGCCTTGAAGCTAGGGCCAACGTCCAGGAGTACGCCAACAACGGCGCAAGACGCCG
The DNA here is from genome assembly GCA_034509565.1 of Triticum monococcum. Taxonomy (NCBI): domain Eukaryota; kingdom Viridiplantae; phylum Streptophyta; class Magnoliopsida; order Poales; family Poaceae; genus Triticum; species Triticum monococcum. Next base: position 54,620,706 of record CM067845.1, on the reverse strand, counting down.
CCGTCGCCGTCGGTCAGTGGCCCGATGACACACAGAGCACGGCAGAGGAGCTGCTTCCCACCGCAAGACGCCCCCGCCGCCGCCGCGTAATCTAAATTTGCCATGAAAAACGTTCGGATTGCCATGCTTAAAATCTGAACGTTTATCATTTCCTTTTATTTTAAATCAATCGTCATATAATTTAAAGTTGGAGTCCGACTGAACGAAATCTATGGTTTGATCGATTGAATGTTCTGCTAGAGCCGTATCAAATGAAATATAAAACATCATCAAGCCACATGTATTCCTTGTCATCCAACAACCTAGATTGCTTCAATGTCGAGCGCTCAACACGTTTAGCGTGCAGTTAATTTCATGCCAAAAATAGTGCTAATCACATAATAACACGCAAATAATATCCAACTTAATATCCACATGCACTTAATATACTTCCAAATTAACGTGCATTGCACGTACACACTGACTAGTGCTGTTAGCACGTGAAACTAGTGCCGTAACTTATGAATGCGTCCAGATATGGTCAATGGCAACATCGCCCGCGAGTTCTTCGTGTTTGCCCGTGCGTCTAAACGCGGAAGGGGAGGAGAGAGAGAGAGCACACATGGAACCCACCAGTAAGTGAAGGCGTATAGTACTAAAAATAATATTACATGTTATCGATTAAATAGGCTGTGGTAATATAAAAACATTATGTGAACAAAGGGAGGTACAACAAACATTGTTGTTCTACGTATGTTGCCTATTGATGTGCGGCTTGAAGGCTCTGGTCGCATGTTCGATCCTCGTCCTTTATTTTTTAAATTGTATATGGGTCCAAATTTTTTTCATGACATGTGGGCCCCTCGGTGTGTAGTTTGTAGCACTTTAATTTGTGGATCCAAATTTGTTCCATTCCAAGTGGACTATCGGTGTGTAGTTTTGTAGCTTATTTATAATAATTAAAGAGAACAACAGATTTTTTTGCAATAATACCATGGTGTGACGTTGAAGGCGAGAAAGGACATGCGAGAGAGCGATGACCAAGCCAGAGGGAAATCAACTAGGGGAGTTGCGGGGGTTGCAACGGTGTTTCGGGTAGTTGTGGGCCGAATGCTACGAAAATATAATCTAAACCGACCGGAATAAATGCCTACACAAATTAATCCAAGGTTGGAATGCCACTCACAATGTAAATAGCTCCGGCTTTGCGAGGGATGGAGAGGTAGCTTCAATGTGTGGAAGATACGACATGAGAAAGTGAGGTCAATCGAGAGACATATAGATAGAGAGACAAAGTGAGTGTGGTCTGACATTCATGGAACAAATATATATGCTCTGGAGAGATATTGTCCGATTGAGCTTTTGGCAAGGGTGAGGGCTGTAAGATAGAGCTTGAGAGATGGTCCAGTCACAGACGTGTAGATATATTTTGTGCGTGGGAGGAAGCAAGGTCGATCGATCACATAGGGTCGTCGTGCGATCGAAAGAGTGAGACGGGTTGGAGAGAGTGACCTAGATAGACAATGTGCGTGAGAGAGTATACAATGTGAATAAGTCAAATTAGGCTCAAACATGGTGATATATCATTTTTGTCCGAGAAAGAGCGAGGTCAATCGAGACATACAGAGAGAGAGAGAGAGAGCGCGGCCCACCATGAGGTCGAAAGAGTGGGGGCGGCTTCGATGGACTGACCTAGATAGACAATCTGTGTGAGAGAGTATAGAGTGTGTCGATCGAGGCCCGAACAGGGAGATATATCATTTGTGTGTGAAAGAAAATGAGGCTAAACGAGACTCTAATAAAGAGAGCGAGATTGAGCGAGTGTAGCCCACCATGCGGAAGAAAGAGTGAGACAGTCTCGAGGCAGTGACCTAGATAGACAACGTGCGTGCGTGCGCACGAGAGTTTGGGGGGCTAGATAGGCAATGCATGTATTTAGCGCGAGAGGGTGAGAGGGAGAGGGAGAGAGAGAGAGCTCAGCATGGGGTGCAATGGCGGGTGTTTGAGGTAAATACATTTTGTAATAGAGTGGAAAAAGGGGGTGTGTAGTTGAGAGAGTTAGAGATCGAAACATGGAGAGAAAGAATGGATGTGTGTTGGAAACTAATAGCTTCCTAAGGTGGTTAGGAGAGGAAGATTGACTGATACAGGAAGTATGTAGCATGTGTGCGGGGGGGGGGGGGGGGGGGGGTAAAAACAACATTTGAATGTAGATAGTACGAGACTTAATATCGATGTTTCAATTTGGTGTACATTGTAAGATTTGAACTGAGGACCATGCATATGGGTAATTATTTCGAATTTGTGCCATACTAGGTTTTGAAAAGTTGACATTGACTCGATTTGTTGTGCTATTTTGTAGGTCATATGTTTGAATCCATCCAAAAGTTTTCTCACTACCATGATGTTCATCATATACATATGAATTTGTATTAAAAAAGTAGCGTGGATACAGTGAAATGCAAAATCCACATTAGAATTAGAGATCGCTATGTGACACACACTATAATTCAAATAACTAATTATGTGACACACACTCTAATCCATGTTAACATGGATACCGTTTTGATTTTTTTCAAATAAGTCCTCATTAATTAATTTATAGTATCTCATTTCGAATGACTAATTATTGCAAGGAAAACATGGACATGGTAATACATACAGATTCGTTTGCAAATGAAAGAAGATTCATTTGCATTCTCAAATGTAGGCGCACCAGGGTCGTGTCGTGGTGGTCGCATGTGTCGGACGAACGCGTAGCGCCCAGCCACCCACCCCCCAAAAAAAGGACGACGACAAAATAAGTTCGCGCCTCCACGTTTTGGATTGAAATATTTGGCGGCCCCAATTCCAGCCCTGCAAAATCTCCCTTCTTCACCGTCCCCTTCCGCGCCAGATTACTCAAATCCCTAATTCACTGCCAACCCAAGCAAAGTTCGAATCGCCCCTCCTCTCGTCTCTTTCCCCACCTCTGTGCCGGACGACAATGACGAAGACGATGGTCGCGCTTCACCACCGCACCGGAGCTATCTCATCTATGCCCACGTCCACCGCACCGGTTGGTCCACCGACAACGTCGGCCGACGCAACCGACGTGCCTCACATATACCAACTTCCACTTCATCAGGTGCGCTTCACCGACGTCGTCTCCCAGCTCACCGGGGCTACTTCACCGAGCACATCATCGCGCCTCCGCCCCCCGAGGCCGCTGGGGCTTCACCAACGGTCTCGTCCACCGCATCATAGCGCTCCGCTGCCACTCAAGATCTGCATCCGTGCGCGGCCAGCCAACGCCAACGCATCACCCTCAGCGGCTCTAAAGTGACCCGCACTCTAGCTAGGCGAGCATGCCCAAACGCCGGCCCGAACTAGGTATCCACACATCACTCCCTTGTGCACTATTCCGACGATGTTTGGATATCCTTTCACTGCTCTCTTAGCTTACATGCCTGTCCAACTTTGACTTTAACTCTTATTTCTTCTGGAGATATCATCTAAAACAAGCAAATCCATTTTTTGGCGAAGCATGATGGCGCTACGGGATCTGGTACACATCCTGCACACCCGTATAACCTTGTAAGTATCTGTCCTCCGGTACAACGGCAAGGTCGATTCCTATTATTTGATCAGCCATTCGCCGTGTCAAAAATGCAGAGGGGGATGCAAGGAGCACAAGGCCTGCACATCCAAGCAAGTGGTAACATGGACTTGTACATGGAACATCTCAAGCGCAAGCAGAGCTGCAGTGAGCCTATACAACGAGCTAGTGTAAGTCCCTGCATTTCATTTAATTCATACTGGCATTCGTGTATGATTTGTGTGCAGTGGCGGATCCACGAATTACAGTTACCAGGGGCGAACATTTAACTTAAAAAATACGGCACTTGCACTCCGGAAATCAACATAACTTGAGAAATGTTAAGCTACATGCACTTTGAAAACCAGCTAATGATCCAAAGTAGTTCACATTATAAACACTAAATGATGCAAGCACCAAAAAACACAAAATGCAACATGGTGTACAAGGACTACAAACATGGTTTGTACCTGCTTGAATTATTCGTTCTCTGGTTCGAAGTGTAATTGCACCTATAACCAGTGCGCAAACTGCATATCAATATATTTATCCTGCACAAGTATGCCAATAGTTTCAAACAACAGATTAGAAAAGTATTTATACTACGTTGTCATGATACGGGGACTTTCTGGTAGATGGCCTCGATGTTTCCTCAAGGCATGAAAATGCACTATAATTTGCTGGTCATCAATGCCTACAAATCTCTATGTCTCTCTCAATATAGTAGATCATCATTAGACACTAAATCCTTCAATGGGAGCTTGCAAAATGCTTGCATTAGATGCCTCATTAGACACTATATGTTCATCACCAGGAGCATGTAAAATGTTTGCATCAAATTCTTCATTAGCAGTCTGTTCATTAGACACTTCAGGCTCAACAACAACATGAGCTTGGATGTTTACACCGGAAACTTGATTAGATACATCAGATTCAGTCAGTTCAGTATTGATTGGGGGAGTTAAAAATAAGTAGAAATTGGTTTCATTTTCTCATAGATTCCCTACATACAAGCAGTTTTACAACACCGTCAGGTTTAACTATTGGCCAGAAATTGAAGAGTTGAATTAGATATAATCAGGGATGTGATGTACCTGCTCGTTGCGCATGCTACTCTTGCAAGTTGCGACTGTCCATTTGTGCAAGCTCGATGACATGCCCGTGCTGTCGCCGCTGCCTCCCATGCAGGCTACACCCAGGGTTGGATCTTCATATTCTTGTCCTTCCGTTCGCTTGAAGCCCAGTGACCGCCCTCCAATGAGGGCGCGAGGAAGTGTTGTGTCGGTCTGTCCAGCGGCGGCTAGGTTAGGAGCGAACCAGACTGGAGGCTGGAGCGGATGAATTGGGATTTTTCCTGTTGTCGATCATATGGGAGGCGCTCGTTTGGGCCGTGAGCCTGCTATAGGGCCTACCTTGCACTTATGTTATTGTCCTATCCAAATTGAAACAATTTTCTTCATTTTTTACATTGCCTGCTCGTGCGTTGGGACGAACAAAACTAGTCTGGGCCAACCTGGACGACTCAAACTAGGTGCACACTTTTGAGCCACCCGAGGCGGCCGCCCATACCAGCCCCTATGGTGGTGTCGCCCCTTTTTGCGTGTATGATAGGGGTAGTGAAAAATATTCCAGTGGCACTTCTGATTTACCCACAGAGTGGTTGAATTGCTTGTTTCTATGAACTGAGTTCGCCAATAATGTGAAGGATGCCAGTCTTTTCATCCTATTGTAGATTGCTTAGATCTCGATATGCCAAAAGTAATCGCATGAAATATACAGTAAAAGCCAGTGTGATGTGTGTGGCTACAACTAGTATGACTACACGTCCTCATATAACATATCAAGGATGCATCATCTTACCATATTAACCATTCGACTTACCAATGCAGTGTGGGAAGAAAGAAGTATTGGGACTGTGTATCCAAGCAATTGATGCCATGGACTCCTTCGTACAACCTTGTAAGCGAAAAATAAGTTGCAGTGTGCCTGTACAAAGAACTAGCATAAGTTCAGTTACCTGCTTCTCGGAATTTTAGTTAGCCACTTATTGCAAAATTGTTCAATTACGTTGCTTGGCTTAATTTAGTTTGCTACTGTTACATAATGCCACAGCCCGTTAATCCTATTATAGACTGCACCTATCTATGTGTTTGATACTTACTGTTAAGAATTACCTGTTTGCCTGAACTTAAATAGCTACTTGTTTGTTTAACTGCTTTGCTGCTGCAACAGCGGGTTACAATGATATTAATAACTACTTTTCAGCATCGAATTGAAACTCTTTAATTCCTTATTTGTTTAACTGGTTTGCTGTTATAACTCCCAGTTGAGATGTTTTGCTAACTTCAACTTTTCTGAATCCAATCAGAACTTTAATGGCAAAACAGGTTAGCCCAAGATCAAAGAGCGAGGTCCCCATGGACGTTGTATCATCCCACAGCAGTGGCACCGGCCCAATCATGCATTATGAATTGCCAACTGCTGATGCTCTAGAGGCTAAACTAGTGGTAGAAAGAGATTATGCTTCTGCACTTAGAGATGAAGTTGACATGTTGAGGAAGCAAACAACACAATCGGTAGCAGTACTCAAGACAACCATTAAATATTTAGTGGATTTCAAAACAAAGCAAGCTGAGACTGACCACATTGTTAAGGTCCTGAAGGAAAAAAGGAAATTAAATTTCCACTTGGTAAATCATAGGTGAAATGTTCTTTCCATCGTTGAATAACCTTTGTGTTGTTTGTTCATGTAATCAATCAAACCATCTGTTTTAGAGATCATGTAATAATTGTTTTTTGTTTTTTGTTTTTTGTTTTTTGGTTTGTAATTTTGTTTGAGCACAAGTCTGTATTAATTGATAAGACTCGGAGACATTTTATTTTGATTGATGTGCGAGACCTACAAATATGCCAATCAGGCTGAATGTGCATTCAGCAATAATAGTAGTAGTATAGATGGACCATAAGTGGCACGCATCGGAAAGGGCCAAGATGTTGTAGTAGCTTGGCTAAAAAAAGGATGTTGTTGTAGCAAAGAAAAGTACGGCAGCCTGGCTTATGTATGTTAGTTGATATTATTGATCCATATACTCTATAAGTGTTTATATGTCTATTAGTTCTGTACATTCTTGGTTGATCACTCGGTGTTTGAATCTTGATACATCGCTTGTGTACATATCTAAATGGAAGTACACATTATGCTGCGTGTGACATTTGAGTTAGACATGAAGTGTTCCAAATATTTGAATTCACCTTAAACTGGATTCTAGCTTCTGAATTTGAGTATCGGCATTTGTAAACCATATTCATATATGACAGTGGAATACATCTTTGTCATCCTTTTGAAGATATATAAAAACACACAGAATGATTTATAAAGATTCGTATAGGAATACAAAATGGATTCAAATTTAGTTGTCAGGGTAAATGTGGATGCTTATTATCCCAAAATTCGAAAGAAGCAGCAAAATGTCCACTCCCACGTCAGCTGCCCGAAGCCAAGTGTTTGGGAGATGGAAATTACTATCTACCCATTACACGAACAATCCATCGGCCCGATTTCCACTGCTCTAAATAGGGGTAGGATAGTAACTTCAATAAAACGTGACACGACCGCCTCTGAGCCCATTCCGACACGGTGGGCGCCAAACATGGGCGGCAAAACACATTTGATTCAAGCTCGTCCGAAAGGCCTCTGTTTCTCCCTCCATTTCTCCATTCATACACGGTGGGCGGCAAAACAAACTCGACTCGGCTGAAATCGATGTAGGCAAATATTTTCAATAGGGGCAGGTTTGTAACTTCACTCAGACGTGACACAACCGCCCTACCTATCAGCCCCGTTCATACACCGTGGGTGCCAACCACCCTCTCCTTGCCCGAAATTGCTCTGGGCAAATATTGGCGAGATGCGAGATTACCATTGTATCCCCAATCGACGAGACGTCCAAATTTTAAACGGGGGCTAAGTTCGTAACTTTCCCATATTTCAGACAAGCCCATCCCAAAAACATGGTTCCCCGTACCTCTCCCTCCATTTTCCCATTCATACACCGTCCGCGCTAGAACACCATCCCCACACCAGCCTCCGTCCGCCACCCCATCCATCGCCGTCATCCTCCACCACATCCATCGTTGTCGTCCTCCACCACATCCATCGCCACCGTCCTCCACCATGCCGGAGCGCCTACCAAGACCGCATCGTCCACTGCTAGAGATGGACGTTTCTCATCCATGGCAATGGACCAAGAGCCTTGCATCACGTCCTCTCGCTTCATCGGCGCTGTCGTCCTCTTTGCCAGGGCCGCCCACACGACCTTCTCTTCCATCGCAACGGGACTTATCCCCTGATGCACCCGTCTACCATCGCAGATCTGCTTCAACGCCACCAACAACCATCGCACCCCCGATGCCTACATGGCGCCGCAAGAGAGGTGGTACTTCATATCTCCTCAACTTTTTGATCTCAACCAGAAAATAGATCTTAACTTGGTTACTCTACTTTCTTTTCAGCTCTTAGAATTTAGTTCTTAGTTCAAAGCAAATAATGGCTGCTAAATATCATTTCTCCGATTTCCCCCTTTTATGATCACTATACGATCAGAATACGTGCTTCGTGTCATAATAGCACTGCTCGACCCATCAAGCTAAACAAGCTTAGTTGTTCAAATATGAATCGGATATTATTAAAACAGATTCATTTAATTGGTTAGCTAAATGTTCCTAAATTAGTTTCAAAAATGCATGTTCGCCACTCGGGTGTGTATCTCTACAGGGTGCCCATGGTGGGCCGGCCCACCCTGGGAATTTGGGTCGTCCCAGGCCCCGATTCCCCTTTGTTTTGCTACGTGCTTCCGATCTCTACTCGCCCCTAGCCGCCTGCCTCGCCGGCGACTTGCCGTCCCCGGACGGCATTGACTCTAGGAGGAGATGCCAGACTAACAGGAGGTCAGGAGCCGCTCGCCCAACAGCGTCACCGCTGCCCGGGCGCGCCACCGTGCCTACCTTCCCAGTCCATTCAGGGCTGAGGCGTGCAGCACCCACTAAGCCAACCCGATTTATCCTGAGATAAGTCCTCAACACTCAGGAGCCACTCCTCATCACCCATTTTCTAATTGATTCATTACTCATTACGCAGGACTGTCATTAGGGTTTGTTGTGTGCTCAGTGCTACCTACACTTAATGGTTCAGATGTATTTCGGTAATCTTAGTGCATGTAAAGTTCACAGGGTTTTCAAAATTCCGGCCCTAGGAACAGACACTAGTCATTTTGGATTGTTGGTCGTAGTGACATTGACCCAGATTACTACTGCAAGCCAGGTTTGTTGAAAATTTTACTTGTCTTTCTTACCCATTCGATATAATATCCAATTATTCACGTCGATTAGTTGCAAACAATAAGTGCTAGACAAACTTCTTGATTCAGATTTTGGACGGTCTCTTACTGCAGTTACAATTCTGCATACTTGTCCTAGTGAGCTCACAAGTAAATGATTGATTCACTACATCTATGCTTGCCTTGTCATATTTGTTGTCAATATTCTTTTAGGGTGGACCACCCTATTTCTAAATACTGCAACCGTAGACATGAGTGAATAGTATTTATCTATGTGATCTCTTTCATCATGTGTGGGCAACGAACATTGCATTGTATAGAAAGAAAGTGTCATTTCTAGCTTTTACATAGGCTTCGATCTTTTACATGGAATACAATCTGCCTACTTGCTTTGTGTCGCGCTACCAACACTCCACCCTTGAAGCTAAACATTATGCCACTCATAATTCCTTATTTTATTTGTTCAAATATGAATTTCATATAATTCTAATGCTCCTACTTTAGTTTTGAAATGGGTGTCTGCCTGTTATAGAGACATAAGGGGTTTGTATTTCTGTGTGTGGTCTGGTCAGCACGGTTGGGGGTGAACTTTGCATATGCAGGGGTTTATACGGAGACACTCTTCGAGTTGGATCCGCAATGCATTCCATAGATAATCTGACTACTTTTTATGTTTTCATGAATCTCAAATTCTGAATAGCATCATAATGATTATGAGCTTGCGCGCATGAAAAGAATAAAGCAGAACAATGTCATGGCTGTCAAACTTGGCATTAAGGGACTAAAATCAAGTCTGGATGCAATGCAATGCAAACGCTCTCCACCTACAGATTCATGCTCAGAATATGATCCTAACAGTGATTCTGAGCTAGAGGGAGACCTAAGTCACTGTAGCTCCCTAGTGGAGGAGTCAGAGGAATATGCCCTATCTTATTCACCCATCAAGGTGCTTGCTCTAACTTTCCAAGATTATATTTTTCGCACATATCTTGCAACTGATCCTTTGCATTGCTTCTACTTTGTTGAACTACCATTAGCTTAGTTTACACATCGTGTATGTGAATACAGCCTGCCTGTCCATTTTTAGTACATATTCCATATGTCATCATACCATATTTATCCATTCAAATGTTGTTCTTGTGTATCAGGCGCTCAAAAGGAAGAGGGCGATTGCTGATCGTGGAGGAGCACAAGCAAAGTATTTGGAAAAGGTAGTGGCACCTGATAAATCAAATAGCCCATTAGGTGTAGTTGCAATATCGCCTGACCCACAAAACACCCCAACTCTAGCAGACTCTAGCCCTACTACACTGGTCATTTATGATGCCCCAACTCAGCAGACCCCAACTGCATCAAACATCATGATTATGTCAGTTGACATAGCACCAGCTCTACGACACAAAACCCCCATTCCAGCAAAGAGTACACCAAATCTAGTTGCCAAATCCCTTTTCGAACCAGAGAGAGCCCCAATTGCAGCAAATAGGACCCCTGTTCCATTTCTTCCCAGTTTAGAAGACAAAGCTTATATTGTTGTCAGGAACTTTGTGCGCATCTTTCCTTCATGGAAAGATTATACCGCAGACACAGAACAATTTCCAGTCTTCCTCCGCAACTTATGCGTAAGTAATATACTAATATTATTCATGGTCATTACTGCATATGTTTCTGCTGACAGAAGACACAAGATTTCATTCTTTTAAATAGGCGAGGACCAAACTGGATTGTGAAGACGAGCAAGGGTTGGTTGCGGTTTTCAAGCACTCGTTGATGAAGTATCGTTCCTACCTGAGGCAAGCGCACTTCGATGGCAAGCCTCTAAATGAAATTTCTGTAAAGTCTCCGGTGCTACATTTATCCGACGGTGACTGGAATAATCTTGTTACAGATTGGTCTCGGCTGCAGCGTAAGGTACTATCTATGATATCACATCACAATTTGAACTACATTTTTGCATTTGCCTTAACATCTCACTTGTACGAAAACTGTTAGCAGAAGAACATTCGTTCTCAAGGGACCACATAATCTTGCAACTATACTGCACACTGCATTGCTCTTGTGAGTACCTCTTGCCCTGTATGACCATACTTACTTTCATAGCTGTTTGATTATGTAGCATCACTGCACATGTTAGCCTCGTTATCGTTCATTTGGTGGACATTATAAGATCTGTATGGACTCTTACATAAATTTAGAATCAACCCAATACTTTTGAAGAGGTTTAGCTCTGCAATCCTCTTCTAAGGACTGAATGTTGTTTATCACTATACTTACATTAATAGATACTCCCTCCGTCCCATAATATAAGAACGTTTTGTACAGTACACCAGTGTTCAAAACACTCTTGTATTATGGGAAGAGGGATTGGTTCATTGTGTAGTGCATCTTATCTCCCTCGCCCACCATTTACTAAAAAGATCAGATCTATACTTAATCTTACCAAAAAGTAGAATACATAGACAATGCCAGTGCAGAAGTGTAGCCCATTGCTCTTGTCAGTATATTTTGTCCTGTAATTCTTGTACTTCCAGGGATTGGTAGTTGATTATGTAGCATCAATCTGCATCTTATCTTCATTATCCTCTATCCCTTCCAGTATTATCATATCTATAATTACTCTCTACAAAATGTAGAGTACAGGCAATGCTTATGAAGAAGATTGTGTGCTGAAATTCTTGAGTTATCCTTCCCTTGACATGGAGAAGGGCATTATAAAGCCGGTGTTAACTGTTAATGTAAGTCAGTCCTTCTAAAGCCTCTATCCTCAACTGCTGTTTAATTTGCTCATACTCCCTATCGTTTACTGCTGTTTAGTTTGTTGTTTCTATCAAAATGCATGTTCGCAAGAACCGTAAGTTCTAAGTTTTACTTGTAAAACCAAATTCCTTATTCATACCATGCACATTACTCAATACTCCCTATATGTATGCTTGTTTTTGTGGATCTATAATCCAGTGTGTGGTGAAGCAGCCCACGTTTGCACCTTGTCATCTCCTGTTTTATCTTACTGATGTGGCTGATGATATGAACAACATGCCATGCACATTAACCAAAATAGATACAATGATTTTCTTTGCCCTTCATCTATGCTTGTTATGTTGACATGGTAATCCAGTAGTGTGGTGAAGCTCCCCACATTATGAACAATGCCAAATTATGCTATTGATATTTTGAACTTACTCTTTATATTCTAATTTGAAATTGGATGGAATTGACAGCACAATTATCATCTTTGTTTATACACGTGCAAAACCTGTCATCTCTCTGCTTTGTTTCAGGGTGATATGCCTGATGGCATGCACAAGCCTGCTGAAGGATGTGCGACAAACCCAACATATATTGCAGCAAAGAAGGCAAAACATCTTGAAGATAGCGAGACAACCCCAAAGTCTTGTCTTGATGCAGTGTTCAAGTTACTTGAGACTAGCAGACAGACAAGCTCACATAATTCATTGTCTGAATCAGTTTGACTTCTTCAGTCCCAAGTTCTAGCAGAAAGGCATTCTGCAACTCAACTTCGACTTGAAGTCCTATCTCTAAGAAAGATTGCGGAGAACACCAATGAGAACCTCATCGCTAAACAGCTACACCTGGAAGCTATGACCGACATGCTAGGCCGGTCTCACAGCCTTGCTCAGCAACTTGCGCAGCAATTCCTGCGCAAGGCTAACCTTTCTTGAACTTTCTTGGAAGTGGTCTTGGTTTAGTATTACTTTGTTACGCTGTAATGGTGCCCAGTTTTTGTAATCTGCTTCTTCGTTGCGCTTTATGATCACTGGTGGCGAACTTTGATGCCCAGTGGATGTAATATACCATAAATCCTTTATTGTATAGTGTAGGTTTATTCTTAGTTATTATGTTGTAATTTCTTTATTGTATAGAGTAGGTTTGTTCTTAATTCCTACTAGTTACTGCCATCATTCGCTATCTGAAAAAAATCAGATGTAGTCGACCGGGCCGAAACATTCGCCTCTAACGGGCCTGGTGTTTAGCGGGCCACAATTGGGCCGGCCTGCATCTTTCTTGGGCCCGAATGATTGGGGCATTCACACTTTGCGCGAGGCCCACAACTTACACCGGCTTATATTTTAGTTGGGCCTTTTGTGGACCCATCGCTTAGTTTGGCCCAAGTAGCGTTGGGCCATTAACAAGCTGAATATTGTACTCGCCTGTTACGGCCCAGATGAAATCATGGGCCTTTAGCAGGCCGAAATGCATATTGGGCCTCAATTTTCACTAGTCGTCGACGGGCCTTCAGCAGGCTGAAATGTAGACCGGGCCTTTCTGGGCCCAGTTATATCACGGGCAGTTACCAGACCGAAACATATCTTGGGCCTTAGTTGGCCCACTGATATCATGGGCCTTTAAGAGGCCGAAAGCTTAGTACAGACATCAACGGGCCGAATTATGCGACAGGCCTTTAACAGGCCCAGAGTCACGTTGGGCTTAACTGTTGCCACCTTTATCACGGGCCGTTAGTGGGCCCGATGTCCCGTCGGACCATATATGGCCCATGGGCAGCACGGGCCATTCCCAAAGTCACACCGACCTGAAATGGGCCCATGTCTACATCGGGCCTCTAACAGGCCAAAAGTCACTGGGTTGTAATTGGGCCCAAATATTCGGCGAACAATTAACGGGCCAGATCTGGCTTCGGGCCGTAAATGGGCCTTTACTAAGCAGGTCGTTATTGGGCTGGCCCACTAGTACCCGAGTAAGTACTACGGGCCTTTGATTAGGCCGGCCTTTTTAACCTATATGGGCCTCTGTTGGGTTGTGCCACGTGTCGACGTATCATAGGCGCTTTGGGTTGTAGCTCGCAACGGCCGCCATTGCAATACCGCGCCAATCGCCGCCTGCACAATAGGACTCGCCGTCCGTGATTGGCAACATCTCACCCCCATCACCCTTGTCGTGCTCGTCGGCGCACTTGTAGCAAATTCCATTGCCTATTGTAGCAAAAACCGACTATGGCTGTAGTAAACGTCATCATCATTGTCATGGGTCACAGCTCATGAAGTTCGAAGCTTTTTTTCAATGCCAGTTGTAGCTTTTGTAACCGTCAGTTGCAGCTTTTTCGTTGCCGTCCACGGCTGTCGTATCTATGGTTGAAACTTTTTTTTATCGAAGGATGAATATTTTTTCGTTGCCGGATGAAGCTTTTTTTTATCACCGGTTGAAATTTTTCGTTGTCGTCAATAGCTTCCGTCGTGTACGGATTGAAACTTTTTTCATCGCCCGTTGAACCTTTTTTGGTTACCGGTTGTAGATTTTTTGGTCGTCGGTTATCTCTCCTGATGCTCGATTTTTGCTGAAACGGGGGCAAGTAAGATGTTGCAAGCGTCAGGTGCGCCCGACAAGCTGCGACATCGGGGATAAGCGGCGGTGAGCATGCTGGCGAGCTGCGGCCGTCGCCACTGGAGCTACAACGGTCGCCACAGGAGCTGCAACTGCAAGGTGTGGCTGTTGCATGGGCGAAGGCGGTGACAAGGACGGCCTTGCGAGGGCTGGACCGACGAATTGGACAGCCGACGAGGACGGTTTGTGAGGGGCAGCGACCAGAGATGAGAACGGTAGCGAAGGCGCAAGAGGGGGAGAATGCATGCGGCCGGCGGGGCGAAATGGACGATGAGATGTAGGAAGGGTTTCTTCATATGCGTGCGTTGACGAAGATGAGGGGCATCAGACGGTTCCCAACGCCTAAATTTGGGACGGCGTGCCGGCGCCTAGCATCGCCCTTATCATTTAGGTTAAAATAAAAGTGGCATGAATAGTGATAAATAAGGTGGGTGAATCCCCTAAAAAAAAAAAGAAAAGTAATGTGTGTGAAGCGGTGAGAAGGATTGGTAGCCATTGAAGCCCGTCTTTGTTAACTGAAGATAGGAGACTTCAGATAGGTGGGCGAACATCTTCAGATAGGTGTTGAAAAACCATCAACAACACATCGGTAAGGCCGGTGAGGGTTTTTTCTTCTCCAAACAGGCTTTCGCATGCTTTATAAATAAAAGCCACCACGTCTAAGAGAAAGTAAAGATAGTATTAAGCCTGCTGGGGCAACAACATAAACATGCCTTCAAAAGTAGAAAAAAAAAGGCCGCCAAGTAACCGACAGATCAGTGGCTATGCGACCAAGCAAGGCGGCGTGCTGCCGCAACCCGCAATCATCCCGGCCATCATGCTGTCAAGCCGGTCCCTATCCCGCTGCCTAGAGAACGGGTGCCAAAGCTGCAAAAAGGCCAACTGAAATGTCCTGCAGGTTCTTTCTTAAGAAGTGACAATTGAAATGTAAGCCACTGATGTTTCATCTTGTTGCTATTTCACGTAAGTCCAGAATTCCAGATATCCAAAGGCTAGTGATCACAATTATTTCACTGTTTTGATACAGACTACAGTAGTTACTTTACACTTGGTGCAGGAAGTTCTGTGCTTATTGTTACAGAGTTTGAAGTAACGGGACAGGACACACACAGGTACAGACAAAGCAGTGAGAACTACTGATTCACCCCCGGCCTATGTCTAGGCAGAGGAAGGGGCATCCGGCTGCCGGTCAGGGAGCGCAGCTTCAAATGCAGGGTGTGTCATATATTGATCGTAGAGCCTTGCGAGGGTGGGATAGTTCGACTGCGGCAAGCGCAATCATGTTCCGTTAGTTCATCAAAGATAGTGACAAGTATAGTTGTGGACTTGATAGTAAGTGAAAGTGCAGTACCATGTCGATTTGATAACGAGTCACCGCAGCAAAAATCTGGGGTGCAAGGAATACATCTGCCTGCATGTAAATAGGATGCGGCAGTTAGCTACTTAGCTGAGTCGACTCGGGGTAGTTTACACTTGCAATGGTAGTTGTTGCCCTAGGATTGTTGAAATATGAATTCTATTTCATTTCCCGGGAGGAACTAGACTACAGTTACTTTCAAGGGACAAGGGACACCTATTAATACAACAATAGATGAATCTACAGCAGAGAAAATTCATTCCAGATAATGATGTTCTTTGGTGTTCAACAGAAGAAAATAAAGAGATAGAAAATAGTAGGGTAGCATACGAACCAGTTGGACTTCATCTCCCATAGCAAACTTCCCAGCACAGCCTTTGATCATGTTCTCAACAGCTGAACCGTTGGGGGTGAAAGTGAGCACATAGTTGCATAATGAGAAAGCAGACAGAGGCAGGGAAACACCAAGTGTAAATGCAGGAAAAGAAGTTCTAAAGGAAATAATGTGAGTTTCTCAAAACATGCAAGATCACTGAATTACTTGGTGAGCAGTATTTCCAAAGCAAATTTTCTGGATGGAAGTAATGCTGCAAATATAGCAGTTATAACCAAGAAAGAAGGGACATGTCTGTGAAGACAACCTGTGAAACCTCTATCAATCTGTTGTTGGACCCACGGGATGCTCTCCCCTGTTCCAACCTTTTGCTCGATAAATCTCTGTAGACAAATGAGCAATGAAACACAAGAGCAAGTTAAGTATCTGTGCAATTTATAAGCATAAGCTATCTAAATATAGAATCAACTAGTATTGCACAGCACACATGGGTAGCCATCCCTCTATGGGCCTCAGGTGCACTGGCAATCAGATTTAGACATGGAATACACAGTGGTCGTCATATGCTTAGTAATGCATAGTCGGTACTTACCACCAAGGTGAGATTGTGAAGAGGTTGAATACCAGAACACACAATGCTTGCTATCTGCAATAAAAGTTAGAAGAGGAACATCCACATTAGTATTATGAATTGGTAACCGAAGAAAAAGTTGAACATATACAGTAAAAGTATTTTGTAGATTATAGTTGGACCTGATTATATATATGTTCCGCTTGCTCAGAGCGGGTCCGATAAAATAGATTCAGAAACCTTCTTGCTTTTATATATTGTGTATTTTCTGCTATGCTTTAATAACATGAATTTGAGGGTGTAATTTTTGGTGGGTCAGATAAAATAGAATAGTACTCCCTCTGTCCCATAATATAAGAACGTTTTTAACACTACTGTAGTGTTAAAAACGTTCTTAGGCCTCCTTTGGTTTAGAGGAATTTCATAGGAATTCTACAGGATAGGATTCTTATAGGATTTTTTCCTTTAGAGCCCTTTGGTTCATAGGAATGGATTCCTATTCCTACATAGGATTAGTTCCTATCCTCCACATTTCATAGGAAAATAAAAAAGAGCCTAGACTCAATGGAAAAAATCCTTTGGTGTCAATCAAATGACATCTTGTTTCCTATTCCTACTCATAGGATTTGAGATACATGTCATCTCATTTCCTACAAGATTCCTATTCCTATAATAATCCTATCCTATGAACCAAAAGAGGCCTTATATTATGGGACGGAGGGAGTACTAACTAACCTGTAAGCAAACTGTAGAATGATTGAAAAACCAGATCAAAGAGACAATAAATAACAATTACACGAATTGACTCCACATATGGAAGGTACAAAGTACTAGTGAGACTGAGAGCAAAACATGAAATACTTTTGCTGGCCATGATGACTGAAAGGGGTATCATTAGTTACCTGGATATTCAGGGACTTCTTTTTAAGGTCTTGAGGCAAAAGAGGGCGCTGAGGGTACTTGTCCTCCAAATACTGTAAAGTCACAACGAAGCAAGTGGTTGAGTGGTTGATAACTGATAAGTGAACGGTGCTGCATAGGAGGAACACACAATTTGGAGACACTGGGCAAGAGTGACTTGCCAATGCTATTGCGTACGAGTCGCCGATTACTGCATCGCCGTCGACCAAGGCAGGGACGAACTTCATAGGATTAAGCTTCATGAACTCTGCCACCCACAAAGTAAGATAACTGAACCTAGTGAGTGGCAGGTATACATATCTTCACCACCAAACAACTGACGCAAGTGCAGAGAACAGAAAGCAGAGGGTGCCGTACCAGGATCAGACTGCTCGCCCTTGAGGAGGTTCACCGCCCTGTACTCATAATCGATGCCTGCAGGAAAATCATATTCCAGTTTACTCAACGTAATCAGAGAAACGACGAGTGTGGAGCGAGACAAGAGCCAGATAGGAGGGGGGGGGGGGGGGGGGGGGGGGGGGGCGAGCAGCACGCACCTTTGAGGTTGAGCGCGATGCGGACGCGGTGGGAGCAGGAGCTGCGCCAGTACGAGTACAGAATCGGCCTTGCCGCCGGCGCCTCCGCCGAAGCCATACGCAGCTAGCAGCAGCTCGGTCTGGGAGGTGCGGGTTCGTAGCCGGCGGCCAGGGAAGAAGTGGACCACGGCAGCGCTCGGTCGAGCCGGAAGCGAAGTGGGACACGGAAATAAAAAGGCAACTCAAGTGGGTTCGTTCACCGAACACGCAGGGCCCATGTCCGGGTCGCAGGCTCGCAGCCTAGCCCGTCCAGCTCAGTTTAATTAAAGCGAGGTTTAATTTTTCTCTTCTTGACGGCCTACATTGATTACTTCAACAAATAAATATACTCCCTCCGTCCGGAAATAAATGGATAAAAAGAGGTGTATCTAAAATATTCTAGATACACCTCTTTTTATCCATTTTGATGAGAAGTATTTTCGGATGGAGGGAGTACTTGCTCTAAAAAATGAAATCACTGGTTGAGAGTAGATACCTCTTTTGTGATGACAAGTGGCATATTATATGTCACTTTCATCGGTTTTTAGAAAAAGAAGAATCTCCCTCGCCTTCTGCATCATTGCGATTCACACTGTCATATCCTCTATAACACTAGGCTCCTTAAATTTAAAGGACTCACAATCAATTGAGGTCTTCAATTGAAATTGGATCACCTTATTTTGACCGGGTCAACACTTTCTCAAAACTCTTTTATTCAATTTTTTATACTATACACTATGCCTCATAATTAATCAAGGTCTTCAATATAAAATTGAGTCACTCTCTCTATTCATTTATTTTAATTCACTATTGTTCCCTAATTTTGAAGCTCTTCAATTCAATTGAGGTATTCAATTATGAATTTGGTTTACCATTTTGACCGGCCAATTATTTTTCAAATCAATCAGCAAAAACGGCCTATAAAAACATAGTGCACCCTCCACCACCCAGGAAAAAAAGCCACCAGGTGATATTGTATAGCACCAATATAGTCCATGCAGCTACCGACACAGAAATTTCTCCCCACATAAATATGGGTTTCTTAGCGGATAACACAGAATCACATCAAGAAAGGCCCACCAAATCATCGAAATATAAAAAAGTTAAAACACACGCCATCATCTCTCTGCCCCCAAACTAAATATTACATCAATTCCAAAATATAAGGGGTATTAGTTTTTTGAAAAGTCAAATTTCTTGAACTTTGATCAAGTTCAGAGACAAAATGCCAACATCCACAATATTTAAAAAAAAGATGGAAATTCATTTTATGATGAATCTAATTATATCGATTTGTATTATGGATTTTGATATATTTTTCTACAAATTTGATCAAACTTTAAAAGATTTGACTTTAAAAAAATGCAATACACCTTATTTTTGAAACATAGTGAGTAATATTTTTAAGAAACCCAACAACACCAACGGCGCAACAAAGCGCTCACAACACTTCTAGTATTTATTAAAGTTTAAGTACAAAACAAGTGCTAAACTGGAGTACACATGTAAAAAAATTTAAAAGGCACAATGGGTAAAAATAAGGATATATGACTACACAGGATCACATTTTACGCCCTATACTTAATCAACTTTGAGTCGCTCCTACATCTTCCAATGGTTAGCACCAGTTTGAATTGGTGCTAAGAATTCTGAACACCCAATGTTGACCAACATTGCTTATGCTATGAACTTCTTCAATTATTCTATGCTAATAAGATTTATATTATGTATAAGAGGATCATGTTTTTTTTTCATCTAGCTTGAAAATGGCTCGAAACGGCATCAACGTCGTTAGTACTTCCTTGTAAACAAATACTCCCTCTGTTCCATAATATAAAAGCGTTTTTTACACTAGTATATTGTCAAAAACGCTCTTATATTATGGAACGGAGGGAGTACTATATAAGAAATTTTAGAGACTTGATGAGGTAGTAGAAGCCAAGTACGAGTCAGACTCTGCAGCTCGACCACAAGCTCAAGTCAAATTGAGCTCATTTGTTTTGAAAACGAGCTGAGTCAAGCCAAGTATGCAAATCTTTGACTCCACTGGTTTGCACCCCACTTGCGGGTAGAGAATGAAAGAAACTGCAAAGAAAGTATAAGCCGTTCTGGTGATTAACTGAATTTAATGAGACAGTTATTTGCTATCACAATAGCTCGATTTTAATGGAATAATCAGAAATTAGGATAATTAACAAATTACTTCGTGTTAGCAAACTGAGCGTATTAATTTGTCCCTTTACAACATTTAGCGTCCAGTGATCTGTCCATCCACTACCGTGTTGCTTCGCATCGACATCGACTTCTCCGCCGGCGTGTCAGTTCCGCTGCTGCCACTGCCGCCAGCGCCGGTGACACCAGTAGACAACGTGGAACTTGAACCATCAACCAGTAGGGGCACGTACAAGAAAGTTGCCACCGGCATCCTCTCCGGTAGGGTCGGCAGAGGCTGCTCGCGCCGCAGCACACCGACGGCCTGCCTGATGGACGGCCTGAGGCTCCGGTCGGGGTGCGCGCACCAGAGCCCGACGACCATCACTCGCTCCATCTCCTCGCCGTCAAACTCGCCCTCCAGCCGCGCGTCAGCGGCATCAAGAACCCTTCCCACGCCGTATGATGCCCAGACCCGCTGGGCCAGGTGGACCATCTGTTCCTCTTCTGCCACCGCCAGAGGCCGCCTGCCGCAGGCAATCTCGAGGAGGACAACTCCAAAGCTGTACACGTCCGACTCGGCGCTGGTCCGGCCGGTGGTCATGCACTCCGGGTCCATGTACCCCATCGTGCCGGCGAGCACCGTGGTGTGCGAGCCCCTGCCATGGTCGACGAGCCTGGCAAGCCCGAAGTCGCCGAGCTTGGCAGCAAAGGAGGCGTCCAGCATGATGTTGCTTGGCTTGATGTCTCTGTGCAGGACGCACTGCTCCCACTCTTGGTGAAGATACAGGAGGGCAGAGCCCAGTCCAAGCACGATCTCGTGCCTGACCGGCCATGGCAGCACGGCTGCGTTCTTGCCGCCGTAGAGGTGCGTGTCAAGGCTGCCGTTGGGCATCAGCTCGTAGACAAGGAGCAGCTCGCCACCACCGTGGCACCAGCCGATGAGCTGCACCAGGTTTCGGTGCCGGAGCCTGCTTATGATCGTCACCTCGGAAGCATACTCTTTCTTCCCTTGCTTGGAACCTTTGGAGACTCTCTTGATGGCCACCTCAAGGTTCGACTCCTCGAGGTATCCTCTGTACACGGAGCCGAAACCTCCTTCCCCGAGCTTCTTCTTGTCGGAGAAGTTGTCGGTGGCGATGGCCAGCTCACCGTAGTGAAACCGCTTGGGCCCAGTCCCTTTCTCGAAGTCGTCTTCCATTGCTGGGTCGTCGCCGTCGGAGAATTTGCCATCTTCCGGCTCTTGCCCCTTTGCCTGCTTATTGGCAGTGATTGGGTGCTTTTGCCGTCGTCGGACAAGGAGACAGACCAAGACACCAACCAGAATGATCAAGAACGACACGGCACCAATGGAGCTGCCGATCAGGAGCCTTGTTCTTGAAGAAGACGATGCTTCTGTCACAGAATTCCAAGAACAATAGAGATTAATATCTCACTGGATATAGATATATATGTGAAAGAAGGCTACCCCAAACCTGCAAAGACTGACCTCCGGGCTTTGGAGACGACGGCGGCGGGGGTTCTGATGCAGGTGGAAGGGTTATGTCAAAGGGGCCGATCTGGTAGTGCACGTAGCAGCTGTATGCCTTGACGGCGCCACCGGTCTCGTTCTGGAACAGCTCCGGCAGTTTGCCGACCAAGGAGGAGAGGCACCGGCTGCACTCGCTCGCGTTGAGGTTCCTCGTGCACTGCGCCAGCCCGAACACCCGCCACGAAGCATCGTACGGCGTGCTCCCACTCGCTGCCCGCGCAGGCGACCCAGCGGCCTGTCCCGTGAGGTTGGCCATCAGCGGAAGCCACGCTCTGGCCATGGCCACCGGATCGACCGGGATGGGCGCGGTGTACTCCACGTAGAAAGCGATGTCGAGGTCGGCCGTTGATGCAAAGGGCGACACTGGTGAGTACCGGAGTATGCACGCATCGTATGACGCGCGCATGTCCCGGCTGCCAGGGCACAAGGCCATGATCCCCGCCGGCGCTCCGGTGAGGCATTCCAGGCACTCCGCCACATCGTGGTCGGCATAGCACATGATGAGGATGAAGACCTGGTCGGGAGATCCCGAGTCCCCCGCAGTGCCGATGTAGAACCCGTCGTTCCTGCTGGCGGCCGCGGGGAGGGCGGCGAGGAGCTCGTCGAGGTTCTTCTTGAACTGGCTGCCATCGGTGTAGTTGCCAGTGGTCGAGCAGGAAGGATTCACTGGAGCCAGGAACTTGTCCTGCTTGCCAATTGCAGCAGCGGCGCCGACGCTGAGAGATGCAACAACGGCGAGGACGACGATGACAAAGCAGGAAGCCATGGGCGACGGTCAGCCGGCCGGCATGGGAGGCGCTGGTGCTTGGGATCCTAACAAAGGTAACTTCTCTGTCTTGCTCTCATTTCTAACTGTGATAAGATTATACTTGTGAACCTACCTGACCAAGATTAAGCTTATGCACGCCATACTTTATGTTTTGCTGGAGATGATGGCGTAGAATCTGTCCGAGGCAGATACATAATTTGGAGCTTGGGTAATGCCAAATGTCATATGAGGGGTGTTCCTTAGCCGGCTTGTTTTCGGCTTACATCATGTATAGTATTTGCCCCAGTCAGTGTCAAAAATGTTAGTTTTTGCCCCAGTCACTATCCCTTTAGTGATGCCAAACTAGGCAGAAGACTCTGGGGTCTGGGGAACTAGCAATTTCAGTTCAAAGGTCTTTACCTTGTTTATCAGTTCTCCAATTTCTCATGCTGCTTGATAAAAGCATATATTAGGAAAAGTGCATATATATGCTTCTCCTATATACATGTCTCCAGAACCACATGTATCTATTCCTAAATTGATTAAAACCATGTGGCATGCGAAGAAAATAAAAAGGGAACGATTTGTTAGGAATATATTGGAATATTGTATGAAAAACATATTTCTGCATATATAAATGAAACAAATGCATGGCAAAAATATAATCATGGGTCATAGTACACGAAACAAATTTGCAGAATATTATACCTCAATCTGTAAAGTTCCTAGTAGAGGTATCCTATAAAAGAGACATCCTTCTTTCAATTAAGAGTTCTCCATCTTCGTTAAGGACGATCCCAAAAATAGATATAACACGAGATATTGGTAACCCACCTAAAAACCTAAATATCAAACCAGAAATATTATGAGTAAAACTATCGAAGTAGAAGCAAAAATGCTTACATCATAAAACTTAATTGTGGAACAGAATAAAACGACCTTGGGCAAACTAAACCAAAAGCAGGGAAAGAACAATACAAATGGCAGGACAGAGTAACGCATCTCTTAGTAGAACGGAAGATAAGGAGGCATAGTTTCTTTTATCGAAAGATAAGATGAACTTGTCACTAGTTCAGGAGCCTGAACAAAAATGCAGGTCAATGAAAGCACTACTTATATCTGTGTCATTGTGGTGCCTGAACTTGATAAGCAGTCCTGTGCTGATCCAAGGTGTCTCACAGACTCACATGTGCTCTAGTGGCTGGTTATGCAGTTAGAACATGCAATTGCTGACTCAATGTAGTTATACATTTCAGTTATTTTATTAAATACATGTAAAAAGATAATTCTTAGACCTTTAATTGCAATTGACAGCGAGCAGTGTATCTATGTGTTCCAATGTGAATGTACAATGGAAAGTCTGAAGAAAGTTTGTTGATGCGACTGCGTGCCGCCTGGCACCGCAGGGCAACGAGCTCTTTAGAAAATCAGAGTGGACGCTTGCTATGGGCTACAGCGAGTATTCACAGATTCTTTGCGCCTGTGGATGTGGGATAGTGGGTCTTGATTCAGCGGAGCCAGCTCCATGTTGTTTCAGTCCCAATCAACCTTCCTTCAGGGTCGTTTCGGTTGACTGCTGTCCCTCCAACTTCCTAGTCGATCTTTCTTCAGGGTCATTTTGGTGGTCTGCCGTTTCTCCATCTGCCTTGCTATGCAGCTGCTCTTCTTCTTGGGTTGTTGTTAATAGTAGTAGTTATTTTCAGGGCACTGTTTTGTTTGAGTTGTTTTGAGGATGGAGGTCGTTTGTGTTCAGACTTTGTATTGGGTTTCTTCCCCTTTTCTTTCTATCTACTATCTATTTATTCACAGGCAGTCCTCCTCCTTGGTTGGAAAAAAATAGTTTATTACTAAATTTATCAGGAGCTCAATGCATTTACCACGTGTGGCTTCAGAATCACCCCCCCCCCCCCCCCCCTTAAGATTGAAAAGGCTGCTGGAATTCTTACACCCCTTGTTCCTCTGTTCAATAGCATTCCTACACCATCTGGTACACAAACCAAAACATATAGTACAAGTAGCTGAGAGGTGGGGTACCATCTGACACAGTCGATCGGGTCCGTCCATTTTCAATCCAACAACTGCTGATAGGAAGACCTTCCCACTACAGTGGTTTGGGGGATTTAAGGCAAGTATGGCGCCGTGATTCACCCAAAACCACCCCTATGGGTCTCACATCACGTGTACAGGTAGGGTTCCCTTTTCTTTTGGAGGGATGTCACTACAGCATTTAGGGCCTCGTCAATTTGCAGGACACCAAAAAAAATGCAGGAGTAGGGAAACGAAGGATTGCACTTGGCATACCCACGTGAAGCCTATAAGATTAAATTTGCACCAAAAGGTTTGTTTGATTGCATCGTAAGAAAAGAAACAATTATTTTCAAGAGACTTGATTCAACTGAATTTGTCCTATGACTTTATGAAATGTAGTACAATGGAATCCTTAGGAAAAAAAATCTCAACACAATCCTGAAATTCCCAAGGATTAATCCTCCAGAATTTGAACAAAAATCCCTTGCAGCAACGAGTTCTTAGCTAGCACCACTACCTCATCCAAAATTACCAAAGTAAGCAATGGAATCCTTCAGAAAAAAAAATCCTATCTAATACTGTCCTAAAATTTCTAATCCTCCAAAATTCATATGAAAATCCATTAAATCAAAGAGGCCCATCACTGGCATCACTAAATCAATCCAAAACTGAACAAAGTAATCTTTAACTACAAGAATCAGAAGTACATCACATATGCATGATTAAGCACAACATCTAAGACTCGACTAGCTGGGTGATCTAACAGGCCCAGGTTATTCAACACTGACATCACGTAGAAGTCATGGCTATGGAGCACAACAGAAGGATGCAGAAATTACTTACATATATGGGGAAGGCTTGTGTGCTCCATGCCACATCTTAAGCACTAAATTAATTCATGCATGTCCACTGCTTCTGTTCTGTGAATTTCTCATGCAGGATATCCAGTCCACAAAAAGAACCAAACAGGATTAGAGGTTACAATCTCTTCTTGCTTCTTGAACATCCCAAAGGGCAATCAACCGTGTGAAATATAAATTGCTTAGGTGATCAACTTCTAAATCCCTGATCATCCAGTAAATCTTCATGATTTGATTTTGCCAACTCGATGTTCAAGGAAGTGGAGAGGCTAACCTAGAGACACCCCCATATACTCTTTTTCTAATGTTGGCTACTATCCTATCCGCGACCTGGACATCAGTTTCTTCATCGTCTTTTAGCTTGAGCAACTCTTTCGGATCTTTACATTCCTTCAGAACATTGGAAACGGCCTGAGCTTTCTCCAATATTAATTTTCTCTTTTCTTTAGCATTATCACCTTCCTTTTCTCTGTAGCTGCCAGGCAACTTTGTAGAATGTGGTACTGAGCGCATTAGGTCGGTCAACTTCTCTTCCAGTTGAAGCAAACCCAGCCGCTTGAGCTCTTTCATAAGCATCCTGTAAGTGATATACTGGGGCACGTGCCCTCTACGAAACATGTCCTCAAACTCAGCACATGCTTCCTCAAACCGATGACTTCGGCAAAGCAAATGTATCAGCATGGTGCTTGTTGCCAGATCAGACTCAAAGCCATTAACCTTCATCTCCTTTATCATCTGCACCACTAATTCAAGCCGATTAGCCTCGCACAACATCTTGACCAGGAGGTTGTAAGTGGTCTGGTCCGGCGCATAACCATTGTTGACCATCTTGTTATAAAGATTCATCCCCAGCTCAACATTCCCGGTCTTGGCAAAGAACACGAAGAAGTAATTGTACGTTTTTGCCGTTGGCAAGATGCCCCTCCCCATCATGGCCTTGAGCACACCGCTTGCCCCGGCAAGGTCTCCATACTTGCAGTAAGCCAACACGAGCGAGTTGAATGTCGAGATATTAGGCGCCACCCCGTAGAGAGGAAATTTCTCGAGCAGGTTGTATGCGTCCCGAAATCGGCCGGCGTGAGCCAGGGCGTGCACGATGGGGTTGCAGGTAACCAGATTCGCCTCGATCCCCTCCTTCCGCATCTCGTCGAGGAGAGACATTGCCTGGTCCGGCTGCTGCATCCGACAAACCGCCTTGATGAGAGTCCCGTAGGAGACCACCGTCGGCCGCACGGCGGCCACGCGCATCTCTGCCCAGAGCTTCCCGACCTTGTCCAGCCGGCGGGCGCCGGACCAGCCGTCGAGGAGCATGTTGTAGGTCCGTTCATCGGGCGCGAGCTCCCCCTCACGCCGGCACCGCTCGACGAGTTTGGCGGCCGGGCGCGGGTGACCCTCCTTGCAGAGCGCCCCGACAGCCATGTTTAGGAGGGAGGTGGCGGCGGGCGAGCAGTCGCCATCGACCGTGTAGCGGTCGGGGTTGCGGCGGAGGAAGTGGAAGGCGCGGAGGGCCGCGGAGGCGCGGCCGAGGCGGGCGTAGCGGCGGACGAGCGGGGCGAAGGCGGCGAGGGGAGGGGGCGGTGACGAAGGCGACTGGAGGAGGAGGAGGCGCCAGGAGGCCGCGAAGAAGCCGCGGGAGGCGAGGAGGGAGACGGCGGCGGCGGAGCCGGCCCAGCGGGCGAGCGCGGGGAACGCGGACTCCGGGAGGGTGTTGAGCGACCGGCGGAGGTGTGGGAACAGGACGGGGTCCGGACTGATGCCGGACGCGCGGAGGCGGTCGTCGGGGTCCGCGTCGCTGAGGATGGAGATTACTGCGGCGGCGTCGGCGGCGGCGGAATCGTTGGGAGGGGCGGGAGCCGAGAGCGGGGCGGCGGCGGGCCTAGCCTGCATTTCGTTTTCGGGGTGTCTGACGAGGATGGAAGAGAGGTTTTGCTTTGCCCTGCCCCGGCACGAACGCGTTTTAGAGGAGCCGTCCGATTACATCATGTACGGTTAGGATGGTTGCTCCTGAATTCAAAACATTCAGAGTTGTCATGTGTTCCTGTTGATCAAAAGAGATCCTAATTAAGGGAGCAATGCTAGACCTACAAAGATATTCTACGTAAGCTAACGAGCAGACTTATGTGAAGGATTACTATTGAACTTAAGGGGAGGATGGGCCCCACCCTTGAAAATCAGGGGAGAGGGGGTGGGCAGAGATAATTAGCGAGAGGGATTTACGTAGAGCTTTCGTAACTTCATGTAGGTGTAGAGTTATTGTAATTAAGGCAATGGCTCAGGCCATACCCATCTACTGACTTCATGAAGAAAATTGGCATATAGATTAATTAAAGCTTCCCTTGACATTACATAATCTCGATCACCCTTAGAGTTAGAGCTCGACTACTTCCTCTAGCACACAACGAAACACGAGTTCCATGAAACTTGGACTTTCAACTAGAACTTTGGCCTCGCATTGCACCTATCTTATCATTGTCGCATTCCCCGTTCTTCATGAAAATGCTCCAAACAGTAGAAAATTCATAAATCCATAGCAAACTTGGAAGCCAACCTAGACAAATTAACCAAATACCTATCCTCCTGATGGTCTTGACCATGTTATCTTCAAATACTTTGGTCATTTCTATGACTTGTTGGAATTGGGAACCTCCGTCCCATGAAGTCCTCCATTACACCATGAAGGCCTCCAATAAAATTACCATCACTTCTACTGCCTTTATATTATACTAATTGACGCACAAACGGATGTATCTACTGGAATACATCTAGATACATCCATTTAGGCGTCAATTAATATGAGAATAAGGGAGTAAAATACACCACTAGAAATGGGGGATTTGCACGGCTACAATTATTTACTTATTCTGTGTACTTCATTAATATCTTTTAGACTAAATTGAGGTAACCTTTCTAACTGTTCATACTTCAGTTATACCCATGGAAGAGTAAAAACGCGGTTCTCGACAATTCAGTTTTAACTGCACTTGTGGATGACCGCACAACACAACATGCGCTCTCTGTGATCAATCCATGGAAACCTCCACACACTCGAGGATGGCCATCTCAAAATAAATGTTTTAAATTTATTTTGAGACGGAGAGAGTACTATGTTAGATAATAACAAGAAATAAATGAGATAGAGAGACATGGATTTTACGTGAAAACTCTTGCGGGAGAAAACCACGGATGCACGAAGGCGCAATCACTATGAGGAGGAGTATTACAAACACGAGACGACAGACCGTCTGAGCTGCGACTACATGGGGTATATATGAGGGCAATACATGAAAGTCTTTGGAGGACAAGTAAATGAGTTGTACTTGTACGCGTCGATACCAACGCAAAAGGCCCACACCGTATATACTACGTCTAATCCAATACGGTAGAATTTGGATCACCTTGAGCCAAATTCCCTCCAGTAGTCGAAGAAAATAGATAACTTCATCCAAATCAGCACAAACACCTTGTGCGTCAAAATCCGTAGGAATAGTGAGAAATACCAACTTGTTAGGGAACGCAGTAATTTCAAAAAAATTCCTACGTACACACACATGATCATGGTGATGCATAGCAACCAGAGGGAAGATTATGTCCACGTACCGTCGTAGACCGAATGTGGAAGCGTTAGCACAACACGGTTGATGTAGTCGTACACCTTCACGATCCGACCGATCCAAGTATCGAACGCATGGCACCTCCGAGTTCTGCACACGTTCAACTCGATGACGTCCCGCGAGCTCCGATCCAGCAAAGCTTCACAAGAGAGTTTCTTCAGTACGATGGCGTGGCGGCGGTGATGATGATGCTACCGACGCAGGGCTTCGCCTAAGCACCGCTACGATATAACCAAGGTGGAATATGGTGGAGGGGGGCACCACACACGGCTGGAATAGATCAACTAATCAACTTGTGTGTCTAGAGGTGCCCCCTGTCCCCGTATATAAAGGAGTGGAGGAGGAGAGGGCCGACCCTCTCTAGGGCGCGCCATGGGGAGTCCTACTCCCACCAGGAGTAGAATTCCCCCCTTTCCAACTTAGAGTAGGAGAGGGAAGGAAGAGGAAGGAGGGAGGAAGGAAGGAAAGGGGGGCGGCCCCCTTCCCAATTCGGATTGGCTTGGGGGGGGGGGGGGGGCGCCACCTCCCTTGCTCCTTTCCCCTCCTTTCCATTAAAGCCCAATAAGGCCCATATACCTCCCCGGGGTTTCCGATAACCTCCCGGTGCTCCGGTATATTCCCGATCTCACCCGGAACCATTTCGGTATCTAAATATAGTCGTCCAATATATCAATCTTTATGTCTCGACCATTTCGAGACTCTTCTTCATGTCCGTGATCATATCCGGGACTCCGAACTACCTTCGGTACATCAAAGCACAAAAACTCATAATACGATCGTCACCGAACTTTAAGCGTGCGGACCCTACGGGTTCGAGAACTATGTAGGCATGACCGAGACATGTCTCCGGTCAATAACCAATAGCGGAACCTGGATGTTCATATTGGCTCCCACATATTCTACGAAGATCTTTATCGGTTAAACCGCATAACATTATACATTGTTCCCTTTGTCATCGGTATGTTACTTGCCCAAGATTCGATCGTCGATATCTCAATACCTAGTTCAATCTCGTTACCGGCAAGTCTCTTTACTCGTTCCGTAATGCATCATCCCGCAACTAACTCATTAGTCACATTGCTTGCAAGGCTTATAGTGATGTGCATTACCGAGAGGGCCCAGAGATACCTCTCCGACAATCGGAGTGACAAATCCTAATCTTGAAATACGCCAAGTCAACAAGTTGTTGGGGAACGTTGCAGAAAACAAAAATTTTCCTACTCGTTTCACCAAGATCATCTAGGAGTTCATCTAGCAACGAGTCACGAGATCCATCTACATACCTTAGTAGATCGCGAGCGGAAGCGTTCGTTAGAACGAGGTTGAAGTAGTCGTACACGACGTGATCCAAATCACCGATGACCAGCGCCGAACGGACGGCACCTCCGCGTTCAACACACGTACGGAACGGGAGACGTCTCCTCCTTCTTGATCCAGCAAGGGGGGAGGAGAGGTTGAAGATGATCCAGCAGCACGACGGCGTGGTGGTGGATGCAGGGCGTCACGACAGCAGGGCTTCGCCGTGTACTACGAGAGAGGGAGAAGTAACAGGGGGAGAGGGAAGCACCAAAAGCGTGGGGATCAAGTCCCTCCTCTCCCCCACTATATATAGGGGTGCCCAGGGGGGGGCCGGCCCTGGTAGATGGCATCTACCAGGGGGGGCGGCGGCCAGGGGTGGGGGGCTTGCCCCCCAAGCAAGGGGGGCGCCCCCTTTTAGGGTTCCCCCCCAACCCTAGGCGCATGGGCCCTTGGGGGGGTGGCGCCCCAGCCCACTAAGGGCTGGGTTCCCACCTATTTCAGCCCATGGGGCCCTCCGGGATAGGTGGCCCCACTCGGTGGACCCCCGGGACCCTTCCGGTGGTCCCGGTAGAATACCGGGTACCCCGAAACTTGTCCCGATGGCCGAAACTGCACATCCTATATATAATTCTTTACCTCCGGACCATTCCGGAACTCTTCGTGACGTCCTGGATCTCATCCGGGACCCCGAACAACATTCGGGTTACTGCATATACTTATCTTCACAACCCTAGCGTCACCGAACCTTAAGTGTGTAGACCCTACGGGTTCGGGAGACAAGCAGACATGACCGAGACGACTCTCCGGTCAATAACCAACAGCGGGATCTGGATACCCATGTTGGCTCCCACATGCTCCACGATGATCTCATCGGATGAACCACGATGTCGAGGATTCAATTAACCCCGTATGCAATTCCCTTTGCCAATCGATATATTACTTGCCCGAGATTCGATCGTCGGTATCCCAATACCTCGTTCAATCTCGTTACCGGCAAGTCACTTTACTCGTACCGTAATGCATGATCCCGTGACCAGACACTTGGTCACTTTGAGCTCATTATGATGATGCATTACCGAGTGGGCCCAGTGATACCTCTCTGTCTTACGGAGTGACAAATCCCAGTCTTGATCCGTGTCAACCCAACAGATACTTTCGGAGATACCCGTAGTATACCTTTATAGTCACCCAGTTATGTTGTGACGTTTGGTACACCCAAAGCACTCCTACGGTATCCGGGAGTTACACGATCTCATGGTCTAAGGAAAAGATACTTGACATTGCAAAACTCTAGCAGACGAACTATACGATCTTTATGCTATGTTTAGGATTGGGTCTTGTCCATCACATCATTCTCCTAATGATGTGATCTCGTTATCAATGACATCCAATGTCCATAGTCAGGAAACCATGACTATCTGTTGATCAACGGGCTAGTCAACTAGAGGCTCACTAGGGACATGTTGGTGTCTGTTATTCACACATGTACTACGATTTCCGGATAATACAATTATAGCATGAACAAAGACAATTATCATGAACAAGGAAATATAATAATAATGCTTTTATTATTGCCTCTAGGGAATATTTCCAACAGTCTCCCACTTGCACTAGAGTCAATAATCTAGTTACATTGTGATGAATCGAACACCCATGGAATTCTGGTGTTGATCATGTTTTGCCCTAGGGAGAGGTTTAGTCAACGGATCTGCTACATTCAGGTCCGTATGTACTTTACAAATCTCTATGTCTCCATCTTGAACATTTTCACGAATGGAGTTGAAGCGACGCTTGATGTGCCTTGTCTTCTTGTGAAACCTGGGCTCCTTGGCAAGTGCAATAGCTCCAGTGTTGTCACAGAAGAGCTTGATCGGCCCCGACGCATTGGGTATGACTCCGAGGTCGGTGATGAACTCCTTCACCCAAATTGCTTCATGCGCTGCCTCCGAGGCTGCCATGTACTCCGCTTCACATGTAGATCCCGCCACGACGCTTTGCTTGCAACTGCACCAGCTTACTGCCCCACCATTCAAAATATACACGTATCCGGTTTGTGACTTTGAGTCATCCAGATCGGTGTCGAAGCTAGCGTCAACGTAACCCTTTACGACGAGCTCTTCGTCACCTCCATAAACGAGAAACATCTCCTTAGTCCTTTTCAGGTACTTTAGGATATTCTTGACCGCTGTCCAGTGTTCCTTGCCGGGATTACTTTGGTACCTTCCTACCAAACTTACGGCAAGGTTTACATCAGGTCTGGTACACAGCATGGCATACATAATAGAATCTATGGCTGAGGCATAGGGGATGACACTCATCTCTTCTATTTCTTTTGCCGTGGTCGGACTTTGAGCTGAGCTCAATTTCATACCTTGTAACACAGGCAAGAACCCCTTCTTAGATTGATCCATATTGAACTTCTTCAATATCTTATCAAGGTATGTACTTTGTGAAAGACCTATGAGGCGTCTCGATCTATCTCTATAGATTTTGATGCCTAATATATAAGCAGCTTCTCCAAGGTCCTTCATTGAAAAACTCTTATTCAAGTAGGCCTTAATGCTGTCCAAGAGTTCTATATCATTTCCCATCAAAAGTATGTCATCTACATATAATATGAGAAATGCTACAGAGCTCCCACTCACTTTCTTGTAAACACAGGCTTCTCCATAAGTCTGTGTAAACCCAAACGCTTTGATCATCTCATCAAAGCGAATGTTCCAACTCCGAGATGCTTGCACCAGCCCATAAATCGAGCGTTGGAGCTTGCACACCTTGTCAGCATTCTTAGGATCGACAAAACCTTCCGGCTGCATCATATACAATTCTTCCTTAAGGAAACCATTAAGGAATGCCGTTTTGACGTCCATTTGCCATATTTCATAATCGTAAAATGCGGCAATTGCTAACATGATTCGGACGGACTTTAGCTTCGCTACCGGTGAGAAAGTCTCATCGTAGTCAACCCCTTGAACTTGTCGATAACCCTTAGCGACAAGCCGAGCTTTATAGATGGTCACATTACCATCCGCGTCTGTCTTCTTCTTAAAGATCCATTTATTCTCTATGGCTCGCCTTTCAACGGGCAAGTCAGTCAAAGTCCATACTTCGTTTTCATACATGGATCCTATCTCGGATTTCATGGCTTCTAGCCATTTGTCGGAATCCGGGCCCGCCATCGCTTCTTCATAGTTCGAAGGTTCACTGTTGTCTAACAACATGATCTCCAAGACAGGGTTGCCGTACCACTCTGGTGCGGAACGTGTCCTTGTGGACCTTCGAATTTCAGTTGGAGCTTGATCAGAAGTATCTTGATCATTATCATTAACTTCCTCTCTTGTCGGTGCTGGCACCTCAGGAACATTTTCTTGAGTTGCGCCATTTTCTGGTTCGAGAGGTAATACTTCATCAAGTTCTACTTTCCTCCCACTTACTTCTTTCGAGAGAAACTCTTTCTCTAGAAAGGATCCATTCTTGGCAACAAAGATCTTGCCTTCGGATCTGAGGTAGAAGGTATACCCAATAGTTTCTTTTGGGTATCCTATGAAGACGCATTTTTCCGACTTGGGTTCGAGCTTTTCAGGTTGAAGTTTCTTGACATAAGCATCGCATCCCCAAACTTTTAGAAACGACAGCTTAGGTTTCTTTCCAAACCATAATTCATACGGTGTCGTCTCAACGGATTTCGACGGAGCCCTATTTAAAGTGAATGCGGCAGTCTCTAAAGCATAGCCCCAAAAAGATAGCGGTAGATTGGTAAGAGACATCATAGACCGCACCATATCTAATAAAGTGCGATTGCGACGTTCGGACACACCGTTTCGCTGAGGTGTTCCAGGCGGCGTGAGTTGTGAAACTATTCCACATTTTCTTAAGTGTGTGCCAAACTCGTGACTCAAGTATTCTCCTCCACGATCTGATCGTAGAAACTTGATTTTCCTGTCACGTTGATTCTCGACCTCACTCTGAAATTCCTTGAACTTTTCAAAGGTTTCAGACTTGTGCTTCATTAAGTAAATATATCCATATCTACTCAAATCATCAGTGAGGGTGAGAACATAACGATAGCCACCGCGAGCCTCAACACTCATTGGACCGCACACATCGGTATGTATGATTTCCAACAAGTTGGTTAATCGCTCCATTGTTCCTGAGAACGGAGTCTTGGTCATTTTACCCATAAGGCATGGTTCGCACGTGTCAAATGATTCATAATCTAGAGACTCTAAAAGTCCATCTTTGTGGAGCTTTTTCATGCGTTTGACACCTATGTGACCAAGGCGGCAGTGCCACAAGTATGTGGGACTATCATTATCAACCTTGCATCTTTTGGCACTCACATTATGAACGTGTGTAGTATTACGTTCGAGATTCATGAAGAATAAACCATTCACCATAGGAGCATGACCATAAAACATATCTCTCATATAAATAGAACAACCATTATTCTCTGATTTAAATGAGTAGCCATCTCGAATCAAATGAGATCCCGATACAATGTTCATGCTCAAAGCTGGTACTAAATAACAATTATTAAGGTTTAAAACTAATCCTGAAGGTAAATGTAGAGGTAGCGCGCCGACGGCGATCACATTGACCTTGGAACCATTCCCGACGCGCATCGTCACCTCGTCCTTTGCCAGTTTCCGCTTATTCCGCAGCCCCTGCTTTGAGTTACAAATGTGAGCAACTGCACCGGTATCAAATACCCAGGAGCTACTACGGACACTAGTAAGGTACACATCAATTACATGTATATCACATATACCTTTTGTTTTGCCGGCCTTCTTGTCTGCTAAGTATTTAGGGCAGTTCCGCTTCCAGTGACCGCTTCCCTTGCAATAAAAGCACTCAGTCTCGGGCTTGGGTCCATTCTTTGGCTTCTTCCTAGCAGCTTGCTTGCCGGGCGCGGCAACTTCCTTGCCGTCCTTCTTGAAGGCTTTCTTACCCTTGCCCTTCTTGAACTTAGTGGTTTTATTGACCATCAACACTTGATGTTCCTTCTTGACTTCTACCTCCGCTGATTTCAGCATTGCAAACAACTCAGGAATGGTCTTTCGCATCCCCTGCATGTTGAAGTTCATCACAAAGCTCTTGTAGCTTGGTGGAAGCGACTGGAGGATTCTGTCAATGACCGCATCATCCGGGAGATTAACTCCTAGCTGAGTCAAGTGGTTATGTAATCCAGACATAGTGAGTATGTGCTCACTGACAGAACCATTTTCCTCCATCTTACAGCTGAAGAACTTATCGGAGACTTCATATCTCTCGATCCGGGCATGAGCTTGGAAAACCATTTTCAGCTCTTCGAACATCTCATATGCTCCATGTCTCTCAAAACGCTTTTGGAGCCCCGGTTCTAAACTGTAAAGCATGCCGCACTGAACGAGGGAGTAGTCGTCAATACGTGTCTGCCAAGCGTTCATAACGTCTTGGTTCTGTGGGACGGGAGCTTCACCTAGCGGTGCTTGTAGGACGTAATCTTTCTTGGCAGCTATGAGGATGATCCTCAGGTTCCGGACCCAGTCCGTATAGTTGCTACCATCGTCTTTCAGCTTGGTTTTCTCTAGGAACGCGTTGAAGTTGAGGACTACGTGGGCCATTTGATCTACAAGACATATTGTAAAATATTTTAGACTAAGTTCATGATAATTAAGTTCATCAAATCAAATTATTTATGAACTCCCACTTAGATTAGACATCCCTCTAGTCATCTAAGTATTACATGATCCGAGTTAACTAGGCCGTGTCCGATCATCACGTGAGACGGACTAGTCAACGTCGGTGAACATCTTCATGTTGATCGTATCTTCCATACGACTCATGCTCGACCTTTCGGTCTTCTGTGTTCCGAGGCCATGTCTGTACATGCTAGGCTCGTCAAGTCAACCTAAGTGTTTGCATGTGTAAATCTGTCTTACACACGTTGTATGTGAACGTCTGAATAAGACACCCGATCATCACGTGGTGTTTTGAAACAGCGAACTGTCGCAACGGTGCACAGTTAGGGGGAACACTTCTTGAAATTAATATGAGGGATCATCTTATTTACTACCGTCGTTCTAAGTAAACAAGATGCAAAACATGATAAACATCACATGCAATCAAATAATAAACGTGACATGATATGGCCAATATCACATAGCTCCTTTGATCTCCATCTTGGGGCTCCATGATCATCCTGTCACCGGCTTGACACCATGATCTCCATCATCGTGTCTCCATGAAGTTGCTCGCCAACTATTACTTCTACTACTATGGCTAACGCGTTTAGCAATAAAGTAAAGTAATTTACATGGCGTTTCTTGATGACACGCAGGTCATATAAAAGAATAATGACAACTCCTATGGCTCCTGCCGGTTGTCATACTCATCGACATGCAAGTCGTGATTCCTATTACAATAGCATGAACATCTCATACATCACATATAGATCATTCATCATTCATCACAACTTTGGCCATATCATATCACAAAGCACTTGCTGCAAAAACAAGTTAGACGTCCTCTAATTGTTGTTGCAAGTTTTACGTGGCTGAATTAGGGTTCTAGCAAGAACGTTTTCTTACCTACGTGAAAGCCACAACGTGATTTGTCAACTTCTATTTACCCTTCATAAGGACCCTGTTCATCGAATCCGCTCCAACTAAAGTAGGAGAGACAGACACCCGCCAGCCACCTTATGCAACTAGTGCATGTTAGTCGGTGGAACTGGTCTCACGTAAGCGTACGTGTAAGGTTGGTCCGGGCCGCTTCATCCCACAATACCGCTGAAGCAAGAAAAGACTAGTAGCGGCAAGAAAGTTGACAAATCCACGCCCACAACAAATTGTGTTCTACTCGCGCAAGAAGAACTACGCATAGACCTAGCTCATGATGCCACTGTTGGGGAACGTTGCAGAAAACAAAAATTTTCCTACTCGTTTCAC
This sequence comes from Triticum monococcum, assembly GCA_034509565.1. NCBI lineage: Eukaryota > Viridiplantae > Streptophyta > Magnoliopsida > Poales > Poaceae > Triticum > Triticum monococcum. The sequence continues at coordinate 54,583,562 of CM067845.1, read as the reverse complement.
CAAGATCATCTAGGAGTTCATCTAGCAACGAGTCACGAGATCCATCTACATACCTTAGTAGATCGCGAGCGGAAGCGTTCGTTAGAACGAGGTTGAAGTAGTCGTACACGACGTGATCCAAATCACCGATGACCAGCGCCGAACGGACGGCACCTCCGCGTTCAACACACGTACGGAACGGGAGACGTCTCCTCCTTCTTGATCCAGCAAGGGGGAAGGAGAGGTTGAAGATGATCCAGCAGCACGACGGCGTGGTGGTGGATGCAGGGCGTCACGACAGCAGGGCTTCGCCGTGTACTACGAGAGAGGGAGAAGTAACAGGGGGAGAGGGAAGCACCAAAAGCGTGGGGATCAAGTCCCTCCTCTCCCCCACTATATATAGGGGTGCCCAGGGGGGGCGCCGGCCCTGGTAGATGGCATCTACCAGGGGGGGCGGCGGCCAGGGGTGGGGGGCTTGCCCCCCAAGCAAGGGGGGCGCCCCCTTTTAGGGTCCCCCCCAACCCTAGGCGCATGGGCCCTTGGGGGGGTGGCGCCCCAGCCCACTAAGGGCTGGGTTCCCACCTATTTCAGCCCATGGGGCCCTCCGGGATAGGTGGCCCCACCCGGTGGACCCCCGGGACCCTTCCGGTGGTCCCGATAGAATACCGGGTACCCCGAAACTTGTCCCGATGGCCGAAACTGCACATCCTATATATAATTCTTTACCTCCGGACCATTCCGGAACTCCTCGTGACGTCCTGGATCTCATCCGGGACCCCGAACAACATTCGGGTTACTGCATATACTTATCTTCACAACCCTAGCGTCACCGAACCTTAAGTGTGTAGACCCTACGGGTTCGGGAGACAAGCAGACATGACCGAGACGACTCTCCGGTCAATAACCAACAGCGGGATCTGGATACCCATGTTGGCTCCCACATGCTCCACGATGATCTCATTGGATGAACCACGATGTCGAGGATTCAATTAACCCCGTATGCAATTCCCTTTGCCAATCGATATATTACTTGCCCGAGATTCGATCGTCGGTATCCCAATACCTCGTTCAATCTCGTTACCGGCAAGTCACTTTACTCATACCGTAATGCATGATCCCGTGACCAGACACTTGGTCACTTTGAGCTCATTATGATGATGCATTACCGAGTGGGCCCAGTGATACCTCTCTGTCTTACGGAGTGACAAATCCCAGTCTTGATCCGTGTCAACCCAACAGATACTTTCGGAGATACCCGTAGTATACCTTTATAGTCACCCAGTTACGTTGTGACGTTTGGTACACCCAAAGCACTCCTACGGTATCCGGGAGTTACACGATCTCATGGTCTAAGGTAAAGATACTTGACATTGCAAAACTCTAGCAGACGAACTATATGATCTTTATGCTATGTTTAGGATTGGGTCTTGTCCATCACATCATTCTCCTAATGATGTGATCTCGTTATCAATGACATCCAATGTCCATAGTCAGGAAACCATGACTATCTGTTGATCAACGGGCTAGTCAACTAGAGGCTCACTAGGGACATGTTGGTGTCTGTTATTCACACATGTACTACGATTTCCGGATAATACAATTATAGCATGAACAAAGACAATTATCATGAACAAGGAAATATAATAATAATGCTTTTATTATTGCCTCTAGGGCATATTTCCAACACAAGTACCTTCAGAGACACCTGTAGAGCACCTTTAGAATCACCCAGTTACGTTATGACGTTTGGTAGCACACAAAGTGTTCCTCCGGTAAATGGGAGTTGCATAATCTCATAGTCATAGGAACATGTATAAGTCATGAAGAAAGCAATAGCAACATACTAAACGATCAAGTGCTAAGCTAACGGAATGGGTCAAGTCAATCACATCATTCTCCTAATGATGTGATCCCGTTAATCAAATGACAACTCATGTCTATGGCTAGGAAACATAACCATCTTTGATCAACGAGCTAGTCAAGTAGAGGCATACTAGTGACACTCTGTTTGTCTATGTATTCACACATGTATCATGTTTCCGGTTAATACAATTCTAGCATGAATAATAAACATTCATCATGATATAAGGAAATAAATAATAGCTTTATTATTGCCCCTAGGGCATATTTCCTTCAGTCTCCCACTTACACTAGAGTCAATAATCTAGATTACACAGTAATGATTCTAACACCCATGGAGCCTTGGTGTTGATCATGTTTTGCTTGTGGAAGAGGCTTAGTCAACGGGTCTGCAACATTCAGATGCATATGTATCTTGCAAATCTCTATGTCTCCCACTTGGACTTGATCGCGGATGGAGTTGAAGCGTCTCTTGATGTGCTTGGTTCTCTTGTGAAATCTGGATTCCTTTGCCAAGGCAATTACACCAGTATTGTCACAAAAGATTTTCATTGGACCCGATGCACTACGTATGACACCTAGATCAGATATGAACTCCTTCATCCAGGCTCCTTCATTTGCTGCTTCCGAAGCAGCAATGTACTCCGCTTCACATGTAGATCCCTCCACGATGCTCTGTTTAGAACTGCTCCAACTGACAGCTTCACCGTTCAATATAAACACGTATCCGGTTTGCGATTTAGAATCATCCGGATCAGTGTCAAAGCTTGCATCAATGTAACCATTTACGGTGAGCTCTTTGTCACCTCCATAAACGAGAAACATATCCTTAGTCCTTTTCAGGTATTTCAGGATGTTCTTGACCGCTGTCCAGTGATCCACTACTGGATTACTTTGGTACCTCCCTGCTAAACTAATAGCAAGGCACACATCAGGTCTGGTACACAATATTGCATACATGATAGAGCCTATGGCTGAAGCATAGGGAACATCTTTCATTTTCTCTCTATCTTCTGAAGTGATCGGGCATTGAGTCTTACTCAACTTCACACCTTGTAATACAGGCAAGAACCCTTTCTTTGCCTGATCCATTTTGAACTTCTTCAAAACTTTGTCAAGGTATGTGCTTTGTGAAAGTCCAATTAAGCGTCTTGATCTATCTCTATAGATCTTGATGCCCAATATGTAAGCAGCTTCACCGAGGTCCTTCATTGAAAAACTCTTATTCAAGTATCCTTTTATGCAATCCAGAAATTATATATCATTTCCAATCAACAATATGTCATCCACATATAATATTACAAAAGCTATAGAGCTCCCACTCACTTTCTTGTAAATACAGGCTTCTCCAAAAGTCTGTATAAAACCATATGCTTTGATCACACTATCAAAGCGTTTATTCCAACTCTGAGAAGTTTGCACCAGTCCGTAAATGGATCGCTGGAGCATGCACACTTTGTTAGTACCTTTTGGATTGATAAAACCTTCAGGTTGCATCATATACCACTCTTCTTCCAGAAATCCATTCAGGAATGCAGTCTTTACATCGATTTGCCAAAATTCATAATCATAAAATGCGGCAATAGCTAACATGATTCGGATGGACTTAAGCATCGCTGTGGGTGAGAAGGTCTCATCGTAGTCAACTCTTTAAACTTGTCGAAAACCTTTCGCAACAAGTCGAGCTTTGTAGACGGTAACATTACCATCAACGTCTGTCTTCTTCTTGAAGATCCATTTATTCTTGATGGCTTGCCGATCATCGGGCAAGTCAACCAAAGTCCATACTTTGTTCTCATACATGGACCCCGTCTCAGATTTCATGGCCTCAAGCCATTTTGCGGAATTTGGGCTCATCATTGCTTCCTCATAGTTCGTAGGTTCATCATGGTCTAGCAACATGACCTCCAAAACAGGATTACCGTACCACTCTGGTGCGGATCTTGCTCTGGTTGACCTACGAGGTTCGGTAGCAACTTGATCTGAAGTTTCATGATCATCATCATTAGCTTCCTCACTAATTGGTGTAGGTGTCACAAGAATCGGTTTCTGTGACAAACTACTTTCCAATAAGGTAGCAGGTACAATTACTGTTGGGGAACATAGTAATTTCAAAAAATTTCCTACGCACACGCAAGATCATGGTGATGCATAGCAACGAGGGGGAGAGTCTGATCTACGTACCCTGGTAGATCGCAACGGAAGCGTTGACACAACGTAGAGGAAGTAGTCGTACGTCTTCTTCCCGATCCGACCGATCCAAGTACCGTTACTCCGGCACCTCCGAGTTCTTAGCACACGTTCAGCTCGATGACGATCCCCGGGCTCCGATCCAGCAAAGCTTTGGGGAGGAGTTCCGTCAGCACGACGGTGTGGTGACGATCTTGATGTACTACCGACGCAGGGCTTCGCCTAAGCACTACAACGGTATGATCGAGGTGGAATTTGGTGGCAGGGGGCACCGCACACGGCTAAGGAATGATCTCAAGGATCAACTTGTGTGTCTAGAGGTGCCCCCTACCCCCGTATATAAAGGATGAAGGGGGGGAGGCTGGCCGGCCAAGCTAGGAGGCGCAGGAGGAGTCCTACTCCTACCGGGAGTAGGACTCCCCCCCCCCCCAATCCTATTCCTAATAGGATTCCCCAAAGGGGAAGAGAAAGAGAGAGGTGGCCGGCCCCTCTCCTAGTCCTAATAGGACTAGGGAGAGGGGGGAGGCGCAGCCCTATGTGGGCTGCCCTCTCACCTTTCCACTAAGGCCCATGTTGGCCCATTTGGCTCCCGGGGGGTTCCGGCAACCCTCCCGGTAATCCGGTAAAATCCCGATTTCACCCGGAACACTTCCGATGTCCAAACATAGGCTTCCAATATATTAATCTTTACGTCTCGGCCATTTCGAGACTCCTCATCATGTCCGTGATCACATCCGGGACTCCGAACAACCTTCGGTACATCAAAATGCATAAACTCATAATAACTGTCATCGTAACGTTAAGCGTGCGGACCCTACGGTTCGAGAACAATGTAGACATGACCGAGACACGTCTCCGGTCAATAACCAATAGCGGGACCTGGATGCCCATATTGGCTCCTACATATTCTACGAAGATCTTTATCGATCAGACCGCATAACAACATACGTTGTTCCCTTTGTCATCGGTATGTTACTTGCGAGATTCGATCGTCGGTATCCAATACTTAGTTCAATATCGTTACTGGCAAGTCTCTTTACTCGTTCCGTAATACATCATCTCGCAACTAACTCATTAGTCACAATGCTTGCAAGGCTTATGTGATGTGTATTACCGAGAGGGCCCAGAGATACCTCTCCGACAATCGGAGTGACAAATCCTAATCTCGAAATACGCCAACCCAACATGTACCTTTGGAGACACCTGTAATGCTCCTTTATAATCACCCAGTTACGTTGTGACATTTGGTAGCACCCAAAGTGTTCCTCCGGCAAACGGGAGTTGCATAATCTCATAGTCATAGGAACATGTATAAGTCATGAAGAAAGCAATAGCAACATACTAAACGATCGGGTGCTAAGCTAATGGAATGGGTCATGTCAATCAGATCATTCAACTAATGATGTGACCTCGTTAATCAAATAACAACTCTTTTGTCCATGGTTAGGAAACATAACCATCTTTGATTAACGAGCTAGTCAAGTAGAGGCATACTAGTGACACTCTGTTTGTCTATGTATTCACACATGTATTATGTTTCCGGTTAATACAATTCTAGCATGAATAATAAACATTTATCATGATATAAGGAAATAAATAATAACTTTATTATTGCCTCTAGGGCATATTTCCTTCAGTCTCCCACTTGCACTAGAGTCAATAATCTAGTTCACATCGCCATGTGATTTAACAGCAATAGTTCACATCACCATGTGATTAACACCCATAGTTCACATCGTCATGTGACCAACACTCAAAGGGTTTACTAGAGTCAGTAATCTAGTTCACATATCTATGTGATTAACACCCAAAGAGTACTAAGGTGTGATCATGTTTTGCTTGTGAGATAATTTTAGTCAACGGGTCTGTCACATTTAGATCCTTTAGTATTTTGCAAGTTCTATGTCTACAATGCTCTACACGGAGCTACTCTAGCTAATTGCTCCCACTTTCAATATGTATCCAGATTGAGACTTAGAATCATCTGGATCAGTGTCAAAAACTTGCATCGACGTAACCCTTTATGACGAACCTTTTTGTCACGTCCATAATCGAGAAACATATCCTTATTTCACTAAGGATAATTCTGACTGCTGTCCAGTGATCTACTCCTAGATCACTATTGTACTCCCTTGCCAAATCAATGCAGGGTATACAATAGATCTGGTATACAACATGACATACTTTATAGAACCTATGGCCAAGGCATAGGGAATGACTTTCATTCTCTTTCTATCTTCTGCCATGGTCGGGCTTTGAGTCTTACTCAACTTCACACCTTATAATACAGGCAAGAACTCTTTCTTTGACTGCTCCATTTTGAACTACTTCAAAATCTTGTCAAGGTATGTACTCATTGAAAAAACTTATCAAGCGTCTTGATCTATCTCTATAGATCTTGAAGCTCAATATGTAAGCAGCTTCACCGAAGTCTTTCTTTGAAAAACTCCTTTCAAACACTCCTTTATACTTCACAGAATAATTCTACATTATTTCCGATCAACAATATGTCATTCACATATACTTATCAGAAATGTTGTAGTGCTCCCACTCACTTTCTTGTAAATATAGGCTTCACCGCAAGTCTGTATAAAACTATATGCTTTGATCAACTCATCAAAGCGTATATTCCAACTCCGAGATGCTTGCACCAGTCCACAGATGGATCGCTGGAGCTTGCACATTTTGTTAGCACCTTTCGGATTGACAAAATCTTCTGGTTGCATCATATACAACTCTTCTTTAATAAATCCATTAAGGAATGCAGTTTTGTTTATCCGTTTGCCAGATTTCATAAAATGCGGCAATTACTAACATGATCCGGACAGACTCAAGCATAGATACGAGTGAGAAGCTCTCATCGTAGTCAACACCTTGAACTTGTCGAAAACCTTTTGCGACAATTCTAGCTTTGTAGATAGTAACACTACTACCAGCGTCCGTCTTCCTCTTGAAGATCCATTTATTCTCAATTGCTTGCCGATCATCGGGCAAGTCAACCAAAGTCCAAACTTTGTTCTTATACATGGATCATATCTCAGATTTCATGGCCTCAAACCATTTCGCGGAATCCGGGCTCATCATCGCTTCCTCATAGTTCGTAGGTTCGTCATGGTCAAGTAACATGACCTCCAGAACAGGATTACCGTACCACTCTGGTGCGGATCTCACTCTGGTTTACCTACAAGATTCGGTAGTAACTTGATCTGAAGTTACATGATCATCATCATTAGCTTCCTCACTAATTGGTGTAGTAGTCACAAGAACAGATTTTTGTGATGAACTACTTTCCAATAAGGTAGAAGGTACAATTACCTTATCAAGTTTTCTACTTTCCTCCCACTCACTTCTTTCAAGAGAAACTCCTTCTCTAGAAAGGATCCATTATAAGCAACGAATGTCTTGCCTTAGGATCTGTGATAGAAGGTGTACCCAACAGTCTCCTTTGGGTATCCTATGAAGACATATTTCTCCGATTTGGGTTTGAGCTTATCAGGATGAAACTTTTTCACATAAGCATCACAACCCCAAACTTTAAGAAACGACTACTTTGGTTTCTTGCTAAACCACAGTTTAGATTGTGTCGTCTCAACGGACTTAGATGGTGCCCCTTTTTAACGTGAATGCAGCTGTCTCTAATGCATAACCCCAAAACGATAGTGGTAGATCGGTAAGAGACATCATAGATCGCACTATATCTAATAAAGTACGGTTATGACGTTCGGACACACCATTACACTATGGTGTTCCATGTGGCGTGAGTAGTGAAACTATTTCACATTGTTTTTAACTGAAGGCCAAACTCGTTACTCAAATACTTTTCTCTACGATCAGATCATAGAAACTTTATTTTCTTGTTACGATGATTTTTCACTTCACTCTGAAATTCTTTGAACTTTTCAAATGTTTCAGACTTATGTTTCATCAAGTAGTTATACTCATATCTGCTCAAATCATCTGTGAAGATCAGAAAATAATGATACTTGTCGCGAGCCTCAATATTCATCGGACCACATACATCAGTATGTATGATTTCCAACAAATCTGTTGCTTGCTCCATTGTTTCGAAGAACAAAGTCTTAGTTATCTTGCCCATGAGGCATGGTTCGCAAGCATCAACTGATTCATAATCAAGTGATTCCAAAAGCCCATCAGCATGGAGTTTCTTCATGTGCTTTACACCAATATGACCTAAACGGCAGTGCTACAAATAAGTTGCACTATCATTATTAACTTTGCATCTTTTGGTTTCAATATTATGATTATGTGTATCACTACGATCGAGATCCAACGAACTATTTTCATTGGGTGTGTAACCATATAAGGTTTTATTCATGTAAACAGAACAACAATTTATTCTCTTACTTAAATGAATAACCGTATTACAATAAACATGATCAAATCATATTCATGCTCAACGCAAAAACCAAATAACACTTATTTAAGTTCAACACTAATCCCGAAAGTATAGGGGAGTGTGCGATGATGATCATATCAATCTTGGAACCACTTCCAACACACATCGTCACTTCACCCTTAACTAGTCTCTATTTATTCTGCAACTCCCGTTTCGAGTTACTAATCTTAGCAACTGAACTAGTATCAAATACTGAGGGTTTGCTATAAACACTAGTAAAGTACACATCGATAACATGTATATCAAATATACTTATGTTCACTCTGCCATCCTTCTTATCCGCCAATCACTTGGGGTAATTCCACTTCCAGTGACCAGTCCCTTTGCAGTAGAAGCACTTAGTCTCAGGCTTAGGATCAGACTTGGCCTTCTTCACTTGAGCAGCAACTTGCTTGCCGTTCTTCTTGAAGTTCCCCTTCTTCCCTTTGCCCTTTTCTTGAAACTAGTGGTCTTGTCAACCATCAACACTTGTTGTTTTTCTTGATTTCTACCTTCGTTGATTTCAGCATCACGAAGAGCTTGGGAGTTGTTTCCGTTATCCCTTGCATATTATAGTTCATCACGAAGTTCTACTAACTTAGTGATGATGACTAGAGAATTCTGTCAATCACTATCTTATCTGGAAGATTAACTCCCACTTGATTCAAGCGATTGTAGTACCCAGACAATCTGAGCACATGCTCACTAGTTGAGCGATTCTCCTCCATCTTTTAGCTATAGAACTTGTTGGAGACTTCATATCTCTCAACTCGGGTATTTGCTTGAAATATTAACTTCAACTCCTGGAACATCTCATACGGTCCATGACGTTCAAAACGTCTTTGAAGTCCCGATTCTAAGCTGTTAAGTATGGTGCACTAAACTATCAAGTAGTCATCATATTGAGCTAGCCAAACGTTCATAACGTCTGCATCTGCTCCTGCAATAGGTCTGTCACCTAGCGGTGCATCAAGGACATAATTCTTCTGTGCAGCAATGAGGATAAACCTCAGATCACGGATCCAATCCACATCATTGCTACTAACATTTTTCAATACAATTTTCTCTAGGAACATATCAAAGTAAATACAGGGAAGCAACAACGCGAGCTATTGATCTACAACATGATTTACAAAATACTACCAGGACTAAGTTCATGATAAATTTAAGTTCAATTAATCATATTACTTAAGAACTCCCACTTAGATAGACATCCCTCTAATCCTCTAAGTGATCACGTGATCCAAATCAACTAAACCATAACCAATCATCACGTGAGATGGAGTAGTTTTCAATGGTGAACATCGTTATGTTGATCATATCTACTATATGATTCACGCTCGACCTTTCGGTCTCCGTGTTCCGAGGCCATATCTGCATATGCTAGGCTCGTCAAGTTTAACCTGAGTATTCTGCGTGTGCAAAATTGGCTTGCACCCGTTGTAGATGGACGTAGAGCTTATCACACCCGATCATCACGTGGTGTCTGGGCACGACGAACTTTGGCAACGGTGCATACTCAGGGAGAACACTTCTTGATAATTTAGTGAGAGATCATCTTATAATGCTACCGTCAATCAAAGCAAGATAAGATGCATAAAAGGATAAACATTACATGCAATCAATATAAGTGATATGATATGGCTATCATCATCTTGTGCTTGTGATCTCCATCTCCGAAGCATCGTCATGATCACCATCGTCACCGGCACGACACCTTGATCTCCATCGTAGCATCGTTGTCGTCTCGCCAATCTTATGCTTCCACGACTATCACTACCGCTTAGTAATAAAGTAAAGCATTACATCGCGATTGCATTGCATATAATAAAGCGACAACCATATGGCTCCTGCCAGTTGCCGATAACTTGGTTACAAAACATGATCATCTCATACAATAAAATTTAGCATCATGCCTTGACCATATCACATCACAACATGCCCTGCAAAAACAAGTTAGACGTCCTCTACTTTGTTGTTGCATGTTTTACGTGGCTGCTACGGGCTTAAGTAAGAACCAATCTCACCTACGCATCATAACCACAACGATAGTTTGTCAAATAGACTCCGTTTTAACCTTCTCAAGGACCGGGCGTAGCCACACTCGGTTCAACTAAAGTTGGAGAAACAGTCACCCGCAAGTCACCTATGTGCAAAGCACGTCGGGGAAACCGGTCTCGCGTAAGCGTACGCGTAATGTCTGTCCGGGCCGCTTCATCCAACAATACCGCCGAACCAAAGTATGACATGCTGGTAGGCAGTATGACTTGTATCGCCCACAACTCACTTGTGTTCTACTCGTGCAAATAACATCAAACCATAAAACCTAGGCTCTGATACCACTGTTGGGTAACGTAGTAATTTCAAAAAATTTCCTACGCACACGCAAGATCATGGTGATGCATAGCAACGAGGGGGAGAGTCTGATCTACGTACCCTGATAGATCGCAACGGAAGCGTTGACACAACATAGAGGAAGTAGTCGTACGTCTTCTTCCCGGTCCGACCGATCCAAGTACCGTTACTCCGGCACCTCCGAGTTCTTAGCACACGTTCAGCTCGATGACGATCCTCGGGCTCTGATCCAGCAAAGCTTTGGGGAGGATTTCTGTCAGCACGACGGCATGGTGACGATCTTGATGTACTACCGACGCAGGGCTTCGCCTAAGCACTACAACGGTATGATCGAGGTGGAATTTGGTGGCAGGGGGCACCGCACACGGCTAAGGAACGATCTCAAGGATCAACTTGTGTGTCTAGAGGTGCCCCCTGCCCCCGTATATAAAGGATGAAGGGGGGGGAGGCTGGCCGGCCAAGCTAGGAGGCGCAGGAGGAGTCCTACTCCTACCGGGAGTAGGACTCCCCCCCCCAATCCTATTCCTAATAGGATTCCCCAAAGGGGAAGAGAAAGAGAGGTGGCCGACCCCTCTCCTAGTCCTAATAGGACTAGGGAGAGGGGGGGAGGCGCAGCCCTATGTGGGCTGCCCTCTCACCTTTCCACTAAGGCCCATGTTGGCCCATTTGGCTCCCGAGGGGTTCCGGCAACCCTCCCGGTAATCCGGTAAAATCCCGATTTCACCCGGAACACTTCCAATGTCCAAACATAGGCTTCCAATATATTAATCTTTACGTCTCGACCATTTCGAGACTCCTCGTCATGTCCGTGATCAGATCCGGGACTCCGAACAACCTTCGGTACATCAAAATGCATAAACTCATAATAACTGTCATCGTAATGTTAAGCGTGCGGACCCTACGGTTCGAGAACAATGTAGACATGACCGAGACACGTCTCCGGTCAATAACCAATAGCGGGACCTGGATGCCCATATTGGCTCCTACATATTCTACGAAGATATTTATCGGTCAGACCGCATAACAACATATGTTGTTCCCTTTGTCATCGGTATGTTACTTGCCCGAGATTCGATCGTCGGTATCCAATACTTAGTTCAATCTCGTTACTGGCAAGTCTCTTTACTCGTTCTGTAATACATCATCTTGCAACTAACTCATTAGTCACAATGCTTGCAAGGCTTATGTGATGTGTATTACCGAGAGGGCCCAGAGATACCTCTCCAACAATCGGAGTGACAAATCCTAATCTCGAAATACGCCAACCCAACATGTACCTTTGGAGACACCTGTAATGCTCCTTTATAATCACCCAGTTACGTTGTGACGTTTGGTAGCACCCAAAGTGTTCCTCCGGCAAACGGGAATTGCATAATCTCATAGTCATAGGAACATGTATAAGTCATGAAGAAAGCAATAGCAACATACTAAACGATCGGGTGCTAAGCTAATGGAATGGGTCATGTCAATCAGGTCATTCAACTAATGATGTGACCTCGTTAATCAAATAACAACTCTTTTGTCCATGGTTAGGAAACATAACCATCTTTAATTAACGAGCTAGTCAAGTAGAGGCATACTAATGACACTCTGTTTGTCTATGTATTCACACATGTATTATGTTTCCGGTTAATACAATTCTAGCATGAATAATAAACATTTATCATGATATAAGGAAATAAATAATAACTTTATTATTGCCTCTAGGGCATATTTCCTTCAATTACCTCATCAAGTTCTACTTTCCTCCCACTCACTTCTTTCGAGAGCAACTCCTTCTCTAAAAAGGATCCATTCTTAGCAACTAATGTCTTGCCTTCGGATCTATGATAGAAGGTGTACCCAATAGTTTCCTTTGGGTATCCTATGAAGGCACATTTCTCCGATTGGGTTCAAGCTTACCAGGTTGAAGCTTTTTCACATAAGCATCGCAGCCCCAAACTTTAAGAAACGACAGCTTTGGTTTCTTGGAAAACCATAGTTCATAAGGTGTCGTTTCAACGGATTTTGATGGTGCCCTATTTAACGTGAATGCGGTCGTCTCTAAAGCATAACCCCAAAACGATAGCGGTAAATCAGTAAGAGACATGATAGATCGCACCATATCTAGTAAAGTACGATTACGACATTCTAACACACCATTACGCTGTGGTGTTCCAGGTGGCGTGAGTTGCGAAACTATTCCGCATTATTTCAAATGTAGACCAAACTTGTAACTCAAATACTCTCCTCCATGATCAGATCGTAGAAACTTTATTTTCTTGTTATGATGATTTTCCACTTCACTCTGAAATTCTTTGAACTTTTCAAATGTTTCAGACTTATGTTTCATTAAGTAGATATACCCATATCTGCTCAAATCATCTGTGAAGGTGAGAAAATAACGATACCTGCCGCGAGCCTCAATATTCATCGGACCACATACATCAGTATGTATGATTTCCAACAAATATGTGGCGCGCTCCATTGTTCTGAAGAATGGCGTCTTAGTCATCTTGCCCATAAGGCATGGTTCGCAAGTACCAAGTGATTCATAGTCAAGTGATTCCAAAAGTCTATCAGTATGGAGTTTCTTCATGCGCTTTACACCAATATGACCCAAACGGCAGTGCCACAAATAAGTTGCACTATAATTATCAACTCTGCATCTTTTAGCTTCAACATTATGAATATGTGTATCATTACTATCGAGATTCAACAAAAATAGACCACTCTTCAAGGGTGCATGACCATAAAAGATATTACTCATATAAATAGAACAACATTATTCTTAGATTTAAATGAATAACCGTCTCGCATCAAACAAGATCTAGATATAATGTTCATGCTTAACGCTGGCACCAAATAACAAGTATTTAGGTCTAAAACTAATCCTGAAGGTAGATGTAGAGGTAGCGTGCCGACGGCGATTACATCGACTTTGGAACCATTTCCCACACGCATCGTCACCTCGTCCTTAGCCAATCTTCGCTTAATCCGCAGTCCCTGTTTCGAATTGTAAATAGTAGTAACAAAACCCTTATCAAATACCCAGGTGCTACTGCGAGCTCTGGTAAGGTACACATCAATAACATGTATATCACATATACCTTTGTTCACCTTGCCATCCTTCTTATCCGCCAAATACTTGGGGCAGTTCCGCTTCCAGTGACCAGTCTGTATGAAATAGAAGCACTCAGTCTCAGGCTTAGGTCTAGACTTGGGTTTCTTCTCTTGAGCAGCAACTTGTTTGCCATTCTTCTTGAAGTTCCCCTTCTTCTTCCCTTTACCCTTTTTCCTAAAACTGGTGGTTTTGTTAACCATCAACACTTGATGCTCCTTTTTGATTTCTACCTCCGCAGCCTTTAGCATCGCGAAGAGCTCGGGAATTGTCTTATTCATCCCTTGCATATTATAGTTCATCACGAAGCTTTTGGAGTTTGGTGGCAGTGATTGAAGAACTCTGTCAATGACACTATCAACAGGAAGATTAACTCCCAGTTGAGTCAAGTGATTATGATACCCAGACATTTTGAGTATATGTTCACTGACAGAACTATTCTCCTCCATCTTACAACTATAGAACTTATTGGAGACTTCATATCTCTCAATCCGGGCATTTGCTTGAAATATTAACTTCAACTCCTGGAACATCTCATATGCTCCATGAAGTTCAAAACATCGTTGAAGTCCCGGTTCTAAGCCGTAAAGCATGGCACACCGAACTATCGAGTAGTCATCAGCTTTACTCTACCAGACATTCTTAACATCATCAACAACATCTGCAGCAGGCCTGGCACCCAGCGGTGCTTCCAGGACGTAATTCTTCTGTGCAGCAATGAGGATAATCCTCAAGTTACGGACCCAGTCCGTGTAATTGCTACCATCATCTTTCAACTTTGCTTTCTCAAGGAACGCATTAAAATTTAATGGAACAACAGCACGGGCCATCTATCTACAACAACATAGACAAGCAAAATACTATCAGGTACTAAGTTCATGATAAATTTAAGTTTAATTAATCATATTACTTAAGAACTCCCACTTAGATAGACATCCCTCTAATCATCTAAGTGATCACGTGATCCATATCAACTAAACCATACCCGGTCATCACGTGAAATGGAGTAGTTTTCAATGGTGAACATCACTATGTTGATCATATCTACTATATGATTCATGCTTGACCTTTCGGTCGCAGTGTTCCGAGGCCATATCTGCATATGCTAGGCTCGTCAAGTTTAACCCGAGTATTCTGCGTGTGCAAAACTAGCTTGCACCCGTTGTAGATGGACGTAGAGCTTATCACACCCGATCATCACGTGGTGTCTCGGCACGACGAACTTTGGCAATGGTGCATACTCAGGGAGAACACTTTTATCTTGAAATTTAGTGAGAGATCATCTTATAATGCTACCGTCAATCAAAGCAAAATAAGATGCATAAAGGATAAACATCACATGCAATCAATATAAGTGATATGATATGGCCATCATCATCTTGTGCTTGTGATCTCCATCTCCGAAGCACCCTCATGATCACAATCATCACCGGCGCGACACCTTGATCTCCATCGTAGCATCGTTGTCGTCTCGCCAACTATTGCTTCTACGACTATCTCTACCACGTAGTGATAAAGTAAAGCAATTACAGGGCGATTGCATTGCATACAATAAAGCGACAACCATATGGCTCCTGCCAGTTGCCGAGAACTCTGTTACAAAACATGATCATTTCATACAATAAATATAGCATCATGTCTTGACCATATCACATCACAACATGCTCTGCGAAAACAAGTTAGACGTCCTCTATTTTGTTGTTGCAAGTTTTACGTGGCTGCTACGGGCTGAGCAAGAACCGTTCTTACCTACGCATCAAAACCACAACGATAGTTCCTCAAGTTAGTCTTGTTTTAACCTTCTCAAGGACCGGGCGTAGCCACACTCGGTTCAACTAAAGTTGGAGAAACTGACACCCGCCAGCCACCTGTGTGCAAAGCACGTCGGTAGAACCAGTCACGCGTAAGCATACACGTAATGTCAGTCCGGGCCGCTTCATCCAACAATACCACCGAACCAAAGTATGACATGCTGGTAAGCAGTATGACTTGTATTGCCCACAACTCACTTGTGTTCTCTACTCGTGCATATAACATATATGCAATAACCTGGCTCGGATGCCACTGTTGGGGAACGCAGTAATTTCAAAAAAATCCTATGAACACACACATGATCATGGTGATGCATAGTAACGAGAGGGAAGAGTATGTCCACATACCCTCGTAGACCGAATGCGGAAGCATTAGCACAACGCAGTTGATGTAGTCGTACGTCTTCATGATCCGGCCGATCCAAGTACCGAACGCACGGCACCTCCGAGTTCTGCACACGTTGAACTCGATGACGTCCCGCGAGCTCCGATCCAGCAAAGCTTCACATGAGAGTTTCGTCAGCACGATGGCGTGGTGACGGTGATGATGATGCTACCGACGTAGGGCTTCGCCTAAGCACTGCTACGATATAAACCGGGGTGGAATATGGTGGAGGGGGCACCGCACATGGTTGGAATAGGTCAACTGATCAACTTGTTTGTCTAGAGGTGCCCGCTGCCCCCGTATATAAAGGAGTGGAGGAGGAGAGGGCCGGCCCTCTCTAGGGCGCACCATGAGGAGTCCTACTCCCACTGGGAGTAGGATCCCCCCCTTTCCAACTTGGAGTAGGAGAGGGAAGGAATAGGAAGGAGGGAGGAAGGAAAGGGGGGGCCGGGCCCCTTCCCAATTCGGATTGGGCTTGGGGGAGGCGCCACCTCCCGTGCTCATTTCCCCTCCTTTCCACTAAAGCCCAATAAGGCCCATATACCTCCCGGGGGGTTCCGATAACCTCCCGGTGCTCCGGTATATTCCTGATCTCACCCGGAACCATTCCGGTATCCAAATATAGTCGTCCGATATATCGATCTTTATGTCTCGACCATTTCGAGACTCCTCGTCATGTCCGTGTTCATATCCGGGACTCCGAACTACCTTCGGTACATCAAAACACAATAACTCATAATACGATCGTCACCAAACTTTAAGCGTGCGGACCCTACGGGTTCGAGAACTATGTAGACATGACTGAGACATGTCTCCGGTCAATAACCAATAGCGGAACCTGGATGTTCATATTGGCTCCCACATATTCTACGAAGATCTTTATCGGTCAAACCGCATAACATTATACGTTGTTCCCTTTGTCAATGGTATGTTACTTGCCCAAGATTCGATCGTCGATATCTCAATACCTAGTTCAATCTTGTTACCGGCAAGTCTCTTTACTCGTTTCGTAATGCATCATACCGCAACTAACTCATTAGTCACATTGCTTGCAAGGCTTATAGTGATGTGCATTACCGAGAGGGCCCAGAGATACCTCTCCGACAATCGGAGTGACAAATCCTAATCTTGAAATACGCCAACTCAACAAGTACCTTCGGAGACACCTATAGAGCACCTTTATAATCACCCAGTTGCGTTGTGACGTTTGGTAGCACACAAAGTGTTCCTCCGGTAAACGGGAGTTGCATAATCTCATAGTCATAGGAACATGTATAAGTCATGAAGAAAGCAATAGCAACATACTAAATGATCAAGTGCTAAGCTAACGGAATGGGTCAAGTCAATCACATCATTCTCCTAATGATGTGATCTCGTTAATCAAATGACAACTCATGTCTATGGCTAGGAAACATAACCATCTTTGATCAACGAGCTAGTCAAGTAGAGGCATACTGTGACACTCTGTTTGTCTATGTATTCACACATGTGTCATGTTTCCGGTTAATATAATTATAGCATGAATAACAAACATTTATCATGATATAAGGAAATAAATAATAACTTTATTATTGCCTCTAGGGCATATTTCCTTCACAACTAAGCCTGAGTAAAGCTCAAACTTATTGGTCAGAACTGGCTTTGTCATCGTATCAGCAGGATTATCATGAGTACTTATCTTGCATACCTTCAAATTGCTTTCAACAACAACATCTAGAATATAATGAAATCTGACATCAATGTGATTTGTCCTCTCTTGATACATTGGATTCTTTGTGTTGGAAATATGCCCTAGAGGCAATAATAAAAGCATTATTATTATATTTCCTTGTTCATGATAATTGTCTTTATTCATGCTATAATTGTGTTATCCGGAAATCGTAATACATGTGTGAATAACAGACACCAATATGTCCCTAGTAAGCCTCTAGTTGACTAGCTCGTTAATCAACAGATAGTCATGGTTTCCTGGCTATGGACATAAGATGTCATTGATAACGAGATCACATCATTAGGAGAATGATGTGATGGACAAGACCCAATCCTAAACATAGCATAAAGATCGTATAGTTCGTTTGCTAGAGTTTTGCAATGTCAAGTATCTTTTCCTTAGACCATGAGATCGTGTAACTCCCGGATACCGTAGGAGTGCTTTGGGTGTACCAAATGTCACAACGTAACTGGGTGACTATAAAGGTATACTACGGGTATCTCCGAAAGTGTCTGTTGGGTTGACACGGATCAAGACTGGGATTTGTCACTCCGTATGACGGAGAGATATCACTGGGCCCACTCGGTAATGCATCATCATAATGAGCTCAAAGTGACCAAGTGTCTGGTCACGGGATCATGCATTACGGTATGAGTAAAGTGACTTGCCGGTAACAAGATTGAACGAGGTATTGGGATACCGACGATCGAATCTCGGGCAAGTAATATATCGATTGGCAAAGGGAATTGCATACGGGGTTGATTGAATCTTCGACATCGTGGTTCATCCGATGAGATCATCGTGGAGCATGTGGGAGCCAACATGGGTATCCAGATCCCGCTGTTGGTTATTGACCGGAGAGTCGTCTCGGTCATGTCTACATGTCTCCCGAACCCGTAGGGTCTACACACTTAAGGTTCGGTGACGCTAGGGTTGTGAAGATATGTATATGCAGTAACCCGAATATTGTTCGGAGTCCCGGATGAGATCCCGGACGTCACGAGGAGTTCCGGAATGGTCCGGAGGTAAAGAATTATATATAGGAAGTGCTGTTTCGGCCATCGGGACAAGTTTCGGGGTTATCGGTATTGTACCGGGACCACCGGAAGGGTCCCGGGGGGTCCACCGGGTGGGGCCACCTATCCCGGAGGGCCCCATGGGCTGAAGTGGGAAGGGACCCAGCCCTTAGTGGGCTGGGGCGCCACCCCTAAGGGGCCCATGCTCCTAGGGTTAGGGGAAACCCTAAAGGGGGGGGGCGCCCTCTTGCCTTGGGGGGCAAGCCCCCCACCCTTGGCCGCTGCCCCCCCTAGGAGATCCATCTCCTAGGGCCGGCGCCCCCCTTGGCACCCCTATATATAGTGGGGGAGAGGAGGGACTTGAGGCTACGCTTTTGGTGCTTCCCTCTCTCCCTGTTACATCTCTCTCTCTTGTAGTATAGGCGAAGCCCTGCTACTGTGACGCCCTGCATCCACCACCACGCCGTCGTGCTGCTGGATCATCACCAACCTCTCCTCCCCCCTTGCTGGATCAAGAAGGAGGAGACGTCTCCCGTCCCGTACGTGTGTTGAACGCGGAGGTGCCGTCCGTTCGGCACTCGGTCATCGGTGATTTGGATCACGTCGTGTTCGACTACATCATCCCCGTTCGTTGAACGCTTCCGCACGCGATCTACAAAGGTATGTAGATGCATCTCATGACTCGTTGCTAGATGAACTCCTAGATGGATCTTGGTGAAATGAGTAGGAAAATTTTGTTTTCTGCAACGTTCCCCAACAGTGGCATCATGAGCTAGGTCTATGCGTAGTTCTTCTTGCGCGAGTAGAACACAATTTGTTGTGGGCGTGGATTTGTCAACTTTCTTGCCGCTACTAGTCTTTTCTTGCTTCAGCGGTATTGTGGGATGAAGCGGCCCAGACCAACCTTACACGTACGCTTACGTGAGACCGGTTCCACCGACTAACATGCACTAGTTGCATAAGGTGGCAGGCGGGTGTCTGTCTCTCCCACTTTAGTTGGAGCGGATTCGATGAACAGGGTCCTTATGAAGGGTAAATAGAAGTTGACAAATCACGTTGTGGCTTTCACGTAGGTAAGAAAACGTTCTTGCTAGAACCCTAATTCAGCCACGTAAAACTTGCAACAACAATTAGAGGACGTCTAACTTGTTTTTGCAGCAAGTGGTTTGTGATATGATATGGCCAAAGTTGTGATGAATGATGAATGATCTATATGTGATGTATGAGATGTTCATGCTATTGTAATAGGAATCACGACTTGCATGTCGATGAGTATGACAACCGGCAGGAGCCATAGGAGTTGTCTTTATTCTTTTATATGACCTGCGTGTCATTGAGAAACGCCATGTAAATTACTTTACTTCATTGCTAAACGCGTTAGCCATAGTAGTAGAAGTAATAGTTGGCGACCAACTTCATGGAGACACGATGATGGAGATCATGATGATGGAGATCATGGTGTCAAGCCGGTGACAAGATGATCATGGAGCCCCAAGATGGAGATCAAAGGAGCTATCTGATATTGGCCATATCATGTCACGTTTATTATTTGATTGCATGTGATGTTTATCATGTTTTGCATCTTGTTTACTTAGAACGACGGTAGTAAATAAGATGATCCCTCATAACAATTTCAAGAAGTGTTCTCCCCTAACTGTGCACCGTTGCTAAAGTTCATTGTTTCGAAGCACCACGTGATGATCGGGTGTGATAGATTCTTACGTTCACATACAACGGGTGTAAGACAGTTTTACACATGCAAAACACTTAGGGTTAACTTGACGAGCCTAGCATGTGCATAGACATGGCCTCGGAACACAGAAGACCGAAAGGTCGAGCATGAGTCGTATAGAAGATGCGATCAACATGAAGATGTTCACCGACGTTGACTAGTCCGTCTCACGTGATGATCGGACACGGCCTAGTTAACTCGGATCATGTAATACTTAGATGACTAGAGGGATGTCTAATCTAAGTGGGAGTTCATTATATAATTTGATTAGATGAACTTTATTATCATGAACATTAGTCTAAAATATTTTACAATATGTCTTGTAGATCAAATGGCCCACGTAGTCCTCAACTTCAACGCGTTCCTAGAGAAAACCAAGATGAAAGACGATGGCAGCAACTATACGGACGGGGTCCGGAACCTGAGGATCATCCTCATAGCTGCCAAGAAAGATTACGTCCTACAAGCACCGCTAGGTGAAGCTCCCGTCCCACAGAACCAAGACGTTATGAACGCTTGGCAGACACGTGTTGATGACTACTCCCTCGTTTAGTGCGACATGCTTTATAGTTTAGAACCGGGGCTCCAAAAGCGTTTTGAGAGACATGGAGCATATGAGATGTTCGAAGAGCTGAAAATGGTTTTCCAAGCTCATGCCTGGGTCGAGAGATATGAGGTCTCCGACAAGTTCTTCAGCTATAAGATGGAGGAAAACAGTTCTGTCAGTGAGCACATACTCACTATGTCTGGATTACATAACCGCTTGACTCAGCTGGGAGTTAATCTCCCGGATGATGCGGTCATTGACAGAATCCTCCAGTCGCTTCCACCAAGCTACAAGAGCTTTGTGATGAACTTCAACATGCAGGGGATGCAAAAGACCATCCCTGAGTTGTTTTCAATGCTGAAATCAGCGGAGGTAGAAGTCAGAAAGGAACATCAAGTGTTGACGGTCAATAAAACCACTAAGTTCAAGAAAGGCAAGGGTAAAAAGAACTTCAAGAAGGACGGCAAGGAAGTTGCCGCGCCCGGCAAGCAAGCTGCCGGGAAGAAGCCAAAGAATGGACCCAAGCCCGAGACTGAGTGCTTTTATTGCAAGGGAAGCAGTCACTGGAAGCGGAACTGCCCCAAATACTTAGCAGACAAGAAGGCTGGCAAAACAAAAGGTATATGTGATATACATGTAATTGATGTGTACCTTACCAGTAATCGTAGTAGCTCTTGGGTATTTGATACCGGTGCAGTTGCTCACATTTGTAACTCACAACAGGAACTACAGAATAGGCGGAGACTGGCAAAGGACGAGGTGACGATGCGCGTCGGGAATGGTTCCAAAGTCGATGTGATCGCCGTCGGCACGCTACCTCTTCATTTACCTACGGGATTAGTTTTAAACCTCAATAATTGTTATTTAGTACCAGCTTTGAGCATGAACATTGTATCGGGATCTCGTTTAATACGAGATGGCTACTCATTTAAATCCGAGAATAATGGTTGTTCTATTTATATGAGAGATATGTTTTATGGTCATGCTCCTATGGTGAATGGTTTATTCTTTATGAATCTCGAACGTAATGCTACACATGTTCATAGTGTGAGTACCAAAAGATGTAAGGTTGATAATGATAGTCCCACATACTTGTGGCACTGCCGCCTTGGTCACATAGGTGTCAAATGCATGAAGAAGCTCCATGCAGATGGACTTTTAAAGTCTCTTGATTATGAATCATTTGACATGTGCGAACCATGCCTTATGGGTAAAATGACCAAGACTCCGTTCTCAGGAACAATGGAGCGAGCAACCAACTTATTGGAAATCATACATACTGATGTGTGCGGTCCAATGAGTGTTGAGGCTCGCGGTGGCTATCGTTATGTTCTCACCCTCACTGATGATTTGAGTAGATATGGATATGTTTACTTAATGAAACACAAGTCTGAAACCTTTGAAAAGTTCAAGGAATTTCAGAGTGAGGTTGAGAATCAACATGACAGGAAAATCAAGTTTCTACGATCAGATCGTGGAGGAGAACACTTGAGTCACGAATTTGGCACACACTTAAGAAAATGTGGAATAGTTTCACAACTCACGCCGCCTGGAACACCTCAGCGTAACGGTGTGTCCGAACGTCGTAATCGCACTCTATTAGATATGGTGCGGTCTATGATGTCTCTTACCGATCTACCGCTATCTTTTTGGGGCTATGCTTTAGAGACTGCCGCATTCACTTTAAATAGGGCTCCATCAAAATCCGTTGAGACGACACCGTTTGAATTATGGTTTGGGAAGAAACCTAAGCTGTCGTTTCTAAAAGTTTGGGGATGCGATGCTTATGTCAAGAAACTTCAACCTGAAAAGCTCGAACCCAAGTCGGAAAAATGCGTCTTCATAGGATACCCAAAAGAAACTATTGGTTATACCTTCTACCTCAGATCCGAAGGCAAGATCTTTGTTGCCAAGAATGGGTCCTTTCTAGAGAAGGAGTTTCTCTCGAAAGAAGTAAGTGGGTGGAAAGTAGAACTTGATGAAGTATTACCTCTTGAACCGGAAAATGGCGCAACTCAAGAAAATGTTCCTGAGGTGCCAGCACCGACTAGAGAGGAAGTTAATGATAATGATCAAGATACTTCTGATCAAGCTCCTACTGAAATTCGAAGGTCCACAAGGACACGCTCCACACCAGAATGGTACGGCAACCCTGTCTTGGAAATCATGTTGTTAGACAACGGTGAACCTTCGAACTATGAAGAAGCGATGGCGGGCCCGGATTCCGACAAATGGCTAGAAGCCCTGAAATCCGAGATAGGATCCATGTATGAAAATGAAGTATGGACTTTGACTGACTTGCCCGTTGAAAGGCGAGCCATAGAGAATAAATGGATCTTTAAGAAGAAGACAGACGCGGATGGTAATGTGACCATCTATAAAGCTCGGCTTGTCGCTAAGGGTTATCGACAAGTTCAAGGGGTTGACTACGATGAGACTTTCTCACCGGTAGCGAAGCTAAAGTCCGTCCGAATCATGTTAGCAATTGCCGCGTTTTACGATTATGAAATATGGCAAATGGACGTCAAAACGGCATTCCTTAATGGTTTCCTTAAGGAAGAATTGTATATGATGCAGCCGGAAGGTTTTATCGATCCTAAGAATGCTGACAAGGTGTGCAAGCTCCAACGCTCGATTTATGGGCTAGTGGAAGCATCTCGGAGTTGGAACATTCGCTTTGATGAGATGATCAAAGCGTTTGGGTTTACGCAGACTTATGGAGAAGCCTGCGTTTACAAGAAAGTGAGTGGGAGCTCTGTAGCATTTCTCATATTATATGTAGATGACATACTTTTGATGGGAAATGATATAGAACTCTTGGACAGCATTAAGGCCTACTTGAATAAGAGTTTTTCAATGAAGGACCTTGGAGAAGCTTCTTATATATTAGGCATCAAGATCTATAGAGATAGATCGAGACGCCTCATAGGTCTTTCACAAAGCACATACCTTGATAAGATATTGAAGAAGTTCAATATGGATCAATCTAAGAAGGGGTTCTTGCCTGTGTTACAAGGTATGAAATTGAGCTTGGCTCAAAGTCCGACCACGGCAGAAGAAATAGAAGAGATGAGTGTCATCCCCTCTGCCTCAGCCATAGGTTCTATTATGTATGCCATGCTGTGTACCAGACCTGATGTAAACCTTGCCGTAAGTTTGGTAGGAAGATACCAAAGTAATCCCGGCAAGGAACACTGGACAGCGGTCAAGAATATCCTGAAGTACCTGAAAAGGACTAAGGAGATGTTTCTCGTTTATGGAGGTGACGAAGAGCTCGTCGTAAAGGGTTACGTCGACGCTAGCTTCGACACAGATCTGGATGACTCAAAGTCACAAACCGGATACGTGTATATTTTGAATGGTGGGGCAGTAAGCTAGTGCAGTTGCAAGCAGAGCGTCGTGGCGGGATCTACGTGTGAAGCGGAGTACATGGCAGCCTCGGAGGCAGCACATGAAGCAATTTGGGTGAAGGAGTTCATCACCGACCTCGGAGTCATACCCAATGCGTCGGGGCCGATCAAACTCTTCTGTGACAACACTGGAGCTATTGCACTAGCCAAGGAGCCCAGGTTTCACAAGAAGACAAGGCACATCAAGCGTCACTTCAACTCCATTCGTGAAAATGTTCAGGATGGAGACATAGATATTTGTAAAGTACATACGGACCTGAATGTAGCAGATCCGTTAACTAAACCTCTCCCTAGGGCAAAACATGATCAACACCAGAATTCCATGGGTGTTCGATTCATCACAATGTAACTAGATTATTGACTCTAGTGCAAGTGGGAGACTGTTGGAAATATGCCCTAGAGGCAATAATAAAAGCATTATTATTATATTTCCTTGTTCATGATAATTGTCTTTATTCATGCTATAATTGTGTTATCCGGAAATCGTAATACATGTGTGAATAACAGACACCAACATGTCCCTAGTAAGCCTCTAGTTGACTAGCTCGTTAATCAACAGATAGTCATGGTTTCCTGGCTATGGACATAAGATGTCATTGATAACGAGATCACATCATTAGGAGAATGATGTGATGGACAAGACCCAATCCTAAACATAGCATAAAGATCGTATAGTTCGTTTGCTAGAGTTTTGCAATGTCAAGTATCTTTTCCTTAGACCATGAGATCGTGTAACTCCCGGATACCGTAGGAGTGCTTTGGGTGTACCAAACGTCACAACGTAACTGGGTGACTATAAAGGTATACTACGGGTATCTCCGAAAGTGTCTGTTGGGTTGACACGGATCAAGACTGGGATTTGTCACTCCGTATGACGGAGAGATATCACTGGGCCCACTCGGTAATGCATCATCATAATGAGCTCAAAGTGACCAAGTGTCTGGTCACGGGATCATGCATTACGGTACGAGTAAAGTGACTTGCCGGTAACGAGATTGAATGAGGTATTGGGATACCGACGATCGAATCTCGGGCAAGTAATATATCGATTGACAAAGGGAATTGCATACGGGGTTGATTGAATCTTCGACATCGTGGTTCATCCGATGAGATCATCGTGGAGCATGTGGGAGCCAACATGGGTATCCAGATCCCGCTGTTGGTTATTGACCGGAGAGTCGTCTCGGTCATGTCTGCATGTCTCCCGAACCCGTAGGGTCTACACACTTAAGGTTCGGTGACGCTAGGGTTGTGAAGATATGTATATGCAGTAACCCGAATGTTGTTCGGAGTCCCGGATGAGATCCCGGACGTCACGAGGAGTTCCGGAATGGTCCAGAGGTAAAGAATTATATATAGGAAGTGTTGTTTCGGCCATCGGGACAAGTTTCGGGGTTACCGGTATTGTACCGGGACCACCGGAAGGGTCCCGGGGGGTCCACCGGGTGGGGCCACCTATCCCGGAGGGCCCCATGGGCTGAAGTGGGAAGGGACCCAGCCCTTAGTGGGCTGGGGCGCCACCCCTAAGGGGCCCATGCTCCTAGGGTTAGGGGAAACCCTAAACGGGGGGCGCCCCCTTGCCTTGGGGGGCAAGCCCCCCACCCTTGGCCGCCCCCCCCTAGGAGATCCATCTCCTAGGGCTGGCGCCCCCCCCCTTGGCACCCCTATATATAGTGGGGGAGAGGAGGGACTTGAGGCTACACTTTTGGTGCTTCCCTCTCTCCCTGTTACATCTCTCTCTCTTGTAGTATAGGCGAAGCCCTGCTACTGTGACGCTCTGCATCCACCACCACGCCGTCGTGCTGCTGGATCATCACCAACCTCTCCTCCCCCCTTGCTGGATCAAGAAGTTGGAGATGTCTCCCGTCCCGTACGTGTGTTGAACGCGGAGGTGCCGTCCGTTCGGCACTCGGTCATCGGTGATTTGGATCACGTCGTGTTCGACTACATCATCCCCGTTCGTTGAACGCTTCCGCACGCGATCTACAAAGGTATGTAGATGCATCTCATGACTCGTTGCTAGATGAACTCCTAGATGGATCTTGGTGAAACGAGTAGGAACATTTTTGTTTTCTGCAACGTTCCCCAACACTTTGTAAGATATATGGCACTCTGACTGTCAGAAAATATGGTAGGACAAGATAAATCTCCACAAAGCTCAGTGTACAAACCTCTCAACGAGATAGCTTCTTTGCATGCCTCAGAAATAGCCATATACTCGGCATCAGTAGTGGAACAAGCCACAATAGACTGCAAAGTTGCTCTCCAACTCACAGCACAACCACCAATGGTGAAAACATAACCTGGGAGCGATCTTCTCTTATCCAAATCACCAGCAAAATCAGAATCAACAAAACCAACAAGTCCATCTCTAGTTTTCCCAAACTGTAAATAAGCATTACAAGTACCTCGCATGTATATGAAAATCCACTGAACTGCTTTCCAATGCTCTTTTCCAGGATTAACCATGTATCTACTAACAACACTCAATGCATATGATAAATCCGGACGAGAACAAATCATGGCATACATAAGTGAACTAACTGCACTCGAATAGGGAACTCTAGACATGTACTCAATATCTGCATCTAACTTAGGACATAAGGCTGATGATAATTTGAAGTGTGCAGCTAATGGAGTACTTACTGTTGGGGAACGTAGTAATTTCAAAAATTTCCTACGCACACGCAAGATCATGGTGATGCATAGCAATGAGAGGGGAGAGTGTTGTCTACGTACCCTCGTAGACCGGCAACGGAAGTGTTGACACAACGTAGAGGAAGTAGTCGTACGTCTTCCCGATCCGACCGATCCAAGTACCGAACGTACGGCACCTCCGAGTTCTGCACACGTTCAACTCGGTGACGTCCCTCGAGTTCCGATCCAGCAAAACGTTGAGGGAGAGTTTCGTCAACACGACGGCGTGATGACGGTGATGATGTTCTACCGACGCAGGGCTTCGCCTAAGCACCGTTACGACATGACCGAGGTGGAATATGGTGGAAGGGGGCACCGCACACGGCTAAGGAACGATCACGAGGATCAACTTGTGTGTCATGGCGTGCCCCCTTGCTTCAGTATATAAAGGAGGGAGAGGGGGAGGTGCGGTCGGCCCTATGGGTGCGCCTGGAGGAGTCCTACTCCAACCGGGAGTAGGACTCCCCCCACTTGCCTTGTTGGAAAAGGAAGAAGGAAGGGAGAAAGAGGAAAGGGGGGCGCCGCCCCCCTTCCTTGTCCTATTCGGACTAGGGGGGAGGGGGCGTGCGGCCTGCCCTGGACGGCCCTCCTCTTCTCCCTTATGGCCCATGTAGGCCCAATAACCCCCGGGGGGTTCCGGTAACCCCCCGATACTCCGGTCAAATCCCGATTTCACTCGGAACATTTCCGATATCTAAATATAGGCTTCCAATATATCAATCTTTATGTCTCGACCATTTCGATACTCCTTGTCATGTCCGTGATCACATCCGGGACTCCGAACAACCTTTGGTACATCAAAACACAAAAACCCTAATTACGATCGTCACCGAACTTTAAGCGTGCGGACCCTATGGGTTCGAGTACTATGTAGACATGACCGAGACACGTCTCCGATCAATAACCAATAGCGGAACCTGGATGCTCATATTGGCTCCTACATATTCTACGAAGATCTTTATCGGTCAGACCGCATAACAACATACATTGTTCCCTTTGTCATCGACATGTTACTTGCCCGAGATTCGATCGTCGGTATCTCAATACCCAGTTCAATCTCGTTACCGGCAAGTCTCTTTACTCGTTCCGTAATACATCATCATGCAACTAACTTATCAGTTGCAATGCTTGCAAGGCTTGAGTGATGTGCATTACCGAGAAGGCCCAGAGATACCTCTCCGACAATCGGAGTGACAAATCCTAATCTCGAAATACACCAACCCAACAAGTACCTTCGGAGATACCTGTAGAGCACCTTTATAATCACCCAGTTACGTTGTGAAGTTTGGTAGCACACAAAGTGTTCCTCCGGTAAACGGGAGTTGCATAATCTCATAGTCATAGGAACATGTATAAGTTATGAAGAAAGCAATAGCAACAAACTAAACGATCAAGTGCTAAGCTAACAGAATGGGTCAAGTCAATCACATCATTCTCCTAATGATGTGATCCCGTTAATCAAATGACAACTCATGTCTATGGTTAGGAAACATAACCATCTTTGATTAATGAGCTAGTCAAGTCGAGGCATACTAGTGACTCTCTGTTTTTTGTCTATGTATTCACACATGTATTATGTTTCCGGTTAATACAATACTAGCATGAATAATAAACATTTATCATGATATAAGGAAATAAATAATAACTTTATTATTGCCTCTAGGGCATATTTCCTTCAGCCTCCCACTTGCACTAGAGTCAATAATCTAGATTACACAGTAATGATTCTAACACTCATGGAGCCTTGGTGCTGATCATGTTTTGCTCGTGGAAGAGGCTTAGTCAGCGGGTCTGCAACATTCAGATCCGTATGTATCTTGCAAATTTCTATGTCTCCCACTTGGACTAAATCCCGAATGGAATTGAAGCGTCTCTTGATGTGTTTGGTTCTCTTGTGAAATTTGGATTCCTTCGCCAAGGCAATTGCACCAGTATTGTCACAAAAGATTTTCATTGGACCCGATGCACTAGGTATGACACCTAGATCGGGTATGAACTCCTTCATCCAGACTCCTTCATTTGCTGCTTCCGAAGCAGCTATGTACTCCGCTTCACATGTAGATCCTGCCATGACGCTTTCTTTAGAACTGCACCAACTGACTGCTCCACCGTTCAGTAAAAACACATATTCGGTTTGCGATTTAGAATCGTCTGGATCAGTGTCAAAGCTTGCATCAACGTAACCATTTACGATGAGCTCTTTGTCACCTCCATATACGAGAAACATATCCTTAGTCCTTTTCAGGTATTTCAGGATGTTCTTGACCGCTGTCCTGTGATCCACTCCTGGATTACTTTGGTACCTCCCTGCTAGACTTATAGCAAGGCACACATCAGGACTGGTACATAGCATTGCATACGTGATAGAGCCTATGGCTGAAGCATAGGGAACATGTTTCATTTTCTCTCTATCTTCTGCGGTGGTCGGAATTGAGTCTTACTCAACTTCACACCTAACATAGGCAAGAACCCTTTCTTTGCTTGATCCATTTTGAACTTCTTCGAAACCTTGTCAAGGTATGTGCTTTGTGAAAGTCCAATTAAGCGTCTTGATCTATCTCTATAGATCTTAATGCCCAATATGTAAGCAGCTTCACTGAGGTCTTTCATTGAAAAACTCTTATTCAAGTATCCCTTTATGCTATCCAGAATTATGTATCATTTCCAATCAATAATATGTCACCCACATATAATATCAGAAATGCTACAGAGCTCCCACTCACTTTCTTGTAAATACAGACTTCTCCAAAAGTCTGTACAAAACCAAATGCTTTGATCACACTATCAAAGCGTTTATTCCAACTCCGAGAGGCTTGCACCAGTCCATAAATGGATCGTTGGAGCTTGCACACTTTGTTAGCT
This sequence comes from Triticum monococcum, assembly GCA_034509565.1. NCBI lineage: Eukaryota > Viridiplantae > Streptophyta > Magnoliopsida > Poales > Poaceae > Triticum > Triticum monococcum. The sequence goes on along the minus strand of CM067845.1, from coordinate 54,553,511 downwards.
CCCTTTGGACCGACAAAACCTTCTGGTTGCATCATATACAACTCTTCTTCCAGAAATCCATTCAGGAATGCAGTTTTGACATCCATTTGCCAAATTTCATAATCATAAAATGCGGCAATTGCTAACATGATTCGGACAAACTTAAGCATCGCTACGGGTGAGAAGGTCTCATCGCAGTCAATCCCTTGAACTTGTCGAAAACCTTTTGCAACAAGTCGAGCTTTGTAGACAGTAACATTACCGTCAGCGTCAGTCTTCTTCTTCAAGATCCATTTATTCTCAATTGCTTGCCGATCAACGGGCAAGTCAACCAAAGTCCACACTTTGTTCTCATACATGGATCCAATCTCAGATTTCATGGCTTCTAGCCATTTTGCGGAATCTGGGCTCACCATCGCTTCTTCATAGTTCGTAGGTTCATCATGATCTAGTAGCATGACTTCTAGAACAGGATTACCGTACCACTCTGGTGCGGATCTTACTCCGGTTGATCTACGAGGTTCGGTAGTAACTTGATCTGAAGTTTCATGATCATTATCATTAGCTTCATCACTAATTGGTGTAGGTGTCACAGAAACTGGTTTCTGTGATGTACTACTTTCCAATAAGGGAGCAGGTACAGTTACCTCACCAAGTTCTACTTTTATACCACTCACTTCTTTCGAGAGAAACTTCTTCTCTAGAAAAACTCTGAATTTAGAAACAAAAGTTTTGCCTTCGGATCTGTGATAGAAGGTGTACCCAACAGTATCCTTTGGGTATCCTATGAAGACACATCTCTCCGATTTGGGTTCGAGCTTATCAGGTTGAAGCTTTTTCACATAAGCATCGCAGCCCCAAACTTTCAGAACCGACAACTTTGGTTTCTTGCCAAACCACAGTTCATAAGGTGTCGTCTCAACGGATTTCGATGGTGTCCTATTTAAAGTGAATGCAGCCGTCTCTAAAGCATAACCCCAAAACGATAACGGTAAATCAGTAAGAGACATCATAGATCGCACCATATCTAATAAAGTACGATTACGACGTTCGGACAGACCATTACGTTGTGGTGTTCCGGGTGGCGTGAGTTGCGAAACTATTCCACATTGTTTCAAATGTAGACCAAACTCGTAACTCAAATATTCTCCTCCATGATCAGATCATAGAAACTCTATTTTCTTGTTATGATGATTTTCAACTTCACTCTGAAATTCTTTGAACTTTTCAAATGTTTCAGACTTATGTTTCATTAAGTAGATATACCCATATCTGCTTAAATCATCTGTGAAGGTGAGAAAATAACGATATCCGCCACGAGCCTCAACATTCATTGGACCACATACATCTGTATGTATGATTTCCAACAAATCTATTTCTCTCTCCATAATACCGGAGAACGGCGTTTTAGTCATCTTACCCATGAGGCACGGTTCGCAAGTACCAAGTGATTTATAATCAAGTAGTTCCAAAAGTCCATCAGTATGGAGTTTCTTCATGCGCTTTACACCGATATGACCTAAACGGCAGTGCCACAAATAAGTTGCACTATCATTATCAACTCTGCATCTTTTGATTTCAACATTATGAATATGTGTATCACTACTATCGAGATTCATCAAAAATAGACCACTCTTCAAGGGTGTATGACCATAAAAGATATTACTCATATAAATAGAACAACCATTATTCTCTGATTTAAATGAATAACCATCTCGCATCAAACAAGATCCAGATATAATGTTCATGCTCAACGCTGGCACCAAATAACAATTATTTAGGTCTAATACTAATCCCGAAGGTAGATGTAGAGGTAGCGTGCCGACCGCGATCACATCGACTTTGGAACCATTTCCCACGCGCTTCGTCACCTCGTCCTTAGCCAATCTTTGCTTAATCCGTAGCCCCTGTTTCGAGTTGCAAATGTTAGCAACAGAACCAGTATCAAATACCCAGGTGCTACTGCGAGCATTAGTAAGGTACACATCAATAACATGTATATCACATATACCTTTGTTCACTTTGCCATCCTTCTTATCCGCCAAATACTTGGGGCAGTTCCGCTTCCAGCGACCAGTCTGCTTGCAGTAGAAGCATTCAGTCTCAGACTTAGGTCCAGACTTGGGTTTCTTCTCCTGAGCAGCAACTTGTTTGCTGTTCTTCTTGAAGTTCCCTTTCTTCTTCCCTTTGCCCTTTTTCTTGAAACTGGTGGTCTTATTGACCATCAACACTTGATGCTCCTTCTTGATTTCTACCTCCGTGGCTTTTAGCATCGCGAAGAGCTCAGGAATAGTTTAATTCATCCCTTGCATATTATAGTTCATCACGAAGCTTTTGTAGCTTGGTGGCAGTGATTGAAGAACTCTGTCAATGACACTATCAACAGGAAGATTAACCCCCAGTTGAGTCAAGTGATTATGATACCCAGACATTTTGAGTATATGTTCACTGACAGAACTATTCTCCTCCATCTTGCAGCTATAGAACTTATTGGAGACTTCATATCTCTCAATCCGGGCATTTGCTTGAAATATTAACTTCAACTCCTGGAACATCTCATATGCTCCATGACTTTTAAAACGTCATTGAAGACCCGGTTCTAAGCTGTAAAGCATGGCACACTGAACTATCGAGTAGTCATCAGCTTTGCTCTGCCAGACGTTCATAACATCTGGTGTCGCTCCTGCAGCAGGCTTGGCACTTAGTGGTGCTTCCAGGACATAATTCTTCTATGTAGCAATGGGGATAATCCTCAAGTTACGGACCCAGTCCGTGTAATTGCTACCATCATCTTTCAACTTTGCTTTCTCAAGGAACACATTAAAATTCAACAGAACAACAACACGAGCCATCTATCTACAATCAAACATAGACAAGCAAGATACTATCAGGTACTAAGTTCATGATAAATTTAATTTCAATTAATCATATTACTTAAGAGCTCCCACTTAGAAAGATATCCCTCTAATCCTTTAAGTGATCACGTGATCCAAATCAACTAAACCATGTCCGATCATCACATGAGATGGAGTAGTATCAATGGTGAACATCAATATGTTGATCATATCTACTATATGATTCATGCTCGACCTTTCGGTCTCTGTGTTCCGAGGTCATATCTGTTATATGCTAGGCTCGTCAAGTTAAACCTAAGTATTCCACGTGTGCAACTGTTTTGCACCCGTTGTATTTGAACGTAGGGCCTATCACACCCGATCATCACGCGGTGTCTCAGCACGAAGAACTTTCGCAACGGTGCATACTCAGGGAGAATACTTATACTTTGATAATTTAGTGGGGGATCATCTTATAATGCTACCGTCAATCAAAGCAAGATAAGATGCATAAAAGATAAACATCACATGCAATCAATATAAGTGATATGATATGGCCATCATCATCTTGTGCTTGTGATCTCCATCTCCGAAGCACCTTCATGATCACCATCGTCACCGGCGCGACACCTTGATCACCATTGTAGCATCGTTGTCGTCTCGCCAATCTTATGCTTCCACGACTATCGCTACCGCTTAGTGATAAAGTAAAGCATTACAGCGCAATTGCATTGCATACAATAAAGTGACAACCATATGGCTCCTGCCAGTTGCCGATAACTCGGTTACAAAACATGATCATCTCATACAATAAAATTTAGCATCATGTCTTGACCATACACATGCCCTGCAAAAACAAGTTAGACGTCCTCTACTTTGTTGTTGCATGTTTTACGTGGCTGCTACGGGCTTAGCAAGAACCGTTCTTACCTACGCATCAAAACCACAACGATAGTTTGTCAAGTTGGTGCTGTTTTAACCTTCGCAAGGACCGGGCGTAGCCACACTTGGTTCAACTAAAGTTGGAGAAACTGACACCCGCCAGCCACCTGTGTGCAAAGCACGTCGGTAGAACCAGTCTCGCGTAAGCGTACGCGTAATGTCGGTCCGGGCCGCTTCATCCAACAATACCGCCGAACCAAAGTATGACATGCTGGTAAGCAGTATGACTTATATCGCCCACAACTCACTTGTATTCTACTTGTGCACAACATCAACGCATAAAACCTAGGCTCGGATGCCACTGTTGGGGAACGTAGTAATTTCAAAATTTTCCTACGCACACGCAAGATCATGGTGATGCATAGCAATGAGAGGGGAGAGTGTTGTCTACGTACCCTCGTAGACCGGCAATGGAAGTGTTGACACAACGTAGAGGAAGTAGTCGTACGTCTTCTCGATCCGACCGATCCAAGTACCGAACGTACGGCACCTCCGAGTTCTGCACACGTTCAACTCGGTGACGTACCTTGAGTTCCGATCCAGCAAAACGTTGAGGGAGAGTTTCATCAACACGACGGCGTGATGACGGTGATGATGTTCTACCAACGCAGGGCTTCGCCTAAGCACCGTTACGATATGACCGAGGTGGAATATGGTGGAAGGGGGCACCGCACACGGCTAAGGAACGATCACGAGGATCAACTTGTGTGTCATGGGGTGCCCCCTTGCCTCAGTATATAAAGGAGGGAGAGGGGGAGGTGCGGCCGGCCCTATGGGTGCGCCTGGAGGAGTCCTACTCCAACCGGGAGTAGGACTCCCCCCTCTTGCCTTGTTGGAAAAGGAAGGAGGAAGGGAGAAAGAGGAAAGGGGGGCGCCGCCCCCCCTTCCTTGTCCTATTCGGACTAGGGGGGAGGGGGCGCGCGGCCTGCCCTGGCCGGCCCTCCTCTTCTCCCTTATGGCCCATGTAGGCCCAATAACCCCCGGGGGGTTCCGGTAACCCCCGGTACTCCGGTAAAATCCTGATTTCACCCGGAACGTTTCCGATATCCAAATATAGGCTTCCAATATATCAATCTTTATGTCTCGACCATTTCGAGACTCCTCGTCATGTCCGTGATCACATACGGGACTCCAAACAACCTTCGGTATATCAAAACACAAAAACCCTAGTTATGATCATCACCGAACTTTAAGCGTGCGGACCCTACGGGTTCGAGAACTATGTAGACATGACCGAGATACGTCTCCGGTCAATAACCAATAGCGGAACCTGGATGCTCATATTGGCTCCTACATATTCTACGAAGATCTTTATCGGTCAGACTGCATAACAACATACGTTGTTCCCTTTGTCATCGGTATGTTACTTGCCCGAGATTCGATCGTCGGTATCTCAATACCTAGTTCAATCTCGTTACCGGCAAGTCTCTTTATTCGTTCCGTAATACATCATCCTGCAACTAACTTATCAGTTGCAATGCTTGCAAGGCTTGAGTGATGTGCATTACCGAGAGGGCCCATAGATACCTCTTCGACAATCGGAGTGACAAATCCTAATCTCGAAATACGCCAACCCAACAAGTACTTTCGGAGACACCCGTAGAGCACATTTATAATCACCCAGTTACGTTGTGATGTTTGGTAGCACACAAAGTGTTCCTTCGGTAAATGGGAGTTGCATAATCTCATAGTCATAGGAACATGTATAAGTTATGAAGAAAGCAATAGCAACAAACTAAACGATCAAGTGCTAAGCTAACAAAATGGGTCAAGTCAATCACATCATTCTCCTAATGACGTGATCCCCTTAATCAAATGAAAACTCATGTCTATGGTTAGGAAACATAACCATCTTTGATTAACGAGCTAGTCAAGTAGAGGCATACTAGTGACTCTCTGTTTTTTGTCTATGTATTCACACATGTATTATGTTTCCGGTTAATACAATTCTAGCATGAATAATAAAAATTTATCATGATATAAGGAAATAAATAATAACTTTATTATTTCCTCTAGGGCATATTTCCTTCACTTACTGGCTTGGCATTATGCATATTAAAACGACGAAGAACTTTATCAATATATCCCTTCTGACTTAGATATACTTTTACAGATGGTCTATCTCTGGAAATTTCCATGCCAAGTATTTTCTTTGCTGCACCCAAATCCTTCATCTCAAAGTCATTACACAATTGCTTCTTTAGTTCATTAATATCTGACATACTCTTTGCAGCAATAAGCATATTGATACGTTTCCGTCGTATCTATAACTTTTGATTGTTCCATGCCAATATTCTAGAACTTTCATATACTTTTGGCAACTTTTTATACTATTTTTGGGACTAACATATTGATCCAGTGCCCAGTGTCAGTTCCTGTTTGTTGCGTGTTTTTTTGTTTCGCAGAATATCCATATCAAACGGAGTCCAAACGGGATAAAAACGGACGGAGCTTATTTTTGGAACATTTGGAAAATCTTGGAGAAAGATCAACAGGAGAAAAGACTTTGTTATAGTCAATACTTGGAATCTGACTGTATCCTTTAGCAACTAACCTTGCTTTATATCTTGTCCCCTCATTAGGAGAAACACCTTCTTTCCTCTTAAAAACCCACTTGCAATGAATAGGTTTCTTCTCTCTAGGTAATTTTACTAAATCCCAAGTGACATTCTTTTCAAGTGATTCCATCTCATCATGCATAGCAGTCATCCACTTATTACTATCACCAGAAATAATATCCTCGGAATATGAAGAAGGCTCAACATTACCTTCGATTTCTTCTGCAACAGATAAAGCAAAAGAAACAATATTGCACTCTTTGATTAACCTGTCAAGTTTATTAATACCCCGCCTGAAAGGATCGATATGGTTGACTAGAGGGGGGGTGAATAGGTGTAACACCCTCGATGCGACTATATCTCCCACGTGTCGAGGCACGACTTAGAGGCATAATCGCATTGAAGGCATATGTCGCAAGTGAGGCAATCTTCACACAACCCATGTACATATAATATAAAGGGGAAAATAATAATAATAGTTAGCTTACACTCGCCACGTCACATCAAGGTACATAAATAGCATCCATCATACAAACACTCATGGCCCGACTACGGCGCCGAAATAGAAAAGACTCCCCAACATGCGACTAATCCCTGAATCGAACCCCGAGCAGGCACCACTACTGATCATCAGGAAAAGAAACATAGTATCGCTGAGAGTCCTCGTCGTACTCCCACTTCAGCTCGAACGCGCCCTCCGGAGGAGTATCATCGGACCCTGCATCTGGTGTAATAGTAATCTGTGAGCCACAAGGACTCAGCAATCTCGCACCCTCGCGATCAAGACTATTTAAGCTAAATAGGTAAGGAAGGGGTAATGTGAGTGGAGCTGCAGCAAGCGACTAGCATATATGGTGGCTAACTTATTCGCAAAAGAGAGCGAGAAGAGAAGGCAAAGCACGAGCGGAAACTAAATAGAGCAGGCTACTCAAACATAACTCCAACGCCGTGTCCACTTCCCGGACTCCGCCGAGAAGAGGCCATCACGGCAACACACGCAGTTGATTCATTTTAATTAATTAGGTTCAAGTTGTCTACAACCGGACATTAACAAATTCCCATCTGCCCATAACCGCGGGCACGGCTTTCGAAAGATCAATCCCTACAGGGGTCCCAACTTAGCCCATAACAAGCTCTCACGGTCAACGAAGGAATAGACCTCCACCTAGGACCCACCGATCAGACTCGGTATCCCGGTACAACAAGATGATTCGACAGGTCAAAACTAGTCCAGCAACACCGCCCGAATGCGCCGACAAATCCCGATAGGAGCTGCACATATCTCTTTCTCAGGGCACACTCAGATTGTCTAAACTTCCGGTAGGCCAGCCCAAAGTTGCCCCTGGTGGCCATCGGCGGCTGACGTTCCGGACCAACACTCAGAGGAGCACTGGTCCGTGGGGGGCTAAAATAAAGATGACCCTCGGGCTCCGGAAACCTAAGGGAAAGAAAAGGGTAGGTGGCAAATGGTAAAACCAATGTTGGGCACTGCTGGAAAAGCTTTAATCAAGGCGAACTATCAAGGGGTTCCCATTATAGCCCAATCGCGTAAGGGACGCAACAATCCGGGAACATAACACCGATATGACGGAAACTAGGGCGGCAAGAGTGGAACAAAACACTAGGCGAGAGGCCGAGCCTTCCACCCTTTACCAAGTATATAGGTGAGTAAAGATAACATAGCAATATAATGATATACCAACAGTAAATAAATGTTCCAACAAGGAACGGCTCCAATCCTCACCTGCAACTAACAACGCTATAAGAAGGGCTGAGCAAAGCGGTAACATAGCCAATCAATGGTTTGCTAGGACAAAGGTGGGTTAGAGGCTCAATCATGGCAATTGGGAGGCTGACAAGCAAGTGGTAGGCATCGTAGCATTGGCAAAGCAAAAGAGCGAGCAAACTAGCATAGCAAAGATAGTAGTGATTTCAAGGGTGTGATCATCTTGCCTGCACAGTTGTCAGAATTGACTGGATCCTCAAAAGCAAACTCAACGGGCTCCTCGTTAGCGAACTCGTCTCCCGGCTCTACCCAACAACACAAACAAGCAACAAGGATACAATCAACCACGTGCAAAGGCAACCAATACAATGCAAAGATGATATGCTATGCGGGATGCAAAATGCAACATGTAACAGGAAATGCATGAGCCTGGCCTCAACTTGGAAATCCAAGTGTGCCACTGGATAGAGGGGAAGAAATCCCCTGAAAACGATATAAAGATCATGGCAATTGGAGCTACGGTTAAGAAATGGCAAGCGTTTTACTAAACGAACCGATCTGCGATTTACAGCAACATGCCTCCTAAATGCAACAAAATGAACATGCTACAGCCACCCAACATGAAAACAAATTACATGGCAGTGATGTACTCATCAAGCTTAACAAATCATCATGACTGGGGCATAGGCAAAATCATCCATTAAGGGCTTCAAACAAGCATGGCAAAACTGAATAAGCAAAACAGATTTCAGACTTAGCGAAATTAACGCTAGTCTGAAATTTCAGACCACGATGCTCTCTTCGGAGCAGCAAAACAACATGAAGGAAAACCTGAACATGGCAAGTAAGAGAATGGCATGGAGCTACTCAACAAGCTTAACAAAACACCCAAAATGACCTGGGGCCAAAAGGGTTCACAAAATACTCTACCGAGCACACGAACATCGATGAAACACAATCAGTTTTCAGACTTAGTGAAAACTGGGACATGCTGAAATAATAACTCACGGAGGCATATAAACAAGCTCGAAGCTCTCACTACGGTGCAAGTCATGGCAAGGCAAGCATATATCCATTAAGAAGGCAAAAAATGCTAGCTAGACATGGCAAGAACAATGGCATAGCATGCATGGATCACTAGCAATCACTCCGGCAAAATCGCAAAAGAGTTCACGATCTGCCCAAAACAGCAACTATCCGAAAGTTGAGCTTGATTGAGTCAACCTAGAGTGCTCCAATATAACAAGTAAAGACATGGATGGATTAAGCACAACAAGCTTAACAGATCACTCTTACTGATCATCCTCAAAAGAGGCACGGATCACTAGGAAACAAGCCGGACATATAGCATCGTGAACTAAAACGGCTCAGACTTAGTGAAAATCGCTAAGTCCCTGAAATCTGAAATCTCAGGTAGCCCTCTTCGCAAGCTTGCACAAGACAACACACACGTCCTAAAAATACATGGAAGGCACCTCTGGAAAGAAGACAACATGCTTAACAATTCATCCCAAAGGGGCACAGGCATATCATGCACGGATTAAATGTGGCAAAAATGACAAAAGTGCATGTTGGATTAACGGATCTGCAATTTAACTCAACCTGCCTCCTTCCAACAGCATTTTGGGCAACAAGATGACCTCAAATGCAAATGATGCAATGGAATGAAATGATGTACTCGTCGAGACGAAGAATTTGACATATCATACGCCCAAATCGGAGCTACGGATGCAAAGTTATGGCAGGTCAAACATGAGCATATGGGGTAAAATCCCTGGGACTTAGAAAAAAAAGGGGACCCTAGGGTTTACTGTTCACCCAGATCCGATCCGGCGCAACACTGTAGCTCGGGCCCGGGACCGAGCCCGGCGATGGCGGCGGCGGCGGATCCCGCCGGATCCGGCGAGGGCGCGGGGCGCCGGCGTCGAGGGGAGGCCGGAGGGCGGCGCGCGGCCACCGGAGCCGGCGAGGGGCGGCAGCGGCCGGGCACCGCGGTGGCGCGAGGCGGCGGGGAGCGGTGCGGCGGGGCCCGGCGGGGAGCTCCGGCGAGCTCGCGGCCGGAGTTGATGGCAGGCGGCGGAGGCGGCGACCGGGCGCGAGGGAGGCGGCGGCGGCCTGCGGGCGAGGAGGCGGCGGAGGGAGTGGGCCGCGGGGGCCGGGCGTGGGCTCGGCGGGCTCCGCGGCGGCGGCGGCGGCGGTGCCACGTGGCAGCGGGCGACGGGCTGCGGGCGGATGTCCGGTGCGGCCGGACGTGTCCGGCGCGCCGGAGGGAGTTTTTTTTAGGGTTTCGGGGGGAGGGAGAGATCCGAAAAACGGGGGGTCAATTTATAGACCTAGAGGGAGCTAGGAGAGTCCAAATGAGGTGCGGTTTTCGCCCACACGATCGTGATCGAACGACCGAGACGATGGAGCTGAGTTTGGTGGGTTTTGGGCCAAAATGGAGGGGTGTTGGGCTGCACACACACGAGGCCTTTTCGGTCCCTCGGTTAACCGTTGGAGTATCAAACGAAGTCCAAATGACCCGAAACTTGACAGGCGGTCTACCGGTAGTAAACCAAGGCCGCATGGCAAGTCTCGGTCCAATCCGGAAATGTTTAATCCCCACACACGAAAGAAAGCTAGAAATGGCCACCGGAGGAGAACGAAGCGCCGGAATGCAAAACGGACAACGGGGAAAAAGCTCAAATGCATGAGATGAACATGTATGCAAATGCGATGCACGTGACGACATGATATGAGATGCACAAAAACAAAACAACACACGGGGACAAAGACCCGAACCCGAGAATCAAATATAACTTAATGCCGGAAACGGCATGAGTCGGAGTACAATTGGGGAAGGTTACATGTGGGGCGTTACAATAGGCAACTAACAATTTTTGCTTTTCCTTAGCAATTTAAACTTTGCATCAAAGTAGGTTGTCTAGATATGCAACTGAAGGAAATATGCCCTAGAGGCAATAATAAAGATATTATTTATTTCCTTATATCATGATAAATGTTTATTATTCATGCTAGAATTGTATTAACCGGAAACATAATACATGTGTGAATACATAGACAAACAAAGTGTCACTAGTATGCCTCTACTTGACTAGCTCATTAATCAAAGATGGTTATGTTTCCTAACCATGGACAAAGAGTTGTCATTTGATTAACGGGATCACATCATTAGTTGAATGATCTGATTGACATGACCCATTCCATTAGCTTAGCACCCGATCGTTTAGTATGTTGCTATTTGCTTTCTTCATGACTTATACATGTTCCTATGACTATGAGATTATGTAACTCCCGTGTGCCGGAGGAACACTTTGTGTGCTACCAAACGTCACAACGTAACTGGGTGATTATAAAGGTGCTCTACAGGTGTCTCCAAAGGTACATGTTGGGTTGACGTATTTCGAGATTAGGATTTGTCACTCCGATCATCGGAGAGGTATCTCTGGGCCCTCTCGGTAATGCACATCACTTAAGCCTTGCAAGCACTGCAACTAATGAGTTAGTTGTGGGATGATGTATTACGGAACGAGTAAAGAGACTTGCCGGTAACGAGATTGAACTAGGTATTGGATACCGACGATCGAATCTCGGGCAAGTAGCATACCAATGACAAAGGGAACGACGTATGTTGTTATGTGGTCTGACCGATAAAGATCTTCGTAGAATATGTAGGAGCCAATATGGGCATCCAGGTCCCGCTATTGGTTATTGACCGGAGACGTTTCTCGGTCATGTCTACATTGTTCTCGAACCGTAGGGTCCGCACGCTTAAAGTTACGATGACAGTTTCATTATGAGTTTATGTATTTTGATGTACCGAAGGTTGTTCGGAGTCCCGGATGTGATCACGGACATGACGAGGAGTCTCGAAATGGTCGAGACATAAAGATCGATATATTGGAAGCCTATATTTAGATATCGGAAATGTTCCGGGTGAAATCGGGATTTGACCGGAGTATCGGGGGGTTACCGGAAACCCCCGGGGGTTATTGGGCCTACATGGGCCATAAGGGAGAAGAGGAGGGCCGGCCAGGGCAGGCCGCGGTACTTCTGAAGTATCGCACCAGAACGGTAGTACCATGCTGTGGCGCGGTAGTACCATGCCTCCCAAAGCGGTAGTACCGCGGCCAGACGCGATAGTACCGTGAGCTCAAGAAGATGCACGTTTCGAGCACACGAAAAACTGGATCTTTGCACAAAACACTCCGAGCCAACACGACACCACAAGACCACACAACACACAAAACCAGGAAGGCACACGACAAACGAACCAACCACGAGACACCACCTCTCCAAAAGAGAGGGCGGTGGCCGTAGCCACCTATGTTTGAGTCAATTGGTATGGCACCGCAAAGAATTATCCTTGGGTCCATGACCAAAACTCGTCTTTGAAGCACAAGTACCATCAAACATGGCTAATGTGAAAGACTTGATTGATTTATGCATAATGGGGGGAGGGAGAGTTCATTGATTTATGCATAATGAGGCTTGAAAACGTGCACAAATTCCCACACTCAACATGATATCCAGTCTAGATGCACAAAGGTAAAGCAAGGAACCTATCATAGAGCGATATACCTTTTGATCCACCGCTTTACCATTGGGATCTATGTCAAGTTGGCACTTGGTAGGCATGGGAGTGGAAGCCGGCTTGACATCACTTAGCTTGAATCTTTTGAGCATGTCTTGAGTATATTTGGCTTGATTGATGAAGGTTCCTTCTCTTCTTTGCTTCACTTCGAACCCTAGAAAGAACTTCAACTCTCCCATGGAAGACATCTCGAACTTTGAGGTCATGAGAGCGGAAAATTCCTCATTGAAAGCTTTGTTAGGGGAACCAAAGATAATATCATCAACATATAATTGGCACACAAACAACTCCCCTTTGACCTTCTTAGTAAAAAGAGTGGGGTCGATTAGCCCAACCTCAAAACCACGGTCTTTTAACAACTCGGAAGGTGGTCATACCACGCACGTGGGGCTTGTTTAAGGCCATAGAGTGCCTTATCGAGTTGATACACATGATCGGGAAAGTAGGGATCCTCGAACCCGGGGGGTTGCTTGACGTAAACCAATTCATTAATAGGACCATTAAGAAAAGCACTCTTCACATCCATTTGTTGTAACTTAAAGTTGTGATGAGAAGCATATGCAATCAACATGCGAATGGATTCAAGACGAGCAACGAGAGCAAAGGTTTCACCGTAGTCGATACCCTCGACTTGGAAGTAGCCTTGTGCTACCAAACGAGCCTTGTTGCGAATGATGATCCCATGGGCATCTTGCTTGTTCTTAAATATCCACTTGGTTCCTATGACACTGTGATTCCCGGTCGGTCTTGGCACCAATCTCCACACTTTGTTGCGCTCGAAGTTATTGAGTTCTTCATGCATGGCATTGAGGCAATCCGTATCTTCTAGCGCCTCATAGACCTTGTGGGGTTCCACACAAGAGACAAATGCGTGATGCTCACAATAATTTGCTAATTGTCTATGAGTGCTTACCCCCTTTCTTAAGCTTCCAAGCACATTCGTCGTGAGATGATCCTTGGTGGAGAGCTTGGAAGCAACCTTGGAGGCACGACGCTCTAATTCCTCCTCGGGGGTGAGACGAGGAGTGGTCACTTGATCATCTTGAGCGTCATCTTGGGCTTGTTCTTGTTCTTGAACTTGCTCGGAGGATGAGAGAACTTGACCTTGGGCATCACTTGATGTGTCAACACCGTCTTGAGCGTGATCTTGCCCTCGGTCATGTTCTTGAGGACGAGGGCCTTCATGTTGTTCTTCGGAAGCGTGTGGGCCTTGGGTTGGTGATGGCTCCACTTGAGTGGAGCTTTGTCCTTCTCCTTCGGCCACAAGGGGTTCCTCAATGGGTAGGATAAAGCCAACACCCATTCTTCTTATGGCTTGGGGAGGAATTTCATCACCTACATCACAAGTGCCACTTTGCTCCACTTGGGAGCCGTTATTCTCATCAAACTCCACGTTACACGTCTCCTCAATAAGTCCCGTGGATTTATTGAGGACACGGTAAGCATGAGACTTTGTAGCATAGCCAACAAATATGCCCTCATAAGCTCTAGCCTCAAATTTAGACAGCCGAACACCTTTCTTGAGAATGAAACACTTACACCCGAATACCCGGAAGTACTTGAGGTTGGGCTTGTTACCGGTGAGTATCTCATATGGAGTCTTGTTCAAGCCCTTGCGGAGGTAGATCCGATTGGATGCATGACACGCGGTGTTGATGGCTTCGGCCCAAAAGTTGTACGGAGACTTGAACTCCGCCATCATGGTCCTTGCCGCATCCATCAACGTCCGGTTCTTCCTCTCCGCAACACCGTTTTGTTGAGGGGTGTAGGGTGCGGAGTATTGATGCTTGATTCCCTCATCACTAAGAAACTCATCCAAGGTGTAGTTCTTGAACTCGGTGCCGTTGTCACTTCTTATTATCAAGATCTTTGCATTGTGTTGACGTTGTGCTTCATTTGCAAAGTCAATGACGGTTTGTTGGGTCTCGCTCTTCCTCTTGAAGAAATACACCCACGTGTACCTTGAGTAATCATCCACAATCACCAAGCAATACTTCCTACCTCCAAGACTATCGAAGGATGGAGGCCCAAAGAGATCCATGTGAAGGAGCTCCAAAGGCCTCTTTGAATAAATGATAGTCGTGGGAGGGTGAGCCTTCTCATGTAGCTTTCCTTCGATACAGGCACCGCAAGCACGATCTTTAGCAAAACTAACATTCGTTAGTCCACGGACATGGTCCCCCTTGAGGAGACTTTGCAAATATCTCATATTGACATGGGCTAAACGGCGATGCCAAAGCCATCCCACATCAACTTTAGCCATTAGGCATGTCGCGGTCTTAGTGGGTCGCTCCGAAAAGTTAATCACATATAGACCGTTCTCGACATGCCCAACAAAAGCTACTTTAAGAGTCTTGCTCCACAAGAGGGCCACGGTATCGATATCAAAGAAAGTGGCAAAGCCCATGATAGGAAGTTGACGAACGGAAAGTAAATTGTACGCAAGGGACTCAACAAGCATGACCTTCTCGATCGTGAGATCATGAGAGATGACCACCTTGCCAAGTCCCAATACCTTAGAAGATGAGGCGTCACCCCACTCGACATTGGTGGGCATAGATGGAACCTTGTGCACGTCCACCACCAAGTCCTTGCTTCCGGTCATATGATTTGTAGCTCCGCTATCGAGCAACCATGATCCCCCACCGGAAGCAAACACCTACAAGAGATCAATGCTTGGTTTTAGGTACCCAATTTGTAATGGGTCCTTTGATGTTAGTAACAAGGGTTTTTGGAACCCAAATAGACCATTCAATGTATTCATGAAGAGAACCAACAAATTTGGCATAAACATGCCCATCACTAGCACGACATAACACATAAGAAGGGTTAAAATCGCCGGCTTTGTTGAGAGGGGTGACATTGCCCTTCCTGACATTGTTCTTCTTCTTCTCCTCGGGGGCACTCTCTCCCTCCTTCACAAAGGTTTGCATGAGGGGAGGAGGTCGTTTGGTCTTGTCATTCTTCTTCTTGTTCTTGGAGTCAGGCACGTACCCAACCCCTTCCTTGGCCACACCTCCCTTTTGGTTGATCAAGAGATCGTTGAGGTTCTTTTTGCCTTGTATGCAAGTCGCAAGACCTCTCTCAAGTTGCTCCTTCAACTTAGCATTTTCCTCAAGAAGATGTATATGCTCACAACACGGGTTAGTAGTGTTGGAAATATGCCCTAGAGGCAATAATAAATTGGTTATTATTATATTTCCTTGTTCATGATAATCGTTTATTATCCATGCTAGAATTGTATTGATAGGAAACTCAGATACATGTGTGGATACATAGACAACACCATGTCCCTAGTAAGCCTCTAGTTGACTAACTCGTTGATCAATAGATGGTTACGGTTTCCTGACCATGGACATTGGATGTCGTTGATAACGGGATCACATCATTAGGAGAATGATGTGATGGACAAGACCCAATCCTAAGCCTGGCACAAAGATCGTGTAGTTCGTATGCTAAAGCTTTTCTAATGTCAAGTACCATTTCCTTAGACCATGAGATTGTGCAACTCCCGGATACCGTAGGAGTGCTTTGGGTGTGCCAAACGTCACAACGTAACTGGGTGGCTATAAAGGTACACTACAGGTATCTCCGAAAGTGTCTGTTGGGTTGGCATGAATCGAGACTGGGATTTGTCACTCCGTGTAAGCGGAGAGGTATCTCTGGGCCCACTCGGTAGGACATCATCATAATGTGCACAATGTGATCAAGGAGTTGATCACGGGATGATGTGTTACGGAATGAGTAAAGAGACTTGCCGGTACCGAGATTGAACAAGGTACCGGGATACCGACGATCGAATCTCGGGCAAGTATCGTACCGCTAGACAAAGGGAATTGTATACGGGATTGATTAAGTCCTTGACATCGTGGTTCATCCGATGAGATCATCGTGGAACATGTGGGAGCCAACATGGGTATCCAGATCCCGCTGTTGGTTATTGACCGGAGAACGTCTCGGTCATGTCTGCATGTCTCCCGAACCCGTAGGGTCTACACACTTAAGGTTCGATGACGCTAGGGTTGTAAAGGAAGTTTGTATGTGGTTACCGAATGTTGTTCGGAGTCCCGGATGAGATCTCGGACGTCACGAGGAGTTCCGGAATGGTCCGGAGGTAAAAATTTATATATGGGAAGTCATGTTTTGGTCACCGGAAGAGTATCGGGATTTATCGGTAACGTACCGGGACTACCGGGAGGGTCCCGGGGGTCCACCAAGTGGGGCCACATGCCCCGGAGGCTTGCATGGGCCAAGAGTGGTGAGGGACCAGCCCCTGAGTGGGCTGGTGCGCCTCCCACAAGGCCCAAGGGGCAGCTAGGAGGAAAAAAAGGAGGAAACCCTAGGCTTAGATGGGCCTAAGGCCCACCCTAGGGGGCGCCTCCCTCTCTTCCCCTCTTGGCCGCCCCTTGTTTCCCATCTAGGGCTGCCGCCCCTCCTAGGGGTGGGAACCCTAGAGGGGGCGCACCCTCCTCCCTCTCCCCTATATATAGTGAGGCCTAGGGCTGCCCATAACACATGATCTGATCTCTGCCTGTTGGTGCAGCCCTCCCTCTCTTTCTCCTCATATCCCGTGGTGCTTGGCGAAGCCCTGCAGGATTGCCACGCTCCTCCACCACCACCACGCCGTTGTGCTGCTGCTGGATGGAGTCTTCCTCAACCTCTCCCTCTCTCCTTGCTGGATCAAGGCATGGGAGACATCACCGGGCTGTACGTGTGTTGAACGCGGAGGTGCCGTCCGTTCGGCACTAGGATCATTGGTGATTTGGATCACGACGAGTACGACTCCATCAACCCCGTTCACTTGAACGCTTCCGCTTAGCGATCTACAAGGGTATGTAGATGCACTCTCCTTCCCCTCGTTGCTAGTCTCTCCATAGATAGATCTTGGTGACACGTAGGAAAATTTTCAATTTCTGCTACGTTCCCCAACAGTGGTATCAGAGCTAGGTCTATTGCATAGATTCTATGCACGAGTAGAACACAAAGTAGTTGTGGGCGTTGATTTTGTTCAATATGCTTGCCGTTACTAGTCTTATCTTGATTCGGCGGCATCGTGGGATGAAGCAGCCCCGAACCGACCTTACACGTACTCTTACGTGAGACTGGTTCCACCGACTGACATGCACTAGTTGCATAAGGTGGCTAGCGGGTGTCTGTCTCTCCCACTTTAGTCGGATCGGATTCGATGAACAGGGTCCTTATGAAGGGTAAATAGCAATTGGCATATCACGTTGTGGTTTTGCGTAGGTAAGAAACGTTCTTGCTAGAAACCCATAGCAGCCACGTAAAACATGCAAACAACAATTAGAGGACGTCTGACTTGTTTTTGCAGGGTATGCCATGTGATGTGATATGGCCAAAAGGATGTGATGAATGATATATGTGATGTATGAGATTGATCATGTTCTTGTAATAGGAATCACGACTTGCATGTCGATGAGTATGACAACCGGCAGGAGCCATAGGAGTTGTCTTAATTTATGACATGCGTGTCAACATAAACATCATGTAATTACTTTACTTTATTGCTAACCGTTAGCTGTAGTAGTAGAAGTAATAGTTGGCGAGACAACTTCATGAAGACACGATGATGGAGATCATGATGATGGAGATCATGGTGTCATGCCGGTGACGATGATGATCATGGAGCCCCGAAGATGGAGATCAAAAGGAGCAATATGATATTGGCCATATCATGTCACTATTTGATTGCATGTGATGTTTATCATGTTTATACATCTTATTTGCTTAGAACGACGGTAGTAAATAAGATGATCCCTCATTAAAATTTCAAGAAGTGTTCTCCCCTAACTGTGCACCGTTGCTAAAGTTCGTCGTTTCGAAGCACCACGTGATGATCGGGTGTGATAGATCCTTACATTCACATACAACGGGTGTAAGACAGTTTTACACATGCAAAACACTTAGGGTTAACTTGACGAGCCTAGCATGTGTACAGACATGGTCTCAGAACATAGAAGACCGAAAGGTCGAGCATGAGTCGTATGGTAGATACGATCAGCATGAAGATGTTCACCGATGTTGACTAGTCCGTCTCACGTGATGATCGGACACGGCCTAGTTGACTCGGATCATGTAATCACTTAGATGACTAGAGGGATGTCTATCTGAGTGGGAGTTCATAAGATGAACTTATTTATCCTGAACATAGTCAAAAGGATTTTGCAAATTATGTCGTAGCTCGCGCTTTAGTTCTACTGTTTAGATATGTTCCTAGAGAAAATTTAGTTGAAAGTTGATAGTAGCAATTGTGCGGACTAGGTCCGTAAAATGAGGATTATCCTCATTGCTTCATAGAAGGCTTATGTCCTTAATGCACCGCTCAGTGTGCAGAACCTCGAACTTCGTCTATGGATGTTGCGAACATCTGACATACACATTTTGATAACTACGTGATAGTTCAGTTAAACGGTTTAGAGTTGAGGCACCGAAGATGTTTTGAAACGTCGCGAAACATATGAGATGTTTCAAGGGCTGAAATTGGGATTTCAGGCTCGTGCCCACGTCAAGAGGTATAAGACCTCTGACGATTTTCTTAGCCTTCAAACTAAGGGAGAAAAGCTCAATTGTTGAGCTTGTGCTCAGATTGTCTGAGTACAACAATCATTTTAATCGAGTGGGAGTTGATCTTCCAGATAAAATAGTGATAGTTTCTCCGAAGTCATTACCACCAAGCTGCTAGAGCTTCGTGATGAACTATAATATATCAGGGACATATATGATGATCCTTGAGATATTCGCGATGTTTGACACCACAAAAGTAGAAATCAAGAAGGAGCATCAATTGTTGATGGTTGGTGAAACCACTAGTTTCAAGAAGGGCAAGGGCAAGAAGGGATACTTCATCAAACGGCAATACAGCTGCTGCTCTAGTGAAGAAACCCAAGGTTGAACCCAAACCCGAGACTAAGTGCTTCTGTAATAAGGGGAACAACCACTGGAGCAGAATTACCCTAGATACTTGGTAGATGAGAAGGCTTGTAAGGTCGATAGAAGTATATTGGATATACATTGTGTTGATGTGTACTTTACTAGTACTCCTAGTAGCACCAGGGTATTAGATACCGGTTCGGTTGCTAAGTGTTAGTAACTCAAAATAAAAGCTACGGAATAAACGGAGACTAGCTAAAGGTGAGCTGACGTTATGTGTTGGAAGTGTTTCCAATGTTGATATGATCAAGCATCGCACGCTCCCTCTACCATCGAGATTGGTGTTTGCGTTGAGCATAGACATGATTGGATTACGTCTATCGCGATACGGTTATTCATTTAAGGAGAATAATGGTTACTCTGTTTATTTGAATAATACCTTCAATGGTCTTACACCTAAAATGAATGGTTTATTGAATCTCGATCGTAGTGATACACATGTTGATGCCAAAAGATAGTAATGATAGTACCACCTACTTGTGGCACTGCCATGTAAGTCATATCGGTATAAAACACATGAAGAAGCTCCATGTTGATGGATCTTTGGGCTCACTCGTTTTTGAAAAGTTTGAGACATGCGAACCATGTCTATTGGTGTATATGCATGAAGAAACTCCATGCAAATGGACCGTTTGGACTCACTTGATATTGAATCACTTGAGACATGCAAATCATACCACATGGGCAAGATGACTGAAAGCCTCGGTTTCAGTAAATGGAACTAGAAAGCAACTTGTTGGAAGTAATACATTTTGATGTGTGCAGTCCAATGAGTGCTGAGGCATGTAGTGGATATCCTTATGTTCTTACTTCACAGATGATTTGAGTAGATATTGAGTATATTTACTTGATGAATCACGAGTCTGAATTACTGAAAGGTTCAAGTAATTTCAGGGTGAAGTTGAAAGATCGTCGTGACAAGAGGATAAAATATCTATGATATGATCATAGAGATGAATATCTGAATTACGAGTTTGGCACAGAATTAAGACATTGAGGAAATTGTTTCACTACTAATACAGCCTGGAACACCATGGTGTGATGGTGTGTCCGAACATCATAACTGCACCCTATTGGATATGATGCATACCATGATGTCTCTTATCGAATTACCACAATAGTTTATGGGTTAGGCATTAGAGACAACCACATTCACTTTAATAGGGCACCACGTAATTCCGATGAGATGACACCGTATGAACTAAGGTTTAGAGAAACCTAAGCTGTCATTTCTTAAAAGTTTGGGGCTGCGACGCTTATGTGAAAAAGTTTCAGGCTGATAAACTCGAACCCAAAGCGGATAAATGCATCTTCATAGGACACCCAAGACAATTGGGTATACTTCCTGTCTCAGATTCGAAAGCAATAAGGGATTGTTTCTAGAATCGGGTCCTTTCTCGAGGAAAAGTTTCTCTCGAAAGAATTGAGTGGGAGGATGGTGGAGACTTGATGAGGTTATTGAACCGTTACTTCAACTAGTGTATAGAAGGGCACAAAGAGTTGTTCCTGTGGCACCTACACCAATTGAAGTGGAAGCTTATGATATTGATCATGAGACTTCGGATCAAGTCACTCCCAAACCTCGTAGGATGACAAGGATGCATACTACTTCTGAGTGGTACGTAATCCTGTCTTGGAAGTCATGTTGCTAGACAACAATGAACCTACGAGCTATGGAGAAGCAATGGTGGGCCTGGATTCCGATAAATGGCTCGAGGCCATAAAATCCGAGAGAGGATCCATGTATAAAAACAAAGTGTAGACTTTGGCAGAATGGCTCGATGGTCGTAAGGCTGTTGAGTACAGATGGATTTTAAAAGGAAGACGGACAATGATGGTAAATGTCACCATTAAGAAAGCTTGACTTGTCGTTAAGATGTTTTCCGACAAGTTCAAGGAGTTGACTACGGTGAGACTTTCTCACTCGTAGCGATGCTAAGAGTCTGTTGGAATTATGTTAGCGATTACTGCATTATTTATGAAATCTTGCAGATAGGATGTCAAAACATTGTTTCCTCGACGATTTTCTTGAGGAAAGGTTGTATGTGATACAACCGGAAGGTTTTGTCAATCCTGAAAGATGCTAATAAGTATGAAAAGCTCCAGCAATCCTTCTAAGGACTGGAGTAAGCATCTCGGAGTTGGAATGTATGCTTTGATGAGATGATCAAAGCTTTTGGTGTATACAAAGTTTATGAGAAACTTGTATTTTCAAAGAAGTGAGTGGGAGCACTATAGAATTTCTGACGAATATATGTTGTCGACATATCATAGATCAGAAATGATGTAGAATTTCTGGAAAGCATATAGGGTTATTTGAAAAGTGTTTTTCAATGGAAAGCCTGGATTAAGCCACTTGAACATTGAGCATCAAGATCTATAAGGATAGATCAAAACGCTTAATGGTACTTTCAAATGAGCACATACCTTGACATGATCTTGAAGGTGTTCAAGATGGATCAGTCAAGGAAGGAGTTCTTGCCTGAGTTGTAAGGTATGAAGTTAAGACTTAAAGCTCGACCACAGCAGAATAGAGAGAAAGGACGAAGGTCGTCCCCTATGCTTAAGACGTAGGCTCTACAGTATGCTATGCTGTGTACCGCACCTGAAGTGTGCCTTGCCATGAGTCAATCAAGGGGTACAAGAGTGATCCAAGAATGGATCACAGGACAGCGGTCAAACGATTATGGAGATGGTAAAAGAGTTCGTCGTAAAGGGTTACGTCGATGCAAGCTTAACACCTATCCGGATAGCTCTGAGTAGAGATACCGGATACGTATAATGGAGCAACAATTTAGAATAGCTCCAAGCAAAACAGTTATTTGGAATAGCTCCAAATAGAACGTGGTAGCTACATCTAGGAGATGACATAGAGATTTGTAAAGCACACACGGATCTGAAAGGTTCAGACCCATTGACTAAAACCTCTCTCACAAGCAACATGATCAAAACTAGAACTCATTGAGTGTTAATCACATAGTGATGTGAACTAGACTACTGACTCTAGTAAACTCTTGGATGTTAGTCACATGGCGATGTGCCTTGTGAGTGTTAATCACATGGCGATGTGAACTAGATTACTGACTCTAGTGCAAGTGGGAGACTATTGGAAATATGCCCTAGAGGCAATAATAAATTGGTTATTATTATATTTCCTTGTTCATGATAATCGTTTATTATCCATGCTAGAATTGTATTGATAGGAAACTCAGATACATGTGTGGATACATAGACAACACCATGTCCCTAGTAAGCCTCTAGTTGACTAGCTCGTTGATCAATAGATGGTTACGGTTTCCTGACCATGGACATTGGATGTCGTTGATAACGGGATCACGTCATTAGGAGAATGATGTGATGGACAAGAACCAATCCTAAGCCTAGCACAAAGATCGTGTAGTTCGTATGCTAAAGCTTTTCTAATGTCAAGTATCATTTCCTTAGACCATGAGATTGTGCAACTCCCGGATACCGTAGGAGTGCTTTGGGTGTGCCAAACGTCACAACGTAACTGGGTGGCTATAAAGGTACACTACAGGTATCTCCGAAAGTGTCTGTTGGGTTGGCACGAATCGAGACTGGGATTTGTCACTTCGTGTAAGCGGAGAGGTATCTCTGGGCCCACTCGGTAGGACATCATCATAATGTGCACAATGTGATCAAGGAGTTGATCACGGGATGATGTGTTACGGAACGAGTAAAGAGACTTGCCGGTAACGAGATTGAACAAGGTACCGGGATACCAACGATCGAATCTCGGGCAAGTATCGTACCGCTAGACAAAGGGAATTGTATACGGGATTGATTAAGTCCTTGACATCGTGGTTCATCCGATGAGATCATCGTGGAACATGTGGGAGCCAACATGGGTATCCAGATCCCGCTGTTGGTTATTGACCGGAGAACGTCTCGGTCATGTCTGCATGTCTCCCGAACCCGTAGGGTCTACACACTTAAGGTTCGATGACGCTAGGGTTGTAAAGGAAGTTTGTATGTGGTTACCGAATGTTGTTCGGAGTCCCGGATGAGATCCCGGACGTCACGAGGAGTTATTATTGGAAATATGCCCTAGAGGCAATAATAAATTGGTTATTATTATATTTCCTTGTTCATGATAATCGTTTATTATCCATGCTAGAATTGTATTGATAGGAAACTCAGATACATGTGTGGATACATAGACAACACCATGTCCCTAGTAAGCCTCTAGTTGACTAGCTCGTTGATCAATAGATGGTTACGGTTTCCTGACCATGGACATTGGATGTCGTTGATAACGGGATCACGTCATTAGGAGAATGATGTGATGGACAAGAACCAATCCTAAGCCTAGCACAAAGATCGTGTAGTTCGTATGCTAAAGCTTTTCTAATGTCAAGTATCATTTCCTTAGACCATGAGATTGTGCAACTCCCGGATACCGTAGGAGTGCTTTGGGTGTGCCAAACGTCACAACGTAACTGGGTGGCTATAAAGGTACACTACAGGTATCTCCGAAAGTGTCTGTTGGGTTGGCACGAATCGAGACTGGGATTTGTCACTTCGTGTAAGCGGAGAGGTATCTCTGGGCCCACTCGGTAGGACATCATCATAATGTGCACAATGTGATCAAGGAGTTGATCACGGGATGATGTGTTACGGAACGAGTAAAGAGACTTGCCGGTAACGAGATTGAACAAGGTACCGGGATACCAACGATCGAATCTCGGGCAAGTATCGTACCGCTAGACAAAGGGAATTGTATACGGGATTGATTAAGTCCTTGACATCGTGGTTCATCCGATGAGATCATCGTGGAACATGTGGGAGCCAACATGGGTATCCAGATCCCGCTGTTGGTTATTGACCGGAGAACGTCTCGGTCATGTCTGCATGTCTCCCGAACCCGTAGGGTCTACACACTTAAGGTTCGATGACGCTAGGGTTGTAAAGGAAGTTTGTATGTGGTTACCGAATGTTGTTCGGAGTCCCGGATGAGATCCCGGACGTCACGAGGAGTTCCGAAATGGTCCGGAGGTAAAGATTTATATATGGGAAGTCCTGTTTTGGTCACCGAAGGAGTTTCGGGATTTATCGGTAACGTACCGGGACCACCGGGAGGGTCCCGGGGGTCCACCAAGTGGGGCCACATGCCCCGGAGGCTTGCATGGGCCAAGAGTGGTGAGGGACCAGCCCCTGAGTGGGCTGGTGTGCCTCCCACAAGGCCCAAGGGGCAGCTAGGAGGAAAAAAAAGGAGGAAACCCTAGGCTTAGATGGGCCTAAGGCCCACCCTAGGGGGCGCCTCCCTCTCTTCCCCTCTTGGCCGCCCCTTGTTTCCCATCTAGGGCTGCCGCCCCTCCTAGGGGTGGGAACCCTAGAGGGGGCGCACCCTCCTCCCTCTCCCCTATATATAGTGAGGCCTAGGGCTGCCCATAACACGTGATCCGATCTCTGCCTGTTGGTGCAGCCCTCCCTCTCTTTCTCCTCATATCCCGTGGTGCTTGGCGAAGCCCTGCAGGATTGCCACGCTCCTCCACCACCACCACGCCGTTGTGCTGCTGCTGGATGGAGTCTTCCTCAACCTCTCCCTCTCTCCTCGCTGGATCAAGGCATGGGAGACGTCATCGGGCTGTACATGTGTTGAACGCGGAGGTGCCGTCCGTTCGGCACTAGGATCATCGGTGATTTGGATCACGACGAGTACGACTCCATCAACCCCGTTCACTTGAACGCTTCCGCTTAGCGATCTACAAGGGTATGTAGATGCACTCTCCTTCCCCTCGTTCCTAGTCTCTCCATAGATAGATCTTGGTGACATGTAGGAAAATTTTGAATTTCTGCTTCGTTCCCCAACAAGTAGCATTTGCATTATCAATTAAAACCATATGAGGAAAAGTTGCTTTCTCCTTAGTTAGCTTCACTTGGAGTTGATCATGAGACTCCTTGAGACTAGCGTGAATACCCTTCAAGGCCTTGTGGGCCTTGTCAAGTATATCAAACTCCTCTTTGAGTCTAGCAAGATCAACCCCGAGTTTGGCCTTCTCGGAATTTAGCACACGAGAAACAATGAGGACATGATCATAATCTTTCTTTAACTTAGCATGATCAACGTTGTGTGACTCCTCAAGAGCCAAACAAAGACCACGCTCTTCCTCAAGAGCATTGGAAAGATCCGAAATCTCATCGGCATAGTCACGACTATGCCCTTCCATCTTAGAGATGGTGTCTTCGTGAGCCTCGATCATGTCATTGGCTTCACCAAGTTGTTCCAAGAGAGCAACAAAGTGCTTCTTGGATTTTCCCTTGAGTTTGCCCATAAAGGCCTCAAACTCGTTAGCCTCCACATTAGCTCCCTCAAGTTCATTAATGCTATCCATCAGGGAAGGATGATTAATGATGGTAGTTTTGATGTTGGAGGTTACCTTGTTGGTGGCTTTAGCCATGAGGCACTTGGCGGTGATGCTCTCGTTGGGTGAGTCGAAGAGAGACACCCGTGACGTTGTTGCAATGGCAACAGAGGCCATGGCAACTGACTCACCATCTTCATCATCGTCATCATCCTCATTGTACTCTTCTTGCACAACCAAAGCTTTGGGAGGAGTCTTCTTGGAGAAGTTGTTCTTGTTGGGGAACGACTTGGCCTTGTCCTTTCGGATGAGCTTGCCACCATTGTCTTCCCTCTTCTCATACGGGCATTCCGCAACGAAATGACTCACGTTGCCGCAATTGTAGCAAGTCCTTACACGTTGCTTGCCCCTTGTGCCACTCGAGTTGCTTTTGCTAAAGTTTGGCCTCGAGTTTTTCTTGCTCCAAAATTGCCTTGAAGCAAGTGCCATGTGTTCATGATATGCATACTTCGTATCTTCGGGGTTGCTCTCCTCTTCTTCCTCTTCTTCTTCTTCCACGGTGAGCTTGGCCTTCAATGCAAGGTTAGGTTTCTTTGCCCGTTGAGAACGGAGCACCGCATTGTCGGCGGTCTTGTCCAAAATGTTCATGGCCACAAACACATCCAACACTTCGCTTGAGGTCAAAGTGTGGAAGTCCGGTCTTTGACGAATGACGGAGGACATGGCCTTGTGATAGGGCATCATTGCCTTGAGGAATTTGCGCTTGATCCAATTGTCATCCGTGTCTTTTCTCCCGTGATCTCGTAGTGAGACCGCGAGTTTGGTTACTCTCCGATAAAGCTCACGAGGTTCTTCATCTTCTTTCATTGCAAACTCATCGGCCTCATCTTGTACCACTTCATAATTGGAGCGTTGAATGCTTGCGCTTCCCCGGTAGAGAGAGACAACACAATGCCATGCATCTTTGGCCAAGGCGAAGGGACGAAGATGAGGTAGGTCTTCGGGTGGAATTGCATCTTGAATGATGAAGAGAGCATTCTCATTGAATTGATTATCCGCGGCTTCTCGAGGAGTGAAGTTGCTTAGATCATGCGGATAAAAACCTTCTTGATTCTCCAAAGGTTAGTGTTCACATGATTTAAATGACGTTTAAAGCGGTAAACCCAAGAATCAAAGTCCTCATTTTTCACAATCTTAGGGGGAGGACCGGCATGATTCAAATGAGTGGAAGGAACTGGTCCACCATAAACAAGTGGTGGTTCCACATGGGCAAAGATGCCGGTGCCATTCTTACCACTAGAAGAAGGATCCTTTTCACTACTAGCTTCCCCCTTATCGGGGATAGCATCCGTCACCTTGTTGGCGGGGTCACCCACTTGCAATGGTGCGGTGGATAGTTTAAGCCCCTCAAGAAATTTAGTAAACATGCTTTCAACTTCGGTCGTCATGGAGGTTTTCAATGTCTCCAAGGCCACATTGAACTCCTCACGAGAGACCGAGGTTCCCCCATCGCCCGTAGACGAGATCAGATTCACACCGGAGTGTTCGTCCACACCGTCTACGGTATCAACCATACTCTTTGGACGGTAAAGTCCTTAATAAAGAGACGAGGCTCTGATACCAATTGAAAGGATCGATATGGTTGACTAGAGGGGGGTGAATAGGCAACTAACAATTTTTGCTTTTCTTTAGCAATTTAAACTTTGCATCAAAGTAGGTTGTCTAGATATGCAACTAGGTGAGCAACCTATATGATGCAACACGGATAGGAACACAAGCAAGCAAGATATATGAAACAAATAAGCTTCCACAAGTAAAGGCACGAGATAACCAAGAGTGGAGACGGTGGAGACGAGGATGTGTTGCCGAAGTTCCTTCCCTTTGAGAGGAAGTATGTCTCCGTTGGAGCTGTGTGGAGGCACAATGCTCCCCAAGAAGCCACTAGGGCCACCGTAATCTCCTCACGCCCTCACACAATGCAAGATGCCGTGATTCCACTATTGGTGCGCTTGGAGGCGGCGACCGAACCTTTACAAACGAGGTTGGGGCAATCTCCACAACTCAATTGGAGGCCCCCAACGACACCACGAAGCTTCACCACAATGGACTATGGCTTCGCGGTGACCTCAACCGTCTAGGATGCTCAAACACCCAAGAGTAACAAGATCCGCAAGGGATTAGTGGGGGAATCAAATATCTCTTGGTGGAAGTGTAGATCAGGGCCTTCTCAACCACTCCCGAGCAAATCAACGAGTTTGGTTGGCTAGGGAGTGAGATCGGGCGAAAATGGAGCTTGGAGCAATAATGGAGCTTAGTGGTGGAAGAGGTAAGTCAACGGGGAAGAAGGGGACCCCTTATATAGTGTGTGGAAAAGATTCAACCGTTACCCACCAACCAGCCCGCGGCCAGCGGTACTACCGCGCCTAGCCAGCGGTACTATCGCAAGGCCGCGCGGTACTACTGCTTGCAACCAAGCGGTACTACCGCACGGCTGTGCGGTACTACCGTACCGACCCACGGTACTGCCGCAACCCTAGCACAGAACTGATAAACAGACGCACAGGAGCTGGGGGACGGTACTTCTGCACGCGCGGTACTACCGCGCCCCCCATGCGGTACTACCGCGAGGCAAAAATCCCAGCCAGGGGAGAAGGGAAACTTCCGTGCCTACTTCCGCAAAGAAACGGAAGTAGCAAAAACTCGACACAATAGTACTGCCGAGGGGCGGTAATACTGCCTGACTGCATAGCGCGGTACTACCGCTCGGCGAACGCGGTACTACCGTGGGCACCTGCGCTACTACCACGCTACCGCGCGGTACTACCGCGAATGCCCACGGTACTACCGTTGACCTGGGAGTAGTACTACCGCAACCAACAACGGCAGCCAGACAAGGGAGGTAAGAAAACGGAGGAAGATCCAAGGAAGAAGGAGTGGATAAGAAGGAGACGTGTACGTGATGATTCCACCCAAACCTTTCCAACGCGGACCCCCTCTTAATAGTACGGCTTTCCTACGACTCAAATCCACCAAAAAGAAATATAGAAAAGACGTCGTCTTCTTTAGTCTTCGAGGGGCACCCAATCGTCTTGTGCCTAGCAAAGAAGTGTCTGGAATACTCATGGCACACGATTAGTCCACAAATTTGTTGTCATCAATCACCAAATCACTTAGGGATAAATATGTCCTTACACCGCCTAACTCTGTCACGTGCAAGATTCCAACTGGGTGGAACAATAGGTTGATTTGGAGTGGGAGTGACATGATCATCATTAACGACGGGTTCATCATGTGCATCAACAATTTCATTACCAGATGTATCGCCTGAATCAATAGCATGCTCCACCCGAACAGTAGGCTCTTGAACAATAGGCTGATGTTCACTCTCAATGAGAACATTAGTAGATGAAACATCATGTAACATAGCAGATTCATTAAAGATAACATTTCTGCTAATAACAACCTTCTGGGTTTCAGGATTCCATAATTTAAAACCTTTAACACCAGACTTATAACCAAGAAAGATGCACTTAACAGCCCTAGGCTCCAACTTTCCATTATCAACATGAGCATAAGAAGTGTAACTAAAAACTCTCAACTGTGAATAATCAGCAGGTGAACCAGACCATACCTCAATTAGAATTTTCTTATTAAGAGCAATAGGTGGTGAACGGTTGATGAGATCACAAGCAGTGGAAGCGACCTCAGCCCAAAACGCCTATGCAAACCTGCATTGGACAACATGCAACGGGCTCTAGAAATAATGGTCATGTTCATACGCTCGGCAACACCGTTTTGTTGAGGAGTATAAGGAACGGTGTAGTGTCTGACAATGCCTTCAGACTTGTAATAATTCTTAAATTGCTTAGAACAGAATTCCATACCATTATCAGTGCGAAGTATTTTTACCTTCTTTTCAGTTTGTCTCTCAATCATAATCTTCCACTCCTTAAATGTTGAGAATGCTTCATATTTATGCTTTAAGAAATAAGGCCAAACTTTTCTCGAATAATCATCAATAATAGTCAGCATGTAACTTGCACCACCTAGCGACTTCTTGCGAGATGGTCCCCATAAATCAGAATGGACATAATCAAGAATGCCTTCAGTTGTATGATTCGAAGTGTTGAACTTCACCCTCTTGTGCTTGCTGAAAATACAATGCTCACAAAATTTCAATTTACCAGGTTCATATCCATCAAGAAGACCTCTTTTATTTAACTCTACTAAATCAAGTTCACTCATATGTCCAAGACACATATGCCAAAGGTTAGCAACATCACAATCAGAATTCTTTGAAATAGCTGGAGTAGCGTTACCCGAAATGGTAGAACCTCGAAGGTAATAAAGACCATTGGTCGAACTTAAATCACCTTTCATTACAATAAGAGAACCTTTGGTGACTTTCAAAACACTATCTCCACCTGAATATTTATACCCCTTTGCATCAAGGGCACTCATAGAAATAAGATTTCTCTTCATCTTTGAAATATACCGAACATCTGTCAAAGTTCTGATTATGCCATCAAACATCTTGATTCGAATAGAACTTATGCCTTTAATCTTGCATGGTGAATTATCAAAACCCAAAACGAAACCAGCAGAAGTAGTGGAATCAAATGTATTAAACCAATCTCTATGTGGACACATATGAAAAGTGCATGCAGTGTCAAGTACCCACTCATCATTGGTCTCAGCACATCCAGCAATAACGACAAGAGCATCATCGGAACTATCATCACGAGCAACGTTAGCAGAATTTTCACCTTGTTTGTTACCTCCTCTTTTTTTTATTTTGCAACTTGAAACACTCTGAGATGTCATGCCCGTCTCTCTTGCAATATCTGCAATATTTTTTGTCTCTGGATTGCGACCGGCCCCTGTAGCCATTCTTACTTTTGCCTCTGTTTCCGTTATGTGAGTTCTTCTCCTTTCTCCTGCCATGAACAGATAATCCCTCGGCTTGGGTGAACTCGAACCATCATGAGGCACCATTAATTTCATCTTCTCATTAGAGTTCAAACCTTCATAAACTTTATTAAGTGTGAGAGTATCACGACTGTATAAATATGGTGTATCTAAATTGGTATAAGAACTTGGCAGTGAACAAAGTAACATTAAAGCAGTATCTTCCTCTTAATACTTAACCTCCATTGCAGCTAGATCAAATATGATCTCTTTAAATTCTGAAATATGATTCAAAACATTACCTCCCTCGGGTAACCTATGCAGGAATAATTTTTGTTTCAGATGCATCTTACTGGTGAGATCTTTTGTCATGCAAATCCCTTCCAACTTTAACCATAGTGCGGCGACAGTTTTCTCGCTCAAAACTTTCTGCAAAATATTATTATGCAAATGGAGTTGAATTTTTGACAAAGCCTTACGATCAATTCTTTTCTCCTCATCAGTCCAGTCCTCATTTCGATTCTTCCCAAAACTATCCGGTGCTTCATCATAGTCGGTCTATGCTAACAACGCCTGCATCTTGACTTGCCATAAGGTAAACCTTTTGTCACGGTCTAACGGCGGAAGATCGTACTTCATGGAAGTCATGAGTAGATAAATCTTGTACACAAAATAGCACAAACCCATAGAAAAATTCTTGACAGAATTAATATTGCGGGACAAAGAACTATAGAGATAGCACCTGATAGTCGCTGGTGGCCGTAGCAATTGAAAACAGAAATCTGAAATACTAGTAGTACTCAAACTAGTACTCGCACGTGAGTAGCCTTCACGTCAGCACTTGATTTGTTTTTTGGTACTACTCACGATGGACTAGCAGCAGAAGCTGCCGCGTGAGAGCATCTTCAGCCGCGCCTTTAAAAAAGGCCTCAGACGATTTTTTTGTGCCGGCGTGGAAAAAACGGCCCAGTCGCGTTTCCAGGAGCCTGATTTTCGCCGGCCTGGCCCAAAAACAGCGCCGGCGGACCCAGTCCGAACCCGGCGCGCTGGGGGCGCCCGGGGGCACCGAGGCAAGCTGTTTTGGCACGAAAAAGCTGCGGGCCAGCCGCGTCAGCGACACGGCGCCTCGTCTTCACCCAACGGCCTCAGTTTTCGTGGGGAATCAATGGCAAGGCTGCCGCCGGTCAGCCTTGCCATTAATTCCTCACGGGCAGCGCGTCACGGGACGGCGTGCCGACGCCTCCCCTCCCTCGCACGCGTACACACGGGCGCGGCGCGGCTATATAGCCGGTGGCCTCATTCGCCTGTGCCCATACCAGCCCCGCCCCTCGCCGCCGCCCAGCCCCTCCCTCTACCTCTACCTCTCCCGAGCGTCGTCGTCCAGCCCCTCCCTCTCCCTCTCTACCTCTCCCGAGCCCGTCGCCATGGCAGAGCGTTCCCCGGAGACGAGGTGGCGGCCAACGGCTTCGGCTGCCGTTCGCTCCGCGAACAGGAGTCCTGACTCCTGTTCCAGGCGAACATCCCGGCGCCGCCGGACATGCGCGCCGGGCCGACGGGGTGGAGACTCAGCGACGGGGGAGTGCCCATTCCCCCGTTGCCCGACGCCGTGGCGAAGCCCAAATACTTCGTCGAGGAGGTCGAGGTCGTGCGCGCCTCCCTCATCGACGCCCAGCTCTCCCTTTCCCAGTACACCGCCGACAACCACGCGGCTTGGGCGGCGTACTTCGAGCGCCGCCAACAGCAGCGCTTGGCGTCCACCAACGGCGCGCCGATGGTCGGCGGCCTGAAGAACAGCGAGGGGCGCCACCTGTGGTGGGGCGTCCCCGGCCGCACACTCGAGGGCGTGCTGACGTACCTCGAGGGCGGCAACGACCCGTCGTTGACGTACCCGGCGAGGGTGGCCGCCCCGGCGCAGCACCGACGTGCCGGGCCATGGGCGTCAAGGAGGTTCGGGTCCTCCTCCTCTTCTTCCTCCTCGCGATCTTCATCGCACTCCTCCGATACTCCGGCCCTGCTCGGCGTCAAGGCCGAGCCCGCGGCGGAGACGCCGCTCGACCGGCGCACTCGCAGCGCCGGCATCGTCATCAACGAGGGCGGCCGGCGCGTCTCCTCGTCGGCTCCTCCTCCGCGCTTCGTCAAGCCAAAGACGGAGCTGGGGCTTCCGCCGGTGAAGAAGGAGCCGGCCGCGCCGGTGAAGACGATGGAGCTCGACGACGATGACGCGGCCCTGAAATAAGCGCGCAGGGACTCCATAGCGATGGAGAAGGAGCGCCTGGAGAAGGCGAAGGAGCGCCAGTGCGCCGCCCTGCGCCGCGCCGACGCGCCCGCGACGAAGGTGGAGTCGTCGTCATCTACAACAGCGACGACGACGCCGCGCCACCAGTCCGCCAAGGCGACGCCGGGGAGGGGTCTAGCTGGGGCGCCCGCGTCAAGGAGGAGAAGGCCGATGACGACTTCAGCCAGTTTTTTTAGATTAGTTTATATATGTGCTATGTAATGAAAATCCACGAACTTCGTCGAACTGTGCCGAAATTTATCGTGTTTATAGCCGAACATCGTCGAACTGTTCTGTACTTCTTTTATTTTAAAACGCGCCTGGAGCCAGCGGTTGGGGACCAACTTGCCTCCTGGCCCAATTTTTACGCCGACTCACCTCAGGCGGCGATTTTAGACGTCCTCTAAGGGTCAGCGGCTGGAGATGCTCTGAGTAGCAGCTGCTGAACAGCGCACCGACGCACCGTACGATACACGAGGGAAGTGATCGGCTCCTCGGAACTTCCGCTCGTGAACCGCAGCTTGGGGTCTCAGGAATAAATTCACAGCACGGAAAGTCGGATACGACCTGGTAGTGGAGAACCTGGTCGAACTCAGCGGCGTAGCAGCGGAAAGTCGGATTTCGACGGATCGCTGAGTCGGCGTGCGGCGGCGCACGCAGACGAAAACCCTAACTTCTTCCGTCTCAAATCTCGTATCTGAACCTTAGCTCTATATATCATTTGTTAGATAATAATAAAAAATAAACGAGACAGAGAGACACGAATTTTTACATAAAAATCCTTGTGAGAGAAAATCATGGACGCACGAAGGCGCAATCACTGTGAAGAGGAGTATTACAACCACGAGACGACATACCGTCTGAGCTGCGACTACATGGGTATATAAGAGGGCAATATATGAGAGTCCTTAAAGAATAAGTAAACGAGTTATACTCGTATGCGTCGGTACCAACGTAAAAGGCCCATACCGTATGTACTACATCTAATCTAATACGATTGAATTTGGATCACATTTTAACATACTATTTACTACTCCCTTCGTTCGGAATTATTTATCGCAAAAATGGATGTATCTAGACGTACTTTAGTTCTATATACATCTATTTCCAAGACAAGTAATTTCGAACGGAGGGAGTAGAAGAACCAATCAAGAATCAAGGCAGCATACGGTGTGTACGCGCGTGTCTTGCCTAGACACTAGCGAGCCAGCTCTAGATCGTGTGCATGCATGCTTGTACGAGCGGAGATCAAAGTTCGATTTGCATTTCAAGCGGCAAAAAAGGAGGTAAATCCAGGTGTTGTGTCGTGACACATCATCGGGCCACTGACGCTGCTCGGGACCAACGATCCAGAGCTTAAAGGAATAGTCGGCGGCCCATAGGTCGCCACGGGCATCCTCGCCGGGAGGGAGGGCAACGGCGCTTCAAACCGCAGCACGTTCACGGCTTGTCTGATGGACGGCCGCATGCCACGGTCAGGGTGCGCGCACCACAACCCCACAACCATCACACGCTCCATCTCCAGGCCATCAAACTCCTCCTTGAGTCGCGCATCCGCGGCTGAGAGGGTCTTTCCTCCGCCATACAAGTCCCACACCCACTGCACCAGGTGGATGACGTCCCCGTCGTCCTGGACCAAAGCTGGTCGCCGTCCACAGGCCACTTCGAGAAGGACGACCCCAAAGCTGTACAAATCCGATTCGACGCTCGCCCTGCCGGCTAGCACGCACTCCGGATCCATGTACCCCATGGTGCCGGCAATGCCGGTCGTGTGCGATCTCCGACCATCGTTGATGAGCCTTGCGAGCCCGAAGTCGCCGGGCTTGGCGGTGAAGTAAGCGTCTAGCATGATGTTGCTTGGCTTGATGTCCCTGTGCACTACTCTCTGCTCCGTGTCTTGATGCAAGTACAGAAGTGCAGAACCTACTCCGAGCACTATCTTGTACCTACAATTGTCAAAAGTATTACAGTAAAGTGCAGAAAATATTGATAGAGGAACCTCGGTTTTATGGAACTAACATCTACAGACTTGTCAGTGAAAAAAAATTCTTCTAAATACTACCCTCTCTGTTCTGAAGTACAAGGTATATTAGTTTTTCTCTTTTTTTTTTACGTTTTATCAATGCAATGGGTTTAAGATTCATTATCTTTCTCATTCTACTCTTTCACAAAGGAATGCGAAGAGAACCCAATGGATCTTATCCTATTCATTGAATAGATTTCTTTTTTATTAAATACTACGCTCTCTGTTTTGAAGTACACGGTATATTAGGTTTTCTCTTTTTTTTTTACGTTTTATCAATGCAATGGGTTTAAGATTCATTATCTTTCTCATTCTACTCTTTCACAAAGGAATGCGAAGAGAACCCAATGGATCTTATCCTATTCATTGAATAGATTTCTTTTTTATTAAATACTACGCTCTCTGTTTTGAAGTACACGGTATATTAGTTTTTCTCAAGTTAATTTAGAGAGAATTCCTTATTTGACACTACTTGAAAATGTGGTTCCTTATTTGGCCCTGGTAAAGTTTTTTTTCCCTATTTGCCACTTGGCGAAATTTTCTTGCCTTATGTGACACTCTAGGTCATTTTGAGCACTAATGGTGTTAGATGGGGACAGGAAAAGACGTTCTCACCCCTGATGCATTATGTGACCAAAATTTTATATAAGACAAAAGCTTAGTCCTCAATAATACAAAATAAACTAATACTTTATTTGTTGGCAAATGGTAATGCATCTCTTAAAAAAATACAAGCTACTAATTTCTCAATAATATAAATTATACTGCATGCTACTAATTAATATTTTCACATGTGTAAATTTGTCTGATATATTGCATGCAATTCACCCTGCTGTTATAGGGAAGAGAAACC
The DNA here is from genome assembly GCA_034509565.1 of Triticum monococcum. NCBI lineage: Eukaryota > Viridiplantae > Streptophyta > Magnoliopsida > Poales > Poaceae > Triticum > Triticum monococcum. The sequence continues at coordinate 54,517,542 of CM067845.1, read as the reverse complement.
CTAGAACGACACCATGAAATCGATCGACCGGCAGGCTGCGCAAAGGTTTCGATCATCTCATTCCTTAAATTCTTACAAACACTCCGGAGAAAAAAAATCAACATGCATTTTCCATGCGATCGAGCCGCGTATGCATGCATGCGGATTAGCAGCAGGCCAGCAGCCGTCCATGCCCATCTCTGAGTCGGCGATTATGCATATCTCCGACGCCCTCGCCGATGCCCAGCATCATCCCGCCGACTGCCGCGCCCATGAGCCCCATCCCTCCGCCGCCACTGTCGTCGTGCCTCGCCGGCGCCGCGGACGGTGCGCCGTACCCATACGGAGCCATTGCGCTCTGCTGCTGCGTGTACCGCGTGTGGTCCATCACCGTCAACGGCGCGTCGTCGGTGAGGCTGTAGGAGATGTGGAGCACCCCCGCGCTTTCCGACCGGTGCTGGTGCTCGCGGGCAGGCGACGCCGAAGAGGTCCTGCATGGGGACCAGCACCTCGCCGACGTAGCGTGCTTGGCGTGGAGGAGTACGTGCAGCGTGAGGTCGTGCGTGTTGGCGGACACAAGGATGGGGAACCGCATCGGCGCGTGGCACACATGGGGCAACGGCTGCTGTGGCGGTGCGAGTGCGTCCGGTGCGTCATCACGGTGGATTGCGGCCGGAGATGGTGCAAAACACATGTGACTACGATCGTCACGTCCCCATGGGCTGATGGGCGTTCTGGATTGCCACGCGCGCATACAGTTGTTGTTGTTCGCGGCCGTCGCTTTCAGCTCCGGCAGCGTCCGTGGCCGCCGCGGGGAACGTGGAGCGGCAACCGTCGAGGCCGGCTTAGCAAGAAGAACGCGCTCGTCGACGGGCACTCCCCAGCCCGCATCTGCTCGCTGACGGGCAAGGAGCTGACGAGCGCGTTCCGGTGCCTCAGCCGGCTAATGATGCTCACCTCAGAGACGAGCTCCTTCCATCCATGTACCCCATTGGATCCTCTGCCGCTCTGCCTAGCATGCAAGTCGATCGACTAGATCGATTGCGTTAGGTCTCCTTTTGCCAGCGCTCGCTAACGGCGGGTAATTTCGTTCATGGAAGAGAGAACTAACGACAGACCGTAACAGAACGGACGGCGATGTCACATAAGGCAAGAAAAATTCACCAAGTGTCAAATAGAGAAAAAAAACTTTACCAGGGCCAAATAAAAAACCACATTTTTAAGTAGTGTCAAATAAGGAATTCTTTCGTTAATTTAGGCTATGTTTGGTAGCGAAGTACTAGAAAAACTGAAGTATTGAAAACCACAGTATTTTAGCCACTAGGTACGAGATACTACAGTTTTCACATACCAAAGTATTTTGAAGTATTGAGAATACTGTGACCTGTTTGTCAAGTGCTTATATGCACCAACGTCAATTGTTGCTAGCTAGGTGGACGCACTGAAAGGGCATGCATGACAAACAGCCGCATGCACTGAACTACCGAGCTGCCGACGGCTAAACGTGGGCTCGCTCTCCAAAGTTCAAGGGTGCCTCGTTCCTCTCAGATGGCACTGTGCAGTAGGGGGGTAACGAAGCGGCCACAGAGGCAAGTGCCAGCGCGAAGAGGCGGAGGACAAAGATCAGCATACTCACGTTCTTCTCTCATTTGACGTCTCTTGGTTTGTCCCCGATGGAGACGATGTCCACAGGCGACATTGTGGCTGCAGCTTAGAGGGAGGAAGAAGATTACTACGCGGCGTTTCTTACTTTCTTTCGCATGCTCTGTTTTTAAAAAAAAGGTCAAGGGTTCTTTTTTTAAAACTGAGAAAATACTGTGGTTTTGTAAATACTGCAGTTTTAATACCACAGTTTTCAATCATAGCCAAACAGTCATAGTAATTAATACTATGTTATTTTGAAAAACTGCAGTATTCTTCAATTACTCTAAAAATACTTTGTTATCAAACAGGGCCTTATATGTTTTTACATGAATAAATTTTTTTAAGGGGGTCTGTACAAAACACACAGGCGTCGGTCGCTCTAAAACGTTTTGGTCACTGACAGTGGCCCCGTGCATGCGTGGCAAGTTACCTGACAAAAAAACCGTATTTTGAAACTTGTAGCACCAAATTGCACATTAAATGCAAGTTTAGTGACAGCCACTCTGCCAGTGATATTACCTAAAAAAATAGTTTATTGTAAAATGAAGGAAATAGTTAATTAGGGTAGCACCCATACCTGGTCGGCCACATGAGCACCGAGTCTTGTCTGTAGAGATGCGTGTCAAGGCTGCCATTATGCATCAAATCGTACACGAGGAGGAGCTCGTCGCCGCCGCCATGGCACCAGCCAATGAGCTGCACAAGATTCCTGTGCCTCAACCGGCTAATGATGCTCACCTCAGAGACGAACTCCTTCCATCCTTGTCGAGAGGTCTCGGACACCCTCTTGATGGCCACTTCACGGTTCATGTCAATCAAGAACCCTTGGTAAACTGACCCAAAGCCTCCCCTCCCGAGCGCCCTGTCGTCGGAGAAGTTACCAGTTGCAGCAGCGAGGTCGTCGTATGAAAATTGCCGGGGTCCGGCAGCTCCTTGGTCGAGCTCGTCGTCCACGAGTTCGCCGCGGAAGAGTGCAGCCACCGCTTTCAGCGGTTGTTTGGTTTTCGTCATGGTATTTTGCCTTGGGCCGCCGCGGAAGATGAGGCAAGCCAATATGCTGAGAACAAGTAGCACCACGGCGATGGCGGTAACCGCGGCGAAGACCCCGAACGGCACTCGTTGTTGGCCGCTGGACGCTTCGCCTGTTGACCGGCAACCGGTGTCGTCGACGAAGCCGTCGCCCTCGAGCCCATCCTGGCATTCGCACCGGAACGCCTCCTGACCCGTGGTCGGCGCGGTGAACTGGGTGCACTCTGCTCTGGGTGAGCAGCCGCACCGCCCCGGCACCCACCAATCGAGCTCCAGCGCGCCCAGCATCAGTGCTGGCCCCATTGCATCGCTGTAGCTTATCGACGACACCAGCCCGGTGCAGTCCGAGCGGAGCAGCTCGCTTCTATCCAGAAAATGGCGGCCGCTTGTGTTAGAAGGCAGGATGCATCTGATGGATTCGTTGGCGCTGCAGTGGGATGAGGACATGTCCATGTAGCGGTTAGTTGCGCAGCTGCGGTTAGTAGTAGCACTGTCGTCGCACGAGCTAACGATGAGGCTGTTCCCGGAGGAGGGAGCGTAGCTGTCCGAGAAGAGCGCCGCGACGGACGTATTGAAACGGCGGGAGCAGTCGGGTTGCAGGTCGACGATGATCGAGCGCGGCGTGACGTTGCGCACGAGCAGTCCCAGCTCGAACGCGCCCCCGAGCCACGCGGCGCCGACGCCGTTGACGCCGGCGTCGCATCCGAGCCGTATCGTGCAGCCGCTGGAGAAGCCGAACGGGTACGGCAGCTCCATGCCCCCGCATCTCCGATCGCATCCTCCGCCGACCGCCGCTCCAGCCCCGCGTGCCGCATGCAGAAGCGCCACCACCACTACAGCTGCCAGCAGCGGCAGTCCGGCCGCGCCCCGCATATCTCACGGAATCTAGCTAGCTTACATCCGAGCAAGCTTGGCCGGCCGGCGTCTGGTCTTGATCCGTGGCGAGTGGTGGTGCGCGCTTGCCTCGCCCCCACGCAGGGGCTGACGCTGCCGCCTCTTTTGTACTTTGCTGCTGCCGTGTTTGACAGAACAAACGAAACGACCACGCTCCTCCACTCGTCTTGTGCACGTACTACACACGCGTATCTCTTTTTTTTTTTCGAGCATACACAATCATATCCTGTGTGCACGTACTACACACGCATACCTTCACTCGCCAAGCAGCCTGCGCTCCCGATCTTGCACCGCGGCTTGGTTTGTCTAGGGCCGGTACGGTACAAGGTGATTGTTAACCACAACTCGCGAGGTTCGACCACAGTTTGCTTACACAAACCTACTGATCATTATGCTGAGCATTTAGTCTGATGTTAACAGCACCGTTCAAGGACAATAGTAAACAGCTTTCACTTAGCCAGACATCATGTTCACAAAATGTATTACAATAAGACTATACTAAAGCTCTTAACCCAATTTTGGTGTGCTGCTCGCACAGCACTGTACAAGGACAAAAGTAAGCCGGTAGTCCTGGTTAATCACTACACGTTAAAATATATGATTAATATGATTTGACTCATTATAATATCCTAAATGTTGCGTCGTGCAACTGCAGTATTTTGCGAGTGAAATGGATAAAAACCACCATATTCCTGTCACAACTCGCAAAAAACCACCACAATTCAAATCATGGCAAAATGCATCGAACACTAATGTTGACAGTGGCAAAAAAAACTAACGGAAAAATTGAGCTGTTTTTTTATGTGGCTAAGCGTCCATATGGCGGCAAAGCTGACGGCACGCTTGGTCGGAGCCTAGGTTCAACCCATTCGTCGTTCCGCAGTCATTCCCGCTCCCCTCCTCGCTCACTCGCGTTGTGCTTGTCTGCTACTCCCTCCCGCTGCTCTTCTGCTTGCCGTCACGGACAGAATGGTCTCTTGGAACGACGATGAGAGCAGCAATGGATCCCTGGCAGCGTTCGACTCTCACATAAGCTCCTCTCTTCTTTGTCTCCTAGCTAGGTTAGGGTTAGGGTTACAAATACTTATGATTGCTTGTGAATTGGGGATTTACTGGATTTGTAAGTCAATTTGAACCAAAATTGAGTCTAATTGAGCAGCTCTAACCGATTTGAGCTCAATCCAGGTGCCTCTTACCATTCAAGACTCCGACTTTAAAGGCAATGTGGATTTGGAGTGCGACCACAAGAGAAATGCTAAGAAAATTGTAGCTTTCGAAGGCACCCTCACCAGAAGGAGGTTTTATGGTTGTGCACGGGATGTAAGCAAACCCTCTGTCCAAGGATGACAAAATTTTGTGAGTTCAAAAGCAAGTTAATTTACTGAAATATGAATTGTGTCCATTGCAAAGTTAATGGATTTAGTAGATTCATCCGATTTCCATGGAATTTATGTAGATTTCACTAAATTGTGTCACATAACTGATGTTTTATGTAGTTGTAATCCTCTGTAAACATGAAACACTATGCATTGACCTGTTACCATTTTGGTTGGGTGTTGTCGATTTTGTAAGTGTGCAAGTGAAGTTAGTACAGAGTTGAGCCATCTATTTTGGAACAGAGGGAGTAGTTGCTATAAATTCTTGATGCACTGTATTGTTAAGTGTTGTAAATTTTGGTAAGTGTTCAAGTAAATTTTGACTCATCTCAGACACTGCATTGTCGTTGTGATTTTTTCTTCTCAAGTTGTGCATTGTTTAAAACATGAGTGCAAAGTGTTTGTTTCAATTGGAAAATGGGGTGTTCTTTCTTTCCTTGTAGCAGTTGTTGTATTTCCTAACAATTGTTTAAATTAAGTGATGTGTTTTTTATTTTGCAATTAGGCAACTGTGGCTTTATTCAGGGGTTGACAAGGAGTCGCCTGAAGCAATGAAGAAGGCACTACAGAAGTTGTGGGGTCAATATGAAGAATGCAGGAGTCCTAGAATCCAAGAAGGGCTTGATCATGCAGAGGAAGTGCTCAAGCTCCTAGACAAGGTAAAGCAGTTGGATGCGAGCACCACGAGCCTACTTCCACGCCAACGAACGACAAGACAGCCCATCCACTCTCTGCTCCACGCCGCCATCGACCCACGCAGCCGCGCGAGCCCTCACCTCTTCCTGAGAAGAACTTCCTGCGCTGCCTAAGCCCAGGCCAGAGACCAACAAAGTGGCCCCGCCGCCACCGACGCCGTGCAAGCTTTGCCTGGCGACGCTAACCGGTGGCAGCGAGAGGAGGAAAGGTGAGGATTGCGATTGTCGACGGCGACTAGGGTTTCCTCACGGGAGTGACACGAGAGAACCTATCAACCCGCGCAGCCGGGGGAAGCCCGACACGAAGGTTGTCTTGAGAGATTCACTTTTGTGTTCTTGATTGTTCTTCTTTCCCCCTCCAAGTGTGTGAGATTGAGCCAAACTAGAATTCTACCCTACATTAGGCCCCCTCCTGTCGTCGGGGAGCGTTCTCTCCCCGCTTCTTCCTCATATCAGTCGTCCCGGGTGGGAGCACGTCAAGATATGCATGAAACAGGGTAAGCCAGACATGGGCTTCATCATGTCCTTCACGAAAGGAACAAACTCAAAGGAGTAGGTGAGCCAGCTCCAGCAGCCTGCGTCACCGCACGGGCTGTCGGGTCCCCTCTTCATAGGCCCAATAGGGTATAAAAGGAGACGCTGGAAACATTTGTAGGGGAGAGTTGAATAATACAAAAGAACACTCCAGCAGCCTGCGTCACCGCACGGGCTGTCGGGTCCCCTCTTCATAGGCCCAATAGGGTATAAAAGGATACGCTGGAAACATTTGTAGGGGAGAGTTGAATAATACAAAAGAACAAACTAAAGCAGGAGTAGGATGTTACACCACTACGGTGGCCTGAGCCTGGTAATAAACTTTGTCGCGTGCCTGGAGTAATGAGTGTTTAAACCCCTATCTGAACAATCTAGAGTTGCATCGTAGCTCTGATCTCGACGATCACCCGCCAACATGGTGGGACAAGATTCTCACTCACAATGCTCAACTTGTGAATGCACTGCTTCTTGTTGTATGGGAAATTTGAAAGAAAAGAAATGCACCCATTTTTAGTTGTTGTATGGGAAATTTGAAAGAAAAGAAATGCACCCATTTTTAGGAACAAGACCGGCACCGGTGGCAATCATCACACAAAACACCAAGTGTCTCCTTGGGCCATTGCCTGGGCCAAGAATTTGAGTAATATAATACCACAAAAGTAATTCAATTAGGCTATTGCCGTTTTGCAGCTAGGCAAATATTTCACCTTATTTTTTTTTTAAAGAAAAAAACTCCCATTGCACCGACCCCCCAAACGTGCTTTTCATACTCCCTTCATTCCTAAATATAAGCCTTTTAGAGATTCTAATAAAGGCTACATACAGAGCAAAACAAGTATGTAGTCCTTATTGAAATCTCTAAAAGGAGTATTTAGAAACGGAGAGAGTAGTAAACTGTGGACAAACCATTTGGAATGAATGGTGAGCCATACAAAAAAAAAAGTAAACTGTCGACAAAGCGGATGGAATAACCTTTGTCAGAACACACTTTCACCAGCCACAAGACATCTAAGACAACTCCATCCCAAGTTGCGTGGCACAAGAGCACATGCAAGTCACATTGGCACCCGATACTGCTATACAAAATCGCCACGGCCCAAACAGAGAGGGCGGGTCTATCATCCATGGCTACATAGGATGCACACTAGACGTCTTGCATATTCCAGTCAATGATTCTTGTTTCTCACTTGCCTAGATGAGTCAAGATCCTGCTGATGATGGCGTCTTTCTTACCAGAAACTGGGAGGCCATGCGCCGTCAGGTAGGTCTTCAAATCCATCACTGTCATGTCCTTCAGCTGCAAATTAAAGATTCAGAATTTTGCAAAACAAACATCAGTGTGGTTAACTCAGAAAGGTTTGGATGAATGGCGCTATTCAGGGATATCAAAGAAACAACACATCCAAATGTAATTCATGTTTCAAAGGTGCATGCATAGTTTGACATGTATAACCTCATTTTCTGCGGATTCTTGGTGGAACTATAGTTCCTAAAATGCCAAGATCTGGCATATTATGCTAACTATTTTTGGAATTACAGCATGGGTTGTAGAGTGGGTGACTATCAAAAGACCAATTTATCGCAACAGTTTGCGTATTGAGCACTTTTTTTCATGTAAACATAATCTTTGTAATATAACCTGACTACTCACCTTCCCATTATCTGCAAGGTCTGCCCAATCATAAGCTGCGCTTTTCTGTGAAGCTGCATCCGCAATTGCTTTCCTCTTCTTTGAGGCCCCACCTTTTGCTGCTGCTGCCTCAGCTTCCTCTTGGTCATAATTTTCACCAAACACTGCAGCCTTAAATTCTTCTATAGCTTTAACTACTCCTGGCCTAAGATAAGAGTATAGGAAATATTCCACGATAAGGTACGGGACGACTGTTGTATGTTTCTTTTATACTACAAACAATACGTTTGATAAGTAAACCTTCAGCTTATTTAAGCATGCCCTAGATTGTTCTTTCTTATACGTATAAAGAATAAAAATATCTTAAGCTTATTTCAGCATGCACTAAATTATGTTTTCATCATCACTGTTCCTGTTTGGACGCAGGAACACCAAGATGGTTGACTATAGTTATTCAATAAGTTGCATTTGCAAGAAAGAAATGGCGGAATTAGGATGTAGCATACACAATTGACAAAAGAAAACATGTACCTAGCCAAGCCTTCTTCATCGGGAAGGGTCTCATCCTTTATATCCGGCATCTCATCCTCACCTAAAGCTAAGGCCTCCAAAATCCCGTAGTGTTTTTGCAATCCTGTTCCATGACAGAACAGAAACCACAATCGGAATAATGAGAAATTCACTGAATTTAGAGTCTGTGCATCAACTTAGTTCTTAATGCTCATTGCCATGCTAACCCAACAAGATATTGAGCTACAACACATCAGCAAGCAATCCTGGTCTATATAGATTGTAAGATAAGAGGCAAATCTACAAGTGGAACACACACATAAGTTACGAGTAGTTCTAACAAAAACTAAAATCAATTCTAGGTAGTGATTTACCTGGGTTAGCAAAATGGCGTACTGAGAAATGCTTCAGGTCAATACGTCTCAACAGATTCGAAGCTTTCTTTATTTGCTCATCTGAAGCGCGAGGTGCATCCCCAGAAGTCAGATGAACCTGCACATAAGTGTAAAATCATTCTGTTGCTTAAGAAGGGAAAATACAAATGCAGCACCAGTGGTTACCTCTTCAGGATATCTAACATCATCCGAGTATGGAAGATAGATCATGTGCATTCCAGGTGGCTCATCTTGACCACTCGAAGAAATAACCTCTTCCTGTGTTTCAATCCCAGTGTTTATTTTGGGAAGGAAAATAGTTGGGGGTTATGAAATTGTAAATCCAAGAAGTTCAGAGCCACAGACAGAAAAATCATGATGCATAATACAAAAAAGTAGAATGTGATGCAGGAGTAGATAATTTTCACACCATCCACTCGAGTCTTATCCTATAAGTGAGAAATGGGGAGAAGCTGGAACATGAAAGATTGGAAACTTGAGTATAACTACAAGAGGTGTTTGTAGAGCCAAGTCATTTCGGGTTTATTATAGTTTACCTCATTATCTCACTGAGAAATATCCAAGTAATTAGTTGAATGAAGCAAGTAGAAAATTTTCAGGGAAACGAAGCAAGAAGATTAGTCGTTTTTGTTCATGTAATCAAACCCAGATATTTCAGACATAGTTCTGTGGTTGCCCAGAGATAAGCTATCGTGTGATGCATAGAACAATCATGTTATACATCAACTTGCCAGAAATCATTTTTTATGGAAAATAAGAAGGGGTTTTTGTGTGCAATTAACACCATTTGCACTGTTACATTGAATAGATTTGTCCTTAAAGAGGTTGCTCATATCATACACGTAACCCAGACTAAAAAGTTTACCATAGTAATCATTGCAAAACAAACATAAACATGGAAAATACATCTTACTTGTGCAACAAGGGCTACAAGCCGTGGGCGAGTTGGGGTCCCATAAAACGCAAGTGCAAACCTGAAATCATACATATCATAATTCTAAGTTTGTAGCACGGATCATATAACCGTAAAAAGAAACACGAAACACTACATTTATGATGCTATAAGCATGTGTACTCTTGTTACAGAACACCTTAGTCTATGCCCAGCCACTTGTTTGAATAAACACATGAGAACATGTACAACATGCAAGGTTTTCGAGTCGACAAGTCATTCTGGGGTAGCGACTCTTGACGAGTCGTGCCGTGCCGATCGACTAGTAGAGGTGTTTGACGACTTCCAGTTACAACTCATCAACTAGTCGTTCGACTCAAAAACAGGGGGACAACATGACACATGATAGCTACTCCCTCCGTTCACTTTTGTAAGACGTTTTAGACATTTAGGACAGCATCTAAAACAGTTCAATTTCAGCTGTCTTAAACGACTTACAAAAGTGAACAGAGGGAGTAGTAGTAATAACATAGAAAGGTTTGAGATGATGGGTTGCTACAGAACATTATGTTAATAAGATAAGTGATTATCTGTTGGTGTGGCCAAACTCTTATTGACTTTGGCACCTCCCATACACAAAAGAGCCGAGTAAGTTGAACATACATGCCAAAGCGACAACCTAAAAAAAATATACAGCCCAGCAGAAGTTACAAGGAACCAATTAGGCATAGAAGGGGAAAACAGGTAAATGGCATTGACTGGGATCCTACAGTTTAGAAGAGTGCCAACCAAAAACCCATTTTAGATATGTGACCTAAAAGAAATAACTTTCCCTGTTGTGTACCGTATCACCCATTACCATGCTTTTCACATCATAAGCCACAACTCCTTTATCCTTTCATTTTCCAAACAGCCAGCAGACTACAGATCACACCATCAAAAATTATTTCAACAGAAGACATGACAAACAAACCCAAAACTACAACAAACAATGTTCCAACCATGTGTATTCGAATTCATTTACTTGTCGTGAATAATACCTCAACATCATACCCAAGTGGTTATCCCCAGAAATTATCCCAAACAACGAGAGAATGTAATGTGAGAACCAATAGTCCATACTAATTAGAACCAATAATCCAATACTAGTTCTTTTCAGTGCATCCTTATGATTCAGGATAGCTTTATGCACATTCATAGGTTTCAGTTCTCGGACAAGCTTTCTTCCTGAAGTGGTCATAGAAGTTGTGGCAGGATCGGGAATAAGCGATAGTGACTAACCGTCCAAGACGCAGCATCGAGCTATGTAAAGCAACGAACACACGAATGCTTCCGAATATTTGCTGCATCAAAGCAAAGGAGGTAAATCGCATCCACCCATTATTCAACAGCCCTAGTTATGTTCAGCATCAAGCTATGTAAAGCATGAAAATGTGAGTGCTTCCAAATATTTGCTGCATCAAAGCAAAGGAAGTAAATCTAGCATGCACCCATCATTCAACAACCCTAAATATTTTCAAGAGATCTATTTTAGTTACTAATAGGACAAAGTAACTAATCACTGAGCGAAGCATTATATTTTCACTAAGAGAACTACTCCTTCAGGCTGAACAAGAAGTAGTATGCACTAGAACCACCAAGTCAAACTACAAAAGTGTCCTCACATATAATGAAAAACATTCCCATCAAGGAAAATATTGAAAGTTTACAACTATTGATTATCTACCTAAAGTTAGAGAAGCACATATAATGAAAACATTCTCATCACAGAAAATATTGGAAGCTTATGAACAAGATTATCAGTCTAAAGACAGAGAGTAGAGACATAAATGGTCTGGACTCTGTAGAAACAACATAAAAATAGTATTCGAATGATGAACGTTATGCACAAAAGAACAAAGTACCCTTGGCGATGACCAATATAAGGAAGTGTTATTACCTCATCACTGGGGTAAATAAATGTTGACGGACTTAAGTTATGATAATCTTTTAAGCAATCCAATGGCTTGAACCCTAAAAGGCGAAGATGATGACTTGAAACCCTCTTCACATCAGACAATTCACGAACAGAAAATTTAACAACTTTACTGCACAAACATGAATACATAAAAGTGCTTTAAGATCACAAATATAAGCATCAAACTGAAACAAGAAAACAAATAATGGAAAGATTGGTGAAGAAATCAGGAAGCAGATACTGGAAGTATAACACAAATAAATCTAGAAACCAAAAAAATACATTATTAGATGACACTGTATAAACATATGTGTACTTACTCATTGTATAGCTGGAAGCGCTCTTGGGGAGCCTGAAGAAGGGCCCCGGTGTCATTGCATATGAAAGACCTTTCAGTCTGTATAAACATCATTTTATGTGTTAAGGAAATGTAAGCAAAAAGCAACTGTAAGAGAAGAGTTGCACTGTAAAATTTCCCTAATAAAAGGAAGTTAATGACAACAAAAACTCTCACTTCCATAAGATATGCAACATCTCATTATGTGAGTACATTCAGGAACAGATTCCGAAGAAGAAAAAAAAGCCCAAAGACTGTGTACAATATGTGAAAGTGTTGAATGTTCTGTCATGCCCAAGAGGCACTATAATAGTACTCCTCTACACAGTGACTAGTCCTTGATCCGTTTCCTTTTTGTGTGGCAGACACATGGCATCTCAACCTTAACTCCCTTGAAGGTCAAGATATGCATGACCATAAAATAGTAGCTCTATGATCAAGACAGTAATAGCTGCTTACGTAAATGCACACTCAAAACATGTGGAAGTGCTGGGTACTGATCCTATACACAGGTTGCGTCAATCTTTTGCCCTATCATGGTAAAAGATTGGCGTTGCGTGATCTGGGTCTACAATAAATCAGTTACCACACTGTCAGACTATAGAATGTTGCATCATCAACCATGAAAACATTTTCACTTCCCGGTCAAATTAACCAAATATCCTTAAAAATTAGAGCAGGAAAAGAATTGCTTAGATGCTCTTTCAACATTATCCAAGAGATGGTACTGCATAGCCAGGATGTTATCTACAATTCTTAGCTACCCTCCATATTACAAATATTTGTTCTGGAAATGCCTTCAGTCAAAATTTTCAAACTTCGACTATAAATATTGTTTCAAATATTTAGTTTGAGAACTTGCAAACCATATGCTTATATTTGTTTTGAGAAGTACTCATACTATGATAATTTTCTTGTGTTATGTATGCATACTATTACAATAGTAAAATTAGTGGTCAAAGGTAAATCTTGAAGACCATGTCAATATCCGAAACGACATGTATTTGTGATACAGAGGGAGTATGACTTAAGCCTACCATAAGCTCGTCACAACTTTTGTAATGATAGCATAACAAACTATGAAGGTGCATCAGCAAAATCCAAAAAAGTAAGCAACAAAGAGCATATATTTTTCATAGAGCATAACTTTACCTTTAATGGAAGGTTACTGATCGAGTCAAGCCAAGTAATCGTCCCTACAAATATAGAAGTAACACATTTACGCTTAAGTTACAACAACTTGTAAACAAGCATTGGAAAGACAGAGTCAGAGCATACCTGGAGCAGTTGGACGGATTAGCGCATATGTGTTCACCTCTATGCAAACATCATTCGTAATTGCAAATGAGAGAGTTTTGACTTTGCGCTTTTTCATCATTCGCTTTCTCAGTTGATCAGTCATATCCTCCAGCCTTCAAAGAACAACACTAGAATGAGGCTCAAAGTAAGTGGGTCTAAACCAAACTATCTAACTAAAGTAAAGCATAAGCATAACCTTCCATAATGATTAGGGTAACAGACTGGTAGCATAAAAATTATCATTCATACCAAGAGATGCTAAGCTCCGTCCGAAAATACTTGTCATCAAAATGGACAAAAAGGGATGTATCTAGAACTAAAATACATCTAGATACATCTCCTTTTATCCATTTTGATGACAAGTATTTCCGGACGGAGGGAGTGGCTAGAGCTTCTGAAAGCTCTACAAAGTTAGCTAACGATTCTTGTTGATGATCAAGCAAAAAATCCATTCAAGTTTTTGTTACGGGCGCATCAGACCTACAGGCGCAGATCCAAGACAGCAACAGCAGCAGCATCTGAACCCACTTTGGACGGTAAGGTGATAATCGACTAGGACTCCTAGTCCGTGTTTCAATGACCCAATCAGGAGAGGCGCCTGATTGCAGCCCAGAAGAGTTTGTACCCTAGTAGCAGTTAGCTACATATTAGAATATTACTAGTTGGCTATATGCCAATTGTGTATGGTATCCTTTCTCTAGGGTCTGCTATGTAAGTGAACTGTATAACTAGTTGAATTAAGCAACAAATAGATACTCCAAGTCACAAGTGTTCAGAGCCTTGCTCCGCGGCTGGGGAAGAGCCATGCCGCGTGTACAAGAGTGAACCGCTCTTCCTTGTGCTCAAACCACAATTCTCGCCTACATATGCATCCACCTCTTCCCTACACCCGGGCACATAATGGTTTTACAGCTGGATTAGTTCACACAAGAAGTGCACCTGAGGTTACTTAACCTAAATTTCATGCAGAACAGCAAAAAACCTTATGGAAGCATTTGTACGCTTAAACAAAGATTAACAAGTTTTCTTTGGCGAGAACAAAGATAACAAGTTAACCATTACTTCAGATGTTTTATCCTATGTTCTTATAACATGTGGAGGACAATGCACAGAGTTGACACCCACTACGCACAAAATTCGTGGGAGGACAATAGCAAGTCTACATAGTCACAAGAAACAACAGACTGTATATTTGTTCTCAGATCTGGTTCTGAGACACAGATTATCTCCATTCAACAAAGTTGCAAGCTCCCACTCGAGCACCAATATTTGTCTTTTTTCTTTTCTTTGCGGAAAGTAATTAGAAGAATAAGATACCGTTGAGTATTTACATTTGTATCAACAAGACAAGAAACAATCAAGAGTAAAATTGGTGATTAAAGAAAGAAATTACTTTTCACCAGCAGATGGCACGCACTGCACTACTTCATCTCCCTCCAGACCAATCAAATCCTGGGAGATGGAAGTTGCTTAGCATTTGGCACTGATACGGGGGGAGAGGGGAGCTGTGAAGACTTACTGCATAAAACAGGGACATGTTGAAATCCTCATCAGGCCTACTTAATGGAAGAAGTTCAATAGACAGGCCCAGATCTTGTGCATCCTGAAGGTAGGCAAGTAATTATAGAACAAAAACATAAGATCATTAGGAACATGCCATATTAATTTGCATCTGTGGGCTGCTTGGTGTGAAAACAGAATAGATGTATGTGTCATAGACAAACTTTTGCACGTTGAATTGTGGTCCTGATCATATCAGTCTTTGCTGCTCCTGTAATACCACCAAAAGGGTCATCCTCATTGGTGAATATGAGGATTCTCTTACTCACAGTCTTCACAGATCTGAGGAATGAAAAAAGAAGAAAGGGGAATCACTGAAGTTGAACCACATAGGTGTTAACCATTACATTAGATGATAGGTTGATAGCTAAAGCACCTAAAGGATGCTGCATTCACTAACACGTAAATTTATGCTTCAACATCCAGCAAAACACTGTTAAAGCACCTAAAGTATATTACATTCACTTATAGCTAATAAGTATAATGTGCACAATGATCTAGCTGATGCAAACTAGATCGTTGTGCATAATATATAGAAATTTAAGCTTTACTGCTGAACTGTATCCCCCAAGAAAGTTATAGACAATACTTGTCATGTATACAGGCTACACCTCTACAAAGATGTTTAATGCTACTGGGATGTGTTAATTAATATAAACTACGGCATCTGAGAAACAAAGGCGAAAAGTGAAGTTACCCTTTACGCAGCAGTGCCTGTGCAACCCAAAGAGCATTGTACAGGGTATTCTCTCGAGATCCAGAGGTTATTCCATACCGGCTTCCAATGTTATTCATAAAAGAATCTTGCACAAGTGAAAACAAAGATTATAATGAAAACATAATTGCTGAGTTCTCTCATACACAAGTATCCTACTCCAATTTTATCCATAGAGCCTTTCTATTCAGGCCAAAACAAAATGAAATAAACATCATGCTTACAATGTTCATGTACTGCTACTAATGATATTTCCTAGCTAACTTTCTAAAAGCATGGTTGCCTTACAATTTTTTAGTGACCAAGAGAACACAAAAGATGAAATCAACATGAGATGTAAAATGCCAGAATCAGTTGAGATAATACAATGTCTGAGTTTCAGTCTTGTAGCATGATTTTTATGCATGTGTGATATGGTATAAGTAAACCATCCAACTGTACAATTTCAAATTTTCTGCAAGTGTTATATACAAATCTGCTACATGGAAGTAGCCCAGCATGTGTATCACTCAAACTCTGATCAGCTGTGCAAAAGAACAATTCATTAAGTAGCATTACCTTCTACACAAGAAAATTCTTTAATCAGTCTTGCATCAGGCCTATCAAGTTGCTCTCGTTCTGTGACATTGTAAACATATACACCAGCCAGCTCCTGTAAATTTTTCTTTTCTTTCTGCAAGAGTTATGTGATAGCTATATCAAAGAAGAGTACCATGCAACAATAGCATATCAGTACCACTTCGTAAGTGTTCGAGGAAGTTGCACTTTGTAAGGAACATCATAAAAAGAATCTTATCAGATATTAGTAATCTACATAGTGCAAGACAAACAGTTCATCTCAAATTTTCACACATTTAACTGTTTGATAGACAAAAGAACAAATCATAGCAACATGTCATTTTTTCAACACCCGGCAGTTCTAATCAGTTCATTTGCTGATGGATGAAAGTGGATTTCAAAGAGATAATTGAAATCTTCAAGTTCAGTGTCCACTCATCAGGCCTGATAACAGCAGATCTATCAAGTAAAACTAGGAAGCAAAGTTGTCACAGAGAGCAATACACCAGCGAAGATTAAGGTCTCAACTAACAGGTTGAAACTCGAAAACCTCGTCTTTGCCGAACAATCACTTGCAGTAAAATCAGAGGACTTGAACCAGCGAATAAATTAACTAATAACTAATCAAGCATCGAGTTAAAGCTTACAACTATGAGTAGCAACTTACGGTGTTAAAGAAGCATATTGCAACTTCATCACGGGATCTCCCGATAATCTGTGTCTTCAGAGACTGCGTGATGCAGTTCACTATGGTATGGAAATGTGTCTCCTGCTTTTCATCTGGCTGCAAGAAACGACAAAACCAAAATGCTACATTACCTAGCAAATGATTATAACCATGGAACTTCACGCAAACTAAATATCGGCAAATTTACAACAAGCTCCTACATATACTATCGTGTTCCCCCAAACCATTCAGTCTAAAACATAACCTAGAGTCCTAGATCAGAAGCAAACCCTCGAAAGACTAGCTACCTACTTTGCTTCTGCCGAAAACCAAGCATACTGCTTGTAAGTTGCACCACTTAGAGAAAGTTATGGTCAAAGTACATGTTATATACTGACTTAATTACAGAATGAACAGTGCTCTGGGGCTGTGAAACTATGCGCTTATAAGCTGCTTGTGCTTCACCTTGGCGGCGTTGGCGGGGGTGAACATCTTGGGCGAGGCGTCTATGAGGTAGACGACCATCTCCTTGTTGGCCTCCCTCTCCTGCATCCAGAACCACCACGCGCTAGCATCAGAACAAAATCTCGACGCACGCAGCAATCGAATCCAAGATGGAAAATGGGGGGAAGGAAAGCGCGGGGGAGAGCGTACATGGAGGTTGTCGTCGTCCTCGTCGCTGTCGTCGCGGAAGATGCCCTCGGGGTCCAGGTCCATGGCGCCGGCCGGAACTAGCACTCGCGCGAGGAAGAAGGGGGCGCGTGGGGAACCCTTCCGGTAGCTTCTGGAACCTTCCTGGTCAGCGGAGAGACGAGGCGAAGCGAGGGGAGGGGAGTCTTCCTGGTCACGGGAGTCGCGGGGCGAGGCGGGGGCGTCCGAGTACTGGACGAGCGGCGGCGCCCTCCTCGTCGGCGGAGACCTGGAGGAGCGGCGGCTGGCGGGAGTGGGGGAACTCGGGGACGAGTTTTTTTTTTTTTGGACGGCGGAGACGGTGATATATTGGCAGAGGCCCAGTCCACTCCAGCCCACCTGTCAGCCCGCATCGACGAGACGACGACTCCCCTGGTAGAAAATCCAGTGCGTTGCTACGGGCTACTCCGCCGGCCCAATCGCATGCCAGCCGTGCGATTGCGTCTTCTTTCTCGCACATCATCCCTTCTCTCATTTTTCCACGCGCGTCCAGGGAGAAAAGCGTCCCCTGTGCCGGTCGACCTCCCCCCGTGTCTACCCTTCTTCCACGGAGGGCGCCGCTCCTCGCTCGTCTCGCCATCAACATGCTCGCAACCCCGTTGTCGCCGTTGAAGCTAAATCTCGTGGTCGTTTTGTGGCCCTCGTCACCTTGATTCAGCTTCTGTCGTTTGCAGCTCTTCGTCGGCTGGTTCCAAGACGTGGGCCTCGTGGTTGTAGCACCCTCGGCCATCGCCGTCTGCTCGCCGCCGGCGTCGGCTTCCATCACCGTGTTCATAGAGAAGAGCTTTGGCAACAAAAAAGGGGGTTTCGCTGGTGGTAGCAAAAACCAACAAACGTTCCAGCAAAAGATATCATGGTTCCAACAAAAATGTGCCATCGTCCAAGGTCGCGAACAAATCTCGCCGATTCCAGCTTTGCTTCAGATGGTTGTAGCAAAAATGATTGCTGGTTTCAGCAAAAAAAAAAAACAATGCACAAAGACAGATGGCAGCCACTGATCATCGTCGCTCTCAGATCCTAGCCTATGCAGTAAAGTCAAATGCTGGATCCAACAAAAATCACAAGTAGTTCCAAGCCCAAAATTGATGTAGCAAAAATCATGCGGCAAGGACACCACCATCCTCTGAATTTGCAGCAACATTGAAAGTTGGTTCCAGCGAAAAAAATGAATGCAACAAAAATCATGGCGGACACCGCCATCGCCGACCACCACCAACCCTCGTCGGTTGAAGCAAATCCCTTGCCTGGTTCCAACACCGCACCTTATCGTTTGCAACACGCCCCCCCCCCCCCCCCCCCCCCGCGTTGCCGTCAGTCCCAGCATTTGTTGTCGTTGGACGCAATAGTCTCCGTCGTGGACCGTTTGCTCCACTGCCGGTGAGCTGCCGCACCCTCGCAGGACGATCATCAGGCTTGTCGTCGCCGCACTGCCTTGTCACACAGCAGGGGAAATCAACGAGGTCATGCAGGGCCCTGTATGGGTGCTCACGCGCAGTCGGATGTGGGGGTGAGGCTGCAAGGCGCGAGATCGAGGGATGCCATGGCAGAGCAATGAAGAAGAAAAAAAGATGTGAAGTAGACGATAGACTGACATGCTCGATTGGAAGAGATAAGGCAGAAAACAAGGGAAAAAAGTGGTGCTTGGGCCTCACTAGACGTGTATGTGGTGGAAGGCGACCGACGCAACGGTTCGGCCGGCACGCCGGGTCTAAACGTTTCCCTATTCTAACTAATCAATGTGTACATGCAATGCACGTTAATTTGGAAGTATATTAAGTGCGTGCGGAGGGTATTATTTTGCGTGTTATTATGTGACTAGCATTGTATTTGACATGAAATTAACTGCACGCTAAAGGTGTTGAGCGTTCGATATTGAAGCAGTCTAGGTCATTGGATTGATATGATTTGATGGCCGAGATTAATTGAATCTGCCCCTTTCCCTTTGAGTTATATAGGTGTAGATATAGATATAGACTATATAGAGAGGAAAATAAGTAAATATACACTTTAAAATATATCTATATACATTCTTTTTGGAAAGTGATGATTTGGTTAGATTTTGTTTTGAGTTAGTGCATGACATTGGTTTGGGAAAATGTTGATTTGGTTGAATTTTGTTCTGACAGAATGTCAATTATTAAAGTATGCCGAGCACAAAATAATAAATTGTTATACAAAGAAACAAAACAAAAAAATGAAACATAGAAGAAAAAACAGAAACAAAAAACACGCAAATGAGCCAGTCAATTTTAATTATAGTTGATATTTTGATAAAATTTGATTTGATTTGAATATGCGTAATGAAAGGTAAAAAATTTAGAATTAGTTGAGATTTTTTTAAGATTTTATATATGAATAATTTAACATATGATGATGTTGTTTTTGAAAAGTGCCGATTTAATTGAGTTAATGCATACATGTAAAAAATAGTTTGTATGACAAGCACGGGCTGTAATATAGGGGTTTGCGGAGAGGTTCGTGGGAGTGAGGCAACCCTACCAACACCTGGACATAAAAAAAAAAGAGCTCTCTGGCGGAGTCGTCGCCGCAGGAGGCAGGACCACCTCCAGTCCTCCACTCCGCGATGCGGCGGCTAGGGCTTTGACCGCGTGCCCGTGTCCTGCTCGGCTCCGGCCGACCGCCACCTCACTCACCTCACTCCAGTGCTCACCACTCCACTGTCGTCATCACCATTTCTTCCGCGGGGGGTCTCGTCTGAGGCGGATTCGATCGAGATGGTAGCGGCTGGTTCCTCTGTTCACCCGTGTTCCTCTTTCCGCCCGCCCTTGTGCTGACTCGCGGCCTTTTCTTGCCACACTAAACGCAGGTCAAGATCGAAGATTGTGATGGGGATGGCGCCGCCGACCCGCCGCAGCCCAATCCGGCCCCTGCACCGACTGCAGTAAAGGCGGAGGAGGCGATTGATGTATGTGCTATCTGAAAATATTGTGGTAAACTACTGTTAATGGATTGGGGAAAAACGGGAGAAGTATGCGAGCTGAGTAATCGATACTCCCTCCGTCCCAAATTACTTGTCTTAGATTTGTTCAGATACAGATGTATCTAATGTGTCTAGATACATTCGTATCTAGAAAAATTTAAGACAAGTAATTTGGGACGGAGGTAGTATTTGTTTGGCGCGTACTCCCTCTGTAAAGAAATGTAAGAGCGTTTTGCAATGTACTACATGTGCTTGATTGTTTAGAGGCATTGTGTAATGAGTGTCAATTGCTGCCTACATGTGCTTGATTACTACGTGATTGATTTAACGAATAGGATGTCGGGTCATCTTGCCCTAATTCTGTAATAATCAATATGTTTTGTACATTTTCTAGTGATGTACATTTGTCTTGGATCTTAAAGTGGTGCTTCTAACAGAACCACCAATGTCAAGTTTCTGTTTTTCTCCGTGGAAACCTTCCACCTGTGCTGTTTTGCTTTCACTTGAACACATGTATCGTAGCACCAAAACACAAGGAGTTATTATAAATTTGATTCTTGTGTTGGATGTAGTCCGCTTTTTAAGATTGGAGCACTAACAGTGATACAGTTGATTTACGGTGTTGAGTATTTGAGAGTAACTAGAATGCTATCTGGACACCTTTTCTATATTGCAAATAGAATCAGAGAATCGCAAATTGGTAGGACTACCACAATTTTGTGACATTGTTCCCTTTTATTGGATTGTTGTTAGTGAAGTTGTAAAAATGACATGATGTTCTTCACTCTTACTCTAGGATGGTCAGCCAGGCTCTTCATCCAGCTATTTAAGGTCACACTTTATTGGTATGGGATTTTCACCAATACTGGTTGACAAAATGCTTCAGAAACATGGTATGTTATAATTTACAAAATGTTTTTGATTTGTATAGCGATGTGAAACCTTTACAGCAAATGAACACACAGTTAACTTAGAGCAAATACCTTTTGATCTATAGACTAACCACACACATATATCCAATACAGGTGATCACGATTCTAACACTATATTGGAGTCACTTTTGTCTCATCATGTAAGTGATTCTGATTTTCCCATGCATTCTCTAGTTGATATGTTGGGACAGTCATAGTGTTTATGTTCTGCTTTTATAGTAAAATTATCCCTTCTTGAGTCCTCGATTGAGTAGTTTGCTGTTAAAATTCTACCATGGCCCTTGTGTCCCTATTCCTTTTTGTGATCGTTAATAGATTACTGATTCTGGATTAAAAAGAAATAGCAGGAAAAATTGTATAGAATGGGAAATATTGTATAGAATGTTAATGATTTCAATATTCCCCCGCAAAAAAGAATATATTTCAATATTGATACTGAAGAATTCTTATTTCCTTAGATTTTTTTCTTTCACACTAGTATTGGTGCTTGATTGCTACCATCCTGTAAAGATCTTGTACTTCGTATATTGTGCATCTCACAAACCTTGAAATTATCGTTGTTGATATGTTTGCTTTTGTTTTCTTCTATTTTGTGCAGTTATTCTTTTGTTCTGTATTGTGGCTGGTTGCTAGTGTAACTTTATTTGAGGATATCTAGAAGATAGAACAATGTCTTATTTAGAGGGCTAATTCTCGTCATCAATGTTTAAGCTTTTGTTTCTTCTATGCGGTTATTCCTTCATTTTTTGTATTGTTGCTAGTCGCTAGTGTGAGAAATATACAAGGAGTTAGAATGATGTCTTATTTAGAGGGATATTGGCTGGTGTCAAATCTGGCATTCTCATATTTCAATTTTCATTATGGTATTATATGTTGCACATCATGAAAGAGATCTAAATTCACGCTCTTCATATTTCTCAAATTACCTTGATGCTATATGCCCCCTCAGAATTCTGGGTCCGAATCGTCAAGTTCGTTAGGCAGTCTCTTTGATTCTGACAATGAAGAAAACAGTTCTAAACAAGACATCAAGGTGATTTCCTAGCCATAGTTGTTATCATCATATTCTTCGTTTTGAATTCTTTAGACTAATATTCTGAATGTTCCTAACTTCAGCCGGAGCCAGATTCTTTCTTAGAAAGGAGGTCATATTTACTCCGCACAATGAACTTCTCACAGACGGAAGTCGATTTGGCATTCGACCAATTAGGTTTGTGATTCTGCATTGACTTGTAAACATAGCAATTTTTTTATATATTTTTGATTGTGTAGTGGCACCAAGCTTCTGGCGTTCTCTGTGACAAGAGTGCCACAAAAGCTAAAGGCGGGTTCTATAGGATGGTGATTCGACCCGCAATGTTGTATGGCGCTGAGTGTTGGCCGACTAAAAGGCGACGTGTTCAACAGTTAGGTTTAGCAGAAATGCGCATGTTGAGATGGATGTGTGGCCACACAAGAAAGGATCAAGTCTGGAATGATGATATACGTGATAGAGTTGGGGTAGCACCGATTGAAGAGAAGCTCGTCCAATATCGTCTGAGATGGTTTGGGCATATACAATATAGGGCCAGTTCTTTCGGGGCTTATGGTTGGCTGTGGAAATAAGCTGCACCCTTAATTAGTAGGCTTCTAAAATAAAAAAATTGGTTGGGCTTCTAAAATAAGTTGGGGAGGGGGCAGCTTGTTTCCACAGTCAGCCATAAGCCCCAAAAGAACTGGCCCGTGGGCTTCTAGAAACGCCAATGTGTAGTGGATGGTTAAAGTGTGTTGATAATGTCAAAGAGAGGTCGAGGTAGACCAAACTTGACATGGGAGAAGTCTGTAAATATAGATCTGAATGACTAGAATAATACCAAAGAACTAGCCATGGACAGCGGTAACTTCCACGTCCCAGAACCATGAGCTGGTTTCGAGATCTTATGGGTTTCAGCTCTAGCCTGTCAGAACCATGAGTTTGTTTCGAGATCTTATGTGTTTCAACTCTAGCCTACCCCAACTTGTTTGGACTAAAGGCTTTGTTGTTGTATAGGTGTACCAAGAGCACACAGTCTTATCACAACATCGTTTATTGTAAATATGTATCAAAGTCAATTTAGTAGTGTTTGATATTGACTTTTCTCTCATTATATTCATTATAACAATAGTACTCCAACATATGCTTAATTTTAGGTGAGGATGCACTACTTGATCAGCTTGTAGATTTCATTGTCACTGCTCAAGGAGGAGTATTATCGGGAGATATGGAAAATGGCCATGCTACAAATGAGGTTTTTTTCCTTTTCCTTTTGTTTCTCTTTGCTACTTCTACTTCTAAATCTCGATATTTGTAGACACGAAGTATACTTAGAGCTAGCTATTCCATGGGCCCTTTACAATATGGACTGCATGAGCAATCTATTAATTTTTATAATACGTTCTTTCTGCAAAATTCAATAGTCATTTGCTTTTGTGATTATTGGTTTGAGACTAAAAATAACATACCGTCTAACACGGGAAAAAGGCTTCCAGCAGGAACTCCATAAATCTGTTTTTGAAAAGACTTTCATATTATCTCTATCAAATAATGAGTACCATCCGTAATTTTGTTATTTCTATTGCAATTCTTTAACGATGTGCTTGTTTATTGTGGCTTATTTCCATGCGTTCTAGGTTTCCATGTGTATACCCCAAAAAACTTGTTCAATAATCACTATCTACTAGTCTGTATTATATACATTTCCTTGTTAGCAACAATAATAGTCAATGGCTGTAGTATGAAATTTAGACATGATTGCTAACATCTATCGTAGTTATTGCCTATGTTTCTAGCTTTTTGGCTGAAGGCTACAACTTTTAACTTTAAAACGCACTTTTACAGGTAAAAGCTGAATCATTGTTTGGGGTAATGGATAAAACGCTTCATTTGCTTCAGATGGGTTTTACTGAGGAAGAAGTGTCATTGGCTATTGATAGCTTCGGTAGGTCAAAATTAATAAGTTTTAAAATTATTCAATATATTGTTAGCTTCTACTACTATTTTTACTAGATATACTTGAATCCTTTAAGAGATTATTTATGATATATGTGCCAATGGATTGCTTACGATGCCTGCTTATAACATTTATGCAAACTACATACTCTTCACCCTTCTAGCAAGCACTATATGGTGCATTGTTTTTAGTGAAGCATTCTCATCCCACGCGAACTTCTCCCCTCCACCTGCCTCCCTCGGCTGTGCTTGTTGGAGCTGTCGGGTAAAGCCCCGTGCGACTGCTGGCAGTGGCGGGCTACCATCTCTTCCGCTGTTACTCTCGGATCCCATGCGACCCAAACCCTAACCCTAGCCTCTGTTGCACTGCCATCGGGTGCTGCTCCTCCCCTCTCCTCGTTGTGGTGCCCATCGGCCTGGAGCAGGATAGTCATGACCAAGAGGGCCTTTGGTTGCCCTGCTCTGCTCGTGGTATCTCTCCCCTCCACCGCGACGTTCCTCCGGTGGCCTAGTGGTTGGATTCGGCTATCTTGATGGCAGGCCCAATGGCATGGGTGCCTACTGTGTCGCCTTGATGGCATGGTCGACCGGCCACCCCTAGTCCAAATGAAGAAGCATGCCCAAGTCGACCGGCCACCGGTTGTTGCTGCCATTCGCGTCCGCGTCCGGCCGGTTCTGCCTTAGATCGGCCGCCGGCCACTTCTCCCTGCTTAGTGTTGCGTGTGTGCGCGTACGGGCTGCTCCTTGCATGGTTCGTGGATTGCTTTGGGCTGCTGGTGAGCCGACGGGCGATTCTGTCAGTTGGCCGCTTCCATTTACCTGGCTTAAGGTCCGTGGTTGCAAAAAAAAACAGAGAAAGAAAAAGCAAAAAAAGAGGTACAATGTGTTCGGCGGGTACGCCTCTCCCACGTTGCCGCGTGTTTTTTGACGGTATTCCGTACATTGATCCCGTCTCGCACATGCGCCTTTCCTTGGTGCTTGGTGCTCGCCCGCTTGGAGGTGGTGGTTGTCGCTCTACTCCGACACGTTTTGCGACTTTGCCGGTGTTGTTGGCCGGCCTACGTTGACTCCTCCCGCGGCTTCCGCGCGTGGTGGTGACCACTCTATGTCGACTCCTCTCACGGCTTTCGCGCGCGGCGGTGACCGCTCTACATCGACTCCCCTAATGGCTTCCACATGCAGCTCTACGTCGACTTTCTACTCTTGTCCGACTCTACACGCGGCTTCCACAGGTGGTGGCGATTGCTCATTGTCGGCATGTGTTTCTACCTCAACCTCTTCTGTCGTGTCCCTGTCTGCGCGTGAGATTGCGCAGCTACGATGCCTGCTTGGTGCCTGAGATTCTTCACCGATAGGTTCTGCAGTTTCCGTGGCTGACTCTTCTGGCACTGAGAACCCACCATCTACTCATTCAGGTACATCCCCATGGATTCTTGATACTGGAGCATCTTTTCATATGACTTATGATTCTTCCACTTTGACCTCCTTTTGACCTGTTGAGTCTCCTGTTAGTGTTCTTACGACTGATGGCACTTCTCTCCCTGTAGCTGGTCGAGGCACTCTTAGCACTTCTTCCTTTCATGTTCCCTCTATCGCTCATGTTCCTCGACTTACTATGCAGCTCATATTTGGTGGTCACATTGTTTACTCTAGTTGTAGGGTCATTCTCGACTTTGATTCGTGTTCTGTTCAGGATCGTCGCACAGGCGCTCTGCTTGGTGCCGGCCCTCGATGCTCTGATGGTCTCTGGGAGCTTGATTGGCTTCGTCTTTCCTCTGCTACCGCCGCCGCCAATCTCGCAGTCTATGTTGCTGCATCTACTAGCTCTTTTCAGCAGTGGCATCATCGCCTTGGCCATTTATGCGATTCTCGTCTCTCATCTTTGGTTCATCGTGGTGTTCTGGGGTCTGTCTCCGGTAACGCTTAGTCAGTGTCCGAGCGTCCTTTTGATCTCGTTCACTCTGATGTTTGGGGTCCGGCTCCCTTTGCTTCGAAAGGGGGTCATCGCTACTATATCATCTTTATAGACGATTTTTCCCGGTACACTTGGATCTATTTCATGTCTTCTCGCAGTGAGGTCTTATCCATATACAAAAAATTTGCTCATGGTTCATACACAGTTTTCCACTCCTATTCGTGTGTTTCACGCAGATTCAGCTGGTGAGTATATCTCCCATGCGTTGCAAGGATTTCTTGTTGAGCAGGGTACTCTTACTCAGTTCTCTTGCCCTGATGCTCATGCTCAGAATGGTGTGGCTGAGCGCAAGCATCGTCATCTTCTTGAGACGGCGCGTGCAATGATGGTCGCCGCCTCTCTTCCGCCTCACTTCTCCTCAAACTCATGGTTGATCAGCAACAGTGAGTTCAGATAGAAGTCGTGTTGTGCTCTAGCATGAGCCTTTGCAAAGAGATCCGCCAATTGTAACTCTGAAGGCTTTTTTGCACTAAAGAGCAATAAACTGATCCTGCACACCAGCGCGCACAAAAGAAGCATGAACATCAATATACTTGGTGAGCTCATGCTTCGCAGGGTCATTCGCAATACTAACAACACTTGTACTGTCAAACAAGAGCAGAGTAGGTGTAGTGATAGAAACTTAAGAAGCATCAATACGAGTGCGGGGACACGAGATTCAGCATTTTCCAAAAACAACCATTTGGTAATATGGCAGGATATGTAAGTATTTAGAAAAATAAATAGCATGCAACCAAGATTAAATGATAATTTTGATGAGAGAATTTTTTAGTTAAGATTTTTGCATATATGTTGCCCCATTTTCATTGATGAAAGGCTTTGAGTAGTCCATTCACGTAAGAAGACCCTCCACCAAAAGCCCATGTACATGTAATCCTCCACTCAGAGCCCATATAAGATCCAACCTTAGAAAACCTAGACTAGGTCAGCTTTTCCAGCCCTTCCTATTCCCATGCTCTTTCTCCACTTCCTCTAGCTACCAAAGAAGTGCAGAACATGAGATGCACCTGTACCTTCTTGCTTGTCGACAACTTGCATCCCCATCTTCCCTTGTGCCTGAATCTTCTTCCTCACCGCAGGCCGCAATCCCCATCTTTCTAGAGCATCTTCCTCACTGGCAACCAC
Source organism: Triticum monococcum (assembly GCA_034509565.1). Taxonomy (NCBI): domain Eukaryota; kingdom Viridiplantae; phylum Streptophyta; class Magnoliopsida; order Poales; family Poaceae; genus Triticum; species Triticum monococcum. The sequence goes on along the minus strand of CM067845.1, from coordinate 54,490,240 downwards.
CTTCCCATCTTCCACTCTACCTGGCTCTTCTTCCCCACCAGCGGCTAACGTTCCCATCTCCCCCCCCCCCCCCCCCCACGCCATATTTGTCCAGTATCCATGATGTACCCCTTTTTTCTTTTATTTCTTTTATAAACCCAAAAGGAAAGGGATATTGCTGGATACATGTTGTGTCCGCGCGTATCACTGTGTCCCGTCGTTACTAGGACAACTCGGCTATATCAGTCGTGTCCATGCTTTTTAGACAGAAACACCAAATTCCCAAAGTAACCACCGTAACCACGTCACCTTTGCCGTCAAAAGAGCTAGAGCTCACCACTCAGCCTCTACACTCGAATGGGAAACTGCAGTCTGTTTCTTCATCTTCAAGGCAGTGAAAGAACCACCAAGAAAAACACTAGCCCAGGGTGACTAGTCCATGTAGCATCTGAATAGGCCTGAAGCTGTAATGAACTCGAGAAGGGAAAGAACATATGGTGAGAGATCGTGCCACGAAGATATCGGAGAATAAGGAGGTGACTAGTGAAGTGGGACACTAGCCCAGGGTGACTAGTCCATGTAGCATCTGAATAGGCCTAAAGCTGTAATGAACTCGAGAAGGGAAAGAACATATGGTGAGAGATCGTGCCACGAAGATATCGGAGAACAAGAAGGATGTGACTAGTTAAGTGGGAGCAGAGACAAACATACTCAAAAGTATGGACATGATAGGAGATATCCGGATGAGTGACAACTTGGACACTACTCCCGACATGACGGTGACAACGCGTTAGATCAACCAAGGGTCACCATCAGAAGCACGGAGGTGAACATTGAGCTCACCAGTAACAACAACATGAGCAAGGAGATCCTGGATATATTTTTCTTTGGAAATGAAGAAGTGAGGTAGAAAAAACCTCAATTTGAAGAAAGTAGCGAAGTGGGTGAAGATAAGAATGAAAAACTGCTCACATGCCTTCACAAAGGCAATGTACTCAGGGTTGTCGCTAGTGATGACCATGTCATCAACATCAACATATAGAAGAGGAGTCCGACCACGACCAGAGAGGCGGACAAACGACGCATGATCATGAGCACTTAGCGGAAAACCAACAACAATTACCACAGAGGCGAAACGCTCAAACCAGACACGAGGGGCTTGCTTAAGGCCATAGAGAGAGCAATGAAGGTGGCAGACCATGACATCATCAATAACAAAATATCCAAGTGGTGGGTGCATGTAAATCTCCTTACATAATTCACCATTAAGAAAGGCATTCTTAACATCAAGCTGAGGCCACAACAAGAATTGTGCCAACAGTGGTCATATGGGCCACATGAGCAAAAGTCTTATCATAATGACGATCATGATCCTGCTGAAAGCCACAAGCCACAAGACGAGCTTTGTACAAGTGATGGGACGAACACAAAGGAAGAGAAACAAGATCCCATATGCTGGTGTGCTCAAGAGCAGGAATCTCCTATGCCATCGCAAGCTGCCATTTGAGATGAACAACTGTATCATGATAAAAAGTTGGCTCAAGGACAACAACGTTAGAGAAACCATTGGGTCAACAGGCAGATGGGGGTGATGGCGTAAGGCATAAGTAGGCTGAGACAGAAGAGGGTACATCAGAAGTAGATGGCTCATTGGTAGAGTCACCCACAACATGTGTATGATGAGTATAATAGTGAGGAAAAAGGGAAGAATACGAGCACGCACCATCGTATAGGCTCAAGTGATAGAGATGGTGAAGCCACAAGGGATGAAGGTGCGGAATCATGTGACAGGTGAGGTGAGGAAACCCTAGGAGATGGCAGCGTCGGATCTGCAGTAGTCGGAGAAGCATGAACAATGGGATGGGTGGGCTCAACATGAGTGATAGAGGTGTGTGGGGAAAAGTGAGGAAAGATATATCCTCCATTGAAAAGGTCGAGGAAGATGGACGTGGGTAGAAGGGATACAACTCATCAAAAGTCACATCTTAGAAATACGCATTCGACGACTGACAATGATAGCCCTTATGCTCATCATTGTATCCTAGACTGAATGGTCAGTTTGGTGCGTTCATTGGGGGCAAGAAGAACATAGCAAAGACAACCAAACAAAAGTGTCAAATAATCAGGAGACCGATCAAAAGGACCCCCGAAAGGAATGCCGCCCTATAGAGCAGAGCATGTTGAATGTTGCTGACTATGTTTTTAAGGCGACGCCTTACCGCCTTAGGGAGGGGGGCGCTTTGGCGCCTAGGTGGGCGCTTTGGACGCCTAGGCGCCCAAAGCGGTCGATTTTCCAAAGCGGAGGGGGAGCGCTTCGACGCCTAGGCGTCACCTTAGGGACGCTTTAAAAACATAGGTTGCTGAGATAGCTGGAACTGGAGGGAACCTTAGCCCAAAAGTGGGGCAAAAGAGAGGTGGCGATCATCAACGCACGAGTCGTCTCAAGAAGGCGACGATGCTTGTGCTCAGCCACACCATTACGAGCATGAGCACCAGGACAAGAGAACTGAGCAAGAGTACCCTGCTCAGCAAGGACTTCACGCAACATCTTGGAGATATACTCTCCAGAAAAATCAGCCGGAACACACAAATAGGCGTAGAGAACTAAGTGTGAACCATGGCAACAAAACGCTTATATATAGATAGATAAGAAGGCATAAGATATATCTAGGTGTGTCGAGATCCAGGTGTGTCAAGAGAAATCCCTATATATGATGGCCCCTTTTGAGGCAAAGGGAGCTGGACCCTATACATCAGAGTGAACATGGTCAAAAGGACCCTGAAATAGAGTCCCGCTATGAGGATAAGGTAACTGGACTTGGTTACCAAGTCGGCAACCCTCATAGTCTAAAGACACACCGTCGGAGACGGATCCAAGAAGACCATGTGGAACTAAGGATGAGAGATGAGAGCCACACAAGTGACCACCGTGATGATCCCACTGTTGATAACAATGGGTAGACAAGGCAACATAGGCGGAGAGACTGGCGACAACAGAGATTGGGGATTGGAGGAGAGACGGCGGCCAGTGGAGGGCGACAACAACTAGATAGTGGCTAGAGGCAGAAGCGTCGGGAGCAACGCAACCATTGAAGAGGAGGAAGCGGTGACACAAGATGGGTTCAAGCACAAGTTGCACGTGCGGATATTTTTTTTGGGTCTATAATACCATGTTAGGAAATATGCCACTTATATTTCCAGGTGGCCATAGGCCAGTATATATACGCATATATGTGTACTACAATATGCAGAAAGCCCCTTATAGAATGGGAAAAATACAAAGTATACACAGCTGAATATATATAACCCTTAACAGTTCATAGGCATTACCCCCTTTTGATTCAGCTACAATGTGTTTTTATGAAGGAAGAAAGTGACCACATGTGGAGGTACACTAGTTGTCCTCCATGTGCTGGGTTCAAGGAAAAAAAATAGTGTGGTATACAAAATAGCGCCGTCCTTTAAATTATGCTATTAGCGAGACATTGTACACTGATTTATTTAGCGAGGCAATTCTCTACACGCTATAGCACGCTATTTTTTTCAGTGGTTGGGTTAGGTTGATTAGGTGGTATAGAAGGGTTGAGGTGCCACAAAATGTAGTAACTTAACACAAGAATACGCGTTGTTGTATTAACGAGCTACTCGTGAAACTCGTAATGTCACTTGTTAAGCTTAATGAGCTAAAACCAGTGATTGGTTCTGTTCATTAAGAAGCGAGCTATGAGCTTCACGAGTCGATCTATCGAGCATTCATTAAGCTCGCAAGCTACGAGCTTTTGGTCTACCCCTAGTTTGGACGGCCATCATGGCACCAAGGGGGTTGCTGGGATCAGCGTCATGCCACAAGGGTGTTCAGAGGTATCATCTACTTGCCAAGGTCCATTGGGTGTGATCGGTGGTTGTCACTGATGGTCTCCGGGGTTGGAGGCTGGGGTGCTGGTGAATGCCTTGCATGACCATGTTCATGTTGACGACGACGTCCATAGACGCCATTCTTCTCCTTGAAGGCACCCCTCCATTTATTTCTCCTTCAAACTGCTCGATCATGTACCACCCGGCCTCTCACTAGGTGTGCACCTTGGGGGTGGTGTCCCGCTGGGCGATGCGTGTCGAGGCACTCTAGGAAGATTTACGGTCATCGTCAGGATCAAGCGAGCACCTTTTGTTCATGTGATTAGCTTAGCTTTGCTTAGTTCCGGTTTACTGGTCTCCTGTTTGGCCTTATTTGTGCTTCTCTTGTATAGGTGGAATCATCACCAGGGTTGGTGTGTGTGTGTGTGTTACCTTTGTGTGATGCTTGGTTGGGCGCTTTATCTATAAACTGGGGCAAAAGCTGTTTTCAGTAATACTGACATTATCAGAGGCTAATTTTAGCTCCCAGGCACACTTGTGCAGAACTTATGAAACGCGATGTTAGGACAAAATCACAGTTGTAATCCACATATTTTAGTGTACCAATCTGACATTTTTAAGCTGACGAGTATATTGTAGTCTACCGCTGTTAGACTGTTTTGGTGAGTTTCTACAAACAATCCTTTAAGTATCATGTTTCCTACTCTTTTCAGGTCAGGAAGCAGCAGTTCAGGAGCTTGCTGACTCAATTTTTGCAAGACGCATTGCCAGTACCATTGAGCAGAAACAGGTAACTGATTGGCATCCATTTCTCACTGCTACAGACTTTGTGCGGTGAATTTGACAGACATATGTTGTTCTAGATTTTTGCTAGAAGTCATCTTGTATGCAGTAGGGCCGTGTAGCATATATGGCAAGGTTAGATCAGCTGTTTACATAAACGTTCCTATGATGTTCTTTCTGATGTTTCCAATTGGTTTCCTAGGTTTTGTTTCATGATTTACAAAATATATAACTCTGTAATCATTGACTCCAGTGCTCATATGTTCCTATAACTCTTATGTATGTGGCATATATATTAAAATCCAATTAATAACCACTCTCATTTCTAATCTGGCCTCTTATGTTCTATTGTAGGTGAAAATTGAGTGTGAATTTCTTGGGGAGCAAGGGGAGCAAGAAACTGAATATTCAACATATCATCAGAGGTTGAACTATTATGATGATGACGATGACAACAAAAGAGTTAAAAAGGCCAAGCATATATTCAGAGATGATAGAGGAGCCTCAAGTAGTCATGCTGTCAATCAACCTACTCCGTGGTTAAGTGGCGGTGTTGGGTCAGCTGGTGATGGTTATTTGAAGGAAGAAGATTATGAAATGACACCGGGCCCTCGTGCAAATGTCGGTGGCGACCTTGCCAAGCCTCCCTTCTTCCTCTATGGAAATGTTGTTAACATCACCAAAGATGCGTGGTCTGAAATATCGGGTTTCTTGTCTGGTGTGCAGCCCGAGTTTATAAATAGCCAGCTTTTCTCGGCTTTGATGCGAAGGGAAGGTTACCTTCATAACCTTCCAACAGAGAGAAGGCATGTTGTGGTTCCGAAGTCACCAATGACAATTGAGGATGCAGTGCCTTCCACAAGACATTACTGGCCCACATGGGATACCAGAAAACATATTGGTAGTGTTACTTCAGAGGTGGCAGGAGTTGAACAACTTTGTGAGATGTTGGGAAAGACCATAAAAGATTCACGAGGATTTCTTTCAGAAGAAAAACGAGCGCAGATCTTGCACCAATGCAAGATGGCAAATCTTATCTGGATTGGTCAAGACCGGCTAGGCCCTCTGCAGCCAAATCAAATGGAGCGGATATTAGGTTACCCATCAAACCATACAAATCTGTTTGGTCTAAACCCACCGGACAGGATTGGTGCTATGAAATACGCTTTTCAAACGGACACCATTGCTTATCTTTTGTCAGTTCTAAAAGACATCTATCCAGATGGTTTGAGGGTACTATCCATCTATAGTGGAGTTGGGGGTGCAGAAATTGCGCTGCATCGTCTCGGTATTCCACTAAAGTGTGTAGTGTCTGTTGAAGAGTCTGATGTGAACAGGAAAATTCTGAAAAGATGGTGGGCAAAAACAGAGCAGAGCGGAGTTCTGAGACAACTAAATGGCATATGGAAGCTAAAGACCGATGCACTTGAGGACCTATTTAAGGAATTTGGTGGCTTTGACTTAGTTGTTGGCGGAAATTACAGTTCATATAGAGGTGGGACGACAGTAAATGCAACTATGGGGATGGACTCCGGTAAATACTTTGAGTACGTTCGTGTTCTTCAAAGAGTGAGAAGTATGCAGCACTTTTATAAGTAGTTGTTGCCTGACATAATCATGTCCTTCACCATCTATCTTCAACAAGGGATGGCGCAGCGTTATGAGACTTGTAAATGGTAGGATGGAGACGTACGCGCTGTTGACAGCTAGAGAACTTTGTGCTGTCTCTTTATCCAGCTAGAGAACTTTCTACTGCCTCTTTATCACTGCATGATGAGTTCAACTATCCTTCTGTTCCTGGTTAATTAGCTGCATATTACTGTAACTATTAATCGGTGCACGCGAGTTATCCTTCTTGCTTGGTTGGTTAGTTTGGTCACGTTGCCGCCGTTCGTGGTCATAGTTTTCGGTGCTGTTTTAAGTTTGTGTGCTGATGATTGGCTGAAGTAGAGGCAGCGGTACATGCAGGTTGGTGATTTGCATATGAGCTAGTGATTTGTGTGAAAACATCCATGTGCACTGAACAGGTATATGATTTTCCCTTTTCAGTATAGGAATGTTTAGCTGCCTACATGTTATGCTGCTTCAAACAATGACATGTGCAGATTTGTGTGCCATGCTGTACGGTAGTTTCTTCATGGCCAAGATGGAAATGTCAGATCAGTTTGAGTTAGGTTTCTTGAATCAAATGGTGTGTGACTTGTATGTCTGCGTGCTAATGAAACAGTCAGTTTGATCATAACCAAGAATCAGAAGCTTGGCTGATTTGCTGGGATATGGACGACACGAGACAGCAGTTATACCTACTCCAAGTTCGATCAGCTTGCTGGTTCTGAAGATTTGTCAACGTATTCAGTTTGTACTAGACAGAAAAGGATGTGCTGACTATATAAACTAGATGATGACCTGCACGTTGTTGCAGGAATATTTTGCAATATTTCAATGAGGTTTTGGTTATATGGAACATGAATATTTGAAATAATGGTTTTTGAAAGTGCATAAGAATTAAATGTAAATAGCATAATAAAATGAAATTTTACATGCATGCATGTTGAAGTTTATTTGATATGTATAGTTGCATGTTAAGGTGGGCCTTCTTCTATGCATGTCGAATGATGAGGTGACATGCTTGTATATTGAGAGAAATATGTTAGTGGGAGCTAAAGGCAATAAGAGGCAAGTATTAATTGTGGTCGTATCAGTGTGGGTACACCTGGTAGTAGCCACACCTTCTTGTTTTGGTTACAAGGTGACACCCACCTGCAAGTGAATGTGTACTCTTTTATTCACCTGAATACGGTCTTATCCAATGCAAATCTACATTAAGAACTAACACATTCCACACAATCCAATTCTTTCAGAGAATAATTGGAATCAGACATGCAATTCAATACTTAGAAAGCAGTATTAACTATCGTTAGTTCAAAAGCTTTATTATTTCACGAGTTGGTAAACAGAACATTCAGGCGGTTAAGCTGCTAAATAACCATGGTACCACCTAGTATATCATAACCCTTTTCCTCATGTGCTCAACCTGGGCACGGGAGCGTAATACCCCACAATTGGAATCATATTACCATAGCCAAAATCATCACACCCTTTGGCCTCATCACACACCTTGTTTGCATGCCCTGATTGTACTTGGATTGAGAACACGCCAGCAGATGTGGTTACAACAATGACGTTTGCTCCCTCGGCAAAGCCCACCACATGGACTTCTTCCACTGGAGCGCCGTTTAGGGACAAACTTCCCAAGTAGATGATCCGGCCCGGTACCCATCGGGCATCGGCCTCTCTTGACCACAACCGTAGATGCGGATTCAATTCTTCGACGAGTCCCAGTCCACCGTTCTCCGCCAGCATGAGGTTGCAATCAAATATATCCTTAATGCTGCAGGAGTATGGTACGTCGAACCAAATCAGCCTGTGCCTTGCCAAGTCATACTCCAGGACCAACCCACCATCGGACAAGAAGTAGAGCAGAGACCTCCCAACAAGCACACTGGAATAATATGTGAAGGACATGTAACACTCGCCATGCATCAAGGTCGGCTCGCCCCAGGCGCCAGTGTCCGACGAGTATACGCACGCCGACGTGACATACTCCTGCTCGACGGCGCCTTCGCGTATTTCTTCGTCGTCGACGGAGAAGACGAAGACCACGCAAAAGGGACCTCCGTGGCAGTGGCAGTGGTCGCAGCCATCCGCTGTGCAGAACACGGCGGCGGTTGTGCGGCCACTCTGGTATGCTGCGGGCACCGGAATGCGCTGCTGGGCACCTGTGATTGGATCCCACATGAGGAGTTCCTTGGTGTACGGGCACTTGGGGTTGGATAGGAAGAGGGCGCGGCCGTGGCGGCAGTCGACGGCCTGCCAGAGCCGGCGGTCGGGAACGGCGAGGGAGAATGGCGAGGCGGTGGCGGGGATGAATTCGGGCATGTCCTTGTAGTCGTGGAGATACCCGAGCACCGGGGGTGCTCGGTGGAAATCGTGGAGGAGGCGACGGAACCCACGGCGGGAGACGACCTCGCTCCAGGACTTGCAGACGAGGGAGGCACGGAGGAGGCTGGCCGGGTCGTCGGGCGGGATGCGGACGAGGATCTCTTCTACAAGCTCGTCCGGGAGTGTTGCCGGCGGTCCTGGTGCCATGGCGGCCGCTAGTTTACTTTTCTTTTCTTGAGGTGCCATGGTGAGCATTTTTGGACGATGACGACGAACGACGCAGAGGCTGACTTCTTATCGATCCACCGTCGTGCAAAGCTAAGCCTCGTCTAACCCTTAGCTAGTCTGGCCCCGAGCGATATTCTGTGATGATAGCTGCCGCCAATACACATGGAGTATATATAAGTATACCTAGGAATAGACGACTGCAGTAGTAAGTTACCGACTCGGCTTCTAGTTTCGCCTGGGGAATTCAATCGAGCGAACGATTCTGTTCGCTGCCAGAAGCCCCCAGCGCGTTATTCGCAAAAAAAAAGAGAGATATTCACAAGAAAAAAAACCCAGTGCGAACACACAAACTCTCACCATCTCAAAACGTGACCCAATTGGGCCGAGAAAGGACCAATTTCCTGGAGTGCAGAGTTTCGTTGCCCAGGCTCATCAGCACCCGTTCAAGAAAAAAATCACAAAAAAACATTTTTTTTGCATGGTAGAAAATTTATTGCTTGAGGTCCGTTCCAATTTTCAGGTTATTTGCACATTTGAGTAGCTCTCAGAAAAAAGATAAATCGGGTAAGAACAATGCATGAACAATAACTTTTTTATAGACCTTGAATTTGTCTTTTTTTCTGAGAGCTGCTCAGATATCAAATGATTTGGAAATTGGAGCGGACCTCACGCATCAAATTATGTACCATGCAAAAATAATTGTAATTTTTTTGAAATTTTCTAGTATTTGTTTTGATTTTTTTGAGCGCGGATGCAAATGAGCCTGGGCTCAGAAGTGGATTATCGCAATTTCCTGTGATTACTACCAAAGGCTAAAAAATTTATATTAGACCTGACATTGAATAGCTATATATGTAGACACAATTAAACGAATTGCCATGTGATATAAAATAAAACTGCCATCATTACAAACTAATCAGATAAAAAATGGCTTGTAGAAAAAAAACGATGTTTGTAACTCAAAATGCCATAGTAATAATTTTATGCAAGATTTTTTTTAAAATATATGTTTTAACATAAGTTCTTTGAAATTTGTGATGCAAGTATTGACAAACTCCTAAAAGGGAATTATGGCAAATTTGTGATTATTTTGCTGTGCGACTATTTAGAAACTCCCCAAATTCTGTCATGTCAAATTATGTTTGAACCATGGCAAAATTTCTTTCTTTTCGACAACGACAAAATTATTTTTTAGTACCATGGCAAGTGGGAAATGCCATTTTTTAACAATGGGAAAATTACTTCATGGAACATGAAAATCTTTTTTTGGTCCATGGCAAATTTACTTCATGTGCCATGGCATTTTTTTTAAATCATGGCAAAAATGTACTACATGGAACATGGCAATTTCTTTCTTTATATCATGGCAAAATTACTTCGTGGGTGATGGAAATTTACTTTAGAAACCCTTTTTGTTTGCTATGCTCTGTACTATGGGAAATTGTACTACATGGAACATGGGAAATTATTTTTTGTATCATGGAAGCTTTACTTTATGGGTCATGGCAAACTTACTGAAGAATATTTTTTTCAATTTTTTTTAGTTTTCTATCATGGCAATTCTTTTTTTTGTATCATGAAAAATTTACTTCATGGGTCATGGAATTTTTTAGTTGAAAAATAATCTTTGGTATTTTTAATTTTGTTCTCTATCATGGAATATTTTGTCACACGTCAAAATGTAAAAAGACAAAGCATGCCGTGGTGTCACGGATTATTTGTTTTGGTAAATCATTTTGATCTTAATTTGCCAAGGCAAAAACATATTTAAAACTAGTAGTTGTGTCTGCTAAAAAATGCCATCGTTCCATGAGATACTTGCTAAAAAATGCCATCGTTTCATTAGATGTTTGCTAAAAAAATATCATTAGACATCGTTATTGTCAGGTCAAACCCATTGACCATGTTTTTTTGCGGGGAAAACCCATTGACCATGTTATATAACAAAAATACCTCTAAACCTGTAAGTGTATCTAGTGCCACCCCTAGTTGGTTTTGAAGTATTGACGACAAACCTAGTTGAGTGACTAATGTGTTTGTGAGAATTGCAAGATAACACAGGTAGAAGTCCCTCATTGATTCGGTTTTACTACCAGAGATGACCACTAAAAATGTACGAAGACATTGAAGACAATGGTGGTATATGAAGATATTCACATTGAAGACTATGACAAGAGAAGACACTATGTGAAGCCTATGAAACTCGAAGACTTAGATCCTTCGTAGTTCTATTTCATTTGTGTTGAGTCATAGGAACCACCGTACTGATTAAGTGGGGTCCAAGAGAACCAGTCAGAATGACTGAAGTGATGTCAAATTCAAAACCTATATCTTCGAGCGAAGACTATGAGAACAAATCTTGTCCAAAGTCGGACAAGTCAGCTTTACTTGTAGCCCAAGTAAAGTTGCCGTGTGAGTTTGAAATCTGACCGTTGGTACACGTGTCAGTTCCTTAGTGACCCAGGGTCATTTCGGACAAATCAGGTCGGGTTGCCCAGTGGCTATAAATAGTCCACCCCCTACAACCATAAACGGTTGGCTGCTCAGATTTCAGTGCACGGCTTTTGTCGTTTGAGAGCAACCCACCTCGAAGCCTTTGAGAGAAAATTCCTAGCGAGGAGAAAAGCCCTAACCACCCAGAGCCAGAGTAAATTGGGCATCACTTAAGTCTTCTTGTCTGAGTGATCTGAAGACTTATTACACTTGAGGACTGTGCATCCTCCAGCCGGTTAGGCGTCGCGTTCTGAGCATCCAAGAGAAATTGTGGATTGCCAGTGAACGAAGTCTGTGAAGGTTTGGAGTCTACCTTGAAGACTTACCAGAGTGATTGGGCGAGGTCTGTGTGACCTTAGCTCAAGGAGAAAACGGTGAGGACTGGGTGTCCTGAGCTGCGTGTTCAGGACTGGGTGTCCTTTGGTTTAAATACCTAGCCGCTCCAACCAGACGTACAGTTGTCACAGCAACTGAAACTGGTCCAACAAATCATTGTCTTCAGCGTGTCACTGGTTTCATCTTCACTTCCTTTTACTTACTATTACACATTGTGAAGCCATTGCATGCTTGCCGTATCTTCTGTTTCCACATCATAATTGTATGATTTGTTTGGCTTCGTAACTTCTTCCTACCTGATCCTTATTACACTGCAGCTACTTGTCTTGTGCTTTCACTCTATTGAATACTTGACCATGGCTTGCCTAGTGTAATCTAACTTCCGCTGCTTAAGTGATAGGCATATCTGTACTGTTTGTCTTCATAACTTTCATGTTTTGAAGACTTTCATAAAAATCGTCTATTCACCCCCCCTCTAGTCGATATAACGCACTTTCAATTGGTATCAGAGCAAGGTGCTCCCTTGTTCTGTGTGATTCGGTTTAACCACCTGGAGTTTTAGCTATGTCGACTGCAGGGATAATTAAAGTCTCCGCTGCGTGCCCTGTCTTCGATGAAACTGAATATCCCTACTAGAAGAATAAGATGCGCATGCATCTTGAAGCCATTGACGTCGACCTATGGTATGTCGTCGAAAACGGCGTTCCCAAGGCTGGAGAAGGTGTCACTGCTGCTGATGTCAAGAAGTTCACTCAACTGGACTCTACTGCCAAGAATATCATCTGTGGTCATCTGACCAAGGGACAGTATGGCCGTGTGAGTGCCTTGAAGACATCCAAACTAGTCTGGGACTGGCTCTCCAAAGTCAATGAAGGCATCTCAACCCAGAGAGATCAGAGAATCAGTGTTCTTCGCAATCTCTTCAACCGCTTCAAGCAAAATGACAATGAGAATGTCCAGCACACATTTGACCGGCTCACTGACATCACAAATGAGCTTCAAGCCCTCGGCGCCACTGAGATCACCAAACATGAAATCGTCAAGACGCTGCTAAGACCACTTGACAGTTCGTTTGACATCCTAGCCCTGATGATTCAAGAACGTCCAGACTTCAAGACACTCGATCCGTCTGACATACTTGAGAGGCTCAACACACATGAGTTTCAGCTTTCTAAGAAAAGAGATATCTACGGTCCAAACTATGGGCGAACTCGTGCCTTGAAGGCAAAAGCTGTGTCCTGATCTGAAGAAGAATCTGACAGCAGTTCTGATGATCCTGAAGACATTGGAAGGGAACTTGCAATGCTTGTGAAGAAGTTCCAGAAATTCACCAAGAAGAAAGGCTTCAGAAAGTCTTCACGATCAAGCTCAAGGAATGATGAAGCTTCTGCTCATGACTACAAGAAGAAAACATGTCACAAGTGCAAGAAAACTGGACACTTCATCTCTGAGTGTCCACAATGGGACAATGAGAGCAGAAAGAAGAAGAAGAGCAAGGAATATGACTCTGACGACAAGAAGAAGAAGAAATACTCAAAGTCTTCTTCAAAGTCTTCCTCAAAGTCTTCATCACACAAGAAGAGCTCAACTGGCAAGGCTCGTGCGTTTGTTGGCAAGGAAATGGATCCAGAGGAGGAATCCGCTTCTGAGGAGGCAGAGGTGGAGTCTGAGGTGGAGTCTGAGGAGGAATCTGATTCTGGCATTGCGAGTCTGGCTACAGCTTACGTCGCCAAGTCCATCTTCAACACTGAAGACAATGACTTCATCACCAACACCGTTGCAAATGACAAGGACGACTCCACTCCTACCTACTGCTTCATGGCACGCGGTGCCAAGGTAAACACACGCACTACTCACTATCAAACATCCAGTGACGATGATTCTGATTGTGATTCAAAACCCAGTTACAAAACACTTGCTAAAATTGCAACTGAACAATAGAAAGCCATGGAACATATTCAAAAACTGTTAGACAGAAGCGATGATCTGTTGGGTGCTGAAATGACTCGGTCTGAATCCTTAATTGAAGACATAAAAAATCTTCACGTTAAGTATCAGGAACTTGAAGATCGTCATGATACTCTCTCAACAACTCATGAAAAGCTCTCCTATGATTATCTTCAAAGGAAGCAAGATCTTGAGAAATTGAGAGCGGCTCATGAAGATCTTCAAAAGGAAAACGAGTCACTTCGCGCCGAACAGATCAGTTCCGCTCAGGAAGGATTTGAACCACCATGCCTTAAATGCATTGAGCGTGATAATGCTACTTCTGTTGCTGAATGTTCCACTGCTACTGCTGTTGCAATATCTTCAACTGTTGAAGTGGTAACTAACCCCTCTGCTGAGGATACCACTGCTATTGCTGATGAGAATGCTAGGTTGAAGACATTGCTTGAAACAGGGATGTACAAAAGTCTCAAAGGACATCAGACATTATGTGATGTCCTCAAGAAGCAGATTCTGAACCGAAACCCTAGGAAAGAGGGTGTTGGGTTCGTGAGGAAAATTAATGCAGATGGCTCTTACTGGAAACCTGAGCAGTACCCCAAAACCACATGGGTTGCTGCAAAGGAATCCTCAGCAGATCCATCCAATCTATCTGGCTTCACTTGTGCTAATCCCATTATCATTGATGAATCCTTTGATGCAAACTATAAACTGTTTAAGAATCAGAATGGTGATGTATTTGCCAGGTACATTGGTACTAACTGCAGGAATGGACCGCCTATGAAGAAGATTTGGGTTCCAAAAATGTGTCTGGAGAATCTTCCTGTGAATGTCCTCATGACACCTCACATGAAGAAGACAAACCTCAGACCAAAGGCTTCATATGGTCCAAAGGCTTCATACAGGCAGAGGACTCACCTGAGTTGCACTAACGCAAATGTTTTGCAGGGAAACCATGCTCAGGCATATGAGAGCGGTTCTTCAAACCGTCATGTTCATATGACCAAGAACTATTCTGCCTATTCTTATGAGTACTATTGCCCGCCTGCTAGACTGTTTGCTAGGGCTCCAAAGCCAAAATTCTCAGATGCTGCACTTAGACTTATTGCTTCTAAGCCACCCTTGAAGATGTGGGTGGTTAAGAAAGCTTAACTCTCTTTTACAGGGAAAGGTCTCCAGCAGAAAACCAAAATCTTTTGACGCTATTGCTGGGGACCTTAAAAATCTTGTGGGGCGCAAGATCAAATGCCCGAATGGCATCACTATGTATTTCGTACCTGAAACACATGCTACTCTTCCTATTAGTCCTAACCTGGATCTAAGTTTTCATAACCCACTGGTTCATCAAATGTTTTTGCTTCACAATTCTCTTCGTGAAGCCTATCCCCCTAACTGCACTGTAGGGTATGACACAAGCGCCTTCAGAGTCCTCAGAATGGATTATTGACAGTGGGTGTACAAATCACATGACTGACAAAAGAAGTCTTTTTATGGACTCAACCTTACGTCCATCCGACAAGAGCCACATCACATTTGCTGACACTGGTAAAAGTAAGGTATGGGTCTAGGTAGAGTTTTAATCTCAAAGGATCAACACATGGATAAAGTCATGTTTGTTGAATCCCTTGGCTTTAACTTAATGTCTGTCTCAATGCTTTGCGATTTGAACATGATTGTAATTTTTGGAAAATATCGTTGCCTAGTACTAATGGAAACCTGACAAGTCTCTAGTGTTTGAAGGGTATCGGAAAGATGATCTGTATGTGGTAGATTTCTCAGCAGGGCCACAGCTTGTAGTAGGTCTTCTGGCAAAGGCTTCAAAATGCTAGCTTTGGCATCGGAGGCTTGGGCATGTGTAACGCCCCGAGACCGATGTGCCAGCTGTCATTCAGTTATTCGCTGTTGTTGCCTTGTCATTGCTTGCGTGTCATGCATTGCATATCATGTCATCATGTGCATTTCTTTTGCATACATGTTCGTCTCATGCATCCGAGCTTTTTCCCCGTTGTCCCTTTTGCATTCCGGCGCTTCGTTCTCCTCCGGTGGTCATTTCTACCTTTCTTTCTTGTGTGGGGATTAAAAATTTCCGGATTGGAACGAGACTTGCCATGCGGCCTTGGTTTACTACCGGTAGACCGCCTGTCAAGTTTCGGGTCATTTGGACTTCGTTTGATACTCCAACGGTTAACCGAGGGACCGAGAAGGCCTCGTGTGTGTTGCAGCCCAACACCCCTCCAATTTGGCCCAAAACCCACCTAACTCTGCTCCATCATCTCGGTCGTTCGATCACGATCGCGTGGCCGAAAACCGCACCTCATTTGGACTCTCATAGCTCCCTCTATGCCTATATATAGCTCCCCCCGTTCCAAATCCCGGGTCTTCCCCTTCCTCTAACCCTAATTTTTCCCTCGCGCCACGCCGGACATGTCCGGACCCGGCCGGACAAAAACCCACCACCGCCGCGAACCAACCGCCTCCCGCCACCTGGCCGCAGCCGACTTCCCCGTCGCCGGCCCGGGCGGCCCGAACCGGGCCCCCGAGGCCCATCGCGCGCCCCGCCGCCTGGATGCATCGCCGCCCAGATCCAGTGGCGCCCGAGCCGCCCGCCGCCCCCGGTCGCTGCTCCGGCCACCGCCGCCCGTCGCCGGCGCCGTGCTCCACCGCCGCCGCACCAGCTCGCCGGCCCGGCTCCCTTCCCGCCTCAAGAAGCCGCCGCGCTCGGCACCGCGCCCCGCCGCCTCCTCCTCTTCCCGGCCTGATCCGGCGAGGGTCCGGCCGGATCTCGCCGCCCCGTCTTCTCCCATGTCTCCGGCGACCCTCCGGTGAACCTCGTGCAATGGGAAGATCTGGATCTGCCGCGGATGAACAGTAACCCTAGGTCTGAGAGGTTGATTTTTTTTTCTCTAAGTCCTCAGACCCGCATATTTTCGTGCCATATTCATCGCATCATAACTTTGCATCCGTAGCTCCGATTCATGCATATAATATATCAAAATCTTCGTCTCGACGAGTACATCATTTCATTCCATTGCATCATTTGCATTTCAGTTAATATTGATGCCCAAAATGCTGTTAGAAGGAGGCATCGTGAGTTAAATTACAGATCCGTTAGCTCATCATTGACTTTTGTCATTTTTGCCATGATTATTGTGTGCATGATATGCCTGAGACCCTTTGGGATGAATTGTTAAGCATTTTGTCTTCTTTCCAGAGGTGCCACCCATGCATTTTTAGGATGTGTGTGGTGTCTTGTGCAAGCTTGCCAAGAGGGGTACCTGAGATTGCTGATTTCAGGGACTTAGTGATTTTCACTAAGTCTGAGATGTTTTAGTTCATGATGCTATATGTCCAGCTTGTTTCCTAGTGATCCATGCCTCTTTTGAGGATGATCAGTAAGAGTGATTTGTTATGCTTGTTGTGCTTTATCCATCCATGTCTTTACTTGTTATGTTGGAGCACCCTAGATTGACTCAATCGAGCTCAACTTTTGCATAGTTGTTATTTTGGGCAGATCGTGAACTCTTTTGCGATTTTGCCGATGCCATTGCTAGTGATCCATGCATGCTATGCCATTGTTCTTGCCATGTCTAGCTAGAATTTTGTGCCTTCTTTATGGATATATGCTTGCCTTGCCATGAATTGCACCGTAGTGAGTGCATCGAGCTCGTTTACATGCCTCCGTGAGTTATAATTTCAGTATGTCTCAGTTTTCACTAAGTCTGAAAACTGATTGTGTTTCATCGATGTTCATGTGCTCGTTAGAGTATTTTGTGAACCCTTTTGGCCCCAGGTCACTTTGGGTGTTTTGTTTAGCTTGTTGAGTAGCTCCATGCCATGTTCTTACTTGTCATGTTCAGATTATGTTTCATGTTGTTTTGCTGCTCCGAAGAGAGCATCGTGGTCTGAAATTCCAGACTAGCGTTAATTTCGCTAAGTCGGAAATCTGTTTTGCTTATTCAGTTTTGCCATGCTTGTTTGAACCCCTTAATGGATGATTTTGCCTATGTCTCAGTCCTAGTGATTTGTTAAGCATCTTGTGTACATCCCTGTCATGCATTTTGTTTTCATGTTTGGTGGCTGTAGCATGTTCATTTCATTGCATTTAGGAGCCTACTTGCTGTAAATCGCAGATCGGTTCGTTTCGTAAAACGCTTGTCATTTCCAAACCGTAGCTCCGATTCCTATGATCTTTATATCGTTTTCAGGGGATTTTTCCCCTCTATCCAGTGGCACACTTGGTTATCCAAGTTGAGGCCAGGTTCATGCATTTCCTGTCACGTCTTGCATTTTGCATCCCGCATCTCGCATGTCATACCGTGTCCATGTGTTGGTTGTTTACTATGTTGTGTGCTTCTTTTCCGGTGATTGCTTCTTCGGGTTGGATCCGGTAACGTCGAGTTTGTGAGGACCCGTTCGCCTACATCCGTTTGTCTTCTTCATGGACTCGTTCTACTTCCTTGCAGGATTTTAGGCAAGATGATCATACCCTCGAAATCACTACTATCTGTGCTATGCTAGTTTGCTCGCTCTTTTTCTTTGCCAATGCTACGATGCCTACCACTTGCTTGTCAGCCTCCCAAATTGCCATGTTCAGCCTCTAACCCACCAATGTCCTAGCAAACCGTTGATTGGCTATGTTACCGCTTTGCTCAGCCCCTCTTATAGCGTTGTTAGTTGTAGGTGAAGATTGAAGTTTGTTCCTTGTTGGAACATGGAGATGTTGTTCCTTGTTGGAACATGTTTACTTGTTGGGATATCACAATATATCTTATTTAATTAATGCATCTATATACTTGGTAAAGGGTGGAAGGCTCGGCCTTATGCCTGGTGTTTTGTTCCACTCTTGCCGCCCTAGTTTCCGTCATATCGGTGTTATGTTCCCGGATTTTGCGTCCCTTACGCGGTTGGGCTATAATGGGAACCCCTTGACAGTTTGCCTTAAGTAAAGATCTTCCAGCAATGCCCAACATTGGTTTTACCATTCACCACCTAGCCTTTTCTTTCCCTTGGGTTCTGCAGACTCAAGGGTCATCATTATTTTACCCCCCGGGCCAGTGCTCCTCTGAGTATTGGTCCAACCGAGCGATGTCCGAGGCTACCAGGGGCAACTCTGGGCTGGCTTACCCGACGTCTGGCTCATCTGAGTGTGCCCTGAGAAAGAGATATGTGCAGCTCCTATCGGGATGTGTCGGCACATTCGGGCGGTGTTGCTGGTTTAGTTTTACCCTGTCAAAATGTCTTGTTGTACTGGGATACCGAGTCTGATCGGAATGTCTTGGGTGGAGGTCTATTCCTTCGTTGACCGTGAGAGCTTGTGATGGGCTAAGTTGGGACACCCCTGCAGGGATTTGAACTTTCGAAAGCCGTGCCCGCGGTTATGGGCAGATGGGAATTTGTTAACGTCCGGTTGTAGAAAACCTGAAGTTGACCTTAATTAAAATGAATCAACTGCGTGTGTAACCGTGATGGTCTCTTTCCGACGGAGTCTGGGAAGTGAACACGGTTGTTGGAGTTATGCTTGACGTAGGTAGCCTAGGATCACTTCTTGATCATATTTTATCGACCATGCTTTGCCTTCTCTTCTCGCTCTCATTTGCGTACGTTAGCCACCATATATGCTAGTCGCTTGCTGCAGCTCCACCTCATACCTTTACCTTACCCATAAGCTTAAATAGTCTTGATCGCGAGGGTGCGAGATTGCCGAGTCCCTGTGGCTCACAGATACTTCCAAAACCAGCTTGCAGGTGCCGATGAGTCCGTGCAGAGGACGCAACCCAGCTCAGGAGGAGCTCGATGAAGATCTTGTCCTTTATGTTGTTTCGTTCTAGTTGATCAGTAGTGGAGCCCAGTTGGGGTCGATCGGGGACCTTTGTCGCATTTGGGGTTCTTCTTTTATTTTGGTTCCGTAGTCGGACCTTGAGTGTATTTGTATGATGTAATGCTTTATTCATGTAATTGTGAAAAGTGGCGATTGTAAGCCAACTATGTGTCCTTTTTCCTTATTATATTACATGGGTTGTGTGAAGATTACCTCACTTGCGACATATGCCTTCTATGCGATTATGCCTCTAGGTCGTGCCTCGACACGTGGGAGATATAGTCGCATCGAGGGTGTTATAAGTTGGTAATCAGAGCCTTCCCCGACCTTAGGAGCCCCCATTGCTTGATCGTTTTTAGCGGCCGAGTTGTGTCTAGAAAAATGTTTTGAGTCCTTTAGGAATTATATATCGGAGAGCTTAGGAATTCTTTTTTACTTCCCAGTCTCCTCATCGCTCTGGTAAGGCATCCCGACGTAGAGTTTTGACTCTTCTCTTCTCAAATTTCACTAATTTTTTTTAGGATCACGCGAGTATCTTGGTTTTGTTTCGATGGCTTATGATGAGAACACTGTCTTGGTGCCTCCTGTCAGGGGTTTAGTGGAAGTGTCCCGGGGAGTTGAGCTCTGAGGTGTTGTCATCATAATTTTATCGTTGCAATTCTGGTATACTTGAGATATGTTCGCCGACATCGAAAATCTCTTTTATGCAGTTCGTTGGTGAGATAACCTCGACGCCACCCAGTACTGGGGTGGGAGTTCGGGAGTATCGCCATGACTTGTATAACGGATGCTTTTCGAAGGTTGAGGTAGATGGTTTCCGAAGGTTTCTTGGTTATGTGTTGAAGGATGGATACAGCTGGATGTAGGATTTGCTAGTTTGGGTGAGATATTATGCTTCCCTTGTATCCCCAACACCTGATTACATAACCGGAAAGTTTCGGGAGTTTCATAGGTGGGTATTCAAGTAGCTTTTAGGATATCTTTCCGACAGATGTATGATATGAAATTGGGGTTCGACGTCTAGTGGTTCGCCTATTCACGGTCGATTTTACAGTGGTCTCGTTGTGTCTTAAAGAGTCCTTGGCTATGCCGACTCGGGGACGCTTCTTATGTCATGTGCACTGCCTTGTACATGATGGTGATGTACGATCGAGCCCGTGTAGGTCCCACCACGAAAACTTCGGACGAAATCTCCATCATATGTTTGTTCCGGCTTATTCTGCAAGCCAATCCTTTGTTTTGTTTTGAGTTGTGGTATTCGAGTTGCTTCGAAGTCAAATGTTGATTCCATACCTTCCCAAAATGGTGTTCTCATACTCCGATGTGGGTGCTAATCCTTCTCGGTCATCGAGACGGTCATGGCAATCCTTTTCAACCGGTGTTGTTTCTTTTCAATTGGATTCGATCATTTCAACATTCGCAAGATCAACTCAAGTCTTCTCAACGGTGTTTGTTTCATCCGTCTCCAAGTTGCCTTTGTTTTCCCTCCCTCCCACCCTTGTTTTTCTTCAACGATTCAGATTTCTTAATCAAGTATCCATTTTATTCATGGAAATCTCGCCATTCTTTTCCGTCAATATTCTTATCCGGTGATTCTCATGATTATTCTAACGGAGCTTCAAGTTTATCATTCTTTGTTCTTCTCTTCTCCGGTGGATCCAAGTCAAACTTTGTGGATCATATCCTTTTCCTCATTTCAATGCTTTCTCATACCGGTGCACCTCTTAATAATTAATTTCTCGCTATTCATTTATTCCGGAGTGCTCAAGATATCTCGAAGATTCGTGTTTCCACTCTACTTTCGTTCAAGTTACTTCGAGGATGTTCTCTCATTCAAGCCTTTTAATTCAACCGGTGCAACCTCTCTTTTAAATCGTTCAACGGTGTTTTCTCTTGAGTGGCCTCTAACCCACAGGTCTTTTCCCAGGATCTTACCTGACTCTTCTTATTTTTCCGGAGCTTTTCAAATTCTTTTCTATACTTTGACGTAAGAATGAATTGTCATCAGTCAAATGTCTTTCTCCAAGATCGGTTAAATTCTTTTCATCGTTGGCTCAACGTCTCCTCTTTTAATCATTCCGGAGTGCCTCTACAATTATTGGTGGTGTTTCTCGTCGTCATTCTCAGATTTTGAAGACCGAAGACATTTTTTTCTCTCAATCTTGCTCCATTCTGTTCAAGATTCGTGGCTCTAGTTTGTTGCCATCCTCTCATAATTATTTTTTGATTGTGAGAATTCTTTTCACCTATCCGGAGCAATTCAAGATTCTGTTTAGTTTGATTATCCGGAGCCCATCATTTAAGAAGACTTATTCATTCCAGCTTTCAGCTCTCATACTCCAAATCATACCGGTGCAGCGTTCAACTGATCTCTAATCGGTCCATGATCTATTATATTCAACTCCATCTAAATTCTCTCAAGCATCTTCGTTCATTTGCTAATTCTTACCGGTGATGCACCCCTACTTCGATCATTTTCAATTCTTACGGTGGTTCTTTCAAGATCTCTCTTCCTTGTTCATCATATCAATTCATTTGTTGTTCTAATTCTACCGGTGGTTCGTTGAAGACCTTCTCACGTTTTGATATATCTCTTTTAATCTTTTCTACGAGAATAAGTAGTATGTCAAATCCATTGATTGTCATCAATTTAAATTGGTGAAGGATACGCATAACGTAATTCTTATTCTTGCTTTATCCAGCTATTTAATTCCTTACCCCGGAGGTTCATCAAAATTCTTGTTTCAAATTTTTCATCTTCTCTTTTTCCCGGAGTTCCAACCTTTTTCAACTATTTCATCGCGAGATCCATCTAAATCATTACAAGGGTTCACCTTATGTTGTCAACTTCTCTTTCTTTTGATCATTCTTTTATTACCGGAGTTCTTCATGGAGGCTCTACATGTTGGTTCATCAAGGATTTAATTCCTTCTCGAAGTGTTCATCGAGATTCTTTTCAGAGGAGCTCATGCATTCTTCATCTTGCAATCCGGAGTGCAATTCTTTCTTTCTTATCATTGAAGGTGGTATTACGTCAGTCTTGATAAAGTGAGTTCATGTGTCACGATTCACATGTTGTTAAGAATGAGGTATTCTAAATCCATCAATCTCGTCATTGGAGTTATCTTGGGTTATTTTTCACCTAAAAACTTTACCTGAGGATTGTTGTTAATTATGGTGCTTATAATGGACCCAAGCTCTTCATTTATCCTTCCGGTGAAATAGTTTCTTGTCTCCTCGTTCATATCAATCCAATTCTTCTTCCCGTGAGTGGCAGGTTGTCACCTCATAATTTGAGTTGTATTCCATAAGAGCATATCAAGCTTATTATTTTCGTTGTTGGTTTTCCAACAACTCCGTCCAACCCTTCTCCTAGAGATGCCTTTTCAGGCTCTTTTGTAGCAAAAGTTGGCATTGCCTTCTACATTCGCTTGTTTCAATTATCTATCTTCTATTCTTTTGTTCCGGAGGCTTTGTGATGTTGCTATTTTCAACCCATCATCTCGTTTTGCCAAAGATCATGATCTTTCCATGCCTATCCTTTTAATCTGAGTGTTGTGTCCTCTTTTTTAACTATCCTCTCATCTTGTCAAGTTCAATTCCTTCCATTTATAGACGGAGTGCTGTCCAAATTATATCACACTTATTCCATCCCTATCTTGCTTAACCGGAGTATTGTGCCCCTTTGTTCAAGTTCTTTTCGCCTTATCAAGTCTTGCATCCTTTCTCAACCGGAGTGCTGTCTGAGATATTTCTTACCCTTTGTTCCATCCATTCAATAGTTCCGGTGGCAGTGTGTTGTGATTTCATCAAGTATCTTCTCATCTTATCAAGACCTTATTCAATTCTTTTCTTTCCAACCAGGGTGTTGCCCGAATTTTGGTTTTCCTTGATCCCCTTCCTTAACCGGAGTGCTGCCTGAATTTGTTCTTCTTTGTCCCTCTTTTCTAACGGAGTGTTTTCGACTTTGTTCTCCTTCGTTCTATTCTTTTCTCGAATTTGTTCAACCTTTTCAAGGTTCCTTGATTTCACTCGTTTGTCAAAGAAGCAATTTGTTTTACCTCTCCTCTCTTCTCTTCCGTTGTTTCCCTCCGGTGCCATTCTAGATCTCGGGACGAGATCCTCTCGTAGTGGTGGAGTGTTGTAACGCCCCGAGACCGATGTGCCAGCTGTCATTCAGTTATTCGCTGTTGTTGCCTTATCATTGCTTGCGTGTCATGCATTGCATATCATGTCATCATGTGCATTTCTTTTGCATACATGTTCGTCTCATGCATCCGAGCTTTTTCCCCGTTGTCCGTTTTGCATTCCGGCGCTTCGTTCTCCTCCGGTGGTCATTTCTACCTTTCTTTCTTGTGTGGGGATTAAACATTTCCGGATTGGACCGAGACTTGCCATGCGGCCTTGGTTTACTACTGGTAGACCGCCTGTCAAGTTTCGAGTCATTTGGACTTCGTTTGATACTCCAACGGTTAACCGAGGGACCGAGAAGGCCTCGTGTGTGTTGCAGCCCAACACCTCTCCAATTTGGCCCAAAACCCACCTAACTCTGCTCCATCGTCTCGGTCGTTCGATCACGATCGCGTGGCCGAAAACCGCACCTCATTTGAACTCTCCTAGCTCCCTCTATGCCTATATATAGCTCCCCCCGTTCCAAATCCCGGGTCTTCCCCTTCCTCTAACCCTAATTTTTCCCTCGCGCCATGCCGGACATGTCCGGACCCGGCCGGACAAAAACCCGCCGCCGCCGCGAACCAACCGCCTCCCGCCACCTGGCCGCAGCCGACTTCCCCGCCGCCGGCCCGGGCGGCCCGAACCGGGCCCCCGAGGCCCATCGCGCACCCCGCCGCCTGGATGCATCGCCGCCCGGATCCAGTGGCGCCCGAGCCGCCCGCCGCCCGCGGTCGCTGCTCCGGCCACCGCCGCCCGTCGCCGGCGCCGTGCTCCACCGCCGCCGCACCAGCTCGCCGGCCCGGCTCCCTTCCCGCCTCACGAAGCCGCCGCGCCCGGCACCGCGCCCCGCCTCCTCCTCCTCTTCCCGGCCAGATCCGGCGAGGGTCCGGCCGGATCTCGCCGCCCCGTCTTCTCCCATGTCTCCGGCGACCCTCCGGTGAACCTCGTGCAATGGGCAGATCTGGATCTGCCGCGGATGAACAGTAACCCTAGGTCTGAGAGGTTGATTTTTTTTCTCTAAGTCCTCAGACCCGCATATTTTCGTGCCATATTCATCGCATCATAACTTTGCATCCGTAGCTCCCATTCATGCATATAATATATCAAAATCTTCGTCTCGACGAGTACATCATTTCATTCCATTGCATCATTTGCATTTGAGTTCATATTGATACCCAAAATGCTGTTAGAAGGAGGCATCGTGAGTTAAATTGCAGATCCGTTAGCTCATCATTGACCTTTGTCATTTTTGCCATGATTATTGTGTGCATGATATGCCTGAGACCCTTTGGGATGAATTGTTAAGCATTTTGTCTTCTTTCCAGAGGTGCCACCCACGCATTTTTAGGATGTGTGTGGTGTCTTGTGCAAGCTTGCCAACAGGGGTACCTGAGATTGCTGATTTCAGGGACTTAGTGATTTTCACTAAGTCTGAGATGTTTTAGTTCATGATGCTATATGTCCAGCTTGTTTCCTAGTGATCCGTGCCTCTTTTGAGGATGATCAGTAAGAGCGATTTGTTATGCTTGTTGTGCTTTATCCATCCATGTCTTTACTTGTTATGTTGGAGCAACCTAGGTTGACTCAATCGAGCTCAACTTTTGCATAGTTGTTATTTTGGGCAGACCGTGAACTCTTTTGCGATTTTGCCGATGCCATTGCTAGTGATCCATGCATGCTATGCCATTGTTCTTGCCATGTCTAGCTAGCATTTTGTGCCTTCTTTATGGATATATGCTTGCCTTGCCATGAATTGCACCGTAGTGAGTGCATCGAGCTCGTTTACATGCCTCCGTGAGTTATAATTTCAGTATGTCTCAGTTTTCACAAAGTCTGAAAACTGATTGTGTTTCATCGATGTTCGTGTGCTCGTTAGAGTATTTTGTGAACCCTTTTGGCCCCAGGTCACTTTGGGTGTTTTGTTTAGCTTGTTGAGTATCTCCATGCCATGTTCTTACTTGTCATGTTCAGATTATGTTTCATGTTGTTTTGCTGCTCCGAAGAGAGCATCGTGGTCTGAAATTCCAGACTAGCGTTAATTTCACTAAGTCGGAAATCTGTTTTGCTTATTCAGTTTTGCCATGCTTGTTTGAACCCCTTAATGGATGATTTTGCCTATGTCTCAGTCCTAGTGATTTGTTAAGCATCTTGTGTACATCCCTGTCATGCATTTTGTTTTCATGTTTGGTGGCTGTAGCATGTTCATTTCGTTGCATTTAGGAGCCTACTTGCTGTAAATCGCAGATCGGTTCGTTTCGTAAAACGCTTGCCATTTCCAAACCGTAGCTCCGATTCCTATGATCTTTATATCGTTTTCAGGGGATTTCTTCCCCTCTATCCAGTGGCACACTTGGTTATCCAAGTTGAGGCCAGGTTCATGCATTTCCTGTCACATCTTGCATTTTGCATCCCGCATCTCGCATGTCATACCATGTCCATGTGTTGGTTGTTTACTATGTTGTGTGCTTCTTTTCCGGTGATTGCTTCTCCGGGTTGGATCCGGTAACGTCGAGTTTGTGAGGACCCGTTCGCCTACGTCGGTTTGTCTTCTTCATGGACTCGTTTTTCTTCCTTGCGGGATTCAGGTAAGATGATCATACCCTTGAAATCACTACTATCTGTGCTATGCTAGTTTGCTCGCTCTTTTGCTTTGCCAATGCTACGATGCCTACCACTTGCTTGCCAGCCTCCCAAATTGCCATGTTCAGCCTCTAACCCACCAATGTCCTAGCAAACCGTTGATTGGCTATGTTACCGCTTTGCTCAGCCCCTCTTATAGCATTGTTAGTTGCAGGTGAAGATTGAAGTTTGTTCCTTGTTGGAACATGGAGATGTTGTTCCTTGTTGGAACATGTTTACTTGTTAGGATATCACAATATATCTTATTTAATTAATGCATCTATATACTTGGTAAAGGGTGGAAGGCTCGGCCTTATGCCTGGTGTTTTGTTCCACTCTTGCCGCCCTAGTTTCTGTCATATCGGTGTTATGTTCCCGGATTTTGCGTCCCTTACGCGGTTGGGCTATAATGGGAACCCCTTGACAGTTTGCCTTAAGTAAAGCTCTTCCAGCAATGCCCAACATTGGTTTTACCATTCGCCACCTAGCCTTTTCTTTCCCTTGGGTTCTGCAGACTCAAGGGTCATCATTATTTTACCCCCCGGGCCAATGCTCCTCTGAGTATTGGTCCAACTGAGTGATGTTCGAGGCTACCAGGGGCAACTCTGGGCTGGCTTACCCGACGTCTGGCTCATCTGAGTGTGCCCTGAGAAAGAGATATGTGCAGCTCCTATCGGGATTTGTCGGCACATTCGGGCGGTGTTGCTGGTTTAGTTTTACCCTGTCGAAATGTCTTGTTGTACTGGGATACCAAGTCTGATCGGAATGTCTCGGGTGGAGGTCTATTCCTTCGTTGACCGTGAGAGCTTGTGATGGGCTAAGTTGGGACACCCCTGCAGGGATTTGAACTTTTGAAAGCCGTGCCCGCGGTTATGGGCAGATGGGAATTTGTTAACGTCCGGTTGTAGAAAACCTGAAGTTGACCTTAATTAAAATGAATCAACTGCGTGTGTAACCGTGATGGTCTCTTTCCGGCGGAGTCCGGGAAGTGAACACGGTTGTTGGAGTTATGCTTGACGTAGGTAGCCTAGGATCACTTCTTGATCATATTTTATCGACCGTGCTTTGCCTTCTCTTCTCGCTCTCATTTGCGTACATTGCCACCATATATGCTAGTCGCTTGCTGTAGCTCCACCTCATACCTTTACCTTACCCATAAGCTTAAATAGTCTTGATCGCGAGGGTGCGAGATTGCTGAGTCCCTGTGGCTCACAGATACTTCCAAAACCAGCTTGCAGGTGCCGATGAGTCCATGCAGAGGACGCAACCCAGCTCAGGAGGAGCTCGATGAAGATCTTGTCCTTTATGTTGTTTCGTTCTAGTTGATCAGTAGTGGAGCCCAGTTGGGGTCGATCGGGGACCTTTGTCGCATTTGGGGTTCTTCTTTTATTTTGGTTCCGTAGTCGGACCTTGAGTGTATTTGTATGATGTAATGCTTTATCCATGTAATTGTGTGAAGTGGCGATTGTAAGCCAACTATGTGTCCTTTTTCCTTATTATATTACATGGGTTGTGTGAAGATTACCTCACTTGCGACATATGCCTTCTATGCGATTATGCCTCTAAGTCGTGCCTCGACACGTGGGAGATATAGTCGCATCGAGGGTGTTATAGCATGCTGGCATGAGGAACCTCCACACCCTTGCGAAGAAGAAGCATGTCATAGGCATCGAGGGCGTCAAGTTCAAGAAAGATCACTTATGCGGTGCCTGTGAAGCAGGGAAGATGACAAGGGCAAAACATCCTTCGAAGAGCTTCATCAGTTTGAGCTGAACAATGTATGGGAATTGGTTAAGCATCCTGAAACACGGAAGCATAACATAATAGGCACCAAATGGATATACCGCAACAAGCAAGATGAGCATGGTCAAGTTGTCAGAACCAAAGCTCGTCTCGTTGCTCAAGGATATACTCAAGTGGAAGGCATTGACTTCGATGAAACATTTGCTCCTGTTGCCAGACTTGAAGCCATCCGTATACTGCTGGCCTATGCAAATCATCATAACATACTTTTATATCAAATGGATGTAAAGAGTGCCTTTCTCAATGGCAAGATTGAAGAAGAAGTGTATGTTGCACAACCACCTGGGTTTGAAGATCCAAAACATCCTGACATGGTTTACAAGCTCAATAAGGCACTATATGGCCTCAAACAAGCCCCTCGGGCCTGGTATGACACACTCAAATACTTCCTGAAGAGCAAAGGCTTCATACCTGGCTCCCTAGATCCCACTCTCTTCACGAAGACATATGATGGTGAACTGTTTGTGTGCCAAATATATGTGGATGACATTATCTTCGGCTGCACCAATCAGAAGTACAGTGAGGAGTTCGGACATATGATGCAAGAGCAATATCAGATGTCTATGATGGGGGAGCTGAAATTCTTCCTCGGTCTTCAGATACGGCAACAACGCAATGGCATCTTCATATCTCAAGAGAAGTATCTCAAAGATTGCCTGAAGAAGTTCGGTATGCAAGACTGCAAAGGCTTCACAACACCAATGCCAGCCAAACATCATCTGGGTCCTGAGGACAATGGTAAAGAGTTCGATCAAAAGGTATACCGCTCCATGATTGGTTCTTTGCTTTATTTATGTGCATCTAGGCCAGATTTTATGCTTAGTGTTTGCATGTGTGCTTGATTTCAAGCGGCACCAAAGGAGTCGCATCACTTAGCAGTGAAGCGAATTCTTCGATATTTGGCTCACACCCCAACTCTAGGATTGTGGTATCCAAAGGGCTCAGAGTTTGATCTGGTTGGATTCTTGGATGCTGATTATGCTGGTGACAAGGTTGATCGGAAGTCTACATCAGGCACATGTCACTTTCTGGGACGATCACTTGTGTGTTGGTCTTCAAAGAAGCAGAACTGTGTATCCCTCTCCACTGCTGAATCTGAATACATTGCTGCTGGATCTTGCTGCGCTCAGCTTCTGTGGATGAAGCAAACCCTCAAGGACTATGGCATTCATCTGAAGCAAATGCCTCTTTACTGCGACAACGAAAGCGCCATCAAGATCGCCAACAACCCAGTTCAGCACTCGAAGACAAAGCACATTGAAATTCGTCATCACTTTCTCAGAGATCATGTTGCAAAGGAAGATATTGATATCATACACGTCAACACTGAAGAGCAATTGGCAGATATCTTCACCAAGCCCTTGGATGAGAAGAGATTTTGCAAGTTACGGTGTGAGCTAAATATCTTGGAATCCTCAAATGTCCTATGATCAGGCACACATCCTAACACTTATGCATATTGATGACTTAGATGTGCAACACACAAAGTAACGTATATCTTCAATCAATGAAGACATATATTCTAAGTGTGAATACATTAATGTGGAAATTGACTTCGGAGCGCCACGATAATTGTGCGCCGTGTCTGAGTCTAATACTTCCTATACGGTGGGTAACGCCACCATCAAACGTTCTATTTTTTGAAGTGCTTCACTCATGGCATTACCTAGCAATGTCTTCACATTTGGTTTGGCTTCAATCTCTACATGTCTTCATGATTATCTTCACTACGTGGATTATATAGATATATGTATACTAGTGTTCTGTCCTCTACAGCATTCACTTATAGCTATGTCTTCTTGTTTTGAATCTTTTGAACTAAGTGAATGTGATCGGACCCTAATCTCTCCATGCTTTCTATCTCAAATTCTATCTCTCCAAGTCATATGCATCCTATTGAAACTGTCGAATGTCTTCTCTGCGTCCTTGTCAGCAGAAGACACAGAGACAAACTTTAAAACCGTTTTCAATGCTCATTCATCCACAAGAAATCCGGAGAAGTAGGAACGACCACCCGACAATCCAGGCGTGCGTGGGATGTGGAACTGCCCCCGAGACTCCGCATGATGGTCACGTGTTGTTCAGATGCGAATCGCCAGGGGCACCTGTGTAATAGCGCAGTGCAGCCCCTGTGACTATAAATACACACTCACCGCGGAACCCTAGCGCCACCGCTAGCTCTCGACGATGCCGGAGACGAAGCGCTTCACTGCCGCAACCTCTCCGACGCCGTTTTCACGCCGACCGCGGACATCACTCTCTCCGCCGTCGCCGTAGGTGTCTTCCGTCGCCAAGTTAGGGCACGGAGGATCGAACTGCTCGGCCTCATCTCCCACTCCGTCTAGCAGTTCCAAGTGTGGTAAATAAAACCTCTTTTTACAGCCTCTTTTGATCCTATAGTTCGGTCACTTTCTGCCATAAGAAGTTTCTATTCACACAAGTTAGATCTGTCTCAGTCTGCATCTCATAACTTGCCTAGTATATTCACTTGTGCTTCATGAAGTAGTTAGATTCCTCACTTGTACTGATCTATGGGTTCGTACAAATCTGGAACCAACTTCTTTTCTATAAGTGAATGTCTTCGCACGATGAGGTCAATATCTTCTAAACTGATTTATCTTCAAAATCTTTTGAGAATGCATATGACCTCTTCCCCTTCCCTCGCACCTTAATGCTGTCACAGGTACATGTCCGTGGGAGAATCTTTTGGTTCTCATAGTCTGCATTCATTTGCAGAGTTCTTACAGCGTCATATCAATTCTCCTGAAGCCAGTTCCTGTTGGTCCAGCAAAAGAAAGCCTTTGAAGCCTTTGAACGTCTTGAAGCCTTCCAAGTTAAGCTTCATGGCTGCAGAAAAACTAGCAAGGAAGGGTGGCAGAAAGCGTCGAGGGGAAACATCAAGAGATCTGCCCGATGACCTCTTAGAGCTGTACAATACAGATCCTGAAGAGGATTACAATCAGCGCAAGACACGAATCCAATGGATTCGACGCTATTGGACGGAGCAATGGTTCCAATACCGCTTCGTCACCAAGGAGTACGCTGAGAAAAGCGCCATCAAGAGACCATGGGGAGACGTACTATACAAAAATCTCGTGCCCAGGTCCAGAGACGAAGCCATTGCTCAAGGCTTCTATCCATGCATGGTCAGAGGACCGCAGCCTGCTGATGCTCATCTGTCGTCACTACTCTGGTGTCGTGATGACAATCTGTTCAAGCGCAACTTCCAGTTTGCCCAGAGGTCAGCGAAGCACAACAAGAAGAAATTGGGTTTAGACTTCAACCCTGGTCCCTCCGCACCAAGGGCAGGTGGCACACGTGAGGCCGACCCCAATATCATCGGTCCGTATGCAAATCTTGAGGGCCTCATCACCCGCATCTTAGTCCAAGGGACTGCCGTCAATGACCCTCCTGCTGACTCTGAATCTGATGAAGCGCCTGCTGCACCGAAGCCAAAGTAGGCAAAGAAGCCAAAAGCTTCAAAGCAGACCCCTTCACCCAAAATCTCAAGGGCGAAGCCATTGGCAACTGCACCTCCTGAAGCCAGTGCGCAGTCTGAAGACTTATCTCGAGTCTCCAAGCCCCAGGAAGCAAAGAAGCCTCAGCCACACACAGGCAAAGAGCTCACAGCTGCTGCCATTCTGCGCAGCGAAACCATTGATCTGTCCAACAACGAAGATCTTGGAGATGACGCTCTTGAGCAGCTCATCAAGAGCAAGGAGGAGGCTGAAATCTTCAACAATCTGCCTCTGTTTGATGTAGCAATCATTCACAACTTCATCGATGAGTGGTTTGCTACACCAAATATCAACTTCGATGATCTGCAGCTGCCCATTGGCCTCAGCGTCGCCTTCCAAGGCGCTATTGCTTCAGAACTTGCAATTGCCCAGCGCATTGTTGAACTGAAGCAGAAAATTGATTTTGAAAAGGCTCAGTTCAAGCAGAATATGGCCAGGCTCAGCGTCCAAGAAGTCAAGGACTTCAAGATCATGTTGCACGAGTTAAAGGAAAACTTTCTGAAGAAGCGTGCAGAAGCTCAGGGTTCGCGGGAGCGAATGAAGACTCTGGCTGATCGCTGTGTGCAGGCCTACAATGAGGCCGAGAAGCGCAAGGCACTCGGGCGTCCCGACATCGACCCCAGGATGGCCGCGAAGAAGAAGAAGAAGCCTGCTGTGCCTGAACCAGAGGCACCAAGACAAGAAGCTGCTCCGACTGTCTTCCCCACTGCTACGACTGGCTCGAAGCCAAAGAGCCGATCAACCGCTTCAGAGCTCAAGAAGACACGGACAGCCGAAGCTGAAGCAAGGAAGAGGAAACACTCTGAAGCCTCTCCTTCTGACCCCACCAAGAAGAAGCGCA
Source organism: Triticum monococcum (assembly GCA_034509565.1). Classification (NCBI taxonomy): domain Eukaryota; kingdom Viridiplantae; phylum Streptophyta; class Magnoliopsida; order Poales; family Poaceae; genus Triticum; species Triticum monococcum. The sequence goes on along the minus strand of CM067845.1, from coordinate 54,457,905 downwards.
AGATCAAGAAAGCTCAGGCTGCTCCCACAGAGCCCTTGATAGTTGAACCCCTATCTATCATCTACCCTGACGCAGATCGTCAGCTGACAGTTCATGAGCCTGCTCCCACAGAGGCTCCTGGAGCTGAAGATATTCCAGCAGCCGACCCCATCGCTACTGAAGACATTGGTCATCAGGGCAATGTACAAGATGATGCAGCCCTTCCTCAGCTTGAGACAAGCGAACTGATCAGCATTGGTCGTCCTGTGATGCCAATCGCACAAGCTGCATCATGGGCGGATCGCCCACAAGAAGAAGAATCTGAGGCCCAGCCCACTCCAACTTCAAAGGGGTCGTCTGCATTCCGCAGGCTTCGCAAAGGACCACGGCCTCAAGATTTGGCTGAAGACATTCCGGCTGCATCAGCCGAAGATACTGAAGAAGCACCACCAGAACCCACTTCCCCGCTCCACCAAGAACCAGTCCTCCAGGAGAACGTGCCTGCGTCTGCCCCTCCAGCTAGTCAAGTGGAGGCGGAAAATATGGAGGCTGCCACCACCAACCTTGAAGCCAATGTGGAGCCCTCCCCAACAATAGCTTCCGAAGACACTGAAGCTACTGCTCTGACACTTCTGCGCCTGAGTCTGCGGCCGGTCCACAATTCAACTATCATGTTGCGCACAGGCCTCAGGTTCAGAAGCCGATCCCACGACTGCCAAGGTTCCCAGGTCCTGCATCAGCTCCTGGCTCCTTTAATGTCAATAGCTTCAGGGCATACAACACGTTTTTCAGCTCCAAGAACCCTTACTCAAGGGAACGGAATATATCAGATAGGTTCTGGAGCTATCCACAACGCAGCTATTACTCATGCATCCTATACAACCAAGGCCGCATCTTCCCGCACAAGCGCCTTGAGGTTGAAGCTGTTGCTGGTCTGCCCGGCCTGGAAGAAGCACTGGATTGCTTCAAGCAAGTGGGTTTGCTGCCGTTCATCACAGATGAAGAGCACTAGAATGAAGAGCTTCTGCTTCAATTCTATGCCACTCTTCATATCAAAGGCTGCAACAGAGATCCGAAGACTTGGGTCCTGGAGTGGATGACCGGAAATGTCCATCATGAAGCCAATGCATTCAATATCATTGAGCTTACCGGCCTGCCCACTCCTGGCGAATTCTTCGAAGAAGGCTGCCAATTACATGCTGAAGCAATTGAAAGCATATTCCATAGGCCTGAACCAAATATGAGTCAGATGCTTTCAATGATGAAGCCATTGCCCCATGATGCACCCTATCCAACTGAGTTTTTCGTTGAAGACTTAGAGTACCTGCCCAGAACCATATATCACATCATCAGGTAGACTCTCTGGCCCCTCAAGGGACACTCTCCACATGCCAAGGTTGAGGGTGCAATGAAGACTCTCATATTCTACATCCTTCATGGAAAATTCTTCAATGCGCAGGACTTCTTCATACGCCAGCTTGCGGCATCCGGCTCAGATTTATTTGGCTTAAAGTTTTATGCTCCTTGGGTTATGCGGCTGATCAAGCTTCATTCTGCGATTTCATATCAGCCCTCAGCCCGCAACCATTGGATCTTCTTGCCAGATGTGGACACCTCTGCTGAAGCTATATATCCTGAGCCTGCCAAGCAACCATTAAGTCTTCAGAATGCAGAACACCAAAGCTTCACTCAGAATGATGACGGTGTTGCAGCCATCTCCAGAGTGTATCCGTTGGCTGGCACCACACGTGCACCTGCATCTACTGAAGCCACTGACAGCCCAACTGATCAGCGACCCAAGAAGCACGCTCGTGCCCTCAATGACCGAGAGCTTCTTGTGGCTCTTCACCAAAAGCAGGACAGGCATCACGACTGGCTCAAGAGGCAAATGAAAATCATCATGGAGGACGTCAATCATATCAGGAATCTTGCAACCAAGAATGCATTTGTTGCACACGAAACCTGTCGCCGCACTTGGAAAGGAATCATGATGATGTGTCCTGAAGCTGAACTTCAAGAGGATGGCTTCACCGAGCGCTTCAAATTTGACTCCACGCCTCCTCGAATGGCAATGCTTCGCAGAACTCCATCACTTGAAGATTCGGAGTTCTCTTCCTCTGCTGCCACCGTAACTGCCAGGATTATCGAAGAAGAAGACGACGCTACATCACCTCCACCTCCTTCAGCGCGCGTCGAATCTGCACCAAGCTCGTCTGCACCGCCAAACGCCTCCACCGACCCTGCTGCGCCTGGGAACGCGTAGAAAACTCTATGTCTTCAAACCTTTTTGGTCATCACTGACAAAAGGGGGAGAAGCATATGATGTTTATAGTCTTCAAGCGGGTCACTATGGGCGGGTGCCTTTATATTTTGCTACATTTTGCTTCGTGCTTACAACTCTCGTTTTGCTACACTTGGTTCTTTGAGTTGTAACACTTAAACTCGATGGTCGTCTGCTACTTGTTTGCCACTCGGTTTTTGCGAAGATAAATTCCACATGCACGACGATAATTTCTGCACTTATATCATTCCGCAGACGTCCATTTTTCATTATGCATGTCATTCTCTTCATATACTTTTACATGCATGGTGGATTGTCATCATAAGTTGAAGTGGATTTCCACAAGTACAACCTGCCATGTGCATTTGCGTTCCAGAAGCAAATTACTTATATGCACATCTTCAGGGGGAGCCCTTGCAGCTTATGAAGACAATTCCTTTACAATTTCACAAATTATATTCCCCGTTGAAAACTTCAACTAGTTTGTCATCAATCACCAAAAAGGGGGAGATTGTAAGTGCATCTAGTGCCACCCCTAGTTGGTTTTGGAGTATTGACGACAAACCTAGTTGAGGGACTAATGTGTTTGTGAGAATTGCAAGATAACACAGGTAGAAGTCCCTCATTGATTCGGGTTTACTACCAGAGATGACCCCTAAAAATGTACGAAGACATTGAAGACAATGGTGGTATATGAAGATATTCACATTGAAGACTATGACAAGAGAAGACACTATGTGAAGCCTATGGAACTCGAAGACTTAGATCCTTCGTAGTTCTATTTCATTTGTGTTGAGTCATAGGAACCACCGTACTGATTAAGTGGGGTCCAAGAGAACCAGTCAGAATGACTGAAGTGATGCCAAATTCAAAACCTATATCTTCGAGCGAAGACTATGAGAACGAATCTTGTCCAGAGTCGGACAAGTCAGCTTTACTTGTAGCCCAAGTAAAGTTGCCGTGTGAGTTTGAAATCTGACCGTTGGTACACATGTCAGTTCCTTAGTGACCCAGGGTCATTTTTGACAAATCAGGTTGGGTTGCCCAGTGGCTATAAATAGTCCACCCCCTACAACCATAAACGGTTGGCTGCTCAGATTTCAGTGCACAGCTTTTGTCGTTTGAGAGCAACCCACCTCGAAGCCTTTGAGAGAAAATTCCTAGCAAGGAGAAAAGCCCTAACCACCCAGAGCCAGAGTAAATTGGGCATCACTTAAGTCTTCTTGTCTGAGTGATCTAAAGACTTATTACACTTGAGGACTGTGCATCCTCCAGCCGGTTAGGCGTCACATTCTAAGCATCCAAGAGAAATTGTGGATTGCCAGTGAACGAAGTCTGTGAAGGTTTGGGAGTCTACCTTGAAGACTTACCAGAGTGATTGGGCGAGGTCTGTGTGACCTTAGCTCAAGGAGAAAACGGTGAGGACTGGGTGTCCTGAGCTGCGTGTTCAGGACTGGGTGTCCGGGACTGTGTGTTCTTTGGTTTAAATACCTAGCCGCTCCAACCAGACGTACAGTTGTCACAACAACTAGAACTGGTCCAACAAATCATTGTCTTCAGCGTGTCACTGGTTTCATCTTCACTTCCTTTTACTTACTGTTACACATTGTGAAGCCATTGCATGCTTGCTGTATCTTCTGTTTCCACATCATAACTGTATGATTTGTTTGGCTTCGTAACTTCTTCCTACCTGATCCTTATTACACTGCAGCTACTTGTCTTGTGCTTTCACTCTATTGAATACTTGACCATGGCTTGCCTAGTGTAATCTAACTTCCGCTGCGTAAGTGATAGGCATATCTGTACTGTTTGTCTTCATAACTTTCACGTTTTGAAGACTTCCATAAAAATCGTCTATTCACCCCCCTCTAGTTGATATAACGCACTTTCAAAACCCACATCTCAGCTCTCTCTATCTCACAATGATAAGTTAAGTGTGGGCCCGACTTGTCAGGGGTAAGCAGCGGATAATTTTACATGAAAAAAACATTGTTGGGATCAAGTGGGGCCCACACTTTATTGTATTGAGATAGAGGGAGTGTTACATGCCGGTACATAGGTATTTATGTCACTGTAACAAGGAAAATGAGATTTGAGCTGATAGTAATGGTGTCCAATGATATTTTTGAATATGCACCTAGCGAAGCCATGTCTTTTTTGAGCGGTTAAAGTTTCTAGCGGCAAAATTGACTAGTGGGACACAACTTGTGGCATAAATGATAAACATACTTTTCTTTTGAAAAACACTCTAGGGGCTTTTATTCATTAATAACGGGCAAGTTCATGTCTGATTGAACAAACTCAGGCAGACTAGCACCCTTCAAAAAAGAAAAACTCAGTCAGACTAGCAGGGAATTACATAAAAATGGTAGAGCAGGTAGTAAGAAGAGCTCCTCTGGCTCCTTGGTCGGGTCCCCGCGCCCCTCGACACCTCCTTGCCTGCAGCTGCCGAGGTCATGCGTGTGCACGACGCATTCGCCCAGCTCGGGCACGAGCAATTAGTACCAGGGCTTGTCCTCGAGGTGCGCCATAGAGAGCTGCATGGGGACGCCCCGTGTCCCCTGAGGTGGCGGGGCGATCGACAGAAGAATTGACTGCCGCGAGGTAGTGAGCGCGTCCTCCTCGGGGGTCACTACTAGAGCGCCCAGCTGCTAGCACCACTCCTGTCGTGCCATGACCACTACTTGCAGGAGGCCACAACCGCTCAGGCAATTCGGCCCGCAGCCTCCACCTTCATTGTCTCTAACCGTCTGACAAGGTAAACCACCATGGCCACCGACGACCACGTCAGGCACTCAGGCTCAGGCTCCTAGAGCTCCTTTCCTCGATTCCCTGTGCTTGTCGCCTCCTACTTCTTCCATCCTCTAGCTCGTTGCTATCCTCAATTGCAGGGGAGAAGCCTCACCGGCCAGCTCCACTGTCGGTGTCAAAACCGGCGGATCTCGGGTAGGGGGTCCCGAACTGTGCGTCTAGGCCGGATGGTAACAGGAGGCAAGGAACACGATGTTTTACCCAGGTTCGGGCCCTCTTGATGGAGGTAAAACCCTATGTCCTGCTTGATTAATATTGATGATATGGGTAGTACAAGAGTAGATCTACCATGAGATCAAGGAGGCTAAACCCTAGAAGCTAGCCTATGGTATGATTGTTGTATGATGAAGTTGTCCTACGGACTAAAACCCTCCGGTTTATATAGACACCGGAGAGGGTTAGGGTTACACAAAGTCGGTTATAATGGTAGGAGATCTAAATATCCGCATCGCCAAGCTTGCCTTCCATGCTAAGGAAAGTCCCATCCGGACACGGGACGAAGTCTTCAATCTTGTATCTTCATAGTCCTGGAGTCCGACTGAAGGTATAGTCCGGCTACCCGGACACCCCCTAATCCAGGACTCCCTCACTAGCCCCCGAACTAGGCTTCAATGACGACGAGTCCGGCGCGCAGATTGTCTTCGGCATTGCAAGGCGGGTTCTTCTCCAAATTCCGTGTACCTGCTGAATAATGTCTGATTTCCGTAATGTAGCGCACCTTGGCTTCCACGCCCAATAATGGCCGTCTTCCACGTGTCAAACGAATGCGAAAAGTCAGGGTGTTTTTACATTCACACCCCTAGCCGCATAAACGAGCCGCCTATTTAATGGGATGGGGATTCTGATCCAAACCACACCTTCTTCTCCCCGCGAGTAATCATCAGAGCGCCTCCAGCAAAGGTCCATTCCAACATGGCCAGCCGTCGCAGCTCCTCCTCTCGCCCTTCCAGTCCTAAACCTGGAGACCGGGAGAGGTGCTCTATCCCGCACAGCGAGCTAGTGTCGCTTCAGGCCAAGAGATTTCTCCCTCAGGCCTATATGGTCCCGGTCCGAGCCAGACTCGCCACCTATAATGGTGGAGAGCAAGCGGAGAGCACCCCCAATCCCTCCAAAGGAGAGCGGGTGTGCCTCATCCCTTATCTAATAAGAGGACTTGGATTTCCAATTCATCCATTTCTCCGTGGGCTTCTGGAGTTCTACGGCCCCCAGCTGCACAATCTCAGCCCGCCTCTATATTGCATATCGCGGGCTTCGTCGCCCTTTGCGAGCTATTCTTGGGTGTTGAGGCTCATTTCGCGCTGTGGAAGAGGTTATTCTGCTTGGTGCCCCGCTCTCAAGAGGGGTCTATATATCAAGTGGGCGGAGCTGAAGTGTGGCGTATCGCCGGGACCGGATATCTATCTGGAACCCCAAAGAAGGCGTCCGAGGACTGGCCTTCGGAATGGTTTTATATAGATGATGTCCCGCTGCCGGATCCTATCCGGGTCGGTCTCCCCGAATTCAACAGTGCTCCCTTAAAGAAATGCCTAAGCTGGCGTCCGCGGAGCTCTCAGAGAGAAGGCGACAGGGACGTCCTTCACCTGATGGGTCAGATAAGACTATTGGCTCATTCCGGACTAACCATGATTGGAGTCATGGCCGCATGCATTATGCGGGGGGTGCAGCTGCTTCAATATAGAGGCCACCCCATGTGGGATTTTAACGGGGAGGATGACGCCACCCGTTACGGTCGTAAGGGGCCAGCCTCAGCTGCCGCTCTAGTAAAGATCTTATCCTCTTTGTACAAGGGAGAAGAGGAGGAATTCCTCTGCGTTAACCCGCAGGGCGGATTTACTATGTACAACCCTCCGAGTTGGGTAAGTGGACAATTGTGCTTACCCATCCGTTTTATATTCCCATGATCAAATATGTAGTCTAACGATTTCAACGCAGGAACTGCGTCAGGAAGTAAAGGATATAAACAGCCGTCCCCCACAGCCCGAGGATCCAGAACGGTCCCTCGATCCGGACTCTGAAGAGGATCCGGACATATCGGTGGAGCTGATTGACAGGGTGTTTCATCAGCTAAGCAAGGACAATACCTTGGTGGCCATTACGGCTGATTACCCAGGGTTAATCCCGGCCTCCCAGGTAATAGAGAGCGGAGTCTCATCCCCTTGAGAAGGAATCCATTCTCAACATTTCAGTTTTCCTGACAACGATCGTGTTTTGCAGGGGAGGTTTCCGAGGCGGGAGGCCGAACCTGCGGCGGCTAGCCAACGAGGGGCCGCAGGGCCCCGTGGGGTAAAAAGGAATGTAGTCCGGACTGAGACGCCGGCGCAAAGGTATAGCGCACCCTCTTTTCCCTGGTGTTATTCCTTCAGGGCATATTAACGTTCGTGCTACCTTCAGGACAAAGAGACCTCGCCGGACTATATCCGGAGAGGTTGCCAATCGTGCCTCCACCAGCCAGGCTCCAACGCCTGGCCCGGAAGCGGAAGCGAACACAAGGCGCACACCGGACGCTCCTCCGACAGGGGATGTGGACAGGCTGTCTGCCACCAATCCCGAGGTGGAGAGTGTCATGAACCATAGGCGTCGCCGGACAGTTCTTCGCGACGCTTGTTTCTCCCAAGAGGCATTAGATGCCTTCAATTCGGGAGATGCGTACCTCCGTGCCGCTCAAAATGGTTTAGCCAGAGCCACGGAGCAATATGTAAAAGACATACGGGTAAGAAAATTTTGGTAAATATATATATATACCAGTAGCCCCCGAGACTTGAAACAATTAGAGTAACTGATTTAAGGATCATTTGTTATGCAGGTTCTTACAGAGAAGAATAACGTACTGCCCCAGGAGCTGGAAGAGTGCAAAGCCCAACTGGAGGCCGCACTAGCCGCGGCAGGGGAGCCCAAAGAGACCCCCTCTAGTAAGATACACTTCGAAAGATTAGTATTTTGCAAAGTGCAGCGTGGGTGTAAATCTGACAAATCATATTGCAGATAGCGCCGGACTGGATCCGGAGAGGCAACAACTCTTACGCCGGCTAAAGGCCGGTGAGAGTATGCTGACAAGGGTGAGGCGGGAGAAGAATGATCTTCAGGATGCCAACACCAAGCTGGACGTTGAGCTTAAAGATGTTCGTGGCCAGCTGTCGAACTCTACTAAGGAGAATCAGCGGCTTCGACGCGGCATATTTAGTAAGTGCTTAAGCGAATTTTTGAAAGAAAAGAGTTCGACGAGGAAGTCGACTAACAGAGTAATGTCTGTAGGTATGCTAACGGGTCATCCTGCAGAGGAGATGCCCGGTTCTATGGGTGACCTTCTTCCCGAGCTCTCGCAACTGCACGAGCGAGTTCGGCAGGCGATGTGAGGCGTTGCCCGAGCCTTATGGCCTTCCCACTCCATGCCCGAGGGCCTTGGAGAGCTTTCGAAGAAGCTTAAGGGAGCTCGGCGGCGCTTCCGGTTGTGGAAGATATCGGCCTGCCGACAAGGCGCTAGGGAGGCCTGGGCCATGGTGAAGATGCGGTACACGAAGTCTGACCCAAACCACATGGCCGAGGTCGGACCTGTGGGGCCTGAAGGGAAGGAGATCCCTGTAAGCTTAGTATACGGCCAAGTAGAATTGGCCGCAAAGTATTCCCAGCAGGACTATAAGTTAGACAACCTGTTAGATGGTATTGAAGAGGAATACAATCAGTCAGAGTGACTATGTAATTTTTAATTGACATGTGTAATGCCTTCTAGCCGGATTGTAGATCGTTTGTCGTTGCCGACCTTTTCGCTTCAACCTCAGGACCTGACGGTCCAGAGTGTGTCCGAATACCCCACCGGTTATGTAAGAACCGGGGTATGCATGGAGACCAGGCGTAGGGGTCATTAGTGCTTTATCAGACAAGTGCCCAACTAGTTATGTTATATTACATGGTTAGTAAGAAACATCTTCCAGACAGAATAGTTCCGTTAGGGGTTCCTTTCTCTGGGAGGCATGCCCTAAAGTGCATGTCCGGACTGCAAACGCAGGAAAATCATCTGGGGGCATATATATAAATAAGTAAAAAAGGTCATCTTTTAGTTCACCGACCGAATATTCCCTTAAGAACGCTAGCTTTCAGCTTCACCCAGTCTGAGGTACACATCCGGCTGATCCGACAGTAACAATCGCAGAGGTGCTCCCTTTACCACCTAGCCGAACAATCGGGAACGTAGGGGTAAGCACAGGAGCCAGGCAACCCAGCTTGGCCAAAACTTAAGTCATATCTATGCATATAATGATGAAGAAAAGGTACATGCGGAAGTTTGACACATGTGGTGGGCGTGAAGCCCGTATAAATAAGCTTCTGTTAAAGAAGCCCCCAGGTTTAATGAGCGCGAGTAGCACGTCACTTGAGGAGCCTTTAAGGGCTATAAAAGAAAAGAGGGGAAGGAGAGAAATGTAAGACAGAAAATGTAAAAAAAATGGATAGAGGAAGGAGACAAACACAGAGTCCGACGCTAGGCATAGAATCTTCGGAGACGGGCTTCGTTCCATGGGTTCGGCTCGAGTCGGTTATCCGACGCATCTCGCAGGCGGTATGCTCCACCAGTCAGGACTTGGTCGATTATGAAGGGACCTTCCCACTTGGGCTTCAGCTTGTCCTTTTTCTTGTCCGGCAGGCGTAGAACTAATTCGCCAACGTTGTAGTTTTTGGCCCGCACTTCTCTGCTTTGATATCTTCAAGCCTGCTATTGATAGAATGCGGAAAGGGCTTTTGCCACGTCGCGCTCCTCCTCTAAGGCGTCCAAACTGTCCTGCCGATCGAGCTCGGCTTCCCTTTCTTCGTACATGCGCACTCGAGGTGAGTCATGAATTATGTCGCAAGGCAAGATTGCCTCTGCGCCATACACCATAAAAAAAGGTGTGTATCCGGTGGTGCGATTCGGCATGGTCCGTAGCCCCCAGAGTACTGAGTCGAGCTCCTCTACCCAGTGCGTGTTAGATTCCTTGAGGGACCGCACTAATCTGGGTTTGATGCCGCTCATGATGAGACCATTTGCATGTTCGACCTGACCGTTAGTTTGTGGGTGATAGACGGAAGCATAATCGAGCTTGATGCCCGTGTTTTTGCACCAGAGTTTTACCTCATCGGCTGTAAAGTTCGTGCCGTTATCGATGGTGATGCTGTGGGGGATGCCATAATGGTGTTCGACCCCGGATATAAAGTCTATCACAGGTCCGGATTCGGCCGTCTTAACAGGCTTGGCTTCTATCCATTTGGTGAACTTATCCACCATGACCAGTAAGTATTTTTTCTTGTGGGTTCCGCCTTTAAGGGGTCTCACCATGTCAAGCCCCCAGACCGCGAAAGGCCAAGTGATGGGGATAGTTTGGAGGGTAGTGGGTGGCATATGGCTTTGGTTTGCAAAAAGCTAGCAACCGACGCATCGTTGGACCAAGTCCTGAGCGTCCTCCCGGGCCGTCGGCCAATAAAAGCCTGTACAGAAAGCCTTGCTTACAAGGGACCGAGCTGCGCCGTGATGGCCACCGAGTCCGGCATGAATTTCAGCCAGCAGGTTCCGCCCTTCCTCTTCGGAGATGCACCTTTGAAGGACTCCGGTAGTGCTTTTCTTATAAAGTTCTCCCTCATGGACTTTATAGGCTTTAGATCGTCGCACTATACAGCGTGCCTCGTTTTGGTCCTCTGGGACTTCCTGCCTAGTAAGGTAGGCTAGGAATGGTTCTGTCCACGGGGCGATAACGGCCATTAGTACGTGGGCTGAGGTTGTGATTTCATTGGCAGAGCCTCCGATTATGTCAGATTGTTCGGCGTCGGACAGTGTGGTTGAGTCCGGGCTAATATTGCCATGTTCCCCTTCCCATACTACGGATGGCTTGAACAGCCTTTCCAGGAAGATGTTGGGGGGGGGGGGGGGGGACCGCATCGCGTTTTGCGCTGATGCGTGCCAGGACGTCTGCTGCCTGATTGTTTTCTCGGGCTATATGGTGAAATTCGAGCCCCTCAAACCGAGCTGACATTTTGAGGACGGCGTTGCGGTAAGCTGCCATTTTTGGATCCTTGGCATTGAAGTCTCCATTTATTTGGGATATCGCGAGGTTCGAATCCCCGCGCACCTCTAGTCGTTGAATGCCCATGGATACTGCTATCTGGAGACCATGTAAAAGGGCCTCATATTCGGCTGCATTGTTGGAGTCCGTGTACATAATCTGGAGTACATATTGAACTGTATCTCCTGTGGGGGACGTCAAAACGACGCCGGCCCCTAGTCCAGCCAACATTTTGGAACTGTCGAAGTGCATGATCCAGTTTGAATATGTGCCATACTCTTTAGGGAGTTCGGCCTCCGTCCATTCTGCGACGAAGTCGGCCAAAACTTGCGACTTGATAGCTCGCTGTGGCCTATAAGTTATGTCGAACGGGAGGAGCTCGATGGCCCATTTTGCAATCTGGCCCGTTGCGTCACGGTTGTTTATAATATCGTTGAGTGGTACTTCCGATGCTACTGTGATTGAACACTCTTGAAAGTAGTGTCGTAGCTTTCGGGATGCCATGAATACCGCATATGCAATCTTTTGATAATGTGGGTACCGTGATTTGCATGGGGTGAGGACAGTGGACACATAGTAAACCGGCTTTTGAAGGGGGGATTTGTGTCCGTCCGTTTCCCGCTCGACGGCGAGTACTGCGCTGACAACTTGATGGGTTGCTGCAATGTACAATAGCATTGGTTCGCCGATGTTTGGCGCGGCCAGGACAGGGTTTGTCGCCAATATGGCTTTTATTTCCTTGAGTCCGGCCATGGCGGCATCCGTCCACTCGAAGTGTTCGGTGCGCCGAAGGAGGCGGTAGAGGGGTAGCGCCTTTTCTCCCAAACGGGAGATAAAGCGGCTTAGAGCCGCCATGCATCCGGTTAATTTTTGTATTTGTTTGAGGTCCTTTGGGATATCCAATTGTGACAAAGCTCGGATCTTGGCTGGATTTGCTTCGATTCCTCTACCGGATATGATGAAGCCCAAGAGCTTTTCGGCTGGAACGCCGAAAACGCATTTTTCCGGATTTAGCTTGATGTCATATGCTCAGAGGTTGTCAAATGTAAGCCTCAAGTCATCTACTAGAGATTCGACATGTCTTGTTTTTATGACCACATCATCCACGTATGCCTCTACTGTTTTGCCGATCTGATTTGCCAGACATGTCTGAATCATGCGCTGATATGTTGCGCCGGCGTTTTTTAGCGCGAAAGGCATTGTGTTGAAGCAGAATGGGCCATATGGGGTGATGAATGCCGTTGCGGCTTGGTCTGACTCGGCCATCTTGATTTGATGGTAACCGGAGTATGCGTCGAGGAAGCACAACGAATCGTGTCCTGCAGTGGCGTCGATAATTTGATCGATGCGGGGGAGGAGGAAGGGATCCTTTGGGCAAGCCTTGTTAAGGTCTTTGAAGTCAACGCACAGGCGCCAGGATTTGTCCTTCTTTGGTACCATCACCAAGTTTGGTAGCCAGTCCGGATGTTTTATATCTCTGATGAATCCGGCCTCCAATAGTTTGGCTAGCTCCTCTCCCATTGCCTGTCTCTTGGGCTCAGAGAAACGCCGAAGGGCTTGTTTGACAGGTTTGAATCCTTTTAGGATATTTAAGCTGTGTTCGGCCAACCTGCGTGGGATTCCTGGCATGTCTAAAGGGTGCCAGGCAAAAATGTCCCAGTTCTCCCGTAGGAATTCTCGCAGTGCGGCGTCTACATCGGGGTTTAATTGTGCCCCGATGGAAGCTGTTTTATTGGGGTCCGTTGGATGGACCTGGAATTTGACTATTTCATCCGCTGGTTTAAAGGATGTGGACTTGGATCTTTTGTCGAGTATCACATCGTCCCTGTTTACCGTGGAGCACAGCGTAGTCAGTTCCTCAGCCACTAGGGCTTCAGACAGTGCCTCAAGGGCCAATGCGGCTGTCTTATTTTCGGCGCGGAGTGCTATGTCTGGATCACTAGCGAGAGTGATGATTCCGTTCGGCCCGGGCATCTTGAGCTTCATGTACCCGTAATGGGGTATTGCTTGGAAGATTACAAATGCTTCCCGCCCCAGCAGAGCGTGGTATCCGCTACTGAATGGGGCCACTTGGAATGTGACCTCTTCGGACCTATAATTATCTGGCGTGCCGAACACCACATCTAGTGTGATTTTTCCTGCACAGCGCGCTTCCCGACTGGGGATTATTCCTCTAAAGGTTGTGCTGCTTCACTGAATGCGGTTCCAGTCTATTCCCATTTTTTGAAGGGTTTCCTCATAAATGAGGTTCAATCCGCTGCCTCCGTCCATGAGTACCTTGGTGAGGCGAAAGTCGTCCACTATAGGACTGAGTACCAATGCGGCTGGTGCTCGAGCTGTTCGGAATTTAGGTTCATCACTGGCATTAAAAGTAATAGCCGTGTCACTCCATGGGTTTATTGTTGCTACTTGATAGACTTCGGTGAGGCTGCGGAGTGTTATTTTTCGCATATTATTTGATGCGAAAGTCCCGAAGACTGTTAAGACTGTTCTGGAGTCCCTGAGGTGGCTTTCTGCGGCCTCCGGAATTAGGAGATCTTCGCCCCTTTTGGCCACCTGCCAGAGTATCCAACATGCTCTAAGGCTATGAGTTGGTGTGGCATCCTCTGTACTATGAATTTTACAGGGTCCATTAAGCCATCCCTCCAGTACGGTTCCATGCCCTGTAGAGGGTTTTGTTTTTTTGGTTTTTAACCCGGGTGTCTGATGATGATGCACCCTTTTATTTTGGACAAGGTTTCTATTCAGGGCCGGATTGTCCCAAAATTTAGTTTCGGTTTTCCGGGCGCTTTCCATCGCACAGTACTTTTGTACTATGGACGCCAAGTCAGCGAAGCGTGTAAGATCACGACGACCTGTGGCATTGAGGATTCCCTTGTCCGTGCAATTATTGCAGAAGATTGAGGTTGTGTCTTCCTCGCGGTAGTCCTTTATCCTGTTCATAACCAGGAGGAACCTCACCCAGTAATGATGTACTGTTTCTTTGAGCTTTTGCCTGATTTGGGATAGATCGCTTATGTTCGGGTGGGTGGGTGGAATTAAATCCGAAACTTCACCCAATCTAAGACTCAGAGGCCAAGGAGTTTCCGAACTCTGAAGTTTGGATTCTTGGATGTTGTCTAGTGAATCTAGCCCATTGCCCGATTCTAAGTTCAGGTCTTGAGTTACATCCTCCCCTCTGCGGGTGTTCGGCTTGGAGGGATCGGGAATCCGGACGAAGCTAGTCCTTAAGATAGATGAAGAGTTGCCGCATTGTGCCTCTACCACGGCAACGTGATGGGTGACTTGGGGAGAATTAATTTCTCTTAGATCGGGTTTAAGCCCAACCTGGTCATAATCCGTAGTGACCCCCAAGGCGGCGATGCGATCCAAGAGCTCGTTTACGGAAGAGAGCTCCATTGGATCTAATTGCTCGACGAGTTCCAAGCTGACGTGAAGATTGATTTTGATGACCCGAGAGGTCACCGTCGGCGCAACGGCCGAACAGGCGGTCATGAGAAAACCGCCTAGCCGGAGAGCTTGGCCGACAGCCAAGGCTCCCTTAGTAACGGCGCCGTCTTTAAAGACGGGAAGAGGCATCCTTCCTGATTGCGACGACACAGAGGAACTCTCAATGAAAGCACCAATGTCGGTGTCAAAACCGGCGGATCTCGGGTAGGGGGTCCCGAACTGTGCGTCTAGGCCGGATGGTAACAGGAGGCAAGGAACACGATGTTTTACCCAGGTTCGGGCCCTCTTGATGGAGGTAAAACCCTACGTCCTGCTTGATTAATATTGATGATATGGGTAGTACAAGAGTAGATCTACCACGAGATCAAGGAGGCTAAACCCTAGAAGCTACCCTATGGTATGATTGTTGTATGATGAAGTTGTCCTACGGACTAAAACCCTCCGGTTTATATAGACACCGGAGAGGGTTAGGGTTACACAAAGTCGGTTATAATGGTAGGAGATCTAAATATCCGCATCGCCAAGCTTGCCTTCCACGCCAAGGAAAGTCCCATCCGGATACGAGACGAAGTCTTCAATCTTGTATCTTCATAGTCCTGGAGTCCGGTTGAAGGTATAGTCCGGCTATCCGGACACCCCCTAATCCAGGACTCCCTCATCCACCTTCTCCATTTATGCCGGGGCGGCCGCAAGCATCCTAGTGCCTTGGGTGCCTCGGCTAGGACGAGCTTGCGGAGGATGGAGGAGTCCAGAGATCCGCCGCCCACAAACTCAGTGACACGGGCTCAAACACATCCCCGCTGAAAGAACATGCGGTGCCCCCATGTTTGGTTTTGGTAATTGATGACAATCTCTATGGACTAATGGTTGCCTTGAGTTATATTTGAAGGTTTTGTCCATAGGCTTTTCTTGGAGTACATGTGTTGGTTTCAAGGAGAGTTTGTGTCGACCAAGGTGCTATTCAAGGAATTACCTAAAGATTGGTCTTGTGAGAGATTGATCAAGACTAAATTAAAGAGTGAATCAAGTTGATCAACCCACAAAGCGTAGAAGATGTACCGAGAGGGATCAAGTGATCCCATGGTATGGCAAGCATTGTCAATTACGCTTTGTGTACTAATCCATGGTCTTCGTGAGGGTTCTTTGTGGGGTAAGGTTGCGGTGTGCAAGTTCAAGTGGAGCATCACGAAGAGATCAAATGCTTGAAGCTTGCCATCCATTGTGGTGACAATGGACTCGTGAAGATGTGCGGAAGAAAGGCTCACCCATAGTGGAGTATGGGGGAGCAATCAACTAGTCTTCATCGAGCCAACACAATCAAGAAAGGTGGTCCAACTTGAGGGAGTCAAGATCGTCATCATCTAGCTCAAGTGGACCATGTGCAAGGCAAAGGTTTGCCCTTGGTAGGTTTTCTATTTTACCGGTCTCATGATGGTAGTTGGGAGACCGGGTTATAGGATCGATTGCCGTACTATCAAGGGGGGCTCTCGATGAGTAGCTTGATCGTATCGTTCGCTGAGAGCTCAAACCATTGCATCCTTGCATCATCTTTCTTGGTTCTTGTTTGGATCTCTTTGTGAGTCTTAGAGCTTATGGTCATCTTGATGACAAGCTTGAGTTCATCGAAAACGGAGTTCGCATGCATCTTCTATGATGTTTTCGATGTTGGAGGTTTTGCCGGTTCTTCTCGGTTGGAGGTTTCACTCCTCTATTTGTTGGCATACCTCCCCTGCCTCTTCTTACTATAACCAGTCGCTGTTTTGATGCTACTCGTCGTCTTGTTTTCAACAAGCTTGAGTTTGCTCAATTCGGAGCTCATATGCAGAAGTTATGGCAGTTCTGGTTTTCTGAAGTGTGGTTTTGTCCTGGACCCAGCGGTAGTACCGCGGGCCACAGCGGTAGTACCGCTGAAGCTCACTAAGCGGTAGTACCGCTCCTCGGAGCGGTAGTACCGCTTTATGGCCTCAGCAGCAGTACCGCTGCGGCCCTGTGCTCCTTCCGCCTCGACTATTTTGCGCATTTTCTCATGTCGGGTTTTGCGATACTAGCTGCGGTAGTAGGGGCGGTAGTACTGCGTTTGCGCGGTAGTACCGCCCTGCCTCCACGGTAGTACTGCTCTGGGTCCCTGCCCCAGCCCCTCTCTTCTGGCGCGGCAGTACCGCTGAGGGGGAGCGGTAGTACCGCTTATGAGCGGTAGTACCGCTCTCTGTGGGGCTGAGTGGGGGATAACGGTTGGATTTTCCCCGTCCTATAAAAGGGGGTCTTCTTCCCCTTTGAACCAAACCTTTTTGAGCTCGTGTTCTTCCCCCATTGTTGACCTTCTTCGAGCTTGCTAACTCTCAATCCCTCCATGGATTCTTGCTAGTTTTTGAGGGAAAAGAGAGAGGAGATCTAGATCCACATTTTCACCAATCACTTTCTCCTCTATGTGAGGGGAACCCCTTGGATCTAGGTCTTGGAGTTCTTGGTGTTCTCTTTCTTGTTCTTCCTCTCATTTTCCTCCCTAGCATTAGTTGCTTCGGTGGGATTTGAGAGAGAAGGACTTGGGCACTCCGTGTGCCCTTGCCATTGCATTTGGTGCATCGGTTTGAGTTCTCCACGTGATACGTGGAAGTTACAAGTTGAGAAGCTTATTACTCTTGGGTGCTTGGTACCCTTGAGCTTGTTCCTCATGGGTGCTTGGGCGCCCTAGACGGTTGTTGGTGTTTGGAGCTCAATCATTGTGGTGTAAAGCTCCGGGCAAGCGTCGGGGTCTCCAATTAGGTTGTGGAGATCGCCCCGAGCAATTTGACGGGTACCGGTGACCGCCCCCAAGGGTTGCCAAAGTGTACGGGTTCGGTGACCGCCCCCAAGGGTTGCCATTTGTACGGGTTCGGTGACCGCCCTCAAGGGTCCCTTAGTGGAATCACGAGATCTTGCATTGTGCGAGGGCGTGAGGAGATTACGGTGGCCCTAGTGGCTTCTTGGGGAGCATTGTGCCTCCACACCGCTCCAAACGGAGATTAGCATCCGCAAGGGTGTGAACTTCGGGATACATCGTCGTCTCCGCGTGCCTCGGTTATCTCTTACCCGAGCCCCTTTACTTATGCACTTTACTTTGTGATAGCCATATTGTTTCGTGTCATATATCTTGCTATCACATAGTTGCTTATCTTGCTTAGCATAAGTTGTTGGTGCACATAGGTGAGCCTAGTTGTTTTAGGTTTTGTGCTTGACAAATTAACCGCTAGGTTTATTCCGCATTTGTTCAAGCCTAAACCGTAATTATTTTAAAATGCCTATTCACCCCCCCTCTAGGCGACATCCACGATCTTTCACCCGCCCCTTGCGAGCTCCCCTCGAGCTCTGCTCCCGCCTGCCACTGGGGTGCATCGCAGCCGGCTGCTCTCTCTAATGCACATGCGGTACTTGTTGTAGTGCCAAAGAATGACATAGGAGGAAGAGGGAAAAGACTAGTCAACATGCTCACATGGCGAATTTTTTTGGCCAACTCAGCTCTGATGGATGGGCTTCATGGGTCAAAAATGACTTTTTTCTAGTTAGTGCTACTCCTATATGTCAAAGTTTAGCTTTGCTTTCGGTGGTTTTTTTCATAAACAAAGTGATGCTTTTATGTGATTGTGGTGGTTTTATGCTTTTTACTCCCTCTCACAAAATTATCTATTTTTTCAAACATCATTAACAGTAATTTTTCCCCTGTGCTTGTTACAATTAGGTGCTTCGTATGGAGACCCATGGAATTGCAATTATGGTCTCGGAGGAGCCAAGGGCTACTGGAGCGTACTTCTCACTGAAGGACCCGCCTGAAGTAATGCACCCAGTCTCATGTCATGCTTTTTTTGGCAATGCTCATGTTATGCTTATATATGTTGCACAATTACTTCTCATTCAGTTCAAGAGGTACCTGCATTGCCTGGTGGCTTCAGCTGCAGCTAGACAGGAGAGTGCTGATGAGATTGATCAAGTCTGAGCCTGAGTGTTGAGATACATTCAAGATTATTGTTGGGTATGTCTATGAAGTTTGAGCATGTTGTGTTTATTAGTATGATGTAGAAATTGTGATGATCTATTGGGTTGAAGCATTCAAGAGTCCATGAGTTACCATGGCTATTCTCATTGTTCACTACAGTACATCATTAGTATGACTTCTTCTGAATTTTGGTAAATTATGCTAATTGTTGGGCCATGAAACCAAGACTTACAAACCAATTGGGAGGATGGGATGGGGGGGGGGCATCGGCCCCCTGGCTACAACGTAGCTCCGCCATCCTAATTTATCTGATTGCCATGAAGCTAGTGATTGTTTACAAAATAGGCTACCAATGCTTTTAAAGCACTGTTAGCACCATTCACAACGCTAGAGTCGAGAACAATGTGTTATGCATTTCGGAACATTGTCAAGGAGAAGATATAGTTGACCTCAATTGTAATTCTTTTGTTTTTATAAATGCATCGATACACAAACCTTTTGTTCAAAACTTGGCCTCTAATCTTTAATGTAGTCATAACGTGGATCTTTTACCTGCATTGAAGTATGTATGTGGATTATGGAGTTTCATCTAGACATCAAGTGGGACAAGGGTGATGCAGTGTGCTATCTACTTCAAAAACTCCAGCTCAACAGTTTTGAGATCATCCCCATCTATATCGGGGACGATAAGGCGGGCGAAAATGCTTTCGACGTAACTTCCTCTCATAGAGTAAAAAGCATAAAGCCACCACAATCTCTGATGTTATTAGCAGAGAATCATTTTTTTTCTTTTTTTTGACAAAAAAAACCAACATTAAAGTTTGCACATAGCATTAAACGTGCAGTCAACATTCTGGCCCGATTAGGACAGCTGGGGCCCGAGTGTCGGGATGATGTGGCAACAAAAATAAAATCCACATAGACACTTTGACTTGTCTTTCTCCTCTCTCTCTCCCCCCTCTCTCTCTCTCGCATTTCATCAAACATGTCTTGAGCATAACCGATGTCTCCTTCCTCGGACCACGACGGTCTCGCCGCCGTCCCATCGTCGGGCCTCTCGAGCTGCTGACGTCTTCCGGTGATCGGCATGGAGCACCAGGGATGATCTGCTCGAGGATGGAGGAGCCGCCCGGGTGGCTGCCTCGACCGTGAGTGCCAGTACACCACGACACTACATTCCCTACAAACGTGTGTTGGGAAAAGTTAATATTGTCGACCAACAGTTGGTTGGAAAATCTTGTGACAGATAGTTGGTTGGGAAAAACTGTGAACAGTGGCAGACCATCGGACGGGAATACCAGCACATTTAGTGTCGAACTGTGGGTCGGGAGAGCTCCCATGCACGTCTATTAGTCGGTCGGGAAATAACCCCGACCAACGGTCTATGCCAAATGGGCCTGCGCGCGCGCTTAGAGAAATATTAGCGCCAACATTTGGCCCAGGCCCGCGAAAGTCCCCCCAACGCATAAGGCACCACTCGCGCGGAGCCAAATCCCTAATTCCCCTTTCCCATTCCCCACTCACGCCGCCCTGGGCTCTCCGCCGCCGCCGCGACCCTGCTGGACTGCTGCCCCACACCGCCTGCCCCCATGCGCCCGACCCCTCTCGTCTGCACCAGCGCTCTCCCCTGACCACAAGAACTTTGGCGTCGTCACCGTCATGGCACGCGGCCGGCAGATCCCAGGGAGACGTGATTCAACCTGCGGTAGAGGGAAGTTGCCCTATACTAGAAGACTGCACCGGCCGTGGTGAAGCACTCCATGGAGGCGCTGCTGCTCGTGGTGTCCAACCCCGTTGACGTCCTCGCCGGCCTCGCCTTCAAGATTGCAGAGTTGGGTTCCAGGCGAGCGGCGTCATCTGCTCCAGTACCGACCTCGACGCATCCTAGTTCTGGTTCCTCATCAACGACCCCCCCGCCATCAACGCACAGGACGTGCAGGTAGCTTGCTAGACCCGAATCCATCCATGAATCCATTGGCCTCTTGCTCTCCCAATAAAAATTTCTCAGGTTCATAGAAATACTTTACGAGTATTTGTTTTTTTCCGAAAGTCTAACTTGTTACTAATTTGGTCGATGGTTTCCAGAAGAAGGGCGCATATGTAACAGGCCTTCCAGATACTCTTCATGTTACTGATTTTCTCATAGAAAATTCTTCATTGCCATATATATTTTTTGTTGACATACCATTAAGCATAAGTACTGTATTTTGATTCTTTTTCTCGATTATGGAAGATGTTATATGTCCAGCCTACACTCATGTTTAATTTCCGCATAGTTTGCTTCCTTATTTCCTTTCCCATGTAATTATTAAGTAGTTATTCTACATTCTGCGCA
The DNA here is from genome assembly GCA_034509565.1 of Triticum monococcum. Lineage (NCBI taxonomy): Eukaryota > Viridiplantae > Streptophyta > Magnoliopsida > Poales > Poaceae > Triticum > Triticum monococcum. The sequence continues at coordinate 54,437,053 of CM067845.1, read as the reverse complement.
GTTCCAATCAGATTCAAGGCAGCAGTTATATCGTTGAATAGTTGTTGCAATTTCTGCTACATATATATGTAGATTTGTGAAAGTATTTCTAAACATGTTATCAGGTTTAATGGAAGAAATCCAACAAATGAAATAGCAATAATGTTAGGTAAGGTGTGGGGGGTGTCCTGCCTCCTATGTTCAATTTACACTCCTTCCAGTGTCCTCACATAATAAATCTAAATTAAATGAAGTCAATATATTACTATATCTTCTGGACCAAATGATCTCCGTGTTATGAATATTGATCCGCAATAGCATGTCCTTAATCAAAATTCCATGTATATTAAATGATGGAAGTAGCAGTATCTTCGTCGCAGTGTTTTATAGTTTCATTTATCAAAGACAATGCTGCTTGAAAGTATTCTAACTCCACTGAGAGTGAATGAATTTTAACCAGGAGTGTTGTGCTGCAGGATTCCCAGCCCACCCCAGCATCCCGTTCAACCCGGAACCAGTTTATTGTTGCGCCTCTGCAACCTTACAGGTCGCCACAGTCCGTGCAACAGCTAGCAGCAGGGCCCATTGTTGTCGCCGCGCATCCCAGGTTCATCTGCTTGCTGCTGTTTCGGCCATCGCTGAAACCAACCAGGAGTTAGTGGCCTCAAAGCACCAAAGTATAATAATCTTTCTTCTTCATAGGTCATCACTTCCTAATCCTAGTTCAGTTCACTACATAATCCTAGTTCACTTCATAGGTCATCACTTGATAGTCCTAGTTCAGTTCACTTCGTTATTCCTTCTATTTCAGTATAATGGGGCATCATATTATTAAATATTTTTTGTTCTCTATACACCGAATGAAAACTAGGTATTTGGAGGTTTTGTTCTCTGTTTTGCATAACTGACATGCAATTTGTTCCACACCTTTTCTTTTCTGGAAGCAACAAAGATATATCATACACAAGGGTGTTACCCACTATTACTCTCAATAGAGTCGAGATTAGGACACCAGCTTGTTAGAACTCTATCAATGATGTTGTATTATGATGCAGTCTACTAATCAATGATATTGTATTATCAAGAAATTTGTCGTACTAGTACATTATTCCATGATGCAGTCTGCTAATATAGCTTACTGCAAAATATTGTAAACCAGGTTGGTCGGGCAATCTGGTGCTTATCTGCTGGGATTTTGAATTGAATATGTGTGGAATTTCTGGTAGCTATGTGGATCTATTGGCTCCGAGAACTGATACCCCAGTGTCTACAATTTGTGGCCATGTAGGGTATGATATAAATCTCAGATTTTCTTGTTTAATTAGTCACAATTGTTAGTTTGTTAATGGCTTCATGTATGCAGCTCAAGCGTCTCTCCTTCATCAGGTAAAATGTCAACCTGAAAATCGTCTAGGCAGCAGGGTACATCCCCAAGAGGCCCAATTGCAAGTACAGATAAATAAACACAACTTTGTAACTTTCTAAGCAACACACGAGTAGAAAATTGTTGTATGCAGAAGTGAGGCTAGACATGCTTGCTATTACTTATTTCAAGCTTGAGCTTTTAGTTTCTGATGATGTGACCAAACGCTTGTGTTTTTTGTGTATATTAATCTGACGTAACTATATGACACCAATGATGGATGGCTTGGATGCAGTACTTTAACCTAAAATTCAACCTGAAGAGCATCTTATTTGTGCCCTGTTTCCAGAATATTTTGAGCTAGGTGTTATCCCTTTGCCGACACACACACACACACACACACACACACATATATATATATATATATATAGGATTTACTTTGTTTATTGAAAATATTTATATAAACGTATGTTGATACTTTTTTTATACTTATATTAAGGACCCCTGGGTTCATAGTTACTGTACACCTTCAACTCAATATTTGACAGAGTAATAAAAGATGGTTGATAAATATGTTGCTCTGAACCTTGGTTTATTAAGTGGCGGAGCTTTGACAGGGCGAACCTAGGCAGCCCAGGTCATTTACTTAGAAGACGAGCACTCCACCAGGGTGTTTCTCAATGTATCATTTTGGTCTCTTGTAGTAAAAACTTTGGCGATGCTCACGACAGGCAGTGACACTGTGTGGTGGTGTCGAGCGTTGGGGTAGGAAAGCAGAACATCATCAACTCTGCCTCACGTCTTCCACTCGTGCTGTCCGATGGTAATTTTATTTTTATGCTTCCTATTGATGTACTGTAGTGCAGTCCGATTATTTTGATTTCTCTTTTTTATTAGTTCTGACTCATGTTGGGAAAAGTTCTAATTAGGTCGTATGTTTTGCACTTAATGGAAAGGGAAAACTATGTGGTTAAGTAGTATTTTGGTACTTACCTCAAAAGAAGGTTGTATTTTGGTAGTACCCTGTTTTGGAGAAGCTTTTATATGTAATTGGTGTTAGAAATGTATTTTGTAAGTAGATAGGAACAATATGCTTAACATGCTACAAATTGCAACTTGTGGTCGTACTTTGGTATTTCGAAAACAAAATCGTATCATTTTGTAGCCCCCCTCCCCCCTTGAAATTTTTGTACTGATTTTGAAAAATAGGGAACCTAGAGAGGCTAGAGTTTGTGCAATGTAACTGCTAATATGTTCTCTTGAGAAGTGTTCAAGAAGCAGATCCAGAATATTAACTTGGGATTTTTACTTGCAGATGTTCAAGCTGGAGGATGTTCTGCAATGAGATGTGGAATGAAGGCTTTGATGTCAAGTACGAGAACGATGCAAGTATGTTGGTGGAAGGCTGCGAGGATGGGTATGTAATTGCCCACTACAAGGAGCCAAGGCAGATGATGTGCCTCTTAGAAAAATTCCAGTAAACAACACTAGGAATTTTTGCTCTCAGACAATGAACTATAATGTCTCCTCTATTTCATTAGTTACATCAGTTTATAGGAAACTTGGATGGTCATTGGTTCATAACATATGCACTATTTATGTGTGAAAATTAATGGATGTGTGTTATTATTGTTTGGTTATGATATATTATTCTTGGCCGACATGAATGTTACTTTTATGAATTATGTAACTTGATTGATGTTCTGATGGTAAAGTAAAATCTAGCTATGTGGGGGAAAATGGATGTTGGTTGGCAAAACATTGTCCATCGTCTGGGAAGGCCCATGAGGCCCAACGGTATGTTGGTCGGGAAAGGTTACCCTGTCTGGTAGTCGGTCGGGAAAGATCCATGGTAGCCCTGTCAGATAGTCGATCGGGAAAGATTACCCTGTCAGATAGTTGGTCGGGAAAGGCCCATGGCAGCCCCAACGGACTGTCGGTCGGGAAAGGCCTGTGGCAGCCCCAACGGACTGTCGGTCGGGAAAGGCTTGTGGCAGCCCCAATGGACTGTCGGTCGGGAAAGGCCCGTGGCAGCCCCAACGGACTGTCGGTCAGTAAAGATACTCCATAGCCAACAAGCAGTCGGTCGGGAAAGATATGTCGGTCGGCAAAAGGCTTTCCTGTCTGGACTTTCCCCAACAGACCTTGTTGGCCGGCAATAGTTTTTCCCGACCGACTGTTTGTTGGCATAACTTGCTTTCCCAGCCAACTTGGTGGTCGGGGATGTAGTGTATATCTGGCTTGTGGTCATGTACAAATTCAGATGTACGGAAGTATTGCTACTGGATTTGTGTATATTTATATTTCTTTCTTATGCTTTTGAAGGGCCTACATTCCTATTACGGATAAGCAACAAGCATTCATGTCAGTAGTTTTTGTGGGCCCTTGTGCTAGGCTTGGCCTTTATTCGGCTTTGTTTCAGTGAATATGGACTTCTCATCTGACTTGGGCATGATTTCAGTTCATCAAACTTTATGTTCCATGTATTTTCATGTTAACAATGCATTCATCTTTCTATGCGAAATGGGGATGAATGCATTCTAAAAGGGCAAATATAAAGTGGAAATCCAATTCGGCTCTTGGGAGCATATGCTCCTGCCCATGAAAAATGTTGTTTCCAAATGTCAAAAAAGTCTGAAAAAAAATAAATGTGATTATTGTCACATCAAAACGCTACCTGCAAATTTTTAGGAGGAAAGTTTAAGTATTTTGATCTGTGCAAAAAAAAAACAAGTTGAACGACAAATGTTATCTTTAAATGTTACACTTATTTTTGTTTTTTCACTGACGAATCACCGTCATTCCGTTTCGCATGAAAATTGGCAAGCACTCTTGTTACACTAAGAACAACATATACAAAAAAATCAGAATTTTTTAATTTTATTTACTATTAATTTTGAATTTACTGTTCATTAGGGAGCATATGCTCCCAAGAGCCAAAACGGCCCTCACGTATCTTTATAATATATTATATTTTGTACTTTTCATATTGTATCATCAATTGTTCAAATAGACATATATTTGTCTCTTTTACTTTTTTACTATTTTTTACTCTATAATCCATCTGCTACACGGTGCTTCAAATTCCCGCAACAACGCATGAGGTATCACCTAGTTAACTAAGTGTTCGGCTAGCTAGCACCTGTACACAACGTCGGCTTCAGAACTTCTTCATGCAGCGTCGGCATCTCGCCATCAAGTCGTAGCACACGACCATCTCCGGCATTTCATCTTATATCCCTGCTGAACAAGCTCCTACAGCCTACCTACACGGTAAGCTATTCGGGCCACTAAATAACATGCAAAATTAAAACTACACATGCTGATACAAAACATCAAGATTAGTTCTAACACCGAGGAGCTAGTGGGAGGCGTCTTCGCCGTACTTCTTCCCGGGGCCGGGGTAGAGGAGGACGGTAAGAAGGAAGGGAAGAAGCAGGAGCTGTGCTGCAGCCTCCATGGATTGGGCCTCACTTGACAAGGGCTCGAGGGGAAGCACGCTTGGGCATACCAATTGGTAAAAAAAGGAAATCAGAGCGTGCACACATATGCACCTTTCTTTTGTAATGGACACCATGTTATGAATCTCTCTGATTTTCATGGACAACACGTATGCATCTCTTTTTTCACTAAATTGGCAAATGATGTTTTTCAGCCGGCTGATTATAACGTTTCATAGACTAGTACGCGTGCACGTGCAACGCACGTATAGGCCAATAATACTATCTCCTGTGTACCACATCCGTACATTCCAATTTCACCTTTCCATTCTCTTGCTCGGTGATGCTAATAGCCATAATGACTAATACAATCTTTCACACCGGTCCTCCATGCCCGTCAAACCTTGTGGTGAGGCATATCTAATTTCTTTTTTATTCACATGCACCATGACTGCAACCGCCACAAAGTTGTTATGTGAGTCCCTACCCATCTCCTTCCACGCCTTCACATTTCCTGGTTGCCCTTAGTATCAATGGTGACGCCCTCCAAACTACATATGTGCGCCAAAAATTCTTCTTTTCAACAGCAACATTACCAGGAGTTTATACTAACATCCACCTGCACAAGTTCCTAGCACTATTGATACGTGCTGACCAAACAAACATACCAATTGCACCCTGCGTGGCCGTCCTTTCTTCCATTCAGCTGACCTAGGATTAAGAGCATGTACATCTCAGTAATACATAAAGAAGTGATGATTGTCAAGCATTTATCCAAAAAAAATTACTTTAGATGAAAATCGATCAATTTAAGTGCATGTATGTGACAGAATACTTTTAAGTTACAGATGGTGAATGTAATTAATCGGTCAAACTGAAAAATCATTATAAAAACAGATATAACCTAGAATCTTCTTTGAAACTGCACAAAGGTTGGGTTGTATACAAAAGTATACAAAGTCATGAGAGCATATGTGTTTGTCATTATTGAATAACAACTCTGTGGGTTTTCTGATATTTTTTATTAGAAAGATTTGATATGATTAATAGAATCATCTGAGAAGGCCAAATGATGCATTTCGGAAAATACTGGCTACGAAGTAAAAACAAATGAACTTCACTTAATGAGTCCTGCTTGCCATGATAGTTGCCGTCATAGCCCAGTTTTCCATCTCAAAAACTATATTAATAGAAACAACACATTAGTAGTACTGAAGCCAAATCACGGGCGTCTCCAACTAAAAAAAAGTAAACGTGCATGTGTAATGCACAATGCGCGCCTGATCTATATAGATTCAATAAAACACACATGATATGACAATTAATGAGGGATGTAGGGGAAGCTCAATACTTCCTTATTGACACCGGTATTCCAATAACTCATCCACAGGCAAACCTGTATCTGATTCTTCATGATTCATATTGCAACACACATTCAGCTTAACAATTTAGATGGTATCCCTCATGGTAGCTCTCTGATGGTATCCCAGCATGGGTAAACTAATTATGTCAACTGAGCACATTCAGCTTAACTTTTCAGATCTGAATGGCAAACACACATTACCTACGGTTCTAAGATAACAGAAAGAAACTTCGAAGCATATCAGATTTGCTCTTATTAGAAATCCAGTTCCAAAGGCTGAAAAAATATTAGAGTGATGCAATGGAGTTCCATATGAATATAGCTAAAACCATCGCATTGCAAATAACACATAAAATCTTCATATGAATCAGGAAATGGTGTGCGTCGTGAAGCCAAAACTTATATTCATGATTGAAACACTTAATTTAGACTGACATGTTGAGACCTAGGGGCAACCACCGTCGCTCATGACAATGCAGGGAGTGGCCAGGATAGATGGTGCGCACTGCCTGGCTCATTACCCCTGCGCACAAGCGCAATGGCGAATGGAGTAGCACATCAGCGGTGAGGAGTAGAAATGTAACGCCCCGAGACCGATGTGTCAGATGTCTTCCAGTTATTCGCTGTGTTGCCTTGTCATGTGCCTGCATGTCATGCATTTCATATCATGTCATCATGCGCATTTCATTTGCATACGTGTTCGTCTCATGCATCCGAGCATTTTCCCCGTTGTCCGTTTTGCATTCCGGCGCTCCTATGTCCTCCGGTGTCCCTTTCTACCTCTTTTCGTGTGCGGGCGTTAAACGTTTTCAAATTGGACCGAGACTTGTCATGCGGCCTTGGTTTGCTACCGGTAGACCGCTTGTCATATTTCGTACCATTTGGGCTTCGTTTGATACTCCAACAGTTAACCGAGGGACCGAAAAGGCATCGTGTGTGTTGCAGCCCAACACCCCTCCAAAATGGCCCAAAACCCACCTAAACCTCCTCCATCCTCTTGGTCGTTCGATCACGATCGCGTGGCCAAAAACCGTACCTCATTTGGACTCTCCTATCTCCCTCTACCTATATATATGTGACCCCCTCCGAAATATTCACGGATGAAACCCTAAAATCCCTCCCCTCACGCCGTCGGACATGTCCGTCCCGCCGCCGCCGCCACGTCGCTCCAGCCTATGGGAGCCTGCCACGTCATCCCGGCGGCCGCTCCCGGCCAACCGAAGCGCGCCATATCAGCCGCCGCGCCTTCCTCTCTCTCCTCCACCGCCGCAGGCCCGCATGGCCCAGATCCGGCCCGCCTGGGCCCGGATCCCGCGGCGCCACCAAGCCATGCGCCGCCCGGCTCGCCGACGCCTTCTCCGATGCGCCGCTGCCCGCGGCTCAGTTTTCGCCGCCGCCGAATGCTCCCGCCCTCACCGGCGCTCCTCCACGCCGGCAACCGCGCCGAGCTCGCCCTCCGCCGCCGGCGCCCGTCTCCGCTACCTTCCTCGACCTCTTTCGCCCGCTCCTCCGCCGATCCGGCGAACCAGCGCGGATCCCGGCGACCTCTGTCCGTCCTCGCCTTGCCTCGGCTTTCTCAACCTCGCCGGAGTCTCGCCGGCCGGATCCAGGGGAGATGGATCAGATCCACCACTCCCTTCAACCAAACAACACCCTCCATCCTGGATCTCGTCATCCCGCACCGCTCCGTCCCGTTGACTTTCTCGGAGAGGTTGAAATTCCACTAAGTCCAAGTATTTTTGTGCATTTTTCATCGCATCATAACTGCATCACCGATGCTCCGATTTATGCGTGTAGCATATCAAAATGTTCGTCTCGACGAGTACATCATTTCATCTTATTGCATCATTTTCATTTGAGCTCATTCTGATGCCCGAAATGCTATTGGAAGATGGCTATGTGAGGATAGTTTCAGATGTGTTTCATCAAATGCACTTTTGTCATTTTTGCCATGATTAATGTGTGCATGCTATGATCCTGAGCTCTACATGTGTTTTGATATATGCCATGCCATCTTTACAGGGGTGTATGCCATGCATTTTTGTGATCTTTGTGGTGACTAGCACAAGCATGCAAAGTAGCTTACTCAATGATGCTGATTTCAGGGACTTAGAATTTCACTAAGTCCTTGCCGTGTCATTAATTTTATGCCATATGTTTATGTTGTTTCCTAATGATCCGTGACCCTTTTGAGCATGATCAGTAAGGATGTTTATAGATAATATTGAGCTCTATCCATCCATGTCTTTGTTTGCAATTATGGAGCACCCTAGCTTGAGTCAATCGAGCTCTACTTTTGCTATAAAATGTTCCTGGCAGATTGTTAACATGTTTAGCAGTTTTGCCGTGCTTATTGTTGTTGATCCGAGCATGCTATGTTGTTGTTCTTGCCATGTCTATTTGCTGGGTGTATGCTTAGTTTGTCATGCAATGCATCGTAGTGAGTGCATCGAGCTCGTAAACATGCCTACTTGATATCTGTTTTGCATGCTCCAGTTTTTCACTAAGTCTGAATCTGTTTTCATTAATTACTGTGTTCGCATGGTTGCCATTGTATTTTCTGATCCCTTTTGGCTCATGGTCACTGAGGGACTTTTGTTGTATGCTTTGAGTAGCTTCATGCCATGCCTTGCTTTGCCATGATATGTTCCTGTAGCATGTATTTTTCGTGCTCTAAACATTGCTTCCTGATGATAAATTCCTGATATGCTGTTAATTTCACCAAGTCTGAAACCTGTTATCTTTTGCACTTTTGCCATGCTTGTTTGAACCTGTTAATGAGTGAATTACCCGTAGCTCAGTGTTCATCTTTTGTCAAGCATCATGAGTGGATCCCTGACATGTATTTTGTTGCTATGTTTGAGTGCTTTAGCATATTTATCTTGATGCATTTAGTGGGTCACTTGCTGTTTATCGCAGACCGGTGCCATATTTGTTTTGCGTGCCATTTCCAAATCGTGCATCCGATTTCGGTGATCTTTATATCGATTTCGACCAAAATCAACTCACCTTTCCAGTGGCACTCTTAGATTTCCAAGTTGAGGCCAGGTTCAATCATTCCTTTCCAAATCATGCATATGCACCGCATACCACATCCCGCATATCATGCCATGTTCATGTGTTGGTTGTTTACTATGTTGTGTGCTTCTTCCCGGTGTTGCTTCTTCGGGTTGGTTCCGATAACGTCGCTTTTGTGAGGACCCATTCGACTATGTCTGTTTGTCTTCTTCATGGACTCGTTCTTCTTCCTTGCGGGATTTCAGGCAAGATGACCATACCCTCGAAATCACTTCTATCTTTGCTTGCTAGTTGCTCGCTCTTTTGCTATGTCTATGCTGCATGCGATACCTACCACTTGCTTATCATGCCTCCCATATTGTTAAGCCAAGCCTCTAACCCACCTTGTCCTAGCAAACCGTTGTTTGGCTATGTTACCGCTTTGCTCAGCCCCTCTTATAGTGTTGTTAGTTGCAGGTGAAGATTGGAGTTGTTCCTTGTTGGAACATGGATATTTTGTTGGGATATCACAACATCTATTATTTAAATTAATGCATCTATATACTTGGTAAAGAGTGGAAGGCTCGGCCTTATGCCTGGTGTTTTGTTCCACTCTTGCCGCCCTAGTTTCCGCCATATCGGTGTTATGTTCCCGGATTTTGCGTTCCTTACACGGTTGGGTTATAATGGGAACCCCTTGACAGTTCTCTTTGAATAAAACTCCTCCAGCAAGGCCCAACCTTGGTTTTACCTTTTGCCTCACCACCACCCACTTTTCCCTTGGGACTCGCGCTCCCGAGGGTCATCTTATTTTAAACCCCCCGGGCCAGTGCTCCTCTGAGTGTTGGTCCGAACTGAGCTGCCTGCGGGGCCACCTCGGGGAAACTTGAGGGTTGGTTTTACTCATAGCTAGTCTCATATGAGTGTGCCCTGAGAACGAGATATGTGCAGCTCCTATCGGCATTTGTCGGCACATTCGGGCGGCTTTGCTGGACTTGTTTTACCATTGTCGAGGATGTCTTGTAACCGGGATGCCGAGTCTGATCGGATTGTCCTAGGAGAAGGAATATCCTTCGTTGACCGTGAGAGCTTGTGATGGGCTAAGTTGGGACACCCCTGCAGGGATTTGAACTTTCGAAAGTCATGCCTGCGGTTATGGGTAGATGGGAATTTGCTAATGTCCGGTTGTAGAAAACTTGAAACTTAACTTAATTAAAATGCATCAACCGCGTGTGTTACCGTGATGGTCTCTTTCCGGCGGTGCCCGAAAAGTGAACACGGTGTTGGAGTTATGCTTGACGTAGGTTGTTCTAGGATCACTTCTTGATCATAGATTCTCGACCATGCTTTTTCCTTCTCTTCTCGCTCTCATTTGCGTATGTTAGCCACCATATATAATAGTCGCTTGCTGCAGCTCCACCTCATACCGTTTACCCTACCTATAAGCTTAAGTAGTCTTGATCACGAGGGTGTGAGATTGCTGAGTCCCCGTGACTCACAGATACTTCCAAAACCAGATTGCAGGTGCCGATAAGACCGTGCAGGTGACGCAACCAAGCTCAAGGAGGAGCTCGATGAAGACTTTGTCCGTTGTGTTGTTCCGTTTCCAGTTGATTAGTAGTGGAGCCCAGTTGGGACGATCGGGGATCTGTGTAGCATTTGGGGTAGTCTTCTTTTATTTTGGGTTCCGTAGTCGGACCTTGTGTGTATCTGGATGATGTAATGTTATATTCATGTATTGTGTGAAGTGGCGATTGTAAGCCAACTATGTATCTCTTTCCCTTATGTATTACATGGGTTGTGTGAAGATTACCTCACTTGCGACATTGCTTTCAATACGGTTATGCCTCTAAGTCGTGCTTCGACACGTGGGAGATATAGCCGCATCGAGCGGCATAGCGACGCGGTGAGCCTAGCAGGGTTTGATCTTGTGATTTTATCTTCACTGTGTACATTTTATGAGGTGCCCATAAAAAAGAAAATATTGGCTTATTTAATAGTAATATAGATATAGATTAATAAAAAAACATCATAACATTTCATCAGCCATGCGTGATACTGTTGGATATAGCCTGCGATCTTGAGGCTGGGCATCTCCCTCGCGTTGGTCGTGAACGCCGGACTGATCGTTCTCCACGTGCCCCACCAGACCGCCAAAATTTTTTGAACACAGTACAGATGTAAGCGCTCATATACATATGCATACACTCATCTTTATGAATGCACACACACATCCTATCCCTATGAGCATCTTTGAAAGACTGATCAGACATATCATCTTGAAATTTACGAAGTCGCCGTAGACACCTCATCGTCGACGAGAACGTCTTCTTCCACTGAATGTGCATCGTCGGAAATCCTAAAATAAATCCAGGAATAAATGCGAGCACCAGGATTTGAACCCTGGTGGGCCGGGGATACCACAATCCCTCTAACCATCCAACCACAGGTTGGTTCGCCACACCGCCAAACCTTATCTTCTTCCCTGCAGCTCTCGCAGCTACCCCCAATGTTGTGCTCCGCCATGCCGTTACCAACTCCTCCGATATCCCCAGTTAAAAAAACTCTGTAGCATCACGCTCGTCGTGCTTGCTTTTCTGATACCATCCCGTAGCTTCCCATGTCTATCACGCGTTGTTGCAAGGGGTGGCGGGGTGGACGCTACGGCTGCAATAGCCTGGAGACGATGCAACAAGACGGGTCACATGGTGCTGCAACGCCAGGCGCGCGGTGCTTCAAGGTCATCGCCACTGCCGCAGGCCAGCCACGCTGCACATAGCCTGATGCTTCAAGGACGCCCCAGGTGCTACAAAGCTTGTCGCATTGCCGTTGCTGAAAAAATGACTCACATTATGATAACCCACAAGTATAGGGGATCGCAACAGTTTTCGATAAGTAAGAGTGTCGAACCCAACGAGGAGCTAAAGGTAGAACAAATATTCCCTCAAGTTCTATCGACCACCGATACAACTCTACGCACGCTTGACGTTCGCTTTACCTAGAACAAGTATGAAACTAGAAGTACTTTGTAGGTGTTGTTGGATAGGTTTGCAGGATAATAAAGAGCACGTAAATAAAAAGTAGGGGCTGTTTAGATTAAGAAACAATAAAGTAAATATAGCGAGTGTGGAAAAGTGATGGTAGGAGTTGCGAAATTGCCCCTAAGCAATTGACTACTTTACTAGACCGATAGCAAGTATTATGTGGGAGAGGCCACTGCTAGCATGTCATCCCGGACTTGGAATTCTATGCACTTATGATTGGAAATATTAGAAAGCGTCCGCAACTACTAATGTTCATTAAGGTAAAACCCAACCATAGCATTAAGATATATTGGTCCCCCTTCAATCCCGCATGCATCAATTTCTATGCTAGGTTGAAGATTCTGTCACTCTTGCCCTCCAATACATAGTCCTATCAACATACAACTAACCCTAGGGTGTGATCCATGCGCGCAATCATATGATGGGCACCAAAGGACAGCAACATAACCACAAGCAAATTAAATCAATCATAGCAATTCATCAACCACCGATAGGACAACGAAAATCTACTTAGACATCATAGGATGGCAACACATCATTGGATAATAATATGAAGCATAAAGCACCATGTTCAAGTAGATGGTACAGCGGGTTGCGGGAGAGTGGACCGCTGTAGATAGAGGGGGGGGGAAGGTGATGGATATGTTGGTGAAGATGGCGGAGGTGTTGGTGTAGATCGCGGTGATGATGATGGCCCCGGTGGCACTCCGGTGCCACCGGAAGCGAGGGGGAGAGAGCCCCCCCTCATTCTTCTTCTTCCTTGACCTCCTCCCTAGATGGGAGAAGGGTTTCCCCCCTGGTCCATGGCCTCCATGGAGTGGGAGGGATGAGAGCCCCTCCGAGATTGGATCTGTCTCTCTGTCTCTCTTTGTTTCTGCGTTCTCAAATTCTTCCCTTTCACCATTTCTTATATTCCCGGAGATCCGTAACTCCAATTGGGCTGAAATTTTGACAAGATCTCTATCCGGAAATTAGCTTTCTTGCGGCGAAAGAAGGGCACCAACTGCCTTACGGGGTGGCCACGAGGGTCAGGGGCACGCCTGCCTCCCTGGGGCGCGCCCCCTACCTCGTGGGCCCCTCGAGCATCGTCTCGCGTGGATTTTTCTTCCCAAAAATCATATATATTCCAAAAAAATCTCCGTCAGTTTTTATTCCGTTTGGACTCCGTTTGATATGGATATTCTGCCAAACAAAAAACATGCAACAAAAAGGAACTGGCACTGGGCACTGGATCAATATATTAGTCCCAAAAATAGTATAAAAAGTTACCAAAAGTATATGAAAGTTGTAGAATATTGGCATGGAACAATCAAAAATTATACATACGACGGAGACGTATCAGCATCCCCAAGCTTAATTCCTGCTCGTCCTCGAGTAGGTAAATGATAAAAAAGATAATTTTTGATGTGGAATGCTACCTAGCATAATCTTGATCATATGTCTAATCATGGCATGAATATTAAGACACGAGTGATTCAAAGCAATAATCTATCCTTTGACATAAAAACAATAATACTTCAAGCATACCAACCAAGCAATTATGTCTTATTGAAATAACATAGCCAGAGAAAGCTCATCCCTACAAAATCATATAGTCTGGCTATGCTCCATCTTCACCACACAAAGCATTCACATCATGCATAACCCCGCTGACAAGCCAAGCAATTGTTTCATACTTTTGACGTTCTCAAATCCTTTCAACTTTCACGCAATACATGAGCGTGAGCCATGGACATAGCACTATAGGTGGAATAGAATATGATGATGGGGGTTATGTGGAGAAGACAAAAAAGGAGAAAGTCTCACATCAACTAGGCGTATCAATGGGCTATGGAGATGCCCATTAATAGATATCAATTTGAGGAGTAGGGATTGCCATGCAACGGATGCGCTAAGAGTTGTAAGTTTATGAAAGCTCAAACTGAAACTAAGTGGGTGTGCATCCAACTTGCTTGCTCATGAAGACCTAGGGCATTTGAGGAAGCCCATCGTTGGAATATACAAGCCAAGTTCTATAATGAAAATTCCCACTAGTATATGAAAGTGATAACTCAAGAGACTCTCTATATGAAGAACATGGTGCTACTTTGAAGCACAAGTGTGGTAAAAGGATAGTAACATTGCCCCTTCTCTCTTTTTCTCTCATTTTTTGGGCCTTCTCTTTTTTTGGCCTTTCTCTTTTTTTATTTTTTTTTATTTTTTCGTCCGGAGTCTCATCCCGACTTGTGGGGGAATCATAGTCTCCATCATCCTTTCCTCACTGGGGCAATGCTCTAATAATGATGATCATCACACTTTTATTTACTTACAACTCGATATTACAACTCGATATCTAGAACAAAGATATGACTCTATATGAATGCCTCCCGTGGTGTACCGGGATGTGCAATGATCTAGAGTAGAAATGACATCAAAAAACGGACAAGCCATGAAAACATCATGCTAGCTATCTTATGATCATGCAAAGCAATATGGCAATAAATGCTCAAGTCATGTATATGATGATGATGGAAGTTGCATGTCAATATATCTCGGAATGGCTATGGAAATGCCATGATAGGTAGGTATGGTGGCTGTTTTGAGGAAGATATAAGGAGGTTTATGTGTGATAGAGCGTATCGTATCACGGGGTTTGGATGCACCAGCGAAGTTTGCACCAACTCTCGAGGTGAGAAAGGGCAATGCACGGTACCAAAGAGGCTAGCAATGATGGAAGGATAAGAGTACGTATAATCCATGGACTCAACATTAGTCATAGAGAACTCACATACTTATTGCAAAAATCTATTAGTCATCGAAACAAAGTACTACGCGCATGCTCCTAGGGGGATAGATTGGTAGGAAAAGACCATCGCTCGTCCCCGACCGCCACTCATAAGGAAGACAATCAATAAACACCTCATGCTCCAACTTCGTTGCATAACGGTTCACCATGCGTGCATGCTACGGGACTTGCAAACCTCAACACGAGTATTTCTCAATTTCACAATTACTCAACTAGAACAACTCTAATATCACCATCTTTATATTGCAAAACTATTGCAAGGAATCAAACATACCATATTCAGCGATCTACAAGTTTATGTAGGATTTTATGACTAACCATGTGAATGACCAGTTCATGTCATCTTTCTAAATAGATATAAGTAAAGCAAGAGAGTTTAATTCTTTCTACAAAAGATATGCCCACGCTCTAACAAATATAAGTGAAGCAAAAGAGCATTCTACAAATGGCGGTTGTCTATGTAAAGAGAAACATGCAATCCAAGCTTCAAATGATATAAGTGAAGCACATGAAGCATTCTATAAAGCCATACTCAAAAGATATAAGTGAAGTGCAATGAGCATTCTGTAAATCAACCAAGGACTATCTCATACCAGCATGGTGCATAAAAAGAAAAATAAAAACCTAAATGCAAAAGACGCTCCAAGACTTGCACATATCGCATGAACGAAACGAATCCGAAATCATACCGATATTTGTTGAAGAAAGAGGGGATGCCTCCCCAGCATCCCCAAGCTTAGATGCTTGAGTCTCCTTGAATATTTACTTGGGGTGCCTCGGGCATCCCCAAGCTTGAGCTCTTGCCTCTCTTCCTTCTTCTCACGTCGAGACCTTCTCAATCATCGAACACTTCATCCACACAAAACTTCAACAGAAAACTCGGTAAGATCCGTTAGTATAATAAAGCAAATCACTACTCTAGGTACTGTTGCAAACCAATTCATATTTTGTTTTTGCATTGTGTCTACTGTAATATAACTTTTTTCATGGCTTAATCCACTGATATAAATTGATAGTTTCATCAAAACAAGCAAACTATGCATCAAAAATAGAATCTGTCTAAAACAGAACAGTCTGTAACAATCTGAACATTCACCATACTTATGATACTTGAAAAAATCTTCCAAAATTAGGAAAAATAAACAATTTGTATAGGAAGACATTACAAAAATAATCATAACCATTTGACGTTCCAGCTAAAAATGTAAAATCGCGCACTAGGGCCAAAGTTTCTGTCCTGCACCATACAAACCATCAAGCAAATGTAAACATCCTAAAGGCAAACCTTGGCACATTATTTTTATAATACAATGAAATTGTACAAGGGGATAATTATTTTTATTGATAAGTTTCTGTAATCAAGATTCACAAAGTTTTCATGGGCATGAACAAAGTTCAAGGACGTGCCCCACTTTCACAATGCTCGTCTCTCTCACTTTCACTTTTCTTTTAGAAAAAGTTTTGGGTCCCCCTCTTTATTTTTGTTGTTTTTGAACTATATGAAAGCACTCAACAGAAATAAATGACTCTCTAAAACTTCCGGCTTGTCTACCTGGCAGCGCTTTCTTTAAAGCCATTAAGCTAGGCATATAGTGCTCAAGTAATGGATCCACCTGGATCCCAAGGTATATCAAAGCCAATTTTAATTAACAATGATTTGTAATTTAGTAGTGAGCAAAAAGCAACATATATCAAGCAATGACGAAGTCTAACTCACTTCCTATGCATCGGCATGTCATAAAAGAACAATTCATGCACACCTAGTAAAGGCCAATGCATAGTATAAACAGTTTCTTGCAATTTTTTTGTGTTGGAAACATAGAGAGATGGAGATATAGTTCCTCTCTCATAATTGCAAGTAGGATCAGCAAGCACATGCGTATTATACTCATCAAAATCATCATGTGTAATGGTAAAAGGCAACCCATCAATATAATCCTTAATAAGTGCAAACTTCTCTGATATAGTGTAATTTGGAGAATTCAAAAAGATAAGAGGACTATCATGCATGGGTGCAATAGCAACAATTTCATGTTTAACAAAAGGAACTATAGCAAGTTCATCTCCATAAGCATAATTCATATTGGCATCTTGGCCACAAGCATAGTGAGAATAATCAAAAAGGGATATTTCAAGAGAATCAATGGGATCATAACAATCATCATAGCAATCATCCTCCGGTAAGAACGGAGGGAAATTAAACAATGTATGAGTTGAAGAGTTACTCTCATTAGAAGGTGGGCACGGGTAGCTAATCCGTTCTTCCTCCTTTTGTTCTTCGCTCTCCTCATCATCTTTTTCATCCAATGAGCTCACAGTATCATCAATTTCTTCTTCCATGGACTCCTGCAAAATATTAGTTTCTTCTTGGACAGCGGAGTAGTACTCAATATATGGTCTAACATAGGTATTAGAAGCATAATTATCATAGCAATATTTATGTATAGCAAAATTTTCAGATTTGTAAAGAGTAGCATCATACTTTTAATCAAAGAAGAAATTTCAAAAGCACCCTTAAAAGCAACAAATTCTTCAATTTGTTGAACATCATAGTAATTATAAACACCCTTAGCATATGAAGATAAGATTCTATTATCAATAAACTCACATTGGTAGGGAAGGTGTTTCTTAGGGTTTTCAGAGCAACAAATAAAATCATATATTTCACATAAATTCCAAGCATAGCATTGCAAACGTTGAATTTGACCCCATAATAGTTTCCCTTTTTCAGATATACGGTGTCACACATAACAAGTATGCTCATCTAAAGATTTGCCCTCAACTAGGCTAGTTGGGGTTTCAGCATGAGCACATAGGGATCGAAGATGATCCAAGTAATAAGCTTCAGCAGTGTGATAGATTTTGAGTGGTTCTTCAACCATTGGTTCAGTAGGTACAACTAATTTTTTGGTATTTTGTGTTTACTACCCATAACTAAAGATAGAAAACAACTAAGAACAGCAAATAAAAATTACTTAGTGATAAAGCAAACAAGCACACATGAGAATATTCACCCCACGCTATTGCTCCCCGGCAACGGCGTCAGAAAAAGGTTTTGATAACCCACAAGTATAGGGGATCGCAACAGTTTTTGATAAGTAAGAGTGTCGAACCCAACGAGGAGCTAAAGGTAGAACAAATATTCCCTCAAGTTCTATCGACCACCGATACAACTCTACGCACGCTTGACGTTCGCTTTACCTAGAACAAGTATGAAACTAGAAGTACTTTCTTGGTGTTGTTGGATAGGTTTGCAGGATAATAAAGAGCACGTAAATAAAAAGTAGGGGCTGTTTAGATTAAGAAACAATAAATTAAATATAGCGAGTGTGGAAAAGTGGTGGTAGGAGTTGCGAAATTGCCCCTAAGCAATTGACTACTTTACTAGACCGATAGCAAGTATTATGTGGGAGAGGCCACTGCTAGCATGTCATCCCTGACTTGGAATTCTATGCACTTATGATTGGAATTATTAGCAAGCATCCGCAACTACTAATGTTCATTAAGGTAAAATCCAACCATAGCATTAAGATATATTGGTCCCCCTTCAATCCCGTATGTATCAATTTCTATGCTAGGTTGAAGTTTCTGTCACTCTTGCCCTCCAATACATAGTCCTATCAACATACAACTAACCCTAGGGTGTGATCCACGCGCGCAATCATATGATGGGCACCAAAGGACAGCAACATAACCACAAGCAAATTAAATCAATCATAGCAATTCAACAACCACCGATAGGACAACGAAAATCTACTCAGACATCATAGGATGGCAACACATCATTGGATAATAATATGAAGCATAAAGCACCATGTTCAAGTAGATGGTACAACGGGTTGCGGGAGAGTGGACCGCTGTAGATAGAGGAGGGAAGGTGATGGAGATGTTGGTGAAGATGGCAGAGGTGTTGGTGTATATCGCGGTGATGATGGTGGCCCCCGGTGGCACTCCGGTGCCACCGGAAGCAAGGGGGAGAGAGCCCCCCTCCTTCTTCTTCTTCCTTGACCTTCTCCCTAGATGGGAGAAGGGTTTCCCCTCTGGTCCATGGCCTCCATGGCGTGGGAGGGGCGAGAGCCCCTCCGAGATTGGATCTGTCTCTCTGTCTCTCTTTGTTTCTGCGTTCTCAGATTCTTCCCTTTCACCGTTTCTTATATTCCCGGAGATCCGTAACTCCGATTGGGCCGAAATTTTGACACGATCTCTATCCAGAAATTAGCTTTCTTGCGGTGAAAGAAGGGCACCAACCGCCTTACGAAGTGGCCACGAGGGTCAGGGGCGCGCCTGCCTCCCTGGGGTGCGCCCCCTACCTCGTGGGCCCCTCGAGCATCGTCTCGCGTGGATTTTTCTTTCCAAAAATCATATATATTCCAAAAAAAATCTCCATCAGTTTTTATTCCGTTTGGACTCCGTTTGATATGGATATTCTGCGAAACAAAAAAATGCAACAAACAGGAACTGGCACTGGGCACTGGATCAATATGTTAGTCCCAAAAATAGTATAAAAAGTTGCCAAAAGTATATGAAAGTTGTAGAATATTGGCATGGAACAATAAAAAATTATAGATACGACGGAGACGTATCACATTACTTCAAGAAAGAGTTGGGATCAAACACTTCTACTACAAACCGGCATCCGGGATGGTGATGCCGCCAAGTGACCACATGTTGCTGTAAGACAACGTCGGGGCCTCGCTGTTGCAAAGTGACCACATGGTGCGAGAAATGAATATATGTGTTGCAAAGTGAGCACACGGTTCTTAGAATGAAAGCTTCCATCGGTCGCGCACCTCACGCCGCACAGAACCACGATAGGAAGAGCGACGCCAACCCGTCAACTCCAAGCCCGACATCAGTCCCGGAGTCTGGGTAGGCGCCTACACCGTAGGAGGCACCCACACCTGCATCCCACACCAATACCCAATGGACTGGGGGCACCACTCTGAGACTGCTGACGACCGCGGGCGAGCCTGCCCCGCGCCCATGGCCAGGCAAGCTCACACGACGCCATGTCCGTGGTCACCGGCGCCGATCCATGCACCGACGCACTGGTAACATGGTCACCACCAACGAGCACGGTACCCACGAAGGGAGCCTGCGCAACACCGCGAGCACATCCCGAGCCACACCCAACCTCTCGTACCCGAAACAAGAGCTCCGATCCGCCCTGGGCCCCGACTGGACCCGCCCGAGCACGAACCCTAGATTTGGTCCATCCTGAAATGCTTGCGGCCGGCACCACTGGCGCCCACCCAGCCCCCCGCATCGTCGGAACAGATCTAGGAGAAGGGGGCCGACACCGCCGCTCGTGCCGCCTGAAGAGACATGGTCGTCGCGCCACCACAACCCCTCCATACGCGCTCCACCACCTTGCCCAGGATGTGCTCGCACGTGGGGCAGAGCACCACCACTGCCCACGTCCTCTGCCGTCGGAAGGGGAGCAGAGGCCATCGGCCAGCGCGGCCGCAGCCCGCACCGCCTGCCGTCCAGATCGTCTGCCGCGTCAAGGTGTGCACCTCCGCCCACAGCCGTCCATGCTACGCCACGCCCGACATGGCGCCCCGCGCCCATGCACGACAGGGAGGCTCACAACGCCCCATCGCACCGGAGGACTGGAGCCCCGCCACCGCTGCCGGTCGGGCTTAGCCCGGCGGTGCCCCCCGGCAACGGCGAGGGAGGAGGGATGAGGGGAGGGGAGCCTGCGGCGGGATCTGGAAGCCCTCCTCGGTCGCCTCGCGGGTGGCGGCGCGGGAGAGGATAGGGTTCGGGAAAGGGTGGTCAGCCTCACGGGATGTCGAGTGATGTCTACTACACAACCTTCTTCTTGTAGACGTTGTTGGGCCTCCAAGTGTAGAGGTTTGTAGGACAGTAGCAAATTTCCCTCAAGTGGATGACCTAAGGTTTATCAATCCGTAGGAGGCGTAGGATGAAGACGGTCTCTCTCAAGCAACCCTGCATTCAAATAACAAAGAGTCTCTTGTGTCCCCAACACACCCAATACAATGATAAATTGTATAGGTGCACTAGTTCGGCGAAGAGATGGTGATACAAGTGCAATATGGATGGTAGATAAAGGTATTTGTAATCTGAAATAATAAAAACAGCAAGGTAGCAAGTGATAAAAGTGAGCGTAAACGGTATTGCAATGATAGGAAATAAGGCCTAGGGTTCATACTTTCACTAGTGCAAGTTCCCTCAACAATACTAACATAATTGGATCATAAAACTATCCCTCAACATGCAACAAAGAGTCACTCCAAAGTCACTAATAGCGGAGAACGAACGAAGAGATTATGGTAGGGTACGAAACCACCTCAAAGTTATTCTTTCCAATCAATCCGTTGGGCTATTCCTACAAGTGTCACAAACAGCCCTAGAGTTCGTACTAGAATAACACCTTAAGACACAAATCAACCAAAACCCTAATGTCACCAAGATACTCCAATGTCACCTCAAGTATCCGTGGGTATGATTATACGATATGCATCACACAATCTCAGATTCATCTATTCAACCAACGCATAGAACCTCAAAGAGTGCCCCAAAGATCTACCGGAGAATCACGACGAAAACGTGTGCCAACCCCTATGCATAGGTTCATGAACCCGCAAGTTGGTCACCTTAACATACATCAAGTGGCACGCGGTATCCCATTGTCACCATAGATATCCATGGCAAGACATACATCAAGTGTTCTCAAATCTTTAAAGACTCAATCCGATAAGATTACTTCAAAGGGGAAACTCAATTCATTACAAGAGAGAAGAGGGGGAGGAGAAACATAAGATCCAACTATAATAGCAAAGCTCGTGATACATCAAGATCGTATCATCTCAAGAACACTAGAGAGAGAGAGAGAGAGATCAAACACATAGCTACTGGTACATACCCTCAGCCCCGAGGGAGAACTACTCCCTCCTCGTCATGGAGAGCACTGGGATGATGAAGATGGCCACCGAAGAGGGATTGCCCCCTCCGGCAGGGTACCGAAATGGGTCTAGATTGGTTTTTGGTGGCTACGGAGGCTTCTGGCGGCGGAACTCCTGATCTATGTTGCGTTCTGGAAGTTTTAGGGTATATGGAGTTATATAGGCAGAAGAAGCACGTCAGGGGAGCCACGGGGGCCCCACGAGGCAGGGGGGCGCGCCCTAGGGGGTGGGCAGCTCCCGTATCTTCTGAAGTGGGGTCCAAGTCCATCAGGTGTGTTTCCTTCCAAAAATAACTTCTCCAGTTGATTTCGTTCCGATTCGACTCCGTCTGATATTCCTTTTTTTTCAAAACACTGAAATAGGCATAAACAACAAATCTAGGCTGGGCCTTCGGTTAATAGGTTATTCCCAAAAATAATATAAAAGTGGATAATAAAGCCCAATATTGCCCAAAACAGTAGATAATATAACATTGAGCAATCAAAAATTATAGATACGTTGGAGACGTATCAAGCATCCCCAAGCTTAATTCCTACTCGTCCTCGAGTAGGTAAATGATAAAAAGATAATTTTTGATGTGGAATGCTAGTTGGCATAGTTTCAATGTAATTCTTCTTAATTGTTGTATGAATATTCAGATCCATAAGATTCAAGACAAAAAAATTTATTGACATAAAAATAATAATACTTCAAGCATACTGACTAAGCAATTATGTCTTCTCAAAATAACATGGCCAAAGAAAGTTATCCCTACAAAATCATATAGTCTGGCTATGCTTCATCTTCACCACACAAAATATTTAAATCATGCACAACCCCGATGACAAGCCAAGCAATTGTTTCATACTTTTGATGTTCTCAAACTTTTTCAATCTTCACGCAATACATGAGCGTGAGCCATGGACATAGCACTATAGGTGGAATAGAATGGTGGTTGTGGAGAAGACAAAAAGGGAGAAGATAGTCTCACATCAACTAGGCGTATCAACGGGCTATGGAGATGCCCATCAATAGATATCAATGTGAGTGAGTAGGGATTGCCATGCAACGGATGCACTAGAGCTATAAGTGTATGAAAGCTCGACAAAAGAAACTAGTGGGTGTGCATCCAACTTGCTTGCTCACGAAGACCTAGGGAAATTTGAGGAAGCCCATCATTGGAATATACAAGCCAAGTTCTACAACGTAAAATTCCCACTAGTATATGAAAGTGACAACATATGAGACTCTCTATGTGAAAAACATGGTGCTACTTTGAAGTACAATATATGAGACTCGCTATATCATGGTGCAACTTTGAAGCACAAGTGTGGAAAAAAAGATAGTAGCATTGCCCCTTTTTATTTATTTTCTTTTTTTGGGCCTTTTTTGCCTTTCTTTTTTTATTTGGCCTTTCTTTTTTATTTGGCCTTTGTTTTTTTGGGGACAATGCTCTATTGAATGATGATCAGCACACTTCTATTTATTTACAACTCAATGATTACAACTCGATACTAGAACAAAGTATGACTCTATATGAATGCCTCCAGCGGTGTACCGGGATATGCAATGAATCAAGAGTGACAAGTATGAAAAAAATTATGAACGGTGGCTTTGCCACAAATACTATGTCAACTACATGATCATGCTAAGCAATATGACAATGATGAATGTGTCATGATGAACTAGATGGTGGAAAGTTGCATGGCAATATATCTCGGAATGGCTATGAAAATGCCATAATAGGTAGGTATGGTGGATGTTTTGAGGAAGGTATATGGCAGGTGTATGATACCAGCGAAAGTTGCGCGGTATTAGAGAGGCTAGCAAGGGTGGAAGGGTGGGAGTGCGTATAATCCATGGACTCAACATTAGTCATAAAGAACTCATATACTTATTGCAAAAATCTATTAGTTATCGAAACAAAGTACTACGCGCATGCTCCTAGGGGGATAGATTGGTAGGAAAAGACCATCGCTCGTCCCCGACCGCCACTCATAAGGAATACAATCAATAAATAAATCATGCTCCGACTTCATCACATAACGGTTCACCATACGTGCATGCTACGGGAATCACAAACTTCAACACAAGTATTCCTCAAATTCACAACTACTCAACTAGCATGACTCTAATATTACCATCCTCATATCTCAAAACAATCATCAAGCATCAAACTTCTCATAGTATTCAACACACTCATAAGAGAATTTTGTTATTAATCTTGTATACCTAGCATATGAGGATTTTAAGCAAATTATAATGATATTTAAGACTCTCAAAATAATATAAGTGAAGCATGAGAGTTCATCTATTTCTTCAAAATAAACTATCATCATGCTCTAAAATATATAAGTGAAGCACTAGAGCAAATGACAAACTACTCCGAAAGATATAAGTGAAGATCAATGAGTAGTCGAATAATTATGCAACTATGTGAAGACTCTATAACATTTAATAATTTCAGATCTTGGTACTCTATTCAAACAGCAAGCAAAGCAAAATAAAATGACATCTAAGAATAGCAAACATCATGTGAAGAAGCAAAAACTTAGGATCAACCGAAACTAACCGATAATTGTTGAAGAAGAAATGTGGGATGTCAACCGGGGCATCCCCAAGATTAGACGCTTGAGACTTCTTGAAATATTATCTTGGGGTGCCTTGGGCTTCCCCAAGATTGAGCTTTTGTGTCTCCTTAATTCCTCTCATATCACAGTCTCCCCAAATCTCAAAAGCTTCATCCACACAAAACTCAACAAGGACTCGTGAGATAAGTTAGTATAAACCATTGCCAAAACTTTATCATACTCTACTGTAGCAAATCACTAAAATTATTATTAAACATTGCATACTAAATTCCTCTGCATATTTAATAGTCCTATCCTCAAATAGAATCATTAAAGAAGCAAACATATGCAAACAATGCAAACATAACAGTAATCTGCCTAAACAGGATAGTTTGTAAAGAATGCTGCAACATCCACACTTCCCTAGCTCCAAAAATTATGAAAGAAAATTCCCACTGTAGTAAATTTATCAGATCTTAATATGCAAAAGGTTTCAACATTTTATCACATTCTTAATTTTCTAGGGAATTATTGCAACAGCGGTAAACTTTCTGTTTTCAAATAGCAACATGTATACTTGTAACATAGGCATAGTAAAGGCTATCAATGCCACTTTTATTGGAATAAAAGATGGAAAACATTGTTCTAAATAACAGCAAGCAAATCCTAACAAAATAAATTGACGCTCTAAGAAAAACACATATCATGTGGCAAATAAAAATATAGCTCCAAGTAAAGTTACCGATGAACGAAGACGAAAGAGGGGATGCCTTTCGGGGCATCCCCAAGCTTAGGCTCTTGGCTATCCTTGAATATTACCTTGGGGTGCCTTGGGCATCCCCAATCTTAGGCTCTTTCCACTCCTTATTCCATAGTCCATCGAATCCTTAGCCAAAACTTGAAAACTTCACAACACAAAACTTAAGTAGAAAACTCGTGAGCTCCGTTAGTATAAGAAAATAAATCACCACTTCAAGGTACTGTAATAAACTCATTCTTTATTTATATTGGTGTTAAACCTAATGTATTCCAACTTCTCTATGGTTTATAAACTATTTTACTAGCCATAAATTCATCAAAATAAGTAAACAACACATGAAAAACAGAATCTGTCAAAAACAGAACAGTCTGTAGTAATATGAATCAAACGTATACTTCTGGAACTCATAAAATTCTAAAATAAATTGCTGGACCTGAGTAATTTATATATTAATAATCTGCACAAAGAATTAACTAAATATCACTCTCCAAATAAAAATGGTAGCAATTCTCATGAGCGCTAAAGTTTCTGTTTTTTACAGCATGATCGCAAAGACTTTCCCCAAGTCTTCCCAACGGTTCTACTTGGCACAAACACTAATTAAACACATAAAACCACATCTAAACAGAGGCTAGATGGATTATTTATTATTAAACAGGAACAAAAGGCAAGGAGCTAAAATAAAATTGGGTTGCCTCCCAACAAGCGCTATCGTTTAATGCCCCTAGCTAGGCATGATGATTTCAATGATGCTCACATAAAGGATAAGAATTGAAACATAAAGAGAGCATCATGAAGAATATGACTAGCACATTTAAGTCTAACATGCTTCCTATGCATAGGGATTTTGTGATCAAACAACTTATGAGAACAATAATCAACTAGCATAGGAAGGCAAAACAAGCATAACTTCAAGATTTTAAGCACATAGAGAGGAAACTTGATATTATTGCAATTCCTACAAGCATATGTTCCTCCCTCATAATAATTTTCAATAGCATCATGAATTAATTCAACAATATAACCAGCACCTAAAGCATTCTTTTCATGATCTACAAGCATGCAAAATTTACTACTCTCCACATAAGAAAATTTCTTCTCATTCAGAATAGTGGGAGTATCATAAGAGACTTGAATACTATAAATTGTTTACACATTAAAAGAGTAATGTTCCAAAAAGGGGTAACCATAATCATGACAAGTTTTATAAATATAATCCTCACTACTTTTTATATCATATGTATCATCACAATAATTATCATAAGTAGGAGGCATGTTATTATCATTATGAGTTTGCATATCAAAACTTGGTAGACTAAAAATATAATCTTCATTAAGCGTAGCATCCCCAAGCTTGGGACAAACATTAATCGCAGCAAATATATTCTCAAATATGTCATCCTCATCAAACATAGCTTCCCCAAGCTTGGGCCTTTTCGTATCATAAGCATAATCACTCTCATCATTAATAGCATGGATAGCACCAATAGTATAGCAATTATTATATTCTTCCAAGCAAGTGCCAAAAAGATTTTCAAGATCATAAGAAGTATCATTATCTTCCACAATTATATTTTCATGAGGCACAATAGTAATAGGAGCAACTTTATTCGGGAGAGATACCTTTTTACCTCTCTTCCTTTTTCTTTTATTCTTCTTCACCACATCATGTGTGGGTTCAATCCTCTTTTTGGAGCTCCTTATTAGTGAGATTGGTTAAATAAAAGGCTCCTCCTCGTTACCTGATTCATCATAAGAAATAATAGGAGGATATTGGGAAGTCTCTTCCCTTTCATTAGTATTCTCTTCATCCTCTATTTGTTTTCTTTTCTTTATGTAATTGGCAATATAAGGATTTTCAATACAATTCACCGCACAATACATATAAACCTTCTCTAGATCAATATCGAGGAATTTCTCAAGGTTATATTCTCGAATATGCTTAGTTTGACGTTTCAATTCTTCATAACCCAAAAGCAAACTTAGTTCATTATAATGCGCAAGGGAAATCAAGTTATCACAATTTTTGGACACGATTCGGTCATGAAACAATTTGCATTTGATATTTAAATGACCGTGTTCATTGCAAAGTTCACAAGTACGGTAAAGATATTTTAAATTTTCAGCACTCTCATCAAGACTTTCTTGCAACAATTTAGTTTCTAAATACTTATGCCTCTTGCAATATCTATCTTTCATATTTGGTGTGTTCTTGCAAACATGCACTCCACAAAAATTGACATGTTTATAGGAGGCATTTTCATCATAACTAGTCCAATCATCATTAGCATCATGGGTATTCAAAGAATTCATACTAACAACATTGCAATCATGCTCATCATCCAAATATTTAGTTCCAAACATTTTATAGATTTCTTCTTCTAGCACTTGAGCACAATTATCATTTCCATCATACTCACGAAAGATATTAAAAATGTGAAGCATATGAGACAAACTCAATTCCATTTTTTTGTAGTTTTCTTTTATAAACTAAATTAGTGATAAAACAAGAAACTAAAAGACTCGATTGCAAGATCTAAAGATATACCTTCAAGCGCTAACCTCCCCGGCAACGGCGCCAGAAAAGAGCTTGATGTCTACTACACAACCTTCTTCTTGTAGACGTTGTTGGGCCTCCAAGTGCAGAGGTTTGTAGGACAGTAGCAACTTTCCCTCAAGTGGATGACCTAAGGTTTATCAATCCGTAGGAGGCGTAGGATGAAGATGGTCTCTCTCAATCAACCCTGCAACCAAATAACAAAGAGTCTCTTGTGTCCCCAACACACCCAATACAATGGTAAATTGTATAGGTGCACTAGTTCGGCGAAGAGATGGTGATACAAGTGCAATATGGATGGTAGATAAAGGTATTTGTAATCTGAAATAATAAAAACAGCAAGGTAGCAAGTGATAAAAGTGAGTGTAAACGGTATTGCAATGATAGGAAATAAGGCCTAGGGTTCATACTTTCACTAGTACAAGTTCCCTCAACAATACTAACATAATTGGATCATAAAACTATCCCTCAACATGCAACAAAGAGTCACTCCAAAGTCACTAATAGC
The DNA here is from genome assembly GCA_034509565.1 of Triticum monococcum. Taxonomy (NCBI): domain Eukaryota; kingdom Viridiplantae; phylum Streptophyta; class Magnoliopsida; order Poales; family Poaceae; genus Triticum; species Triticum monococcum. The sequence goes on along the minus strand of CM067845.1, from coordinate 54,408,779 downwards.
GGAGAACGAACGAAGAGATTATGGTAGGGTACGAAACCACCTCAAAGTTATTCTTTCCAATCAATCCGTTGGGCTATTTCTATAAGTGTCACAAACAACCCTAGAGTTCATACTAGAATAACACCTTAAGACACAAATTAACCAAAACCCTAATGTCACCAAGATACTCCAATGTCACCTCAAGTATCCGTGGGTATGATTATACGATATGCATCACACAATCTCAAATTCATCTATTCAACCAACACATAGAACCTCAAAGAGTGCCCCAAAGATCTACCGGAGAATCACGACGAAAACGTGTGCCAACCCCTATGCATAGGTTCATGAACCCGCAAGTTGGTCACCTTAACATACATCAAGTGGCACGCGGTATCCCATTGTCACCACAGATATCCACGGCAAGACATACATCAAGTGTTCTCAAATCTTTAAAGACTCAATCCGATAAGATTATTTCAAAGGGGAAACTCAATTCATTAATAGAGAGAAGAGGGGGAGGAGAAACATAAGATCCAACTATAATAGCAAAGCTCGCGATACATCAAGATCATATCATCTCAAGAACACGAGAGAGAGAGAGATCAAACAGATAGCTACTGGTACATACCCTCAGCCCCGAGGGAGAACTACTCCCTCCTCGTCATGGAGAGCACCGGGATGATGAAGATGGCCACCGGAGAGGGATTGCCCCTGAAGGAAATATGCCCGAGAGGCAATAATAAAGTTATTATTTATTTCCTTATATCATGATAAAAGTTTATTATTCATGCTAGAATTGTATTAACCGGAAACATAATACATGTGTGAATACATAGACAAACAGAGTGTCACTAGTATGCCTCTACTTGACTAGCTCGTTAATCAAAGATGGTTATGTTTCCTAACCATGGACAAAGAGTTGTCATTTGATTAAACGGGATCACATCATTAGTTGAATGATCTGATTGACATGACCCATTCCATTAGCTTAGCACCCGATCGTTTAGTATGTTGCTATTGCTTTCTTCATGACTTATACATGTTCCTATGACTATGAGATTATGTAACTCCCATGTGCCGGAGGAACACTTTGTGTGCTACCAAATGTCACAACGTAATTGGGTGATTATAAAGGTGCTCTACAGGTGTCTCCAAAGGTACATGTTGGGTTGACGTATTTCGAGATTAGGATTTGTCACTCCGATCGTCAGAGAGGTATCTCTGGGCCCTCTCGGTAATGCACATCACTTAAGCCTTGCAAGCAATGCAACTAATGAGTTAGTTGTGAGATGATGTATTACGGAACGAGTAAAGAGACTTGCCGGTAACAAGATTGAACTAGGTATTGGATACCGACGATCGAATCTCTGGCAAGTAACATACCGATGACAAAGGGAACAACGTATGTTGTTATGCGGTCTGACCGATAAAGATCTTCATAGAATATGTAGGAGCCAATATGGGCATCCAGGTCCCGCTATTGGTTATTGACCGGAGACATGTCTCGGTCATGTCTACATTGTTCTCGAACCCGTAGGGTCCGCACGCTTAAGGTTTTGATGACAGTTATATTATGAGTTTAGACGTTTTGATGTACCGAAGGTTGTTCTGAGTCCCGGATGTGATCACGGACATGACGAGGAGTCTCGAAATGGTTGAGACATAAAGATTGATATATTGGAAGCCTATGTTTGGATATCGGAAGTGCTCCGGGTGAAATCGGGATTTTACCGGAGTACCGGGAGGTTACCGGAACCCCTCGGGAGCTATATGGGCCTTAGTGGGCCTTAGTGGAAAAGAGAAGAGGCAGCCTGAGATGGCCGCGCGCCCCTCCCCTCCCTTGGTCCGAATAGGACAAGGAGAGGGGGCCAACCCCCCTTTCTCTTTTCCCCCCTCCGCGAATCCTATTCCAACTAGGATGGGGGGGGAATCCTACTCCCAGAGGGAGTAGGACTCCTCCTGGCGCGCCACCTCTAGGCCGGCCGCACCCCCCCTTGAGCCTTTATATACGGAGGCAGGGGCACCCCAGAAGAACACAAGTTGATCCACGTGATCATATTCTTAGCCGTGTGTGGCGCCCCCTGCCACCATAGTCCTCGATAATATTGTAGCAGTGCTTAGGCGAAGCCCTCCGACTGTAGTACATCAAGATCATGACCATGCCGTCGTGCTGACGGAACTCTTCCCCGACACTTTGCTGGATTGGAGTCCGGGGATCGTCATCGAGCTGAACGTGTGCTAGAACTCAGAGGTACCGTAGTTTCGGTGCTTGATCGGTCGGGCCATGGAGACGTACGACTACATCAACCAAACGCTTCCGTTGTCGATCTACAAGGGTACGTAGATCACACTCTCCCCTCTCGTTGCTATGCATCACCATGATCTTGCGTGTGCGTAGGATTTTTTTTGAAATTACTACGTTCCCCAACAGTGGTATCAGAGCCAGGTTTTATGTGTTGATGTTATATGCACGAGTAGAACACAAATGAGTTGTGGGCGATATAAGTCATACTGCTTACCAGCATGTCATACTTTGGTTCGGCGGTATTGTTGAATGAAGCAGCCCGGACCGACATTACGTGTACGCTTATGCGAGACCGGTTCTCCCGACGTGCTTTGCACATAGGTGGCTTGCGGGTGACAGTTTCTCCAACTTTAGTTGAACCGAGTGTGGCTACGCCTGGTCCTTGCGAAGGTTAAAACAACACCAACTTGACAAACTATCGTTGTGGTTTTGATGCGTAGGTGAGATTGGTTCTTGCTTAAGCCCGTAGCAGCCACGTAAAACTTGCAACAACAAAGTAGAGGACGTCTAACTTGTTTTTGCAGGGCATGTGTGATGTGATATGGTCAAAACATGATGCTGAATTTTATTGTATGAGATGATCGTGTTTTGTAACCGAGTTATCGGCAACTGGCAGGAGCCATATGGTTGTCGCTTTATTGTATGCAATGCAATCGCGCTGTAATGATTTACTTTATCACTAAGCGGTAGCGATAGTCGTGGAAGCATAAGATTGGCGAGATGACAACGATGCTACGATGGAGATCAAGGTGTCGCGCCAGTGACGATGGTGATCATGACGGTGCTTCAGAGATGGAGATCACAGGCAGAAGATGATGATGGCCATATCATATCACTTATATTGATTGCATGTGATGTTTATCTTTTATGCATCTTATCTTGCTTTGATTGACGGTAGCATTATAAGATGATCTCTCACTAAATTATCAAGAAGTGTTCTCCCTGAGTATGCACCGTTGCGAAAGTTCTTCGTGCTGAGACACCACGTGATGATCGGGTGTGATAGGCTCTGCGTTCAAATACAACGGGTGCAAAACAGTTGCACATGCGGAATACTCGGGTTATACTTGATGAGCCAAGCATATGCAGATATGGCCTCGGAACACGGAGACCGAAAGGTCGAGCGTGAATCATATAGTAGATATGATAAACATAGTGATGTTCACCAATGAAACTACTCCATCTCACGTGATGATCGGACATGGTTGAGTTGATTTGGATCACGTGATCACTTAGAGGATTAGAGGGATGTCTATCTAAGTGGGAGTTCTTTAAGTAATTTGAGTAGTTGAACTTAAATTTATCATGAACTTAGTACCTGATAGTATCTTGCTTATGTATGTTTGATTGTAGATAGATGGTCTGTGCTGTTGTTCCGTTGAATTTTAATGCGTTCCTTGAGAAAGCAAAGTTAAAAGATGATGGTAGCAATTACACAGACTGGGTCCGTAACTTTAGGATTATCCTCATTGCTGCACAGAAGAATTACGTCCTAGAAGCACCGATGGGTGCCAGGCCTGCTGCTGGAGCAACACCAGATGTTATGAACGTCTGGCAGAGCAAAGCTGATGACTACTCGATAGTTCAGTGTGCCATGCTTTACGGCTTAGAATCGGGACTTCAACGACGTTTTGAACGTCATGTAGCATATGAGATGTTCCAGGAGTTGAAGTTAATATTTCAAGCAAATGCCCGAATTGAGAGATATGAAGTCTCCAATAAGTTCTATAGCTGCAAGATGGAAGAGAGCAGTTCTGTCAGTGAGCATATACTCAAAATGTCTGGGTATAATAATCACTTGATTCAGATGGGAGTTAATCTTCCAGATGATTGCGTCATTGACAGAATTCTCCAATCACTGCCACCAAGCTACAAGAGCTTCGTGATGAACTATAATATGCAAGGGATGAATAAGACTATTCCCGAGCTCTTCACAATGCTGAAAACTGCGGATGTAGAAATCAAAAAGGAGCATCAAGTGTTGATGGTCAACAAGACCACTAGTTTCAAGAAAAAGGGCAAAGGGAAGAAGAAAGGGAACTTCAAGAAGAACAGCAAGCAAGTTGCTGCTCAAGAGAAGAAACCCAAGTCTGGACCTAAGCCTGAAACTGAGTGCTTCTACTGCAAGCAGACTGGTCACTAGAAGCGGAACTGCCCCAAGTATTTGGCGGATAAGAAAGATGGCAAGGTGAACAAAGGTATATGTGATATACATGTTATTGATGTGTACCTTACTAATGCTTGCAGTAGCACCTGGGTATTTGATACTGGTTCTGTTGCTAATATTTGCAACTCGAAACAGGGACTACAAATTAAGCGAAGATTGGCTAAGGACGAGGTGACGATGCGCGTGGGAAACGGTTCCAAAGTCGATGTGATCGCGGTCGGCACGCTACCTCTACATCTACCTTCGGGATTAGTATTAGACCTAAATAATTGTTATTTGGTGCCAGCGTTGAGCATGAACATTATATCTGGATCTTGTTTAATGCGAGACGGTTATTCATTTAAATCAGAGAATAATGGTTGTTCTATTTATATGAGTAATATCTTTTATGGTCATGCACCCTTGAAGAGTGGTCTATTCTTATTGAATCTCGATAGTAGTGACACACATATTCATAATGTTGAAGCCAAAAGATGCAGAGTTGATAATGATGGTGCAACTTATTTGTGGCACTGCCGTTTAGGTCATATCGGTGTAAAGCGCATGAAGAAACTCCATACTGATGGACTTTTGGAACCACTTGATTATGAATCACTTGGTACTTGCGAACCATGCCTCATGGGCAAGATGACTAAAACACCGTTCTCCGGTACTATGGAGAGAGCAACAGATTTGTTGGAAATCATACATACAGATGTATGTGGTCTGATGAATATTGAGGCTCGTGGCGGATATCGTTATTTTCTCATCTTCACAAATGACTTAAGCAGATATGGGTATATCTACTTAATGAAACATAAGTCTGAAGCATTTGAAAAGTTCAAAGAATTTCAGAGTGAAGTTGAAAATCATCGTAACAAGAAAATAAAGTTTCTACGATCTGATCGTGGAGGAGAATATTTGAGTTACGAGTTTGGTGTACATTTGAAACAATGCGGAATAGTTTCGCAACTCACGCCACCCGGAACACCACAGCGTAATGGTGTATCCGAACGTCATAATTGTACTTTACTAGATATGGTGCGATCTATGATGTCTCTTACTGATTTACCACTATCGTTTTGGGGTTATGCTTTAGAGACGGCCGCATTCACGTTAAATAGGGCACCATCAAAATTCGTTGAGACGACGCCTTATGAACTATGGTTTGGCAAGAAACCAAAGTTGTCATTTCTGAAAGTTTGGGGCTGCGATGCTTATGTGAAAAAGCTTCAACCTGATAAGCTCGAACCCAAATCGGAGAAATGTGTCTTCATAGGATATCCAAAGGAAACTATTGGATACACCTTATATCACATATCCGAAGGCAAGACTTTTGTTGCTAAATTCGGAAACTTTCTGGAGAAGGAGTTTCTCTCGAAAGATGTGAGTGGGAGGAAAGTAGAACTTGATGAGGTAACTGTACCTGCTCCCTTATTGGAAAGCAGTACATCACAGAAAACTGTTTCTGCGACACCTACACCAATTAGTGAGGAAGCTAATGATAAAGATCATGAAACTTCAGGACAAGATACTACTGAACCTCGTAGATCAACCAGAGTGAGATCCGCGCCAGAGTGGTACGGTAATCCTGTTCTGGAAATCATGCTGCTAGATCATGATGAACCTACGAACTATGAAGAAGCAATGGTGAGCCTAGATTCCGCAAAATGGCTTGAAGCCATGAAATCTGAGATGGGATCCATGTATGAGAACAAAGTATGGACTTTGGTTGACTTGCCCGATGATCGGCAAACAATTGAGAATAAATGGATCTTCAAGAAGAAGACTGACGCTGACGGTAATGTTACTGTCTACAAAGCTCGACTTGTCGCAAAAGGTTTTCGACAAGTTTAAGGGGTTGACTACGATGAGACCTTCTCACCCGTAGCGATGCTTAAGTCTGTCCGAATCATGTTAGCAATTGCCGCATTTTATGATTATGAAATTTGGCAGATGGATGTCAAAACTGCATTCCTGAATGGATTTCTGGAAGAAGAGTTGTATATGATGCAACCGGAAGGTTTTGTCGATCCAAAGGGAGCTAACAAAGTGTGCAAGCTCCAGCGATCCATTTATGGACTGGTGCAAGCCTCTCGGAGTTGGAATAAACGCTTTGATAGTGTGATCAAAGCATTTGGTTTTATACAGACTTTCGGAGAAGCCTGTATTTACAAGAAAGTGAGTGGGAGCTCTGTAGCATTTTCTGATATTATATGTGGATGACATATTACTGATTGGAAATGATATAGAATTTCTGGATAGCATAAAGGGATACTTGAATAAGAGTTTTTCAATGAAAGACCTCGGAGAAGCTGCTTACATATTAGGAATAAAGATCTATAGAGATAGATCAAGACGCTTAATTGGACTTTCACAAAGCACATACCTTGACAAGATTTTGAAGATGTTCAAAATGGATCAAGCAAAGAAAGGGTTCTTGCCTGTGTTACAAGGTGTGAAGTTGAGTCAGACTCAATGCCCGACCACTGCAGGAGATAGAGAGAAAATGAAAGACGTTCCCTATGCTTCAGCCATAGGCTCTATCATGTATGCAATGCTGTGTACCAGACCTGATGTGTGCCTTGCTATAAGTCTAGCAGGGAGGTACCAAAGTAATCCAGGAGTGGATCACTGGACAGCGGTCAAGAACATCCTGAAATACCTGAAAAGGACCAAGGATATGTTTCTCGTATATGGAGGTGACAAAGAGCTCATCGTAAACGGTTACGTTGATGCAAACTTTGACACTGATCCGGACGATTCTAAATCGCAAACCGGATACGTGTTTACATTAAACGGTGGAGCTGTCAGTTGGTGCAGTTCTAAACAAAGCGTCGTGGTGGAATCTACATGTGAAGCGGAGTACATAGCTGCTTCGGAAGCAGCAAACGAAGGAGTCTGGATGAAGGAGTTCATATCCGATCTAGGTGTCATACCTAGTGCATCGGGTCCAATGAAAAACTTTTGTGACAATACTAGTGCAATTGCCTTGGCATAGGAATCCAGATTTCACAAGAGAGCCAAACACATCAAGAGACGCTTCAATTCCATCCGGGATCTAGTCCAGATGGGAGACATAGAGATTTGCAAGATACATACGGAGCTGAATGTAGCAGACTCGTTGACTAAGCCTCTTCCACGGGCAAAACATGATCAGCACCAAAGCTCCATGGGTGTTAGAATAATTACGGTGTAATCAAGATTATTGACTCTAGTGCAAGTGGGAGACAGAAAGAAATATGCCCTAGAGGCAATAATAAAGTTATTATTTATTTCCTTATATCATGATAAAAGTTTATTATTCATGCTAGAATTGTATTAACCGGAAACATAATACATGTGTGAATACATAGACAAACAGAGTGTCACTAGTATGCCTCTACTTGACTAGCTCGTTAATCAAAGATGGTTATGTTTCCTAACCATGGACAAAGAGTTGTCATTTGGTTAAACGGGATCACATCATTAGTTGAATGATCTGATTGACATGACCCATTCCATTAGCTTAGCACCCGATCGTTTAGTATGTTGCTATTGCTTTCTTCATGACTTATACATGTTCCTATGACTACGAGATTATATAACTCCCGTGTGCCGGAGGAACACTTTGTGTGCTACCAAATGTCACAACGTAACTGGGTGATTATAAAGGTGCTCTACAGGTGTCTCCAAAGGTACATGTTGGGTTGACGTATTTCGAGATTAGGATTTGTCACTCCGATCATCGGAGAGGTATCTCTGGGCCCTCTTGGTAATGCACATCACTTAAGCCTTGAAAGCAATGCAACTAATGAGTTAGTTGCGAGATGATGTATTACAGAACGAGTAAAGAGACTTGCCGGTAACGAGATTGAACTAGGTATTGGATACCGACGATCGAATCTCGGGCAAGTAACATACCGATGACAAAGGGAACAACGTATGTTGTTATGCGGTCTGACCGATAAAGATCTTCGTAGAATATGTAGGAGCCAATATGGGCATCCAGGTCCCGCTATTGGTTATTGACCGGAGACATGTCTCGGTCATGTCTACATTGTTCTCGAACCCGTAGGGTCCACACGCTTAAGGTTTTGATGACAGTTATATTATGAGTTTATATGTTTTGATGTACCGAAGGTTGTTCGGAGTCCCGGATGTGATCACGGACATGACGAGGAGTCTCAAAATGGTCGAGACATAAAGATTGATATATTGGAAGCCTATGTTTAGATATCGAAAGTGTTCCGGGTGAAATCGGGATTTTACCGGAGTACCGGGAGGTTACCGGAACCCCCCGGGAGCTATATGGGCCTTAGTGGGCCTTAGTGCAAAAGAGAAGAGGCAGCCTGAGATGGGCCGCGCGCCCCTACCCTCCCTTGGTCCGAATAGGACAAGGAGAGGGGGCCGGCCCCCCTTTCTCTTTTCCCCCCTCCGCGAATCCTATTCCAACTAGGATTGGGGGGGGGGGAATCCTACTCCCAGAGGGAGTAGGACTCCTCCTGGCGCGCCACCTCTAGGCCGGCCGCACCCCCCCTTGAGCCTTTATATACGGAGGCAGGGGCACCCCAGAGGAACACAAGTTGATCCACGTGATCATATTCTTAGCCATGTGCGGCGCCCCCGGCCACCATAGTCCTCGATAATATTGTAGCTGTGCTTAGGCAAAGCCCTGCGACAGTAGTACATCAAGATCGTCACCACGCCGTCGTGCTGACGGAACTCTTCCCCGACACTTTGCTGGATCGGAGTCCGGGGATCGTCATCGAGCTGAACGTGTGCTAGAACTCGGAGGTGCCGTAGTTTCGGTGCTTGATCGGTCGGGCCGTGGTGACGTACGACTACATCAACCAAACGCTTCCGTTGTCGATCTACAAGGATACGTAGATCACACTCTCCCCTCTCGTTGCTGTGCATCACCATGATCTTGTGTGTGCGTAGGAATTTTTTTGAAATTACTACGTTCCCCAACAGCCCCCTCCGGCAGGGTGCCGGAACGGGTCTAGATTGGGTTTTTGGTGGCTACGGAGGCTTCTGGCGGCGGAACTCCCGATCTATGTTGCGTTCTGGAAGTTTTAGGGTATATGGAGTTATATAGGCAGAAGAAGCACGTCAGGGGAGCCACGGAGGCCCCACGAGGCAGGGGGCGCGCCCTAGGGGGGTGGTCGCGCCCCCCGCCCTCGTGGGCAGCTCCCGTATCTTTTGACATGGGGTCCAAGTCCATCAGGTGTGTTTCCTTCCAAAAATAACTTCTGCAGTTGATTTCGTTCCGTTTCGACTCCGTCTGATATTACTTTTCTTCAAAACACTGAAATGAGCATAAAACAGCAAATCTGAGCTGGGCCTCCGGTTAATAGGTTAGTCTTAAAAATAATATAAAAGTGGATAATAAAGCTCAATATTGTCTAAAACAATAGATAATATAGCATGGAGTAATCAAAAATTATAGATACGTTGGAGACGTATCATCAAGCCGCACTATCCTCTTGTTGCCCATCCGGTTAGTGCTTACCGAGGTTAGAATCCGTCTCCGGCCGCGTACCCGTCGCCGTGGAACCCTACCATGCACATGCATCGGTACTCGCTCACGCCGCTTGGTGTCTCTATGTCGGAGCATGTCGCGGTCTGTGGGACGCACTGGCCGCCAGCCTCACCGCCAACAGACGTTCCATTGACCCACCACCCCAACTCCACCGTCTTAAACCCCGGCGACACCGGCCCTTCCGTCGTGTTCATGAATACACCGGAGGTCAGCACGTCATCACACTTTTGCTCCTCCACCTTCTCCCAGAACAGAGACACTGCCCTCGCCACCGTGGCGTTCGGCGCAGCTGAAGCAACGCACGCCACGTCTGTGGGATTCCATTTGTGCTGCACCATGCCATTCGGAGCAGCCAGGACATGGCAGACGCTGGCACGCTACACCCGGCGCTGGCCGCTACATTGCTGCCGCGGCAGCCACCATGTAGGATCAGAATGGTGCGGAGCGAGACATCATAGCTACGGCCGAAGAGGGCCTTCCTAACATCAGAGACGCTGCATGCGCACGACGGCGGGAGAGAGGCGACGAGGGAGGATGCAGTGGAGTTGAAGGACAGGACACAGTATGGCGATTTGTCGTTGTCGCCTCTGTATGGGAGGATCGGCGTGGAGGTGTTGGCATCGCAGGAGAGGGCGATGGGGCAGCCGTCGGACAAGCCGAAGGGGTAGGGGCAATGAGAAAAAATAGCGCGCTATTTCGATGTTATAGCATCTCTATAGCATTGCTTTTTTAGAAAAGGAGGAAGACCCCCGGCTTCTGTATCTGGGCGATGCACTACTTTATTAATTCTTCTCAAAAGACCTTACAAAGAAATATAACAGTAAGTCTGAAGCCACCGTCTAGGCAATATCTGTTGCTACTCCTATTCATTTGATGAAGGGATGCTGATAGTCTGGGCCTAATACCAAACAGACCTCACAGCCAAACCTAACATCTAAGACCTGAATTCCCATCCAAGACGCCTGCCGGGTATGGGTCACCCACCGGTCCGGCGCACTCCTCAACCAGGACGCCTGCCGGGTATGAGGCCGTCGCAACCACCTGGCACCAATCCATCTTCAGAGATGTACTGCTGCATCTACCTTGCCTGGTCTAGCTGTCGTCGACGCCACCACGACGCCAGACAACGCCACCATCCTGCGCTTGTCCATCAACACACGCCCAGCAGCGAGACCCCGCTGCTCCATGCCGCTGAGACCCGCCATTGTCGACGTATCAGATGCAACGCCGCTCCTCCTTCGCGAACACCACCTTCTACCACTGGTCCTATCCCCTCCACCTGTGGATCCTTTGCACTCCCAACCGAGCCCCAGTGCCCCTGACGACACCTCCAGGAAGGTCACGACGCAAAAAGCGCCGCTGCCGCCAGATCCGAAAAGGATTGAAGGTTTTCACCCGGCCGGGGATCGAGGTGGGTAGATTGGGCCCTCAGCTACGCCTTCATGAAGGAAAGCGGCGCCCATGAGCGTCGCCGCCACCGGGCCGGCTAGACTGGCCAAGGTTTCCCCCGGACCCAAAGTACACCACCAGGGCTCACCACCACCGGAGCCTGCAGCCGCAAACCACCGAGACGACGACAGAGGCAGCAGGAGAAAGGGGAACCTCCAAATCTGACGCAACGGAGAACCGCGCCATGGCCGGACTCCACCAGCGACCCGCCACCCGCGCGGCCGAGTACGCTGACCAGCGTCGCCTGCAGACGTCTCGAGCCGCCGGACGACGCCGCCTCGCCAATAGGGCCGCCGCCCAAGGATCCGTAGGCCACCGACGCGATACTCCAGCCCGCAAGCCGACGAGATCGATCCGAGCACCGAGATCCTCACCGCCACCTTCTCCGGCGTCCGCGCGGGCTTTGCCGGCGGCCGTCTCCAGCGGCAGCGAGGGGCGGAAGGGGGATGAGGGGAGGCAGGCGGCGATAGATGGGATCGTCCCCGAGTCGCCCCGGGGCGATGCGAGGGCCGCGTGTGTCACCTCATCTCTATAGCATTGCTGGAAGGGCCACGTACAATTTGGCTAATTTGCTCGCTATGGCGCTATTCTTGCTACAGTGCGTTATTTTGACGCTAAATGAATTAAACGTTGTAGTGTTTTAGCGTGTACCACATAGCAACCCATCAGGCATAACCACATCACATCGGCCCAACTCACTCTCACTACGCAACGCATACAGCCTAACCTAGTCAACTCGTACCAATTTTTCCATCAGCTCATGACCAAGGACAGCGACGCGAGCGGCGTTCGTGACTCATGAGCGAAGGCGGCAGCGGCAGTCCGTTCACGGTAGCAACTTATCTCCACCCCCCTTCAATTAGCGGCGTCGGCCATGCCTCCAACTGTAACAAGAAAATGCCGATGTCAATCACACCGCCGGCGCCGGTAAGTTAGGCACCGATGCTTCTCTGTTTAATTAGGAGTGTTTCATTTTCTTATAAATCAGGAGTGTACATGCCCCGAGCTTAGATCCCATATGATTCTCTGTTTAATTTGGAGTGTCCCTTTCTTTGCCGATTATGGAGGCATTAAGTTTTATGATATACTCCTTCCATTTCAAAATATAGTACGTCCGCACTTTCCGAGATTCAACTTTGATCATAAATTTAATCAACGAAACCGACTATGGCGGAAAAAAATTTATATAATTGAAAACTTTTTTTGAATACGAATTCACTGGTATAACTTTTACTCCCGCCGCAGTCGGTCTTATTGATTTAATTTATGGTCAAAGTTAAAGCACGGAAATAGAGGAAGCACTATATTTTGAAACGGAGTGAGTATTTAATATTTTTAGGAAAAAAACTATTTTGAAATATAGCACGCAATAGCTTTTATAGCATTTGGACAAGGTGACGCTAAATCCTGTAGCACGCTATTTTTTTCACTGGGTAGGGGACGCTTGTGCCGCCGCACCAGCGGTTACACGAGGCGGCGGCCATTGTGCCGGAGAGGGTTTCATGGGGAAGCAAGAAGACGATCGAGCAAGAGATGGTGCATAGTCGAGCTCTCGCCACTTGGTGCAAGCGGATTAATTATGAGCCTTGTATCCACCTATTTACACCCATTTTTTCTCAGCTAGAAGTAGAAGGCGATTCTTCAGTGGAGATGTTAGAGTCAAGCTGTGTCCCTTTCAAAATTTCAAGCCAAGCCATATAGATCAGGCCAGGAGAGGGGGCTATTTGGAGTTTAGCAAGAAGTTTCCTCCGAGGCTCTGGCGGAGCTCATCGATGTACGCAATCCAGAGATGAACTCACCAATCGAGCTGCATAGTGCCTCGCAGCTGATTTGATTAAGCAAGCATGACCAAGATTCATGAATAATCAAAAGGGGGAGCTCTTCCAATTAGTGCGAAGACAACGACTACTTTAGCAAGAAAACAAGCGAAATCATACCATTGCCTGCACATACACATAACGGATCAAATTTCATCATAATCAAATTGAAAACATCGAACATGCAGGTCGGGAATATAAATCCTCTTCTCAAATAAACAAAGGAATGCAAAATTTGATGTAGTTTTGTGGATAAGGTCTCCATTTTATGGGGAGGCAAGAAACTGAGGAGGAAGAGGAAGAAGAGATCCGCTTCGGTGCATAGGGACATCAAGCCAAGAGCAAGAAACTGAGGAAGAGAAAGAGTTTCCTTGCAAATAAAGATGATCCGGCAATATACATGGTGTTTGTTTGATAGATGCTCAATGGAGGCAACATTTTGTTTCTGTATATTTGTCTCTTCCTGCTAGTGCATGATTTATAACCGACATAAGGAACTGAGACCCAGCAATACCTGGAGAATTTAACTAGTGTTCCGATGGGACCGCCATCACCGGCCACTGACTCTGCTCAGCACCAAAGTTCCGGAACTCGAATGATTAGTCGGTGGCCCATACGTCGCCACCGGCATCCTCGCCGGTAGGCTCGGCAGTGGCGATTCAGACCGCAACACGCTCACCGCTTGCCTGATGGATGGCCGCATGCCACGGTCAGGGTGCGCGCACCAGAGTCCCACGACCATCACACGCTCCATCTCTCCGCCGTGGAACTCCCCACTAAGCCGTTCATCGACAGTGTAAAAGATTGATCCTCTGCCATACAAGTCCCACACCCATTGGACCAGGTGGACGACGTCGCCATCTTCCTGGACCAGAGCTGGCCGCCGCCCACAAGCGACCTCCAGGAGGACAACCCCAAAGCTGTACACGTCCGATTCGACACTCGCCTTGCCAGCCAGCACGCTCTCAGGGTCGATGTAACCCATCGTGCCAGCTATGCCGGTCGTGTGCGATCTCCGGCCATCATTGATGAGTATTGCGAGCCCGAAGTCGCCGAGCTTCGCGGTGAATGATGTATCTAGCATGATATTGCTTGGCTTGATGTCCCTGTGCACCACGCGCTGCTGCATCTCTTGATGCAAGTACAGAAGCGCGGAACCTAAGCTGAGCACAATCTCATACCTGAAAAATGTTTAAAGTATCACAGAGAAGTGAGCAATTGCATATAAGTAAATTGTTGCAAGATTTGTTAAAATGGTTAATTAAATATCAGCATACCTAACAGGCCATGACAGCATGCAGTCAGATCTGTGCAAATGAGTGTCAAGGCTGCCATTGTGCATCAGCTCGTAGACAAGGAGGAGTTCGTCGCCACCGTGGCACCAGCCAATGAGCTGCACAAGGTTTCGATGCCTGAGACGACTAATGATCCGCACCTCAGAGACAAACTCCTTCCAGCCCTGTCGGGAGGTCTCGGACACCCTCTTGACAGCCACTTCGTGGTTCATGTCGCTCATAAACCCTCGGTACACAGACCCAAAGCCTCCTCTCCCAAGCGCTCTGTCGACGGAGAAATTATCAGTCGCGTCGGCGAGCTCGTTGTAAGAAAATTGCCGGGGGCCAATGACTCCTTGGTCGAGTTCATCGTCGACGAGCTCACCACGAAAGATTGATGTCCCCAGTTTCAGTGGTTGTTTGGTTTTCTTTATAGTATTGCGCCTTCGGCAATGGCAAAAGAGGAAGGAAGCCGCTATGGAGAGAGAAAGCAGGAACACGACTGAGACCACAGACGCCAACACCACTACTAGTTTTTTTTTACTCGAGCGAGACGCACCTGTTGCATGGAAAGTATGGAGCAAATGATAAAGACATACATGTGAAAAAGTTAGAGTTTCTTATAAGCTCTATCATAAACACACAGAAGAAAACGTAACAATTTAGGTATTTACAGTGCACCAAAAGATCTGAAATAATATTCTACACTATGTCGTACAAACATGTTGAATTTCAAATTTTCAACTTTATAAGTGATGCTCATTTTTTTCCGATAAATATATGTTGTGCCCATTGGGGAAACAAGATAGACAAATTTCTATGCACAAATCTCAACGCAAAATATGGACATTCTAGTCTGATAGAGAGCTTAGAAGCATAGGAGCTTGATCACAGCTTTCTTTATGTGCATATTAGCCTAAGGGTAAATTAATACGTAGCCAACAGAAAAAATATTAGAAAATGAGAATACCAAATAAATGCGGGGATATAAGATGAAAATACGATACAAATGTGTGGATAGAGAATGCGAAATAGGGCTTTCGCTAGTAGTTTAGGTTCAGGTTTTTCCGCAAGGGTGACATTCAAATGAATAGCGGCACTTCATCTTTGGCCCAGTCTTCGGGGCTACGATTGTCCTTGAGTTTGTCCATTGAAATAAAGTCGACTGAGCTCCGGCGTAGATTCTTGTCGTCTTCTTATGGCTATGAGGTTAGGGTCTCACGCCAGGCATGCACAAAGTCAAGACTTGGTGTCAAGTGATTTAGATCGTCAATGGTTCAATGGTGACAATTGCAGCTCTGAAACACTGGTCTTAGAGGTGCATGAAGGCTTTTCGGTTGTCAACCACAAGGTCAAGCGGCGCATCGGCGACTCGTTCTAATAATAATAGTGGTTGTTTGGTGGTGCTGATTCCTTGATGTAAATTTTATTATGTTTTAGGTGTTATGTACTCTTTACAAAGCTTTATAATAGATTTAGGTCCTTTTCCACAAAAAGTGTGAATAGGGCGAGGAAACCTTTGAAGTGAGTTGATTGATTTGCAACATCTCACAATGGAAAAGAACTAAATCCCCTTTGTATCACTAATAACTCCTGTCCCTCGTCCATCCCGACTATCCGCAATACTTCCGTCCCTCTCCTCCATGGCAAGCTGCCCACTAGAAGAGCTTCTGTTGCCATGTCTGGAGGTAATCCACGCGATGTGTCATACTATTTACATCTCTAGAGGTAACTTAAATATTTTTCAAAAAATGCAAATGTTAGATTGAATTTCAAGTGAATGTTTTGGCCCTTTGGCTGACATGCAATTTGAAAAGTAAATTTCATCGATTTTGGTTGTTGTTGAAATATTTCTGAAACTGAAAGGGGAAAACCATACAGCTTCTTTTGATAAAAACCATACAACTTTGTTAACTAGTAGCTAGTCACACTTTTGGCGGTATGGGAGGAGCAACAATGATGCGTCGGTGGCTTGTTCTGACGGCGGCAATGGTCGTTCGGTGGATCATAGACCTCGATGTAATTTTTATTATGTTTGAGATGCTTTGTACTTCTGGTGAATACCTATATAATAGATATGTTTTTTCGCAAAAAATATAATAGTCACACTTTCGAGGAACTGTAACTTCATTAACTAGGGTAACAAATTAAAGAAAATCAAAGTAAAGGCACCTCTTCTACGAATTCAAACAAGGACATCTTCCACCGACTCAAGTAGCAAAAGCACCTCTTCTACCAATTTGTACGGGAAACAAAATCAGCGGATGTAAAAAGGTTAAAGTGAAAGCAGTCCTCACCGTAACATCCGTCTCCAGCCAGGAACCCGTCGCCGACCATCCCTGCCACGCACGCGCACCTGTGCCCCACCGTCCCGCCGGGCGTTTCTACGTAGGAGCACGTCGCGTTTGCGGCGCAGCCCGCGCCAGCCTCTCTGTCGGCGCAGGTGCCGTTGACCCACCACCCCAGCTCTGCCACGCCGTACTCCAGCGACGCCGTCCCCTCCGCCGTGACCATGAATACCGCGGATGTCAGCACGTCGTCGCACTGTTGCTTCTCCACCTTCTCCCATCGAAGAAATTGGTCTGCAGTGGCGTTCCCTGCGTCGGGAGCAACGCATGCCACAGCAGCGGCCGAGGTGTCGTTGCTGTAAGGGAGGCACTGCGCCGTGCGGAGCATCCTGGACATGACGGTCGCCGGCACACTGCAACCGGCGCCCGCCGATGCGTTGATGCCGCCGCAGCCGCCACGGAGGAACATCCAGGTGCGGGTTGAGACTCCATAATTGCTGCTGGAGAGCCCCCTCCTGGCCCCGGGGACGCTGCGGCTGCACGACGGCGGGAGGCCGACAACGACGGTGGAGGTGGTGGAGTTGAAGGCTATCACGCGGTACGTGGTGCCGTTCTCTCCTATGTATGGGAGGATCGACGTGGATATGCTGGCGTCACAGAACAGCGGGATGGGGCAGCCGGGGGAGAAGCCAAAAGGGTAGGGGACGGCGGTGCTGCCGCACAGGCGGCTGCACTGGTTACCGCTGCCGGAAGCTGCGGCAGCGGAGTAGCTGGTTTCATGGGGAAGCAAGAAAATGAGGAGGAAGAAGAAGTGGTGCATATTGGATCTCTCGGTGCTAGAATGAGATGAGCACGGCCATGATGAAGTCAGTCTTCTATGTGAAGCTTGTAGCCACAAATTTACACCGATTTTTCCAGCTAGAAGTAGAAGGCGATCTTTCAGTTGATGAATAGTCGCCCTGTGTCCTTCTCAGAAATTTTAGACTAGGCTGGCAGAGTCAAGGTGACTTGTGTTAAGACTACCATGTTATGCATATCCCACATGATCCGTCATTAGTAGTTGTTGTGTATAGGAGATCACACGAGCTGGCATATCAATCAGTAATTAATGTGATTTATACTGATTGATTGTAATAATCGTTGTACAAGCATAGCTACATATAAATAGAAGACGGGCCGATGGGTGATTACCACGGGTAATCATTCCTAATCCTAGCATCTTTCACATGGTAACAAGAGCCTAGTCGATCCACCACGCCATGACTACCACTGCAACCTCATCATCCACCACGTCCCTTGCCCTCACCCAGCTCAACGCCGGTATGCTAGGTACCGGCGGCTCTATGTTCGCGGGCTCCAGCTCGTCGGGACTCGTCTCCATCTCTGCAATGGGACAGCTCGTCACCGTGAAGCTCAACCGCGACAACCACCTGCTATGGAAGGCGCAGGTCGTCCCCATCCTTCGCGGCCATCAAGTGTTGGGCTATGTTGATGGATCGAATCCGGCGCCGCCGAAAACTGTCCGTCAATCAGACGCGGACGGCGCCCCGATGATTGACAACGTGTCGTACACCACGTGGTACGCTCAGGATCAGCTGATCCTCTCTTTGCTACTGTCGACCCTCTCGCCTGAGGTTCTGGCACGGACGCTCGGGCTGGCCTCCTCCGCCGCGGTGTGGTCCGCGATCGCGAGGATGTTCTCGTCGCTCTCGCTCACCAAGGTCACACACATCCGATGTCAATTGGCGTTGATCCAGAAGAAGGACATGAGCATGGCCAATTACTATGGCCGTGTGAAAGCCCTTGGAGATCAGCTAGCAGCCATCGGCAGGCCCCTCAATGATGACAAGATGACCACCTACCTGATGATCGGGGTTGACCAATCGTACGAGTCATTCACCACCTCCATCAACCTGCAAGGCGGCAACATGCCGCTGGACGAGCTCTACTCCCACATGCTCGACTACGAGGCGCTTCGGGAGGCGGCCAACACCAGCTACTAGATCACCACCAACGCTGCTAGTCGCGGCAACGGCGGAATAAACCGTGGCCGAGGCCGTGGTAACGGCGGCCGCGGTGGCTACGCTAATCAAGGGGGGCGAGGTGGCCCTCCTAATGGTGGAAACGGAGGCCATGGTGCGCGCAGGAACGCACCAGCCAACAGGCCAACATGTCAAATTTGCGGCAAGGTCGGTCATTCAACATACAAATGTTACAACAGATTTGATGCAAGCTACCCGGGAGAAGAACCACGCCAAGCCAACCATGTCAACACCGGTCACCAGGCCTTTGACCCTGCTTGGTACGTGGACTTAGGGGCCACGGACCACATCACTCGAGACCTAGAGAAGCTCAGCATTCGGGAAACCTACAATGGAAAGGATCGAGTCCACACGGCCAATGGATCTGGTATGAAAATATCTCACATTGGTAATTCTCATATTCATATGCTGCACAATCGATCTTTAGCCTTAAATGATGTTCTTGTTCCACAAACACAAAAAAATCTCCTCTCCGTTCATCGTCTTACCAATGATAATAATGTCTCCGTTGAACTTTTCCCCAATGCTTTTGTTGTTAAGGATCTGGCTTCGAGGAAGGTACTAGTTCGCGGGGGGGGGGGGGGGGGAGTGAAGAAGGTCTCTATCCAATCTATGGCAGGCGTGCGAGTCAACATAGGGCGGCCTGTCTATCTCCGTCAAGCCAAGTTACTCTCGATGGCACTGCCGCTTGGCCCATCCGTCGTCCGTCGTCGTTGATCACGTCGTCAACCGCTTTGGTCTCCCTTATGGAGATAAGAAAAATAAAACGTCAGTTTGTGATGCATGCCAACAAGGGAAAAGCCATCAGCTACCCTTTCCTCATTCAAATAGAGTGTCTTCGGTCCCTTTAGAACTCGTTTTCCCTGATATTTGGGAGCATGCGTGCCTCTCATCAGGAAGTTTCAAATATTATGTTAGTTTTGTCGACGACTTTAGTAAGTTTACTTGGCTGTTTTTGAAGGAAATATGCCCTAGAGGCAATAATAAAGTTATTATTTATTTCCTTATATCATGATAAATGTTTATTATTCATGCTAGTATTGTATTAACCGGAAACATAATACATGTGTGAATACATAGACAAACAGAGTGTCACTAGTATGCCTTTACTTGACTAGCTCGTTAATCAAAGATGGTTATATTTCCTAACCATGGACAAAGAGTCGTTATTTGATTAACGAGATCACATCATTAGTTGAATGATCTGATTGACATGACCCATTTCATTAGCTTAGCACCCGATCGTTTAGTATGTTGCTATTGCTCTATTCATGACTTATACATGTTCCTATGACTATGAGATTATGCAACTCCCATTTACCGGAGGAACACTTTGGGTGCTACCAAACGTCACAACGTAACTGGGTGATTATAAAGGAGTACTACAGGTGTCTCCAAAGGTAGATGTTAGGTTGGCGTATTTCGAGAATAGGATTTGTCACTCCGATTGTCGGAGAGGTATCTCTGGGCCCTCTCGGTAATGCACATTACACAAGCCTTGCAAGCATTGCAACTAATGAGTTAGTTGCGGGATGATGTATTACAGAACGAGTAAAGAGACTTGCCGGTAACGAGATTGAACTAGGTATTGGATACCGACGATCGAATCTCGGGCAAGTAACATACCGATGACAAAGGGAACAACGTATGTTGTTATGCGGTCTGACCGATAAAGATCTTCGTAGAATATGTAGGAGCCAATATGGGCATCCAGGTCCCGCTATTGGTTATTGACCGGAGACGTGTCTCGGTCATGTCTATATTGTTCTCGAACCGTAGGGTCTGCACGCTTAACGTTACGATGACAGTTATTATGAGTTTATGCATTTTGATGTACCGAAGGTAGTTCGGAGTCCCGGATGTGATCACGGACATGACGAGGAGTCTCGAAATGGCCGAGACATAAAGATTGATATATTGGAAGCCTATATTTGGATATCGGAAGTGTTCCGGGTAAAATCGGGATTTTACCGGATTACCGGGAGGTTACCGGAACCCCCCGGGAGCCATATGGGCCTTATTGGGCTTTAGTGGAAAGGTGAAAGGGGCTCCCATGGTGGGCTGCGCGCCTCCCCCCTCCCCTAGTCCTATTAGGACTAGGAGAGGTGGCCGGCCACTTCTCTCGCTCTTTCCCCCTTGGGAGTCCTATTTGGAATAGGATTGGGGGGGGGGGGGAGTCCTACTCCCGGTAGGAGTAGGACTCCTCCTGCGCCCTCCTCTTGGCCGGCCAGCCCCTCCCCTTTGGATCCTTTATATACGGGGGCAGGGGGCACCTCTAGACACACAAGTTGATCATTGAGATCGTTCCTTAGCCGTGTGCGGTGCCCCCTGCCACCATATTCCACCTCGATCATATCGTTGTAGTGCTTAGGCAAAGCCCTGCGTCGGTAGAATATCAAGATCGTCAGCACGCCGTCGTGCTGATGGAACTCCTCCCCGAAGCTTTGCTGGATCGGAGCCCGGGGATCGTCATCGAGCTGTACGTGTGCTAAGAACTCGGAGGTGCCGGAGTAACGGTGCTTGGATCGGTCGGATCGGGAAGAAGACGTACGACTACTTCCTCTACGTTGTGTCAACGCTTCCGTTGCGATCTACAAGGGTACGTAGATCAGACTCTCCCCCTCGTTGCTATGCATCACCATGATCTTGCGTGTGCGTAGAATTTTTTTTGAAATTACTACATTACCCAACACTGGTATCAGAGCCTAGGTTTTATGGTTTGATGTTATATGCACGAGTAGAACACAAGTGAGTTGTGGGCGATATAAGTCATACTGCCTACCAGCATGTCATACTTTGGTTCGGCGGTATTGTTGGATGAAGCGGCCCAGACCGACATTACGCGTACGCTTACGCGAGACCGGTTCTCCCGACGTGCTTTGCACAAAGGTGGCTTACGGGTGACTGTTTCTCCAACTTTAGTTGAACCGGGTGTGGCTACGCCCAGTCCTTGCGAAGGTTAAAACGGAGTCAAATTAACAAACTATCGTTGTGGTTTTTGATGCGTAGATAAGAACGGTTCTTGCTCAGCCTGTAGCAGCCACGTAAAACTTGCAACAACAAAGTAGAGGACGTCTAACTTGTTTTTGCAGGGCATGTTGTGATGTGATATGGTCAAGACGTGATGAGATATAAGTTGTTGTATGAGATGATCATGTTTTGTTGAAGTTATCAGAAACTGGCAAAAGCCTTATGGTTGTCTCTTTATTGCATAAGATACAAGCGCCAAATAATTGCTTTACTTTATCACTATGCGATAGCAATAGTTGCAAGAGCAATTGTTAGCGAGACGACCACGTGACGACACATTGATATAGATCAAGATGATGGAGATCATGGTGTCATGCCGGTGACGATGGTGATCATGACGGTGCTTCGGAGATGGAGATCACAGGCACAAGATGATGATGGCCATATCATATCACTTATATTGATTGCATGTGATGTTTATCTTTTATGCATCTTATCTTGCTTTGATTGACGGTAGCATTATAAGATGATCTCTCACTAATTATCAAGAAGTGTTCTCCCTGAGTATGCACCATTGCGAATGTTCTTCGTGCTGAGACACCACGTGATGATCGTGTGTGATAGGCTCTACATTCAAATACAACGGGTGCAAAACAGTTGCACACGCGGAATACTCAGGTTATACTTGACGAGCCAAGCATATACAGATATGGCCTCGGAACACGGAGACCGAAAGGTCGAGCGTGAATCATATAGTAGATATGATCAACATAGTGATGTTCACCATTGAAACTACTCCATCTCACGTGATGATCGGACATGGTTTAGTTGATTTGGATCACGTGGTCACTTAGAGGATTAGAGGAATGTCTATCTAAGTGGGAGTTCTTAAGTAATATGATTAATTGAGCTTAAATTTATCATGAACTTAGTCCTGGTAGTATTTTGTAAATCATGTTGTAGATCAATAGCTCGCGTTGTTGCTTCCCTGTGTTTACTTTGATATGTTCCTAGAGAAAATTGTATTGAAAGATGTTAGTAGCAATGATGCGGATTGGATCCGTGATCTGAGGTTTATCCTCATTGCTGCACAGAAGAATTATGTCCTTGATGCACCGCTAGGTGACAGACCTATTGCAGGAGCAGATGCAGACGTTATGAACGTTTGGCTAGCTCAATATGATGACTACTTGATAGTTTAGTGCATCATGCTTAATGGCTTAGAATCGGGACTTCAAAGACGTTTTGAACGTCATGGACCATATGAGATGTTCCAGGAGTTGAAGATAATATTTCAAGCAAATACCCGAGTTGAGAGATATGAAGTCTCCAACAAGTTCTATAGCTAAAAGATGGAGGAGAATTGCCCAACTAGTGAGCATGCGCTCAGATTGTCTGGGTACTACAATCGCTTGAATCAAGTGGGAGTTAATTTTCCAGATAAGATAGTGATTGACAGAATTCTCTAGTCACCATGACCAAGTTAGTAGAACTTCGTGATGAACTATAGTATGCAAGGGATGACGAAAACGACTCCCGAGCTTTTCATGATGATGAAATCGATGAAGGTAGAAATCAAGAAAAACATCAAGTGTTGATGGTAGACAAGACCACTAGTTTCAAGGAAAGGGCAGAGGGAAGAAGGGGAACTTCAAAAAGAACAGCAAGCAAGTTGCTGCTCAAGTGAAGAAGCCCAAGTCTGGACCTAAGCCTGAGACTGAGTGCTTCTACTGCAAAGGGACTGGTCACTGGAAGCGGAACTACCCCAAGTGATTGGCGGATAAGAAGGATGGCAAAGTGAACATAAGTATATTTGATATACATGTTATTGATGTGTACTTTACTAGTGTTTATAGCAAACCCTCAGTATTTGATACTAGTTCAGTTGCTAAGATTAGTAACTCAAAACGGGAGTTGCAGAATAAACAGAGACTAGTTAAGGGTGAAGTGACGGTGTGTGTTGGAAGTGGTTCCAAGATTGATATGATCATCATCGCACACTCCCCATAATTTCGGGATTAGTGTTGAACCTAAATAAGTGTTATTTGGTGTTTGCGTTGAGCATGAATAGGATTTGATCATGTTTACTGTAATACAGTTATTCATTTAAGTAAGAGAATAAATTGTTGTTCTGTTTACATGAATAAAACCTTATATGGTTACACACCCAATGAAAATAGTTCGTTGGATCTCGATCGTAGTGATACACATAATCATAATATTGAAACCAAAAGATGCAAAGTTAATAATGATAGTGCAACTTATTTGTAGCACTGCCGTTTAGGTCATATTGATGTAAAGCGCATGAAGAAACTCCATGCTGATGGGCTTTTGGAATCACTTGATTATGAATCAGTTGACGCTTGCGAACCATGCCTCATGGGCAAGATGACTAAGACTCTGTTCTTCGGAACAATGAAGCGAGCAACAGATTTGTTGGAAATCATACATACTGATGTATGTGGTCCGATGAATATTGAGGCTCGCGACAGGTATCATTATTTTCTGATCTTCACAGATGATTTGAGCAGATATGAGTATATCTACTTGATGAAACATAAGTCTGAAACATTTGAAAAGTTCAAAGAATTTCAGAGTGAAGTGGAGAATCATCGTAACAAGAAAATAAGGCTTCTACGATCTGATCACGGAGACAAATATTTGAGTTACGAGTTTGGTCTTCAATTAAAACAATGTGGAATAGTTTCACAAATTCGCGCCACCCGGAACACCACAGCATAATGGTGTGCCCGAACGTCATAGCCGTACTTTATTAGATATAGTGCAAATCTATGATGTCTCTTACCGATCTACCACTATCGTTTTGGGGTTATGCATTAGAGACAGCTGCATTCACGTTAAAAAGGGGCACCATCTAAGTCCGTTGAGACGACACAATCTGAACTGTGGTTTAGCAAGAAACCAAAGTAGTCGTTTCTTAAAGTTTGGAGTCGCGATGCTTATGTGAAAAAGTTTCATCTCGAGAAGCTCAAACTCAAATCGGAGAAATATGTCTTCATAGGATACCCAAAGGAGACTGTTGGGTACACCTTCTATCACAGATCCGAAGGCAAGACATTCGTTGCTAAAAATGAATCCTTTCTGGAGAAGGAGTTTCTCTCGAAAGAAGTGAGTGAGAGGAAAGTAGAAAAATTGATAAAGTAATTGTACCTTCTCCCTTATTGGAAAGTAGTTCATCACAAAAATCTGTTCTTGTGACTACTACACCAATTAGTGAGGAAGCTAATGATGATGATCATGTAACTTCAGATCAAGTCACTACCGAATCTCGTAGGTAAACCAGAGTGAGATCCGCACCAGTGTGGTACGGTAATCCTGTTCTGGAAGTCATGTTACTAGACCATGACGAACTTGAGAACTATGAGGAAGCGATGATGAGCCCAGATTCCGTGAAATGGTTTGAGGCCATGAAAACTGAGATATGATCCATGTATGAGAACAAAGTGTAGACTTTGGTTGACTTGCCCGATGATCGGCAAGCCATAGATAATAAATGGATCTTCAAGAGGAAGACGGACACGGATAGTAGTGTTACTATCTACAAAGCTAGAATTGTCGCAAAAGGTTTTCGACAAGTTCAAGGTGTTGACTACGATGAGAGTTTCTCACTCGTATCGATGCTTAAGTCTGTCCAAATCATGTTACCAATTGCCGCAATTTTATGAAATCTGGCAAATGGATAAACAAAACTGCATTCCTTAATGGATTTAAAGAAGAGTTGTATATGATACAACCAGAAGGTTTTGTCAATCCTAAAGGTGCTAACAAAATATGCAAGCTCCAGCAATCCATCTATGGACTGGTGCAAGCATCTCGGAGTTGGAATATACGCTTTGATAAGTTGATCGAAGCATATAGTTTTATACAGACTTGCGGTGAAGCCTATATTTACAAGAAAGTGAGTGGGAGCACTACAGCATTTCTGATAAGTATATGTAAATGACATATTGTTGATTGGAAATAATATAGAATTATTCTGTAAAGCATAAAGGAGTGTTTGAAAGGAGTTTTTCAAAAAAAGACTTCGGTGAAGCTGCTTGCATATTGAGCTTCAAGATCTATAGAGATAGATCAAGACGCTTGATAAGTTTTTTCAATGAGTACATACCTTAACAAGATTTGGAGTAGTTCAAAATGGAGCAGTCAAAGAAAGAGTTCTTGCCTGTATTACAAGGTATGAAGTTGAGTAAGACTCAAAGCCCGACCACGGCAGAAGAAAGAAAGAGAATGAAAGTCATTCCCTATGCCTTGGCCATAGGTTCTATAAAGTATGTCATGCTGTGTATCAGATCTATTGTATACCCTATGTTAAGCAAGGGAGTACAATAGTGATCTAGGAGTAGATCAATGGACAGCGGTCAAAATTATCCTTACTGGAATAAGGATATGTTTCTCGGTTATGGAGGTGACAAAAGGTTCGTCGTAAAGGGTTACGCCGATGCAAGTTTTGACACTAATCTAGATGACTCTAAGTCTCGGTCTAGATACATATTGAAAGTGGGAGCAATTAGCTAGAGTTGCTCCATGCAGAGCATTGTTGACATAGAAATTTGCAAAATACATGTGGATCTGAATGTGGCAGACCCGTTGACTAAGATTCTCTCACAAGCAAAACATGATCACACCTTAGTACTCTTTGGGTGTTAATCACATAGCGATGTGAACTAGATTACTAAATCTAGTAAACCCTTTGGGTATTGGTCACATGGCGATATGAACTATGGGTGTTAATCACATGATGATGTGAACTATCGATGTTAATCACATGGTGATGTGATCTAGATTATTGACTCTAGTGCAAGTGGGAGACTGAAGGAAATATGCCCTAGAGGCAATAATAAAGTTATTATTTATTTCCTTATATCATGATAAATGTTTATTATTCATACTAGAATTGTATTAACCGGAAACATAATACATGTGTGAATACATAGACAAATAGAGTGTCACTAGTATGCCTCTACTTGACTAGCTCGTTAATCAAAGATGGTTACGTTTCCTAACCATGGACAAAGAGTTGTTATTTGATTAACGGGATCACATCATTAGTTGAATGATCTGATTGACATGATCCATTTCATTAGCTTAGCACCCGGTCGTTTAGTATGTTGCTATTGCTTTCTTCATGACTTATACATGTTCCTATGACTATGAGATTATGCAACTCCCGTTTACCGGAGGAACACTTTGGGTGCTACCAAACGTCACAACGTAACTCGGTGATTATAAAGGAGTACTACAGGTGTCTCCAAAGGTAGCTGTTGGGTTGGCGTATTTCGAGAATAGGATTTGTCACTCCGATTGTCGGAGAGGTATCTCTGGGCCCTCTCGGTAATGCACATTACACAAGCCTTGCAAGCATTGCAACTAATGAGTTAGTTGCGGGATGATGTATTACAGAACGAGTAAAGAGACTTGCCGGTAACGAGATTGAACTAGGTATTGGATACCGACGATCGAATCTCGGGCAAGTAACATACCGATGACAAAGGGAACAACGTATGTTGTTATGTGGTCTGACCGATAAAGATCTTCATAGAATATGTAGGAGCCAATATGGGCATCCAGGTCCCGCTATTGGTTATTGACCGGAGACGTGTCTCGGTCATGTCTACATTGTTCTCGAACCGTAGGGTCCGCACGCTTAACGTTACGATGACAATTATTATGAGTTTATGCATTTTGATGTGCCGAAGGTAGTTCAGAGTCCCGGATGTGATCACGGACATGACGAGGAGTCTCGAAATGATCAAGACATAAAGATTGATATATTGGAAGCCTATATTTGGATATCGGAAGTGTTCCGGGTAAAATCAGGATTTTACCGGATTACCGGGAGGTTACCGGAACCCCCCGGGAGCCATATGGGCCTTATTGGGCTTTAGTGGAAAGGTGAAAGGGGCTGCCATGGTGGGCTGCGCGCCTCCCCCCTCCCCTAGTCCTATTAGGACTAGGAGAGGTGGCCGGCCACCTCTCTCTCTTTCCCCCTTGGGAGTCCTATTTGGAATAGGATTGGGGGGGGGGGGAGTCCTACTCCCGGTAAGAGTAGGACTCCTCCTGCGCCCTCCTCTTGGCCGGCCAGCCCCTCCCCCTTGGATCCTTTATATACGGGGGCAGGGGCACCTCTAGACACACAAGTTGATCATTGAGATCGTTCCTTAGCCGTATGCGGTGCCCCCTGCCACCATATTCCACCTCGATCATATCGTTGTAGTGCTTAGGCGAAGCCCTGCGTCGGTAGAACATCAAGATCGTCACCACGCCGTCGTGCTGACGGAACTCCTCCCCGAAGCTTTGCTGGATCGGAGCCCGGGGATCGTCATCGAGCTGTACGTGTGCTAAGAACTCGGAGGTGCCGGAGTAACGGTGCTTGGATCGGTCGGATCGGGAAGAAGACGTACGACTACTTCCTCTATGTTGTGTCAACGCTTCCGTTGCGATCTACAAGGGTACGTAGATCAGACTCTCCCCCTCGTTGCTATGCATCACCATGATCTTGCCTGTGCGTAGGAAATTTTTTGAAATTACTACATTACTCAACAGTTTTGTCTTCGGAATAAAAAAGATGTTGAACAAGTTTTTCTTCAGTGGCAAGCTCATGTTGAACGATTATTGAATCGTAAAATTCTGCATGTCCAATCTGACTGGGGTGGTGAATACCAAAAGGTTCATCCTTTCTTCCAGAAAATAGGTATTGCACACCACGTCTCATGTCCACACACACACCAACAAAACGGATCAGCAGAACGAAAACATCGCCACATAGTCGAAACCGGCCTCACACTTTTAGCCCAATCCTCCATGCCAATTAGATTTTGGGACGAGGCTTTCAAAACTGCGTGTTTCCTTATAAATCGCATGCCTAGCAAAACTATCAACATGGCCACACCTCTTGAGCGGCTTTTCAATGAGAAACCCGGCTATGCTTTTCTAAAGGTGTTCGGTAGTGCATGTTGGCCTTGTTTTCGGCCTTACAATAATCGAAAGCTTCAGTTTCGATCTAAAAGATGTGTTTTTCTTGGGTATAGTGCACTGCATAAAGGTTACAAGTGCCTTCATATCTCTTCCGGACGAATCTATATCTCATGTGACGTCGTGTTCGATGAGGCAGTCTTTCCCTATTCAGATATAATGCCACCTTCTACACCAGCCTCCCTACATAATCAACTCCTCATGTCCGAGATAATCGTGGGAATTTCATTGGAGCAACCACGGCAAAACTGACTCATGTAGCTGATGTGGTGTGCGCAGAGGCTGCTGCACTCAGAGAAGGCCTCAAATTCCTCCAAAGTTTGGGATGTAACAATGTGATAGTAAGGAGTGACAATATCATTGTTATAGATGCCATGAAGGAGAATGATGGCCAAGGCATGGTGGCGGCACCTGTACTGGAGGAATGTAGGACACTTTTACAAGATTTTGGGAGGGTTTCCATAGAGCATTGTAACCGTGAGTCAAATATTGTTGCTCATGAGCTAGCTAGATGGGGGAGCGCAAACAGCCCGTCTGTGTGGGTTGATGTACCACCGAATTTTATTGTAAACTTTCTTCTGGACGATGTAGCGGTCACTGATAAATAAAGCTAGCCATGAAAGGCCTTCCCATCAAAAAAAAACTCCTCATGTCCCCAACGTCATATCCATACTCCTCATATGCTCCTGATTGTGCAGCTAATGATGGAGAAAACAATGATAGAGATCAAAATTCATCCGATCTTGTTACGTGTGGTACTTTTGTTCCTTCTGTGGAGGTTACGAGCAAGCCAAGCTATGATGCCCCTTATGATCTCGTCAGCCGCCCCTCCTGCATGGGCCATGCAGAAAACGTGGCGGCCCTGAGCGCGCCGCTCTCCCCGCGCGGGCAAGCTTCGCCATCCACTCGAGCTGCAACCTCACCTGATGGGCCGGCTTCTGCTGTAGCGCTTCAGGGGCAGCCAGACGCGGCTTCGTCTACGCCGGCGACTTCTCCTGGCCATCAAGACAACGACGCGGCTACGTCTCATGCCGTTGCCTCATCACCGGACGCGGCTTCGCCCCATCCGGCGGCGCCGCCGCGCTACGCCACCCGCCTCCACGACAACACATGGCGGGCCAAGGTTGTTACGGACGGAACTGTTCCTTACGGCATCACCCGTCGACAACGTCATGCGTCATTGGCAGTTGCCGAGCCTCGCAATCATGTTGAAGCTGCCACCGATCCACGCTGGCGCGACGCCATAGACGAGGAATACCAGGCCCTCATGTCCAACAAGACTTGGCACCTCGTGCAACCACCAAGAAATTGCAATCTCATTGACTGCAAGTGGGTCTTCAAACTCAAACAACGGGCTGATGGCAGTGTTGAACGGTACAAGGCGCGTCTCGTTGCCAAAGGATTTAAACAACAATTTGGTGTTGATTATGTGGAGACATTCAGTCTTGTCATCAAGCACGCGACAATTCGCCTGGTTCTTTCCCTGGCAATCACCAAAGGTTGGTGTCTTTGGCAGCTTGACGTACAAAATGCTTTTCTTCACGGTGTCTTTGAAGAGGACGTCTATATGCGCCAGCCGCCGAGCTATGTTGATCCAGCACTCCCTCGCCATGTCTGCAAGTTGAATAAATCCTTCTATAGTCTCAAGCAATCCCCTCGAGCATGGTTTTCTCGTCTCAGCTCCAAACTATTGGCCGTTGGTTTTCGTTCGTCTTGGGCAGATACCTCTCTCTTCATCTATGAGCAAGGGGGAGTAACTATGTACATGCTCATCTACGTCGATAATATCATCCTGTCTAGTTCTTCGGCGAGTGCTGCTCAAGATCTTATTGCTGCGCTTTGAAGAGATTTTGCGGTCAAGGACCTCGGAGATCTCCACTATTTTCTTGGGATCGAGGTAGTGCACTCTCAAGACATGATGGTGCTTAAGCAGACCAAGTATGCTAGCGATCTTTTGAAGAAGGAGGGCATGATGTGCTGCAAGCCGGTTCCAACTCCAATGTGCACTTCCGAGAAGTTGAGCCGAGATGAGGGAGCAAAACTTTCAGAAAAGGAGACGACCAGATACAGAAGCGTCGTTGGGGCACTTCAATATTTGACATTAACTAGACCCGACATCAGCTTCGCCGCGAACAAAGTGTGTCAGTACATGCACTCACCTACAGAACAGCATTGGGGAGCAGCCAAAAGGATTCTTCGATATATCAGAGGAACCATGCAACTGGGCTTGAAGATCAGCAGGTCCTCCTCTTCCTTGTTGAGTGCGTTTTCGAACGCCGACTGGGCAGGCTCGGTAGATGATCGGCGTAGCGCCAGTGGTTTTGTGGTGTTCTATGGAGGAAATCTAGTGTCCTGGAGTGCAAGAAAGCAAGCGATTGTCTCCCGGTCTTCCACGGAAGCAGAGTAGTACAAGTCACTAGCCAATGCCACGGCAGAGATTATCTGGTTTCAATCATTGCTTCGTGAGCTAGGCATTACTCTGCGACAAATACCAGTCCTATGGTGTGATAACCTGGGTGCTATGTACTTGTCAGCCAACCCAGTGTTTCACGCTCGAACAAAACACGTCGAAGTTGATTTTCACTTTGTTCGAGAACGAGTGGCTCGGAAGGACCTTCAGAACCGGTTCATGTCAACTCATGATCAATTAGCAGATGGACTGACGAAAGCGATCAATGCACAACAACTCAGGCGGCTCTGCAACGATCTCAATCTTGCAGGATGAGATCGAGGGGGAGTGTTAAGACTACCATGTTATGCATATCCCACACGATCCGTGATTAGTAGTTGTTGTGTATAGGAGATCACACAAGCTGGCATATTAATCAGTGATTAATGTGATTTATACTGATTGATTGTAATACTTGTTGTACAAGCATAGCTGCATATAAATAGAAGATGGGCCGGTGGGTGATTACCATGGGCAATCATTCCTAATCCTAGCATCTTTCACAACTTGGAGTTGGACTTCAGCAAGTTTGATAGACCCAAGAGCCGGCGGCGCCCACTGCCCGGCATCTTCTCCGGCAGACGGCAGCGGTGCCTTGAACAAACGCAACACATGGACGGGCAGTCGGGCAGCCTCCGGGTGCACATGATGGCCGGCAATGCCAATGCAGCAGCAGAACCGTCCCATGGACGCAAGTTGTGCGTCCAAAGATTCAGGGCATGCCAGAGATGAAATGACTCAGAGCTGCATATATATCTCGAATTCTCAGTCAAGCAAACCTGACGAAGAAGACTCATGAATACACAAAAGGAGACCTCCCTCCCATACGAAGGTAACACAGAACGAGAACTCAAGCTTAAATCATACCCTGCTCACACAGAATGGATCTTTCATTTTTCATCCAAATCGAACGAGAAAGCAACCGGGTCATCATCGTCAATTGGTGCAGAACTGAAGATGCATGCATTCTTTTGATTTCTGAAGTAGCTCAAATTTTCTCAGAGGCTCAGAGCTTGGTTCAATCCAAGCATACATTAAACGTACAAAGTGATTTTGTTAGTACTTGGAAATTTTGAAACGATCCTAAAGGCCTAGATTGGCGCTGCAGTTGTCTCATCTGCTCGACTTTATCTCGAGCCGACCTCCATGCTGCCGCGCGCTGGGCACTGCAGAATCAAAAGAATCATCAACCGGCGGCAACCGGTGGTTTTGGTGGATAAGGTTTCATGAGGAAGCAAGAAACAGACGAGGAAGAGGAAGAAGTGGTACATGGGTACATCAAGCCAGGTGCAAGAAAACTGAGGAGGAAGAGGAAGAGTTTCTTTGCAAACAAAGATGATCCGGCAATATATATACCCCCTTCGTTTTTATTTACTCTCCATATTAGATTTAACTAGAGTCAAAATTCATGGAGTCAAACTTCATGAAGTTTGAGCAAGTTTTAAAAAAATATGAACATTTACAATAACAAATCAATATGATGTGAAGGTATATTCAATACTGAATCTAATGATATTGATTTGTTATTGTATATGTTAATATTTTTGTCTATAAATTTTGTCAAAATTTACAAAGTTTGACTTTAACCAAAGTTAATATACCGAGTAAGTTAAAACCGAGGGAGTACATGGTGTTTTGCTCTGTAGATGTTCCAGAGCGGCAACAATTTATTTCTGCATACTTGTCTTCCCTCCTGCTTGTGGACGATTGATAACCGGACATAAGGAACTAAGATTCTATAATAACTGGAAAATTTAACTACTGTTCTGGTGGAAACGTCATCACCGGCCACTGACACTGGTCATCAGCAAAGTTCCGAAACTCGAATGATTAGTCGGCGGCCCATAGATCGCCACCGGCATCCTCGCCGGGAGACTTGGTAATGGCGCTTCGGACCGCAGCACGTTCACCACTTGCCTGATGGATGGTCGCATGCCACGGTCAGGGTGCGCGCACCAGAGCCCCGCGACCATAACACGCTCCATCTCCGTGCCGTCAAACTCCCCCTTAAGTCGCTTGTCGACAGCGCCAAAGATTGATCCTCTGCCATACAAGTCCCACACCCATTGGACCAGGTGGACGACATCACCGTCTTCCTGGACCAGAGCTGGCCGCCGCCCACATGCAACCTCAAGAAGAACGACCCCGAAGCTATACACGTCTGACTCGACACTCGCCCTGCCGGCCAGCATGCTCTCCGGATCGATGTACCCCATCGTGCCGGCTATGCCGGTCGTGTGCGATCTCCGGCCATCGTTGATGAGCCTCGCGAGCCCGAAGTCACCGAGCTTGGCTGTGAAGGAGGCGTCTAACATGATGTTGCTAGGCTTGATGTCCCTGTGCACCACATGTTGCTCCGTCTCTTGGTGCAGGTACAGAAGCGCCGAAGCTACGCCGAGCAATATGTCATACCTGAGAAACGTCAAAAGTATTAGAGAAGTGAGGAATATCAATGTAAGACTTGTTCAAATAGTTAATTAACTAGGCAACATACCTTATCAGCCATGTCAGCCCATGGTCGGATCTATACAAATGAGTGTCGAGGCTGCCATTGTGCATCAGGTCGTAGACGAGGAGAAGCTCGTCTCCACTGTGGCACCAGCCTATGAGCTGCACAAGGTTTCGATGCCTGAGCCGACTAATGATCCGCACCTCAGAGACGAACTCCTTCCAACCCTGTCGAGAGGTCTCAGACACCCTCTTGACAGCCACTTCACGGTTCATGTCACTAATAAACCCTTGATATACAGACCCGAAGCCTCCTCTCCCGAGTGCCATGTCGTTTGAAAAGTTATCAGTGGCGACGGCGAGCTCACTGTAGGAAAATTGCCGGGGGCCGCTGGCTCCTTGCTCTAGCTCGTCCTCCATGACTTCCCCATTGAAGAATATGGCTGCCTTTTTGGGTAGTTGTTTTGTTGTCTTCATCAGGGCATTGCGCCTTTTCCGGCCATGGATGAAGAAAAAGACAATGATGCCAAGAAAAGACAAACATGTCAAGCCAATAACTATGAATATTTGCCGCACCTTGGAGCTTGAGACAACATTATGAGGGGATCCACCTTCCATGAAAAGATGGGAACAAACAACATACATCAAAGTTAGGCTAAGGAGGTTGTATATTTTTTACTATTGCAAGCTTATTTTGAGGAACGACGGCTTTGCTAAATCTAAGTCGGTTGAGATTTATGTCTAAACGCCCTGAGCCGACCGATAGATTCATATGATGAAATCAAGATTATAGATGAGGCGACTAGCACAATCCATTTTGCCACAAAGTTTTAAATAGAGGGTCATGGCAGATAGCGATCAACACTATAGTGTCGCTACATGGCTCTTTATCCCACTAAAATTGCTAAATTGTACATATGCTATTTGGCGGGGCCCTGCTACAAACACTGTAGGCTATTATAGCAAGGTATTTAAAGAATTTGCTTTGCCATGCGAAACTACAAAAAGAGATGATAGTTACATTTTTTTATTCTACCAACTAATTAAAATAGAGCACCTTAACATTAAAAGAAAAAAACTCAAATAGAGTGCTACCGACTCATATATAAAACCTCTTCTACCAATTTGGTAATTAAGCAATCCCTCCGCAAAGAAATATAAGATGTAGAGGGAGTATAAGGTTATGCAAACCATACAAACACATTTCCTCAAAAGAAAAAACATACAAACACATACGCGGGAAACAAATTCAGGAGATGTCAAAAAGGTTCTGAATGAAAGTAGTCCTCACCGACGTAGCAACCGTCTCCAGCCAAGAACCCGTCGCCGTTCATCCCCGCCACGCACACGCACCGGTGCCCCACCGACCCACTCGGCGCATCTACGTCAGCGCACGTCGCCTCTGCCACGCACTGGCCGCCAGCCTCATCCCCGGCGCACGTGCCATTGACCCACCACCCCAGCTCTACCACCCCATACTCCAGCGACATGGTCTCCTCCGGCGTGTCCATGTATACCGCGGAGGTCATCACATCGTCACAGTTTTGCTTCTCCACCTTCTCCCACCGCAGAAACTGGCCCGCCCTCGCTACGCTGGCATTCTGTGCAGCGGAGGCGACGCACGACACGGCAGCGGCCGAGGTGTCGTCGCTGCACTGTGCCGTGCGGAGCCTGGACATGACAGCTGCCGGCACGCTGCATACGGACGTGTTGCTAAGGCAGCCGCCTCGGAGGAATAGTCCGGTACGGGACGAGACTCCATAGTTGGCACCGGAGAGCGCCCTCCTGGCATCGGAGACGCTACGGCTGCACGAAGGCGGGAGGCCGACGACGACGGTGGAGGCGGGGGAGTTGAAGGAGACAACGCGGTACGATGTGCCGTTGTCTCCTCTGTACGGGAGGATTGGCGTGGATGTGTTGGCGTCGCAAGACAGGGCGATGGGGCACCCGCCGGAGAAGCCGAAGGGGTAGGGGACGTTGGTGGCACCACACCGACGGTTACACGAGGCGGCGGCCGTTGTGCCGGATAGGATTTCATGGGGAAGCAAGAAAACAAGCAGGAGGAGGAAGGTGAACAAGTGGTGCATATTCATTATTCAACCTCTCTGTGCAAGAAGACGATGAGCCCACTCTTCTATAGTTTTCTAGGTGAGTCGTGTAGCCAAAAATTTCTCACTGCTAGAAGTAGAAGGCAAGTCATCAGTGGAGACTTGAGAGTCGCCGCATGTCCATGTCAGACGTTGAGATCAACAAGGCGTATGGAGAGGGGGGTGACTTCGGACTTGGAAGGAATTTTCGCAAATAGCAGCGCTAACGCGTGGACTGAACATCGGCAACCCCCCTGAGTGATTGCCTTGTCAATGTAGCAGCAGGACTCTCTTTTCTTGATTGCCGTGTCCTAAAAATTCAGTGCATGGCAGAGGTGAACTCCACCGAAATGCATAGTGCATGTCGACTTCTCGTTTAAGCGAGCATTACGAAGATTCATGATGAATCCTCAAAAAGAAGACCTCTCCAATACGAAGACAACAGTAACAACTCTAGCAAGAAAACAAGCTCAAATCATGCCTGCACACAGAACGGATCAAATTCCATCGAATGGAAAACATTATGCATGTAGATGCATGCATTACTTTTCAAAAGTAGCTCAGATTTTGTTAGAGCTTGGTTTAGGTCAAGCATACACATAAACTGCTTTTAGTTTTCGAAAATAAATAAACTGCTTTTAGTACACTACTAGGAGGGAGTGCCTTTGTACTACTTCCAGAATTCTCTTTCTGAAATGATCCTAAAAGCCGCTACTCAACTTTGCCTCGAGTAGAATGAGTCATGCCGGAATCGAAACCACGCTACCGCCTCCGCGGCTGACAACGGAAGAACCGAAAGATTCATCAGCCTCTGGCCGCATCATGTATGTCGCCACCGGCATCTTCGCCGGGAGGCTCGGCAGCGGCGCCTCCAACCGCAGCACGCTGACGGCCTGCCTGATGGACGGCCTCAGGCTAGGGTCAGGGTGCCCGCACCAGAGCCCGACCACCATGACGCACTCCATCTCTTTTTCGTCGAACTTGCCTTCCAGACAGGCGTCGGCTGCCTCGAGGATGGTCCCTCTGCCGTAGGACTCCCATACCCACTGCAACACGTGGACGACTGCTCCGCTATCGCCGTCTTGGACCACCGCTGGCGTCCGGCCACAGGCCATCTCGACTAGGACAACGCCGAAGTTGTACACGTCGGACTCCACACCGGCCGTGCCCACGACCACGCACTTCGGGTCCATGTACCCGAGCGTCCCAGCTGCTCCCGTCGTGAACGAGCCCCGGCAATCGTGGACGAACCCGGCGAGCCCGAAGTCACCGAGCTTGGCGTTGAAGGACGCGTCCAGCATGATGTTGCTCGGCTTGACGTCCTGTGCACGACACGCTGCTCCATGTCCTCGTGCAGGTACAGTAGCGCGGAGCCAATGCCAAGTGCGACCCCATATCTGACTGCCCATGGCAACAGGTGGTCCGGCTTGTACAGGTGAGCGTCCAGGCTGCCATTGGGCATCAGCTCGTAGACGAGCAGAAGATCATCGTCGTCACCACAGTAGAACCATCCAACAAGCGGCACGAGGCTCCGGTGCCGGAGACGGCTAATGATCTTTACCTCCGAGACAAACTCTTTCCAGCCCTGGCGAGAGGTCTTGGACACTTTCTTCACGGCGATATGAAGGTTCGTGTCATGGAGGAATCCCCGGTACACGGACCCGAAGCCTCCTTCGCCTAGCTTGTTCCTGCCGGAGAAGCCGTCTGTGGCGGCCACAAGCTCATCGTATGTGAATCGCCTTGGCCCTGTCCCTTCCTCGAGCTTGCCTTGATATATGCTTTTGCCGTGGAAGTACTCTTTCAGCGGCTCTGATGTCACGGCCACCCCGCCCGCCACCATCCTTCTTCGCCACCAGTTAAACAGGAACCGAACCAATAGGCCGATCATAAAGAGTGAGCAGAGCACCACGGCGCCGATAATAAGACACACGATGATAGCCACCTTTCGCCGTTTTCTCCTATGCTCCAACTCTTGGGCTTTCATCTCCTTCTCATAACTCTCGCTGTACTGGTACCTGTCCAGCCGCACCATGGACGGACTGTCGGCAAGGATGGCGTAACCCAGGTAGCAGCTGTACCCCTTGATGGCGCCGCCGCTGTTGTTCGGGAACAATCGCGGCAGCTGGTCGGTGTAGTACGAGAGGCAGCGTGTGCACTCGCTCGCCGGCAGGTCCTTAGTACATTGCACCACCGCCCGCACCCACTGTGTGCCGGTGAACCGCTGCGTGCCCTCGGCGATCCGCTCGTCTGCTTGGCCGGCCTTCACCATGACCCGATTAACCAACTTGAATCTCATGCGGCTCATGCCAGCCGTGTCTACAAGGTACCCTTCGAGTGGGATCAATGGGTCGTACCAAGTTCGATCCACCACGTAGGGCGCGGCGAAAGGTCAGCAATGGAGAGGTCGGCGACCGAGAAGGACTCGTCGAAGTACCGAAGGGTGCATGCGTTGTAGACGGCGTGAACCGTCCAGCTGTTTGGGCACAGCTTCATGATGCCCTTGGGTGCGCAGGTGAGGCAGTCCTGGCACTCCTCATCGGTATCGCTAGCATAGCACATGAAGAGGCCGAAGACCTCATCGCCCGCCGCCCCTAGCATGCCGTTGAAGAAGCCGCCCTGATTGGCGGCGGCCACTAGAGATGCAAACAAACAACCCACAACTACGGGGAAGAAGGTACCCTCACAGCCTCACCCTGCTCGTCATCGGCAAGGCCGGAGGGAGAGGGGAGGGGCCAAACGAAGCAGATCTGAGGAGAGGTTGGGAAGGAAAAGGAGAGAACGAGGTTGGGGAAAGTTGTAGTACTCATACCCTTTTAGTTGTGGTCTGGAAAAACAAAAGACAAATATGTGAACCCAAAGTTGAATTACTATTTGTTTCTATGGCTGCTCAAATCTAACATTCTTTTGCATATTGTTCGATGATGTTTTGTACATATGTAGATTTGCATATATATTTGGATATTTGGATATTTTAATTTTTCACAATTTGGAAAATATGTGTATCCTGGAACCAAATTGCCTCCTAACAATTGCCAAAGAAAATGAAAACACTTTACTCTCTTTTTATGTCAACACTCATACCTTTACTATTTGGCCTCATCGTATTGCTTGGAAACTTTGTAATAAATCGGCTAAAAAGAACTTTGCAATAAACTTATGGATTTGTTTATCATATATGATGCAGAGGAGGTTGGGAGGGCTTTCTCTCATGCATTATAAAGAAGTGAAATAGAAATAAAACTGGATTTGGAGGTTAATGAGATGATATAGACAAGTTCCGTCGACTAAACTTTTGAATTATCCCGGTCAGAGCAGTAGTAAGACAAAAACGTTGTGATGTCGAGAAAGGGGATTCCTACCACGTGTTATAATTCAACTCAGAAAGGGATTGCAGCACCCGAGCTCCACTGCTCCCTATATTTAACATTTTGAAATTTGTGTTTTTGAAGTTTCAAAAAAATCTGAAATTTTTCCCGGAGATACATATACACATTCCAAATACCCGTGGCAAGTTTTGGTAGATATCTCGCTTTGTTTTGAGCTATAGAAAAAAACAAAATTCTGACAGTATATAGGAGAAAATGGATCCCATTTATGTCAGAAATTTCTCTTTTTTATATTTCTCAAAATACAAAGTATTTCTTTTTCAGCGTTTTACCAGGCCTTAGGAATGTGTGTATGTATCCACGTATTTGATTTAGGAATTTTTTTAGCAAGAAAAGTGTGCTTTTCAAAATTTTCAAATACCAAGAGCAGTGGAGACCGGGAGCTGCAGGCATTTTTCGCTCAGAGAGCGACTAGCCATGTCACATCATTCATTTGATTTGAAATTAAAGCAAGCTCCCGTAGCTTAGCTTCAACCGGTGTCCAGTCACTGTCAAGGGGTAGAGACTGGGTCTATAAGTTCTAGCGTGGATCATATGACTATCATATGAGCCAAATGGGCAGGTGCCCGCATCGTTCTAGGCACGTTGAAGTTTCCACAAATGATGAATAAGAACATACATGATCAATAGTTGCATGTGCAGAGACTAAAATGTTGATGGCTCTAGTTAAGTGGCTTTGAACTTTAACGTTGAGCATGCACTGCATTCGTGAATTTTCTAAAACTCCAATATGCCTTGGCCGGATAGTGATACGGTGTGGACTCAACTACCAGGTAAAAGTAAACACTTTGCTCAACTTATACCTTTGTTTGACCCACCTTATAGTTCTTTTT
Organism: Triticum monococcum; assembly: GCA_034509565.1. Classification (NCBI taxonomy): domain Eukaryota; kingdom Viridiplantae; phylum Streptophyta; class Magnoliopsida; order Poales; family Poaceae; genus Triticum; species Triticum monococcum. Next base: position 54,368,786 of record CM067845.1, on the reverse strand, counting down.
TTTTACTTGAGCATAGGCCCCCTATGTTTTCATCTAGTATTATATATCAGTTTAAAAAGAAGGTATGATATGGACTCACCTTTGCTCCTGACTGATCTTTTCTGCTTCTGTGCAGATTTGTCCTCCTATACCATATATGGTGAAGCACATGAAGAATTCATTCGGTTTTGCTACATGCTGATGAAAAATAATCCACACTGATTTAATGCATGATTTATACCTGCACCAAGTGTGAGATACATGTCCAGACGTCCTTGTCACCGGTCAAGGGGTAGTAGTCGTCGTTGATAATTCTGACCATGTCTACGAGCCCATATTGGGTCCCTAGTCACCTGAAATTTCTTCTGCTTGAGCTGTCAAGGAAAGAGACAGATAACCAAACCCCAATATATTGAATCTGTCTCATGTCAACTTGCTGATTTTACTAAACCATGATATGTATATCATCTCCAGACCAGTCACACAAGGTAGAACATTGTTATTAGTAAACGGCAATCACTTAACTGCAAAACACACAAAAATAATAGTGTCAGGGAAACAAGGCTTTTACTTTAGTTATGACCAATATTCTTTGCCAAACTCTGGCAATGCTATCTGTCTAGATATACCTACGTACGTTCATAAAAAACTTGACTTCCTAGAAAGTGTACCCTAGTTGCAGATGCATGCAATGCAATTACTATTTCGAAGCGGCCGTGTCATCATCGTCAATTGATACAAGATTATTCTGAAGTAGCTCAAATTTTACTAGAGTTCGGTTCAGTCCAATCAGACATCATACATACAAAGTGTTTTTTAGTTACTACGTAGTAGTACTTGCAAATTTCTGAAACGGTCACAGAGGCCCAGATCGGGGATGCACCAGTCATCTACTCGACTTTATCTCTAGCAGAATTAGTAGTGCTGGCATCCCCGCTGCCGCTGGTCACCGAGGAACCAAAAGAATCATCAGCCGGCGGCTGCATCAGGTAGGTTGCCACCGGCATCTTCCCCGGGAGACTCGGCGGCGGCACCTCCAACCGCAGCACGCTGATGGCCTGCCTGATGGACGGCCTCAAGGCAGGGTCAGGGTGTCCGCACCAGAGCCCGACCACCATGACACACTCCATCTCTTTCTCGTCGAACTTGCCGTCCAGCCGCGCGTCGGCTGCCTCGAGGATGGCCCCTCTGCCGTGCGACTCCCATACCCACTGCAACAGGTGGATGACTACTCCGTCATCGCCGTCTACAGCCACCGCTGGCGCCCGACCACAGGCCATCTCGAGCAGGACGACACCGAAGCTGTAGATGTCAGATTCCACACTGGCTTTGCCCGCAAACACGCACTTCGGGTCCATGTAGCCGAGCGTCCCGGCTGCACCCGTCGTCAATGAGCCCCGGCCATCGCAGATAAACCTCGCAAGCCCAAAGTCACCAAGCTTGGCATTGAAGGACGCATCCAGCATGATGTTACTCGGCTTGATGTCCCTATGCACAACGCGCTCCTCCGTGTCCTGGTGCAGGTACATCAGTGCTGAGCCCACACCAAGCACGACCTGGTACCTGACTGCCCATGGCAGCAGCTGGTCCAGCTTGTAAAGGTGTGCGTCCAGGCTACCATTGGGCATCAGTTCATACACGAGCAACAGACCATCATCGTCACCGCCATAGAACCATCCAACAAGCGGCACGAGGTTCCGGTGCCGGAGACGGCTAATGATCTTCACCTCAGAGACAAACTCCTTCCAGCCCTGACGAGAGCTCTTGGACACTTTCTTCACGGCAATGTGAAGGTTCATGTCGTTGAGGAACCCTCTGTACACGGAACCGAAGCCTCCTTCTCCCAGCTTGTTCCTGCCAGAGAAGCCATCGGTGGCGGCAGCGAGCTCGGCATACTTGAATCGTCTCAGCCCAGTCCCTTGCTCGAGTTGGTCTTGGCGTGCACTTCTGCGGTGGAAGTAGGCCGCCACTTTAGGAGGTCTTTCCATGAACGATCTCATGGCAATCCTGGTCGCTGCCACCCATGTTCGCCACCGGTATAACATGGATCTCATGGCAACCCTGGCCGCTGCCACCCATGTTCGCCATGGGTACAACACGAATCGAACCAGCAGGCCGATCAGGCAGACAACAAGCGCCACGGAGATGGTGATAAGGCTGGCGATGATGACAACCTTTCGTCGGTGTTTTCTGCGCGCTGTCTCCATATTCCTCTGATGCTCATTCTCCTCCTCCTCATATTCCTCGCTATACCGGTACGTCTCCAGCCGCACCGTGCGCAGGCGCGGCTTGTCAGCGTCAGCGAGGATGGCGTAGCGCAGGTAGCAGCTCGACCCTTTGATGGTGCCACCGCTGTTGTTCAGGAACCATCGCGACAGCTGATCGGTGTAGTAGGAGAGGCAGCGGGTGCACTCACTCGCCGGCAGATCCCTCGTGCACTGCACCACTGCCTGCACCCACTCCGCATCGGTGAACCCCTCTGTGCCCTCAGCGATCCGCTCAGGCCTTTGGCAAGCCTTCACCATGAGCCGATGAATCAACTTAAACCTTGTGTGGCTCACACCGGCAGTGTCCAGGATGTACCCTGCGAGTACGACTCCTTGGTACCAATGGCCATGGTTTCTGTTGTTCCAAGTTGGGTAAGGGGTTTGTTCCAGCTTGGGCGCGACGGAAAGGTCGACCTTGTCAACCACAGAGAGGTCAGCAACCGAGAAGAAGGACTTGTCGGAGTATTGGATGGTGCAGGCGTTGTAGACCGCGCGAACCGTCCGGCTGTGAGGACACACCTTCATGATACCTTCAGGGGCACGGATGAGGCAGTCCTGGCACTCAGAGTCGGTGTCGCCAGCGTAGCACATGAACATGCCAAAGACCTCGTCGCCCGCCGCGCCGAATGTGCCGTTGAAGAAGCCGCTGGAGTCGGCGGCCACGGGGATGGCCGACAAGAGCCTGTCGAGGTTCACATGGTACTTGCTTCCTTCGGTGTAGTTGCTCGCAGTTGAGCATGAGATCACGGATGGCCGCAAGGGCTGGGGTGTCTCATCGATGACGGCATCGCCGTCGCCGTCAAAAAGTGGGCGGGCGTGGCATGCGGCAACGCCTGCTAGGAGTATCAGCACAAGGCGAACCCATGGAGGTGAAGCCATGGCCGGGCAGGCGGTGGTGACCTTGGTGAGTGGTGAGCGACACAATCACACGAAATACCCTTTGATATATTGGTGAGTGGTCCACTCCAGTCTCCACTGGTATCAATATTCCACCAATATTCCACCAGCTCGTGGTACTCCACACATTTTCAGGAACTGGATACCTGCTTACACGTTAGGTGGTTTACACGTCAGGTGATTTCAGTATTCCACCAATATTCCAACAGCTCGTGATTACACGGCATTGACGAAGTCAGTCTTGTAGGCGGGTCTTGTAGCCACAAATTTACGCAGAATTTTCTCAGCTACAAGTAGAAGGCGGTCTTTCATTTCATGAATAGTTGCCCTATATGTCCTTTTCAGAAAATTCAGACCAAGGCAGGCAGGGAGAAGGAGTGGCTTGGACTTCGCATGACGACATACTGTCACTACCAGAATTCATATAGACTGGCTCTCAAGTGCTGAAGTGGATCAAATGAGCCAATGGGCAGGTGCCCACAGATCATGAGAAAAGATCGTACATGATCAACAGTTGCATGCAGATATTAAAATGTCATTAGCTAAGTGGTTCTGCATTGTACTAGTATACATTCGTGATTTTTTTTAAACTCAGCTCCAGAGCAGAGTAAACACTTAAAACGTATACCTTAGTCTGACATGCCTCATTCTTTTTGGTTTGGGCCTACGTTCTCTCCTACTACCTATGCTCACTTATATAAGACGTTTTGGCAGTTAAATTTGAACTGCCAAACCGTCTTATATAAGTGAAAGCAGAACTCCTGCCTGTTAAAAAATGGTCTCGCACTATCGCTTGAACTCACTTAGACTTTCATGGTTTTTTACGGAACAGTTTCTTCGCCTGTGTGTGCAGGGATTTATCCTGCAATGAGGCACTTGAACAAATGATTCAGTTTTTGCTACATACTGATGAAAAGGAAATCTCCGCTGATTTATGACGATCTTTTTCCCTATTGAGAAATACTATGTATTTTGACATAGATGTGTAGTTATTATTTTGGCATGACTTGTGGAAATTTGGCCGTGCCTTGAATGATACCTTGTGTCCATATGGCTCATTCTACGAATAATCCACTGTAGCGGCAATCAACTTTGAATTCTGATAATGACAAAATTGTAATTCTGGTAGCAACCAAGAGAAAAATCAACAGGCTGGGTCACCGTTGGCACAGACGTACAATGAGAAAGACCCTCTAGTAGCTATGTCTGGGGTGGCACAGTGCACCAGGGACCTGCCGCCGAGCGAGTGCACGCGCTGCCTCTCCTACTACACCGATCAGCTGCCACAATTGCTGTCCAACAACAGCGTCGAAGGATCAGTCACAGGGTACAGCTGCCATCTCGCGTACTACACGTACACGATCCACAAAGCGGCTGTCACTGGTGCCGTGGCGCGCCGCAAAAGGGTAAAAGCGGTTGTCGTTGCGGGCCTTGTCGCTGGTGCCGTGGCGCTCATGCTCTGCCTGATCAGTCTGTCGGTTTGGTTCTTGTCGCACCAGCGGCGAAGGAGGTCTGCGGTGACAATGAGATCAGAGCTGGAACAACCACTGAAAGAGGCGGTCTACTTCCATGGCAGAAGCGTAGATCAAGACGAGCTTGAGCAAGGCACCGGGCCCGTGCGATTCTCATATGGTGAGCTCGCGGCCGCCACCGATTGTTTCTCTGACAGTAATAAGCTAGGAGAAGGAGGCTTTGGATCCGTGTACCGTGGGTTCCTCCATGACACAAACCTCGACATCGCCGTGAAGAAAGTGTCCAAGAGCTCCCGGCAGGCCTGGAAGGAGTTCGTCTCCGAGGTGAGGATCATTAGCCAGATCCGGAACCTCGTGCGGCTCGTCGGATGGTTCCACGGCGGCGACGACGACGATCTCCTACTTGTCTACGAGCTGATGCCCAAAGGCAGCCTCGACGCTCACCTCTACAAGCCAGACCACCTGCTATCATGGCCGGTTAGGTACGAGATCGTGTCGGGCTTGGCTCTGCGCTGCTGTACCTTCACGAGGAGACCGATCAGCACATCCTGCACAGGCATCAAGCCAAGCAACGTGATGCTGGACGCGTCCTTCAATGCCAAGCTCGGCGACTTTGGCCTTGCCAGGATCGTCGGCAATGGCAGGGGCTCGTGCACGACAGGAGCGGCCGGGACCCTCGGCTACATGGACCCAAAGTGCGTCTTTTCACTGCCACTGCCAGCGTGGAGTCCGACGTCTATAGCTTTGGCGTCGTCCTGCTCGAGATTGCATGTGGCCGACAGCCGGCGGTAGTCCAAGAAGACGACGACGACAACTCCGTTGTCCACTTGCTGCAGTGGGTCTGGGAGTCGTATGGCAAAGGAACCATCCTTGAGGTTGCCGATGAGCGGTTGGATGGGGAGTTTGACGGGCAGGAGATGGAGCGTGTCATGGTGGTCGGGCTCTGGTGCGGGCACCCTGACTGCAGCTTGAGGCCATCCATCAGGCAGGCTGTCAGCGTGCTGCGGTTTGAGATGCCGTTGCCAAGCCTCCCGGCGAAAATGCCGGTCGCAACCTACATGCCACAGCCATCAGCTGAAGATTCTTTTGGTACTTCAGATGCCAGCAGCGGCACCGGCAGCATCGAGGCCACCACGAGCTCTGCACAGACTTGATTAGATTACTATTGCATCGCTTATCTGGGCCTTCAGAACTGTTTCAAGAATTATTATTTTGTACTAGTAGCGTTGTTTAAAATTAGAAAACGGAACTGGACTATAAGGACTGTGGCCACTCAGGCCATAAAATCGCCTGAAACTCGAATTTGAGTTATCAGTGAACTTTTGAATTTTAGGTTCGAGGCCGCCACGAGCTCGACACAGACTTGATTAGATTACTACTGCATCGCTGATCTATGCCTTTAGGACTGTTTCAGGAATTTTCTGGTACTAACATATATCAATGGCTTTGAGCATGATTAAAAGAAGAAACGGAACTGGACTACAAGGGCTGTGAGTCTGTGATCACCCAGGCCAGAATCGCCTGAAACTCGACTTTGAGTTATCAGTGAGATTTCAAATTATGGGGACATTGCAGTGAAAGGTAGTGGAGATGACTAGAGATAAACCAGCGTGATGCAGTAGGAATACTTCAACTTAGCTGGTCGTTACCCAAGTCAGGAATTTTTGGTCAACAGATCTAGGGAATGAATCTAGTTAACGGGAGATGCACATTTGTTGTATACGTAACGCTGATTTAGAAATCTAGTGCTGGAGAAAATTCGTACCTGCATGAAGTGTGAGATACGCCAGACATGCGCGTCCTGACTGCCCATGTCCCTGGCTTAGTTAGTGGTAAACGTGCTGGTGGTGGTCGTCGTTGTGGATTCTGACATGTAGCTAGTAGTCCAATGTGCTACAGACAGATTTGTTTCTGCGCCTGAAAATTCTTCTGCTTGAGCTGTCAAGGAAGGAAACAGATGACCGAATCCATCGACTTCACGGATCCTGTTAACTTCCCAGATTCTAATCGGCAAAATATCCTCTCCAGTCCAGCCCTGTCACACACAGTAGACCATTGCTATTAGTAAACGGCAATTAGTCATCATTCATAAATAATTAGATTGACCCGCTAGTGTATCGCCTCTGCTACTATACCTCATTCCCCTTTGCAACTCTTTTGACCAAACGATGGTGTCAAGGCTGTTACTTTGTTCATCACCATTTCTTTGTCAACAGTCTCAGTGAGTAAATTGCACAGACTACTTATGATGAGTCTCACCAGGAAGTCAGTCTCACATGTCAACATCTTCACCTATTTTCATCCTCCCATCTCTCTCCAGTCCCTCATGTCCTCAACTTGGACTTCTTCTGCATCCACTAGTTAAGTTGACTGACCATCCACTCTATCATCTTCTTGAACCCCTCGGGAGAAGTGAACACTGCTGCATAAAGCCATACAGAAATTGATTTTATGTTGAATGAAAGCAGAAAAATTCAACATTCAGTAGAAAAAGCACCAGTCACTCCCCAACTTCAAAAAAATTTCATCCACATCATACTACCGTACTACTCCTTGATCAATTGATTTGACTGACGCGGGCTCCATGCCTCTGCTCTTGCGTTTTCTACTTGCTGCCACTCGGACGCAAGCGCCGGGCTGTGCTTTGAGTGCAGGCTGTCCAAGGGGCATTGCAGCTACACCCAGGTTAAGGAATATCCATTTAAAAACAATAAAAGTCACAACAATTTTATTTAATAACACATTATAGATACCGTGTCGACATCCAGTGATAAAATTCATTTATGTAACTATATACATCTCGTATTTCTCCTGCAAACTTGCATGTCATTACAAAAAACTGCAAACACGTTAAGAAAACCATTGTGGACTTTCATTCGGGGTTCATTTAACATGGTTTAAATGACGCTGATACTTGCTTACGTTTACTTGCAGTAGTCTATGCAAAATCCAGATACATTGGGCAAGATATTTGGTGGAGACTTAACCTCAAAACAGGCTTTTGACCCGCTTTATGAATAAAGCACCAAACAAAGTGCACGGCTGAATGATACAAGGAGGTGATGTGACCCTCTTATGAAGCAGATCCTAGAATATACGGATCACGTAGTTTCCATGCTACTGAGTAAAGCTTTTTAATTCAAAACTAAGAAGGCACAAGCTGTTCCAAATAAGAAAGAAGAGTGGTAAAAACAAGACACAAAAAAATAGAAGGGGCGACAATCACTGACTGAAAACAGTGGTCACCATGGGATTTCTTGACCATCCCAGGCGAAGAACTTCCCGTTATCGGTTGGCATTGTTGATGATGGACAGTAGCTTCTGTACAGAGAACTCACTAAAGAGCTTATCCTTGGCCACCTTTCCTTGGAATGGCCATGAGAGGTCGGTGTCAACTGTTGCTGGATGTAGCAAAATGCACGAGATGTTGTCCTTCTTGCCCAACTCGACTGATGCAGTCTTTATCACTGAAAACTTCACCAATGCATGCATTTTAGAAACCTAGAAAAAGAAAGGTACATAATTGTGCGATGACTAGCTTGTTTTGGACAGAATACACAAAACATCAGATGAGAGAAGACTATAATGATATCAAGATTAGTATAAACAGAGGGCTGGTAAAATCTGGATGGGACATGAATCTTACTGTTCACATACATTGATTCAGTGCTGTTTTAGAAGCCTTGTACAAATGCCAGCCTCCCAGACCATTGTCTCCTATCGATCCTACTCCGGCGCTCATACCTGCAACCGACGAGCAACCCTTCCCTGTTTCCAAGGTTGCTCCAATCTTCAGAAATGGACGCATGTGCTAACAAAAAAATAATACCAATTCAGTCATCGGAGTACAATACAAGATACTTCCAGACATTTGAGTAAGCACACCCCAGAGACTAGAGGAATGCTGGCACAACAGGGAGCAGAAAGGAAGGCAATGGTCTCTAGTCTCTACCATGATGGCTAGAATAGGACTGACAGCATTGACTTCATATGCCAGTAGCAGGGGTGACTTCTGAACTTTGCTCAATGAGGTCTCTGCAACATGAGATCAGAGCAACCTGATTTCAGATAAGCCATAATAATCCCATAACCCACCGAATGCAAACTGGAAAGCAGTTGCTCAAATGTGAAGAAGAGATGGCAAATTTCTGAAGCCAGACCTGCTTGTATAACATTTGGAATCGAAAGGATGTCGGCAGCATTGATCGGTAGGTCGAGAGGTCCGTGGGTCTCTCCAATTGTGTCCGCGTCGGCCTGCCATCGAAACAACAAAACATTCCCCGGTAGTGTGTCACTGCATCAGCCTGTAAAATTGTGGGGGACAGAGGCAGGAGCGATTTTCGTCCATTACCTCTATGGTGCTCTCGTCGGTGATGTCCAGCAGCAGCACGGTGAGGCGCCGCGCGCGCTCCCGCCTCAGCTCCTGGAGCTCCACGGCGGAGTCAGGGGCGCTGCACGTCGTCCCTCATCGCTCCTCCGCAGCAGCTGCGTCACCTGCGGGCAGAAATCAAGAGGCGGGAGATGAGATCAGCGAATCGGAAATTCGGAGGAGTGGGGGGAAGGGGGATAGGAAGGAGGAAGGAGAAGTAGAAGATGAGCTGGGGTTGTGTTAGGGCTGTGGTGCTCACGAACTCGAGCCCGATGACCCGTGAAGCGCCCTGTGCAATGGAGCCGCCGCGGCCGGCAGGGCCCACGGGGGCGGTCGCCGGCGGACGAGAACGCTCTTACCGCCGTCGCCGTTGCCGCCCTGAGCGAATTCGCGTGCATCATCGTCCCCGGCCCTCTTTCCGGTCGAGGGCGGCGCGTAATGGCGTCGTCGTCTTCCCACCTCCCGTCACATGGTTGCAGGTTTGCAGCGATGGCGGGGCGGCGAACGGGACGGGGGTCGGGGGCTGGAGGAAGGTACACCGTACAGGGATGCCCAAACATATGGGCCTTGCCGCGCGGCCGGCCCGCGCGCACGGAATTTTAGCCCGGCATGGCACACGATTAAAAGGGCTAAGTCGGCCTTCGGCCCGCCACGGAACAAGGCCTTAAGGCCGGGCAGGGCATGGACCTTTTAATTGCGGGCCAGCACAGCCCGGCTTGTAACTAAACTTTGTTCTATGCTACTTATAATTTTTTTAAAGGATTAGATTGCCCTGTATGTTTTCTTGATGTTTTGGATTCTCTGTAGGTTTTCTTCAATTTTTTAGACTGAAACGGCCACAAAGCCAAAGCGGGTCAGCTTGCAGCCGTGTTGTGCCGGGTCGATCCCCATGGCCAGGCCTTCGAGCTGCACGACACGGCCGGCCCATGTGACCAGGTTTGCGTATGCCTCACTTTCCTTCAATTTGTCATCCTTTTTTCCTTTCTATTTCCCATTGTTTATATGCACTAGCAAATATGTATGTGTGTTGTTGTGGGACTAAAAATATCCCGGCTCCTTCTACATGAAAAATTCCTAAGAATTCTTAGCATTGGGTGATACCTCATGAAAAAATCTTAAGGATTGAAATAGATAGGGCTTAGAAATCCTTCATATTTCCTGTTTATTTGATTTGGAAGTTTGCTAAACCGAGTGAGCCCTAAAATTATAGGAGCTATGGCTCGAGGTTTATTTGATACTCTCTCTGTAAACTTTTATAGGACCTTTCATAGTGGCCTAAAAGGTCCTATAAAATTTCATAGCGGGAGTATTTACAATGGTCAAGCAAGTTAATGAAGAAGACATTGTGTGGATGGTCAAGTTAAATATCTAGATACAACCTTTTAATTAGCTTTAGTGTTTGGAGCGCACTCAAAAACTACACCTTAACACCAAAGGAATGAAGTGGATCTTATTTTGCGGGACACGTGCTTCCCTTGGAACATTCTTCACGTCTCTCTTTCTCTCTCTCATCTTGGTTGATCACGTACAGGTCGTACTCATTGTCGTCGTTGTTGTCGTCGAACCCAAGGCAGGGAGATGGGCAACACGATGGTCGCGGCAGAGCCCATCTGTGCATGAGCATTGAGCAGTGGTAGGCGGAGGGAGGGTGCGATGTTGGCGTTGCTTCGGGGGGTGGAGAGTGACAAAATATTGTATAATACTTTCGTGTTGATCTGGTTACACACCGAACAGATCAGATTCGACTATCTTATTGAGAAGATGAGCGAAACATTGACATACGTGATATGGACAGAAAATTTTGGAACACTAAAGAAAAAATGTGTCAATAATTATAAGAACAGGACACTCCCAAGGTTCAAAAAAATCTTTGAATTATCTATCTTATAAAATGATATCAATGACCTAATATAAAAGACATGTGTTAGAATAGTTTCCTACAGAAAACATGTCTTAAAATAGTTTATGGCCACGGGCTGCAAAAACATATGTAAAACGGATCCCTTCCAATGTTCAAATGGCTCTTTGAACCATTTATCATTATGAACATTTGCATAAACTGGAGCAGCGCGGCGGCGGCGGCGGTGCAGCTAATATGACTCATATGGACAACAATAAATTATTATTTGTATCTTAATTGATGAAGCAAATAATCAAACTGAAATTATATTTATACTGAACACTCAATTCTAGCTCGGTAAAAATGGAAACTGAATTTAAATGCACTTCATTGTTACAACTTACAATGAGTTTTACATGTTTATTTCTTCATAATGTGCTATTCCTCATAAAAACATCTCCTTCTAGAAATGGCTTCGTCTGTCTCCCGGTCAAAACTATAGCCTTTTCGGTGTCGACCGCGCGAGGCGGCGGATGAGCCCTTGTTATCAACTAGCTGAGTGTAAGCTTTTCCCGTATTCTTTCGAGGGCAGTTGTATTTTGGAAAAGATAATTTGTATCTATTAGAGTATATTGTTTATTTATTTTGTAAAAGGAACCTGAAAAGCATTTTCCCTTCAATGATTATATAAAATATTGTAAAATTATATCTTTAAATAACAGACACAAATTATATATGAAAATAATGGACACAATCTAATAATTACCATTAATATCTAAAAAATATGTCCACTTCATATTTAAAAATTGTTGCCTATGTACTAAACAAACATCCTTATAAAAAACTTCACACATATGAGATCAGTTATTCATGTTGATTCAATATATGTTTATGTGTGTTAGAATACATATTTCATATAATTTTAAAAACATGTTTACATATTTTCTCCAAAAAGGTGGAAAGAAAGAAAGTAGACAAAAGAAGGAGAAACCTAAAAGAATACAAAAAGCAGTAAAGAAACTAAAAAAGGAAAACAAAGAAGGCACATAAAAATTAGGAAGAAAAAAGTGTTGCTCATGTTTGAAGCTCTTCACACGATAATTGCTTAACTCCCGCAACATATGTGCGTGTGTGTGTGTGGAACACTCTCAACCAACGCAGAAGAACAACTGGGCTGACCCATTTCTTATTTGCTGCTCGTTGTGGCACACTCTCAACCAACGCAGAAGAACAACTGGGCTGACCCATTTTGCTAGCGGTACATTCCCTTTTTTTGGAATGGTGTGGCTCTGGTTATCTTGGTTTTAAGAACTTTCTAGAAGGCTCAGGTTAAGTTTTTTATTTTTATTTTGATTTAGATTGTTTTTCCATAGATTTCTCTGTCCTACTACTTTGTTTCATTTTCCTCTTTTCTGGTTTTAAATTCAGATTATGTTCAGATATTTTAATAAAATGTTCATAAATTTTACAAATATCCACAAATTTTAAATAATGTACACATTTTTCTGAAAATGTTCAGAATTTTTATACATGTTCAGAAAAGTTTAAAAGATGTGCATTATAATAAAAAAATGTCCAGTCAAGCTAAAAGTGCTCCCTTTTTAGAAAATACTTCGCTTTCTAAATATAAATATTTATTCATGTCTTTTTCCAAATGAAAATTAAAAAATGAACTAATAGTAATTAATCAAGAAAAACATAGCACAAACGGTTGCGGCAGTCACACAACGTTGAGCACAAAGTGGGTCGGCCAAATCACACTACTCTTGTGCGCCTGGGCAAATTTACCGCAGTGAGTATCTAGTAGAAAAAGAACTGTTGAAAAAAGCAAAAGAAAAAACATATAAAACTAAAAACTAAAACTAGACAAAAACCTTCTAGAAGGTTCCTAAAAGTTGAAAAGCCACAAGTATGACGTTCCCAAAAACTGAAGTATACCGCTAGCTAAATGGTCCGTCCAAATTGATTTTCTAGCCCACCAAAGTTCAAGTCATGCTGGTGCTGCCATTTTTCTAAATTTATTTCAGACCTTCTAGCGATGTCGTTTAGTGGGATGGGATGTTCCCGTCAACTACGAAGGCGTCTGTGATGACTTCGTTAATTTCAAGATAATGTGCCGACTTAGTCTCTCGAAGGTGCTCACGGGGATAGGGTATTCGTATATGCATTCATATGGGTGAATGTATATGCGTACGTATGTGCGTTTGCGTTTGCACTGTGTTAAAAAAATTGCTCCTCACGTCGCTCCTCTACGGTCAACAATCTTCCACGGCGAGTAGCAAATAGGAAGTACCCAATCAAGAAGAATGGTTCTAAAGCCGTCGATTCCTATTCCACGCTTCGAGCGTCGGTTATAGCATTAACCATACCGAGCGGGAAGTTCATCCTAGTTTTTTGGAAGCTTTTCCGGCCTGGTTTTGGGAAGTTTCTGAAATATTTTGACCTTTTTTTCTTTTTGTTTTTGTTTTTTCTAAATGGTTTTTTTCTCTCTCCTTTTTCTCAAATGTGTGACTTTTGAAAAATTATTTTTCCAGCATTTTGATTTTTTCACAAAATTGTAAACTATTCTCAAATTTTTGAACTTTTTTCAACTTCGCATTTTTTAAAAAAAATTCATGAAATTTCAGTAAATCTGTGAACTTTTTCCACTTTTTCCTAACTTTTTGTAGTGAACTTTATTCAAATTACATGAAAAAAAATCAAACATGTGAACTTTATTTAGTTTTTCCATTTTTAGTGATTTTTGAAATTCATGAACGTCTTTAAAATATTGATTTTTTAGTGAACTATTCTCTAATTAGTTTTTTTATTTTTGTGTACTTTTTCAAACTCGTGTAATTTTTTGAACTCATGAACTTTTCTCAATTTTTCTAAACGTTTTTCAAATCTGCGGACCTTTTCAAACTCACGTTTTTCTTTAATTTCGTGCTTATTTTTCAAATTCATGAACTGTTTTCGAATTTATGATTTTTATTGAGATCTACCTTTTCTTTGAAAGTCAACAGTTGATTGCTCAGCCATAAACGAGCAGCGAAGGAAGCGGTGAGCGGAGTGTGTGCCAGTTTTGTAAAGGGGACGAGACTTGCCTGCTCCCCCGGCGTGTGCCCATCCGTGCTCCCGCGTACGTGGCTTGATTTGATTGGAACAAAATAAGGCCCGGCCCCACCCCCTTAAAATCAGGGGGAGATGATTAGATTAGAAAGAAAAAAGAAAAAAGACAACCATAGGATGAAGTGAAAGCACGGATGGGAGCATGGGGAGGGAGCAGGCAAGCCGGATCCCTGCAAAGGGGCACCTGAAGCGCGGTTTAGGAGGACTCTATAAAGTCTTCCCAGTTGTGGGAAATAACAAACGTGTAAGGGGCCAGCCTATTTATTATTTTCTCTTTATTTTTTTTATTTTTTTGTCCTTGTTAATGTTTTTCAATTTCTATATTTTAGGCATTTACTCCCTCCATTTCACAATGTAGTGCTTCATCTATCCTCGTGCTTCAATTTTGACCGTAAATTTAACTATCAAGACCGCTTGCGGCGGGAGCAAAAATTATATCAGCGAATTCGTATTCGAAAGAAGTTTTCAATTATATAATTTTTTTCTGCCGCCGCAGTTGGTCTCGTTGGTTAAATTTATGGTCAAAGTTGAACCTCGGGAAGCGCGGGCGCATTATATTTTGGAATGGAGGGAGTATTACTTAGTAAGTTTATTGTTTATTAATTCACTCCCTTAAATTCTCTTTTCAAATTTAAATTTCCTTTTCATATTAACCTTTTAATTTATTTTTAGTTATATATATATATTTAAAATACATAAATGTATATTTCGACATGCATGAACAATTTTTTTCAAATACAAGAATGTTTTTGAAATAGATATATATTGCCTTTTTTATATATAAATATTTTTGAAAAAGAAATTAGGGGAAACTTGTCAATTTTTCTTTAGAAACTTTATTTTTTATAATTTTTTTCTGAGATTAAAAAATCACATAATTGTAAGGATTTATATGGCAATAAAATTTTGAGTTAATGGACCACACCAGTTGCAACAAATAGGAGCAGGAGGACCCCGCGTCCTATTTGATGCTCGCTGCATCAAAATTGTTGTACAAACGCACATGGCACACAATGTAGCTATGCGGGCGCACACATACGGCATGATGTAAAATATTCTTCACTTTTTTCCTTTAGCGTTTTTCATTTTCAGCATTTATTCCTTTTCCCCAAAAATAAAAATGCTAAAATAAATTAAAGCTGTTCGGATTTTTGAATAAGTGTTCACAGATTAGAAAATGTTCGTTTAAAAACATGATTTGCGTTAGAAAACGTTTCTGAAGATTTTGAAGGAAACCCATAATTTTAAAAAAAATCCCGCATTTAAATTGTTTTGACGATTTCATAAAATGTTCCATTTAAAAAAACTAAAATTTTATAAAAATGTCCACAAGTACAAAAAATTGTTATGTTTTTCAAAAGTTTTAAGAAAATGTGTGCTCATTTTTTAAGTGATCATGTGAGCTTTATAAAATGTCTACATTTTTTTCTTAAAAACTTTCATGTTTTTTGAATGTTCTCAATTTTTTTACAAAATATTGGTACAATATGTGCAGTAGGATGGCCCACCTAGACCACTCTCTATGTGGCAACCCTCCTTTTAAAAAGGTAAAATTAAGCC
Organism: Triticum monococcum; assembly: GCA_034509565.1. Classification (NCBI taxonomy): domain Eukaryota; kingdom Viridiplantae; phylum Streptophyta; class Magnoliopsida; order Poales; family Poaceae; genus Triticum; species Triticum monococcum. Next base: position 54,353,291 of record CM067845.1, on the reverse strand, counting down.
ACCTACAAATTCTCACAACAATTTGAAGCTCTAGAACATCCAACTAATGGTTAAACTCTCTGGATTGCTCGGTCTTCCCACCATTCACTACATCAGTTTGTTCGTTGTGGTCGGCCTAACGTTTCTTGGGCTGCCGATCTGAAGGCCTACTTGCGCGTCCTCTAGTTAATTGCGAAGATGCTATCAAACGCACATCCCAAACAAGTCTTGCAGGTACTCCTACTCCAATGTCGTTTCTGCTTTCATTGTTGGTGCTCGACTCCTTTCACTCCATAACCGTTGCGGACACCTTTGAGATGAAACATTGTCTCGTCACCCGTTTGTTGCAACATGAGTAGCCACAGATGATGACATCACCTTTGATGGTGGAGATATTGATTTCTCCTGCTCCTCCATCACCCGCGTGCACTCCCTTATACTCGTCAACTTAGGATAGCGCTACCGCTAGCCCATCTTTCGTGACATAGGGAGAGGAATTTAGTCTATCAGGACACTGTGCGTCAACCCATCCTCTCTAGTATCACCACCACCCGGTCCCTTCATGCGTCTCCCCTGCGATGTAGAGGAGAAGGGTGTTGCTAACCAGACACCGAAACCCTGCCTCCCACATTTCTGAAGTGCCACCTCTGTGAATTCCAAATGGGATGCAACAATGGGGATGATAAAACAGAGTTATGTGTCCATTATTGCCACTGATTGGTGCAGATGAAGCCTCCCATCCCACATGGTCAAGCTTCTACCTCAACTGTTGTTTTTATGATCTCCAGGTAAGATCGATTATAAATTCATGTTGCATTCTATCATTGTGTCATTAGGCTATCCTTTAAAGGATCGCATGTTTCTAGAAATGAGAGTTTCTTTTGCGGGATGCGGCCTATGTATCACATAAATTTTAGTATAATTTTCATTTGCTCAAAGGCCTGATAAAATGAAATTTGCATATATTTTATAGAAAAATTAAACCATCCATTGCCGCTGACATATCAAAGTAGGTATAGAACCATAAATGTAGGTGACCAAATGATGTATCCATGTACAAGTACGAGGGGGTCTACTAAAACACCCAATGGTTTGTACGTGGGAATGGGATAAATAGGAAATCACAAGGAATCCAAAGTTTAAGGAATATCTTTCCTTAGACAAGTATGATCATAATCTACGAAGACATATTAAATTGGTTCGCATCTTTAAGGTCAAGACAAGTAGAAAAAAAAGGACCAAAGGTCATGGAGAAACACAAGCGACTTCTGATGGAAAAAAAACACCACACCACCGGATATGCAGAGATCGGTTTAGCTATTTTCTAGATTAGTCTCGGATATTACTATAGACCTTGAGGGAATATAAGAAGACATGAAGCACAAAGTACGGTCATTACTCATTACCCATCTCGAAGATTCTGAACTTGGGTAAACCATGTCCCGTATCTCAATGATTTTGCTCGTAAATTGATAGGGTCCTTGTATTACCTACTTAGCATCATTTAGTACAAAATGCCATTGAAAGAGCATTTCCCTCCCTAAATGATTTTTGTTGTAGATGACAAAGCAATTACGGTCTAATCGTGTGCTTGAGCTATACAGGTACATTCGAGAAAGGCAGAATATGATTAGGTTCCCCTCTAAAAGGGAAAGAGCGAAGATGGCGTTCTGGCGATTTATTTTCTTTGAGTCATAGGAAATGAAGTAAATATGCCCTAGAGGCAATAATAAAGTTATTATTTATTTCCTTATATCATGATAAATGTTTATTATTCATGCTAGAATTGTATTAACCGGAAACATAATACATGTGTGAATACATAGACCAACAGAGTGTCACTAGTATGCCTCTACTTGACTAGCTCGTTAATCAAAGATGGTTATGTTTCCTAACCATGAACAAAGAGTTGTTATTTGATTAACGAGGTCACATCATTAGTTGAATGATCTGATTGACATGACCCATTCCATTAGCTTAGCACCCGATCGTTTAGTATGTTGCTATTGCTTTCTTCATGACTTATACATGTTCCTATAACTATGAGATTATGCAACTCCCGTTTACCGGAGGAACACTTTGGGTACTACCAAACGTCACAACGTAACTGGGTGATTATAAAGGAGTACTACAGGTGTCTCCAATGGTAGATGTTGGGTTGGCGTATTTCGAGATTAGGGTTTGTCACTCCGATTGTCGGAGAGGTATCTCTGGGCCCTCTCGGTAATATACATCACATAAGCCTTGCAAGCATAATAACTAAGATGTTAGTTATGAGATGATGTATTACGGAACGAGTAAAGAGACTTGCCAGTAACGAGATTGAACTAGGTATTGGATACCGACGATCGAATCTCGGGCAAGTAACATACCGATGACAAAGGGAACAACGTATGTTGTTATGCGGTCTGACCGATAAAGATCTTCGTAGAATATGTAGGAGCCAATATGGGCATCCAGGTCCCGCTATTGGTTATTGACCGGAGACGTGTCTCGGTCATGTCTACATTGTTCTCGAACCGTAGGGTCCGCACGCTTAACGTTACGATGACAGTTATTATGAGTTTATGCATTTTGATGTACCGAAGGTTGTTCGGAGTCCCGGATGAGATCACGGACATGACGAGGAGTCTCGAAATGGTCGAGACGTAAAGATTGATATATTGGAAGCCTATGTTTGGACATAGGAAGTGTTCCGGGTGAAATCGGGATTTTACCGGAATACCGGGAGGGTTACCGGAACCCCCCGGGAGACTAATGGGCCTATTGGGCTTTAGTGGAAAAGAGAAAAAGGGAAGCCCACAAGCTGGCCGGCGCCCCCCCCCCCCTTCCCCAAGTCCTAGTAGGACTAGGATAGGGGGCCGGCCCCCCTTCTCTCTCCTTTTCCCCCTGGGAGTCCTAATAGGATTAGGATTGGAGGGAGGAGTCCTACTCCCGGTGGGAGTAGGACTCCCCTGCGCCTCCTCTCCCTGGCCGGCCGGCTCCCCCTCCTCCAACCTTTATATACGGGGGCAGGGGGCACCCCAAGACACACAAGTTGATCCTTGAGATCGTTCCTTAGCCGTGTGCGGTGCCCCCTGCCACCAAATTCCACCTCGATCGTACCGTTACAGTGCTTAGGCGAAGCCCTGCGTCGGTAGTACATCAAGATCGTCATCACGCCGTCGTGCTGACGGAACTCTTCCTCGACGCTTTGCTGGATCGGAGCCCGAGGAACGTCATCGAGCTGAACGTGTGCTAAGAACTCGGAGGTGCCGGAGTAACGGTGCTTGGATCGGTCGGATCGGGAAGAAGACGTACGACTACTTCCTCTTCGTTGTGTGATCGCTTCCGCAGTCGGTCTGCGTTGGTACGTAGACAACACTCTTGTTGGAAATATGCCCTAGAGGCAATAATAAAAGCATTATTATTATATTTCCTTGTTCATGGTAATTGTCTTTGTTCATGCTATAATTGTGTTATCCGGAAATCGTAATACATGTGTGAATAACAGACACCAACATGTCCCTAGTAAGCCTCTAGTTGACTAGCTCGTTGATCAACAGATAGTCATGGTTTCCTGGCTATGGACATAAGATGTCATTGATAACGAGATCACATCATTAGGAGAATGATGTGATGGACAAGACCCAATCCTAAACATAGCATAAAGATCGTGTAGTTCGTTTTGCTAGAGTTTTGCAATGTCAAGTATCTTTTCCTTAGACCATGAGATCGTGTAACTCCCGGATACCGTAGGAGTGCTTTGGGTATACCAAACGTCACAACGTAACTGGGTGACTATAAAGGTAGACTACGGGTATCTCCGAAAGTATCTGTTGGGTTGACGCGGATCAAGAATGGGATTTGTCACTCCGTATGACGGAGAGATATCACTGGGCCCACTCGGTAATGCATCATCATAATGAGCTCAAAGTGACCAAGTGTCTGGTCACGGGATCATGCATTACGGTACGAGTAAAGTGACTTGCCGGTAACGAGATTGAACGAGGTATTGGGATACCGACGATCGAATCTCGGGCAAGTAATATATCGATAGACAAAGGGAATTGCATACGGGGTTGATTGAATCCTCGACATCGTGGTTCATCCGATGAGAACATCGTGGAGCATGTGGGAGCCAACATGGGTATCCAGATCCCGCTGTTGGTTATTGACCTGGGATCGTCTCGGTCATGTCTACATGTCTCCCGAACCCGTAGGGTCTACACACTTAAGGTTCGGTGACGCTAGGGTTGTGAAGATAAGTAGATGCAGTAACCCGAATGTTGTTCGGGGTCCCGGATGAGATCCCGGACGTCACGAGGAGTTCCGGAATGGTCCGGAGGTAAAGAATTATATATAGGATGTGCAGTTTCGGCCATCGGGACAAGTTTCGGGGTACCCGGTATTGTACCGGGACCACCGGAAGAGTCCCGGGGGTCCACCGGGTGGGGCCACCTATCCCGGAGGGCCCCTTGGGCTGAAATAGGTGGGAACCCAGCCCATAGTGGGCTGGGGCGCCATCCCCCCCAAGGCCCATGCGCCTAGGGTTGGTGGGGGGGGGGGAAACCCTAAAGGGGGCCACCCCTTGCTTGGGGGGCAAGCCCCCCACCCCTTGGCCGCCGCCCCCCCTGGTAGATCCCATCTACCAGGGCCGGCGCCCCCCCTGGCACCCCTATATATAGTGGGGGAGAGGAGGGACTTCATCCCCGCGCTTTTGGTGCTTCCTCTCTCCCCGTTACTTCTTCCTTTCTCGTAGTACACGGCGAAGCCCTGCTGTCGTGACGCCCTGCATCCACCACCACGCCGTCGTGCTGCTGGATCTTCATCAACCTCTCCTTCCCCCTTGCTGGATCAAGAAGGAGGAGACGTCTCCCGTCCCGTACGTGTGTTGAACGCGGAGGTGCCGTCCGTTCGGCGCTGGTCATCGGTGATTTGGATCACGGCGTGTACGACTACTTCAACCTCGTTCTAACGAACGCTTCCGCTCGCGATCTACAAAGGTATGTAGATGCATCTCGTGACTCGTTGCTAGATGAACTCCTAGATGATCTTGGTGAAACGAGTAGGAAAATTTTTGTTTTCTGCAACGTTCCCCAACAGTGGTATCAGAGCTAGGTCTATGCGTAGTTCTTCTTGCGCGAGTAGAACACAATTTGTTGTGGGCGTGGATTTGTCAACTTTCTTGCCGCTACTAGTCTTTTCTTGCTTCAGCGGTATTGTGGGATGAAGCGGCCCGGACCAACCTTACACGTACGCTTACGTGAGACCGGTTCCACCGACTAACATGCACTAGCTGCATAAGGTGGCTGGCGGGTGTCTGTCTCTCCCACTTTAGCTGGAGCGGATTCGATGAACAGGGTCCTTATGAAGGGTAAATAGAAGTTGAAAAATCACGTTGTGGCTTTCACGTAGGTAAGAAAACGTTCTTGCTAGAACCCTAATTCAGCCACGTAAAACTTGCAACAACAATTAGAGGACGTCTAACTTGTTTTTGCAGCAAGTGCTTTGTGATATGATATGGCCAAAGTTGTGATGAATGATGAATGATCTATATGTGATGTATGAGATGTTCATGCTATTGTAATAGGAATCACGACTTGCATGTCGATGAGTATGACAACCGGCAGGAGCCATAGGAGTTGTCTTTATTCTTTTATATGACCTGCGTGTCATGGAGAAACGCCATGTAAATTACTTTACTTTATTGCTAAACGCGTTAGCCATAGTAGTAGAAGTAATAGTTGGCGAGCAACTTCATGGAGACACGATGATGGAGATCATGATGATGGAGATCATGGTGTCAAGCCGGTGACAAGATGATCATGGAGCCCCAAGATGGAGATCAAAGGAGCTATGTGATATTGGCCATATCATGTCACGTTTATTATTTTGCATGTGATGTTTATCATGTTTTGCATCTTGTTTACTTAGAACGACGGTAGTAAATAAGATGATCCCTCATATTAATTTCAAGAAGTGTTCCCCCTAACTGTGCACCGTTGCGACAGTTCGCTGTTTCAAAACACCACGTGATGATCGGGTGTTTTATTCAGACGTTCACATACAACGGGTGTAAGACAGATTTACACATGCAAACACTTAGGTTGACTTGACGAGCCTAGCATGTACAGACATGGCCTCGGAACACAGAAGACCGAAAGGTCGAGCATGAGTCGTATAGAAGATACGATCAACATGAAGATGTTCACCGACGTTGACTAGTCCGTCTCACGTGATGATCGGACACGGCCTAGTTAACTCGGATCATGTTATACTTAGATGACTAGAAGAGGGATGTCTATCTAAGTGGGAGTTCATAAATAATTTGATTTGATGAACTTAATTATCATGAACTTAGTCTAAAATATTTACAATATGTCTTGTAGATCAAATGGCCAACGTAGTCCTCAACTTCAACGCGTTCCTAGAGAAAACCAAGCTGAAAGACGATGGCAGCAACTACACGGACTGGGTCCGGAACCTGAGGATCATCCTCATAGCTGCCAAGAAAGATTATGTCCTACAAGCACCGCTAGGTGACGCACCTGTCCTCCCTGCCGAACAAGACGTTATGAACGCTTGGCAGGCACGATCCGATGACTACTCCCTCGTTCAGTGCGGCATGCTTTACAGTTTAGAACCGGGGCTCCAAAAGCGTTTTGAGAGGCATGGAGCATATGAGATGTTCGAAGAGCTGAGAATGGTTTTCCAAGCTCATGCCCGGGTCGAGAGATATGAGGTCTCCGACAAGTTCTTCAGCTGTAAGATGGAGGAAAATAGTTCTGTCAGTGAGCACATACTCACGATGTCTGGATTACATAACCGCTTGACTCAGCTGGGAGTTAATCTCCCGGATGATGCGGTCATTGACAGAATCCTCCAGTCGCTGCCACCGAGCTACAAGAGCTTTGTGATGAACTTCAATATGCAGGGGATGGAAAAGACCATTCCTGAAGTATTTGCTATGCTGAAATCAGCAGAGGTAGAAGTCAAGAAGGAACATCAGGTGTTGATGGTCAATAAAACCACTAAGTTCAAGAAGGGCAAGGGTAAGAAAGCCTTCAAGAAGGACGGCAAGGAAGTTGCCGCGCCCGGCAAGCAAGCTGCCGGGAAGAAGCCAAAGAATGGACCCAAGCCCGAGACTGAGTGTTTTTATTGCAAGGGAAGTGGTCACTGGAAGCGGAATTGCCCCAAATACTTAGCGGACAAGAAGGCCGGCAAAACAAAAGGTATATGTGATATACATGTAATTGATGTGTACCTAACCAGTGCTCGTAGTAGCTCTTGGGTATTTGATACCGGTGCAGTTGCTCACATTTGTAACTCAAAGCAGGAGCTGCGGAATAAGCGGAAACTGGCGAAGGACGAGGTGACGATGCGGGTCGGGAATGGTTCCAAGGTCAATGTGATTGCCGTCGGCACGCTGCCTCTACATTTACCCTCGGGATTAGTTTTAAACCTTAATAATTGTTATTTAGTACCAGCTTTGAGCATGAACATTGTATCGGGATCTCGTTTAATTCGAGATGGCTACTCATTTAAATCCGAGAATAATGGTTGTTCCATTTATATGAGAGATATGTTTTATGGTCATGCTCCTGTGGTGAATGGTTTATTCTTAATGAATCTCGAGCGTAATGCTACACATGTTCATAGTGTGAATACCAAAAGATGTAAGGTTAATGACGATAGTCCCACATACTTGTGGCACTGCCGCCTTGGTCACATAGGTGTCAAATGCATGAAGAAGCTCCATGCAGATGGACTTTTAGAGTCTCTTGATTATGAATCATTTGACACGTGCGAACCATGCCTCATGGGTAAAATGACCAAGACTCCGTTCTCAGGAACAATGGAGCGAGCAACCAACTTATTGGAAATCATACATACTGATGTGTGCGGTCCAATGAGTGTTGAGGCTCGCGGTGGCTATCGTTATGTTCTCACTCTCACTGATGACTTGAGCAGATATGGGTATATCTACTTAATAAAACACAAGTCTGAGACCTTTGAAAAGTTTAAGGAATTTCAGAGTGAGGTCGAGAATCAACGTGACAGAAAAATCAAGTTTCTACGATCAGATCGTGGAGGAGAATACTTGAGTCACGAATTTGGCACACACTTAAGAAAATGTGGAATAGTTTCACAACTAACGCCGCCTGGAACACCTCAGCGTAACGGTGTGTCCGAACGTCGTAATCGCACTCTATTAGATATGGTGCGGTCTATGATGTCTCTTACCGATTTACCGCTATCTTTTTGGGGCTATGCTTTAGAAACTGCCGCATTCACTTTAAATAGGGCTCCGTCGAAATCCGTTGAGACGACACCGTATGAATTATGGTTTGGGAAGAAACCTAAGCTGTCGTTTCTAAAAGTTTGGGGATGCGATGCTTATGTCAAGAAACTTCAACCTGAAAAGCTCGAACCCAAGTCAGAAAAATGCGTCTTCATAGGATACCCTAAAGAAACTATTGGGTATACCTTCTACCTCAGATCCGAAGGCAAGGTCTTTGTTGCCAAGAATGGATCCTTTCTAGAGAAGGAGTTTCTCTCGAAAGAAGTAAGTGGGAGGAAAGTAGAACTAGATGAAGTATTGCCTCTTGAACCGGAAAATGGCGCAACTCAAGAAAATGTTCCTGAGGTGCCAGCACCGACTAGAGAGGATGTTAATGATAATGATCAAGATACTTCTGATCTAGCTTCTACTGAAATTCGAAGGTCCACAAGGACACGTTCCGCACCAGAGTGGTACGGCAACCCTGTCTTGGAAATCATGTTGTTAGACAACGGTGAACCTTCGAACTATGAAGAAGCAATGGCGGGCCCGGATTCCGACAAATGGCTAGAAGCCATGAAATCCGAGATAGGATCCATGTATGAAAACGAAGTATGGACTTTGACTGACTTGCCCGTTGAACGGCGAGCCATAGAAAATAAATGGATCTTTAAGAAGAAGACAGACGCGGATGGTAATGTGACCATCTATAAAGCTCGGCTTGTCGCTAAGGGTTATCGACAAGTTCAAGGGGTTGACTACGATGAGACTTTCTCACCGGTAGCAAAGCTAAAGTCCGTCCGTATCATGTTAGCAATTGCCGCGTTTTACGATTATGAAATATGGCAAATGGACGTCAAAACGGCTTTCCTTAATGGTTTCCTTAAGGAAGAATTGTATATGATGCAGCCGGAGGGTTTTGTCGATCCTAAGAATGCTGACAAGGTGTGCAAGCTCCAACGCTCGATATATGGGCTGGTGCAAGCATCTCGGAGTTGGAACATTCGCTTTGATGAGATGATCAAAGCGTTTGGGTTTACACAGACTTATGGAGAAGCCTGTGTTTACAAGAAAGTGAGTGGGAGCTCTGTAGCATTTCTCATATTATATGTAGATGACATACTTTTGATGGGAAATGATATAGAACTCTTGGACAGCATTAAGGCCTACTTGAATAAGAGTTTTTCAATGAAGGACCTTGGAGAAGCTGCTTATATATTAGGCATCAAAATCTATAGAGATAGATCGAGACGCCTCATAGGTCTTTCACAAAGCACATACCTTGATAAGATATTGAAGAAGTTCAATATGGATCAGTCTAAGAAGGGATTCTTGCCTGTACTGCAAGGTATGAAATTGAGCTCGGCTCAAAGTCCGACCACGGCGGAAGAAATAGAAGAGATGAGTGTCATCCCCTATGCCTCAGCCATAGGTTCTATTATGTATGCCATGCTGTGTACCAGACCCGATGTGAATCTTGCCGTAAGTTTGGTAGGAAGGTACCAAAGTAATCCCGGCAAGGAACACTGGACAGCGGTCAAGAATATCCTGAAGTACCTAAAAAGGACTAAGGAGATGTTTCTCGTTTATGGAGGTGACGAAGAGCTCGTCGTAAAGGGTTACGTCGACGCTAGCTTCGACACAGATCTGGATGACTCAAAGTCACAAACCGGATACGTGTACATTTTGAATGGTGGGGCAGTAAGCTGGTGCAGTTGCAAGCAGAGCGTCGTGGCGGGATCTACATGTGAAGCGGAGTACATGGCAGCCTCGGAGGCAGCACATGAAGCAATCTGGGTGAAGGAGTTCATCACCGACCTCGGAGTCATACCCAATGCGTCGGGGCCGATCAAGCTCTTCTGTGACAACACTGGAGCTATTGCACTTGCCAAGGAGCCCAGGTTTCACAAGAAGACAAGGCACATCAAGCGTCGCTTCAACTCCATCCGTGAAAATGTTCAAGATGGAGACATAGAGATTTGTAAAGTACATACGGACCTGAATGTAGCAGATCCGTTGACTAAACCTCTCCCTAGGACAAAACATGATCAACACCAGAATTCCATGGGTGTTCAATTCATCACAATGTAACTAGATTATTGACTCTAGTGCAAGTGGGAGACTGTTGGAAATATGCCCTAGAGGCAATAATAAAAGCATTATTATTATATTTCCTTGTTCATGGTAATTGTCTTTGTTCATGCTATAATTGTGTTATCCGGAAATCGTAATACATGTGTGAATAACAGACACCAACATGTCCCTAGTAAGCCTCTAGTTGACTAGCTCGTTGATCAACAGATAGTCATGGTTTCCTGGCTATGGACATAAGATGTCATTGATAACGAGATCACATCATTAGGAGAATGATGTGATGGACAAGACCCAATCCTAAACATAGCATAAAGATCGTGTAGTTCGTTTTGCTAGAGTTTTGCAATGTCAAGTATCTTTTCCTTAGACCATGAGATCGTGTAACTCCCGGATACCGTAGGAGTGCTTTGGGTATACCAAACGTCACAACGTAACTGGGTGACTATAAAGGTAGACTACGGGTATCTCCGAAAGTATCTGTTGGGTTGACGCGGATCAAGAATGGGATTTGTCACTCCGTATGACGGAGAGATATCACTGGGCCCACTCGGTAATGCATCATCATAATGAGCTCAAAGTGACCAAGTGTCTGGTCACGGGATCATGCATTACGGTACGAGTAAAGTGACTTGCCGGTAACGAGATTGAACGAGGTATTGGGATACCGACGATCGAATCTCGGGCAAGTAATATATCGATAGACAAAGGGAATTGCATACGGGGTTGATTGAATCCTCGACATCGTGGTTCATCCGATGAGAACATCGTGGAGCATGTGGGAGCCAACATGGGTATCCAGATCCCGCTGTTGGTTATTGACCTGGGATCGTCTCGGTCATGTCTACATGTCTCCCGAACCCGTAGGGTCTACACACTTAAGGTTCGGTGACGCTAGGGTTGTGAAGATAAGTAGATGCAGTAACCCGAATGTTGTTCGGGGTCCCGGATGAGATCCCGGACGTCACGAGGAGTTCCGGAATGGTCCGGAGGTAAAGAATTATATATAGGATGTGCAGTTTCGGCCATCGGGACAAGTTTCGGGGTACCCGGTATTGTACCGGGACCACCGGAAGAGTCCCGGGGGTCCACCGGGTGGGGCCACCTATCCCGGAGGGCCCCTTGGGCTGAAATAGGTGGGAACCCAGCCCATAGTGGGCTGGGGCGCCATCCCCCCCAAGGCCCATGCGCCTAGGGTTGGTGGGGGGGGGGAACCCTAAAGGGGGCCACCCCTTGCTTGGGGGGCAAGCCCCCCACCCCTTGGCCGCCGCCCCCCCTGGTAGATCCCATCTACCAGGGCCGGCGCCCCCCCTGGCACCCCTATATATAGTGGGGGAGAGGAGGGACTTCATCCCCGCGCTTTTGGTGCTTCCTCTCTCCCCGTTACTTCTTCCTTTCTCGTAGTACACGGCGAAGCCCTGCTGTCGTGACGCCCTGCATCCACCACCACGCCGTCGTGCTGCTGGATCTTCATCAACCTCTCCTTCCCCCTTGCTGGATCAAGAAGGAGGAGACGTCTCCCGTCCCGTACGTGTGTTGAACGCGGAGGTGCCGTCCGTTCGGCGCTGGTCATCGGTGATTTGGATCACGGCGTGTACGACTACTTCAACCTCGTTCTAACGAACGCTTCCGCTCGCGATCTACAAAGGTATGTAGATGCATCTCGTGACTCGTTGCTAGATGAACTCCTAGATGATCTTGGTGAAACGAGTAGGAAAATTTTTGTTTTCTGCAACGTTCCCCAACAACTCTCCCCTCTCGTTACTATGCATCACCATGATCTTGCGTGTGCGTAGGAAAATTTTCGAAATTACCACGTTCCCCAACAGTGGCATCCGAGCCTGGGTTTTATGGTTTGATGTTATTTGCACGAGTAGAACACAAGTGAGTTGTGGGCGATACAAGTCATACTGCCTACCAGCATGTCATACTTTGGTTCAGCGGTATTGTTGGACGAGACGATCCGGACCAACCTTACGCGTACTCTTACGCGAGACCGGTTCCCTCGACGTGCTTCGCACATAGATGGCTTGCGGAAGACTGTCTCTCCAACTTTAGTTGAACCAAGTGTGGCTACGCCCGGTCCTTGAGAAGGTTAAAACGGAGTCTATTTGACGAACTATCGTTGTGGTTTTGATGCGTAGGTGAGATGAGTTCTTACTTAAGCCCGTAGCAGCCACGTAAAACTTGCAACAACAAAGTAGAGGACGTCTAACTTGTTTTTGCAGGGCATGTTGTGATGTGATATGGTCAAGGCATGATGCTGATTTTATTGTATGAGATGATCATGTTTTGTATCCGAGTTATCGGCAACTGGCAGGAGCCATATGGTTGTCGCTTTATTGTATGCAATGCAATCGCGATGTAATGCTTTACTTTATTACTAAGCGGTAGTGATAGTCGTGGAAGCATAAGATTGGCGAGACGACAACGATGCTACGATGGAGATCAAGGTGTCGCGCCGGTGACGATGGTGATCATGACGGTGCTTCGGAGATGGAGATCACAAGCACAAGATGATGAGGGCCATATCATATCACTTATATTGATTGCATGTGATGTTTATCCTTTTATGCATCTTATCTTGCTTTGATTGACGGTAGCATTATAAGATGATCTCTCACTAAATTATCAAGAAGTGTTCTCCCTGAGTATGCACCGTTGCCAAAGTTCGTCGTGCCCAGACACCACGTGATGATCGGGTGTGATAAGCTCTACGTCCAAATACAACGGGTGCAAAACAGTTGCACACGCAGAATACTCAGGTTATACTTGACGAGCCAAGCATATACAGATATGGCCTCGGAACACGGAGACCGAAAGATCGAGCGTGAATCATATAGTAGATATGATCAACATATTGATGTTCACCATTGAAAACTACTCCATCTCACGTGATGATCGGTTATGGTTTAGTTGATTTGGATCACGTGATCACTTAAAGGATTAGAGGGATGTCTATCTAAGTGGGAGTTCTTAAGTAATATAATTAAATTGAACTTAAATTTATCATGAACTTAGTCCTGGTAGTATCTTGCAAATCATGTTGTAGATCAATAGCTCGCGTTGTTGCTTCCCTATGTTTATTTTGATATGTTCCTAGAGAAAAATGTGTTGAAAGATGTTAGTAGCAATGATGCGGATTGGATCCGTGATCTGAGGTTTATCCTCATTGCTGCACAGAAGAATTATGTCCTTGATGCACCGCTAGGTGACAGACCTATTGCAGGAGCAAATGCAGACGTTATGAACGTTTGGCTAGCTCAATATGATGACTACTTGATAGTTTAGTGCACCATGCTTAACAGCTTAGAATCGGGACTTTAAAGACGTTTTGAACGTCATGGACCATATGAGATGTTCCAGGAGTTGAAGTTAATATTTCAAGCAAATACCCGAGTTGAGAGACATGAAGTCTCCAGCAAGTTCTATAGCTAAAAGATGGAGGAGAATCGCTCAACTAGTGAGCATGTGCTCAGATTGTCTGGGTACTACAATCGCTTGAATCAAGTGGGAGTTTATCTTCCAGATAAGATAGTGATTGACAGAATTCTCTAGTCATCATCACTAAGTTAGTAGAACTTCGTGATGAACTATAATATGCAAGGGATAACGGAAACAACTCCCAAGCTCTTCGTGATGCTGAAATCAACGAAGGTAGAAATCAAGAAAAACATCAAGTGTTGATGGTTGACAAGACCACTAGTTTCAAGAAAAGGGCAAAGGGAAGAAGGGGAACTTCAAGAAGAACGGCAAGCAAGTTGCTGCTCAAGTGAAGAAGCCCAAGTCTGATCCTAAGCCTGAGACTAAGTGATTCTACTGCAAAGGGACTGGTCACTAGAAGCGGAACTACCCCAAGTGATTGGCGGATAAGTAGGATGGCAAAGTGAACAACAGTATATTTGATATACATGTTATTGATGTGTACTATACTAGTGTTTATAGCAACCCCTCAGTATTTGATGCTAGTTCAGTTGCTAAGATTAGTAACTCGAAACAGGAGTTGCAGAATAAACAGAGACTAGTTAAGGGTGAAGTGACGATGTGTGTTGGAAGTAGTTCCAAGATTGATATGATCATCATCGCACACTCCCCTATACTTTCGGGATTAGTGTTGAACTTAAATAAGTGTTATTTGGTTTTTGCGTTGAGCATGAATATGATTTGATCATGTTTATTGTAATACGGTTATTCATTTAAGTAAAAGAATAAATTATTGTTCTCTTTACATGAATAAAACCTTATATGGTTACACACCCAATGAAAATAGTTCATTGGATCTCGATCTTAATAATACACATATTCATAATATTGAAACCAAAAGATGCAAAGTTAATAATGATAGTGCAACTTATTTGTGGCACTGCTGTTTAGGTCATATTGGTATAAAGCGCATGAAGAAACTCCATGCTGATGGGCTTTCGGAATCACTTGATGCTTGCGAACCATGCCTTTTGGGCAAGATGACTAAAACACCGTTCTCCGGAACAATGGAGCGAGAAAAGATTTATTGGAAATCATACATACTGATGTATGTGGTCCGATGAATATTGAGGCTCGCGACAGGTATCATTATTTTCTGATCTTCATAGATGATTTGAGCAGATATGAGTATATCTACTTGATGAAACATAAGTCTGAAACATTTGGAAAGTTCAAAGAATTTCAGAGTGAAGTGGAAAATCATCGTGACAAGAAAATAAAAGTTTATACGATATGATCGCAGAGGTAAAATATTTGAGTTACGAGTTTGGTCTTCAGTTAAAACAATGCGAAATAGTTTCACTACTCACGCCACCTGGAACACCACAGCACAATGGTGTGTCCGAACGTCGTAATCGTACTTTACTAGATATGGTGCGATCTATGATGTCTCTTACCGATCTACCACTATCGTTTTGGGGTTATGCATTAGAGACAGTTGCATTCAAGTTAAATAGGGCACCATCTAAATCCGTTGAGACGACACCGTGTGAACTATGGTTTGGCAAGAAACCTAAGCTGTCGTTTCTTAAAGTTTGGGGTTGCGATGCTTATATGAAAAAGTTTCATCCTGATAAGCTCAAACTCAAATCGGAGAAGTGCGTCTTCATAGGATATCCAAAGGAAACTATTGGATACACCTTCTATCACAGATCCGAAGGCAAGACTTTTGTTGCTAAAATTCGGAAACTTTCTGGAGAAGGAGTTTCTCTCGAAAGAAGTGAGTGGGAGGAAAGTAGAACTTGACGAGGTAACTGTACCTGCTCCCTTATTGGAAAATAGTACATCACAGAAAACTGTTTCTGCGACACCTATACCAATTGGTGAGGAAGCTAATGATGATGATCATGAAGCTTCAGGACAAGATACTACTGAACCACGTAGATCAACCAGAGTGAGATCCGCACCAGAGTGGTACGGTAATCCAGTTCTGGAAGTCATGCTACTAGATCATGATGAACTTACGAACTATGAAGAAGCGATGGTGAGCCCAGATTCCGCAAAGTGACTTGAAGCCATGAAATCTGAGATATGATCCATGTATGAGAACAAAGTATGGACTTTAGTTGACTTGCCCGATGATCGGCAAGCCATAGAAAATAAATGGATCTTCAAGAGGAAGACGGACGTTGATAGTAGTGTTACTATCTACAAAGCTAGAATTGTCGCAAAAGATTTTCGACAAGTTCAAGGTGTTGACTACGATGAGATTTTCTCACTCGTATCTATGCTTAAGTCTGTCCGAATCATGTTAGTAATTGCCGCGTTTTATGAAATCTGGCAAACGGATAAACAAAACTGCATTCCCTAATGGATTTATTAAAGAAGAGTTGTATATGATGCAACCAGAAGGTTTTGTCAATCCAAAAGGTGCTAACAAAATGTGCAAGCACCAGCGATCCATCTGTGGACTGGTGCAAGCATCTCGGAGTTGGAATATATGCTTTGATGAGTTGATCAAAGCATATAGTTTTATACAGACTTGCGGTGAAGCCTGTATTTACGAGAAAGTGAGTGGGAGCACTACAGCATTTCTGATAAGTATATGTGAATGACATATTGTTGATCGGAAATAATGTAGAATTATTCTGTAAAGCATAAAAGGAGTGTTTGAAAGGAGTTTTTCAAAGAAAGACTTCGGTAAAGCTGCTTACATATTGAGCTTCAAGATCTATAGAGATAGATCAAGACGCTTGATAAGTTTTTCAATAAGTACATACCTTGACAAGATTTTGAAGTAGTTCAAAATGGAACAGTCAAAGAAAAAGTTTCTTGCCTGTGTTACAAGGTGTGAAGTTGAGTAAAGACTCAAAGCCCGACCATGGCAGAAGATAGAAAGAGAATGAAAGTCATTCCCTATGCCTCATTCATAGGTTCTATAAAGTATGCCATGCTCTGTACCGGATATATTGTATACCCTGCACTGATTTGGCAAGGGAGTACAATAGTGATCTAGGAGTAGATCACTGGACAGCGGTCAGAATTATCCTTAGTGAAATAAGGAAATGTTTCTCGATTATGGACGTGACAAAAAGGTTCGTCGTAAAGGGTTACGTCGATGCAAGTTTTTTGACACTGATCCAGATGATTCTAAATCTGGATACATATTGAAAGTGGGAGCAATTAGCTAGAGTAGCTCCGTGTAGAGCATTGTAGACATAGAACTTGCAAAATACTTACGGATCTGAATGTGACAGACCCGTTGACTAAAATTATCTCACAAGCAAAACATGATCACACCTTAGTACTCTTTGGGTGTTAATCACATAGATATGTGAACTAGATTGCTGACTCTAGTAATCCCTTTGAGTGTTGGTCACATGACGATGTGAACTATGGGTGTTAATCACATGGTGATGTGAACCATTGCTGCTAAATCACATGGCGATGTGAACTAGATTATTGACTCTAGTGCAAGTGGGAGACTGAAGGAAATATGCCCTAGAGGCAATAATAAAGTTATTATTTATTTCCTTATATCATGATAAATGTTTATTATTCATGCTAGAATTGTATTAACCGGAAACATAATACATGTGTGAATACATAGACCAACAGAGTGTCACTAGTATGCCTCTACTTGACTAGCTCGTTAATCAAAGATGGTTATGTTTCCTAACCATGAACAAAGAGTTGTTATTTGATTAACGAGGTCACATCATTAGTTGAATGATCTGATTGACATGACCCATTCCATTAGCTTAGCACCCGATCGTTTAGTATGTTGCTATTGCTTTCTTCATGACTTATACATGTTCCTATAACTATGAGATTATGCAACTCCCGTTTACCGGAGGAACACTTTGGGTACTACCAAACGTCACAACGTAACTGGGTGATTATAAAGGAGTACTACAGGTGTCTCCAATGGTAGATGTTGGGTTGGCGTATTTCGAGATTAGGGTTTGTCACTCCGATTGTCGGAGAGGTATCTCTGGGCCCTCTCGGTAATATACATCACATAAGCCTTGCAAGCATAATAACTAAGATGTTAGTTATGAGATGATGTATTACGGAACGAGTAAAGAGACTTGCCAGTAACGAGATTGAACTAGGTATTGGATACCGACGATCGAATCTCGGGCAAGTAACATACCGATGACAAAGGGAACAACGTATGTTGTTATGCGGTCTGACCGATAAAGATCTTCGTAGAATATGTAGGAGCCAATATGGGCATCCAGGTCCCGCTATTGGTTATTGACCGGAGACGTGTCTCGGTCATGTCTACATTGTTCTCGAACCGTAGGGTCCGCACGCTTAACGTTACGATGACAGTTATTATGAGTTTATGCATTTTGATGTACCGAAGGTTGTTCGGAGTCCCGGATGAGATCACGGACATGACGAGGAGTCTCGAAATGGTCGAGACGTAAAGATTGATATATTGGAAGCCTATGTTTGGACATAGGAAGTGTTCCGGGTGAAATCGGGATTTTACCGGAATACCGGAAGGGTTACCGGAACCCCCCGGGAGACTAATGGGCCTATTGGGCTTTAGTGGAAAAGAGAAAAAGGGAAGCCCACAAGCTGGCCGCCGCCCCCCCCCTTTCCCCAAGTCCTAGTAGGACTAGGATAGGGGGCCGGCCCCCCTTCTCTCTCCTTTTCCCCCCGGGAGTCCTAATAGGATTAGGATTGGAGGGAGGAGTCCTACTCCCGGTGGGAGTAGGACTCCCCTGCGCCTCCTCTCCCTGGCCGGCCGGCTCCCCCTCCTCCAACCTTTATATACGGGGGCAGGGGGCACCCCAAGACACACAAGTTGATCCTTGAGATCGTTCCTTAGCCGTGTGCGGTGCCCCCTGCCACCAAATTCCACCTCGATCGTACCGTTACAGTGCTTAGGCGAAGCCCTGCGTCGGTAGTACATCAAGATCGTCATCACGCCGTCGTGCTGACGGAACTCTTCCTCGACGCTTTGCTGGATCGGAGCCCGAGGAACGTCATCGAGCTGAACGTGTGCTAAGAATTCGGAGGTGCCGGAGTAACGGTGCTTGGATCGGTCGGATCGGGAAGAAGACGTACGACTACTTCCTCTTCGTTGTGTGATCGCTTCCGCAGTCGGTCTGTGTTGGTACGTAGACAACACTCTCCCCTCTCGTTGCTATGCATCACCATGATCTTGCGTGTGCGTAGGAAAATTTTCGAAATTACCACATTCCCCAACAGGAAAATCATACTATTATAAGGGGGTACACGTTGGAAGGTATGGTTTGAATCAAACACGTGCACAAAATCATATTTGCACTCACATACCCTTCCCAACTTTCGAGGAGTTCTCCATTTCAACCTAGTGCATCATATTTTCACTACCCGGTAGTACACAGGTAGTGAGCGGTAGTACTCCTTGCTAGTACTTCTGCCTACCTAGTACCCACAGGCCGGTAGTATCGCACTAGTGTCTAGTAGTACCGAACTAGTGTCTGATAGTGTCTCTCCCCTGTTTGAGCGACACTATCAGATCTAGTGTCAGACCTAGTATCGTAGGAAGGGGGGTCAACCCCCTCTGTTTTAATTTGGCTGCGGTATGAGAACAACACTGCTGTTCATTTTAGCCGGTACTACTGTTGTCCAGTTCGAAAGTACCGCTTCCCTAGTGGAGTGGAACTACTGGACGTGGTACTGGCCCAAGTTCCGCAGGAGTCTCGTTCCTCTCTGCCCTAGGCATGTTACTATAGCGGCATTGCCATGACAGTACCGATTATTTTCCTACAACCAGTATTATTGGTGTCTCTCGCGGTATTATTGGTGTCTCTCGCGGTTGTACGGCATGGGCACTGGAAGTGTACCTCGGATGGGGTTGCGACAATACCGCTCAGTGTAAATTCTGGCATAACAGTTGGATTGGAGGGGAGCTACGTAAAGGGGGTCTTCTTCCTCCTTTTGACCTACCTCTTGCCTCTCTCTCCTCCAATGTTGCCCAAAGTTTGAACTTGTTCGGTCTCTCTCCCTAGCCACTCAGACTTAATGATCTTCTATGATTTGGGAGAGAAGACCTAGATCTATGCTTTCAACAAAGGAAATTTGATCCCCCTACTATCCCTTGTTGATCTTGTTACTCTCGGATGTTTGGGTACCCTAGACGGAAAAAGTCACCTCAGAGCTCAAATCCATTTTAGTGAAGTTTCATAGTGTTGTAGGAGCCTCCAGTTAAGTTAGAGATCGTTTGAACCTTGTCGTGAAGGTTTCGGTTGCCGCCTCCAAGGGCACGAGGAGAATAAGGTGAGACATTGTGGCACTTGGTGAGCATTGTGTCGTCACACCTCTTCAATGGATATGTACCTCCCCCAAAGGTGGGAACTCCGGGAACTACATCACCGTCTTCACTTGCGATTACTTCTTTCCTTTACTTATTTGTTGCGGGCTAGATTTATTGAGTATCCTACATAGTGTGTTGTTACTCGCGAGCTTGGCATATAGGTTGTCCATCTAGTTGCATATGTAGATAACATATACCTTGCCGCAACCCTTCAAATTATAAAAAAGTAAAGATTGTTAGTCGCCTATTCACCCCCTCTTGCCTACATGATCAACACAGATCTAACATCGATAGTTGACTCCCAATGTGGGGTGTTACATCTCTTCCGAAACAACTTCAATGACAACTTCTTCAACCCCTGAGAACATGCCTTCTACCGTGTTCTCTAATGAGAGATTATACTACAATCCGAGCCTCTCACAAGGAGTATGCACAATGACGAACGAGTCAATCTCGGCAACTATGGTCTAGGAGGGAGCTAACTCTCTAATAAGTCTGAACTGTATCTACCCCCTTTTATTACTTTGCTTATGAGTTACCCGCTAATTTCTTATCTAATGAATAGCTTTGTTATTACTAGTGTCATTATGCACAAAAAACATAATTTAATATATTAATATGCTTGAAATGGAATTTAGAAAGAAAATATGGTAGAAATCTGCGGGTGAAGTGGACCAAGGTTGCAAAAAGGGGAGCAGTGGGGGCACCCATGGCCCCCACGCGCCAGGCCCGCATGTCTGGCATGTGGGCGCCACTACGTGCATTGGGGCCTCGAGGCTCCACCTCAACATCACTTCAAACTATATATTGATCAAGCAACATATGCATATGATATTTTCCTATTGGGAGATCCTCCGCCGATCTCTGTTACACGGAGAATGATTGACATGTGGTTTTCTTAGGTCCGAGCAGGGTTTTATAGCATCAAGTCAATGGTGCGATGTCTAAAAACTTAAGCAAGAATGATGGACGAGAAAATTTGTGGAGAGATAAAAAGTTATCAGAGCAACAACCTCCTCTTCAGTTTCCTTGCGGAATTCCTATCCTAGAATTGCGTGCCTCCAGTGGCGGAGCTGGTACCCGGCGACCCGGGGCAGCTGCCCGGGCTCGTACGTGACCTGCCGCACTATTCGTAACTAGGATAACGTGTGGTAATTAGCTTCTTTAACGTGTTTGCCCGGGCAAATTTTTACTAGGCTTGCTTGGTGTTTCTAGGCCCAACTAATTAGCCTGCACACAACACGTTATTCCTAGGCCCATGGCTGCACAAACGCACGCAAAACAGCCCTACTGATCACAACGTGGTCTGCTTCGCGTAAGACTTGCCAAATCGCTAGCGAAACCGCCTCACGCCTCCTCGGCTACTGCTCGTCTCATCCCTTTCTGCCCTTCCCCCCAGATCGACCGTGACGGCTCCAGGCGAGTCGTTCGATCTAGTCTTCGGCATTCTCAAAGGCAGAACACTGGGCATGGGCGCGGCCCCTCCTAGAGGGAAAGACGACAATCCATGGCGCCTCCTTCCAGCAGTTTGTGGCTTCTAATCAAGAGAGGAATTGAGGTGAGTTTAGGATTTCGCCTTGCACACGCACACACACACGCTCACTAATTTGTGGCATGAGAAATTGAGAATATACTATTAGTATTGCTCCTCATATTTGGCGATTTTAACATCAGAGTACAGCGCACGCATCATTTAGCGCGCCATAGCGTCAATTCAGCGCCAAACTTAGATGCCATAGCCCACTTCTCTAAAAAAACATTACATTTTCTATCATCCAAATTGAAGGAAAACCCATCTCCAACATATGTATTGTCAGTTTTTTTTTGGACTCCTCTAATCTGACCACTGGTAGAAAAAGAGGCTTCCATACGCCCCCATTAGTCCCCAAAACAACCGAACCGCGACCAAAGGGGTCTTTAGTCGCGGTTCGGGAGAAGACCCGCGACCAACTACCTGGGCCCAGCGCGCTCGGTCGACAGCTGGCGGACGGGAGGGGCTTTAGTCCCGGTTGGCGTGGCCAACCGGGACTAAAGGTCCCAGAAGGCCTTTAGTCGCGGTTGGCCAGGCCAACCGGGACTAAAGCCCATCCAGCTGGCGGACGGGAGGGGCTTTAGTCCCGGTTGGCCTGGCCAACCGCGACTAAAGGCCCATCCCTATATATACTCGGCTCACTTCACAATTTTCAGAAGGTGGTGGTGGGGTGGTGGTGGGTTTGCTTTTGGTTTCTCCTATGCACACAAGGTGTTTGATGAAATGCCCGAGAGCCTGAAACAAGCCACACTTGAGCTTTCTCATTTATTTTTCCTCCGCGATCGCGGTTAGCAACTCGAACCTTTCATGTGTCATTGATAAAATACGCATGTGTGTAGTTCATTGTTTAATTTGTATTATTTCTAGCTAGTTAGTTTAACAAATGCATGATGGTTAATTATATACTTTATATAATAATAATGCAGATGAATCGGCAATGGATGTACGGTTCCCGACTCTCCGGCGAGTTCACTACGGGTTTGAAAGATTTCCTCGTAGTGGCAAATGCGAACAAGCAGCAAGGTTTTATTATCTGTCCATGTGCTGTCTGTAAGAATGAGAAGGGTTACTCCTCCTCAAGAAGAGTTCACATGGACCTGCTTAAGCATGGTTTCATGCCAAGCTATTATTGTTGGACCAAGCATGGAGAAAGAGGGGTTAGAATGGAAGAAGATGAAGAAGGGGATGATATCGATGACAACTATCGTGATCTTTTCGGTGATACTTTCATGGAGGATGATGCTGAAGGTGGGGAAGGGTTAGGTGAAGGTGAAGAAGAGGCACATGATGAGCCCGCTGATGATCTTGGTCGGACCATTGCTGATGCACGGAGACGCTGCGAAACTGACAAGGAGAGGGAGAATTTGGATCGCATGTTAGAGGATCACAAAAAGTCGTTGTATCCAGGATGCGATAATAGTCTGAAAAAGCTGGGCTGCACACTGGATTTGCTAAAATGGAAGGCACAGGAAGGTGTAGGTGACTCATCATTTGAAAATTTGCTGAAAATATTAAAGAATATGTTGCCGAAGAATAATGAGTTGCCCGCCAGTACGTACGAAGCAAAGAAGGTTGTCTGCCCTCTAGGTTTAGAGGTTCAGAAGATACATGCATGCATTAATGACTGCATCCTCTACCGCGGTGAATATGAGAATTTGAATGAATGCCCTGTATGCACTGCATTGCGTTATAAGATCAGAGGCGATGACCCTGGTGACGATGTTGAGGGCGAGAAACCCAGGAAGAGGGTTCCCGCCAAGGTGATGTGGTATGCTCCTATAATACCACGGGTGAAACGTCTGTTCATGAACGAAAAGCATGCCAAGTTGTTGCGATGGCACAAAGAGGACCGTTTGTCCGACGGGCAGTCGAGACACACCGCTGATGGAACGCAATGGAGAAAGATCGACAGAGTTTTCAAAGATTTTGCAGCTGACGCAAGGAACTTAAGATTTGGTCTAAATACTGATGGCATTAATCCTTTTGGTGAGCAGAGCTCCAACCATAGCACCTGGCCTGTGACTATGCATCTACAACCTTCCTCCTTGGTTGTGCATGAAGCGGAAGTTCATTATGATGCCAATTCTCATCCAAGGCCCTAAGCAACCCGGTAACGACATCGATGTGTACCTAAGGCCATTAGTTGAAGAACTTTTACAGTTGTGGGCGAAACCTGGTGTACGTGTCTGGGATGAGCACAAAGGAGAGGAATTTGACCTACGAGCGTTGCTTTTTGTAACCATCAACGATTGGCCTGCTCTCAGTAACCTTTCGGGACAGAAAAATAAGGGATACAATGCATGCACGCACTGCTTACATGAGACTGAAAGTGTACGTTTGGTTAATTGTAAGAAGAACGTGTACCTGGGTCATCGTCGATTTCTTCCCCGAAATCATAACGTAAGAAAGAAAGGCAAGCATTTCAACGGGAAGGCAGATCACCGGCCGAAGCCTGCGGAATGTACTGGTGCTGAGATATTTGATATGGTCAAGGATTTGAAAGTCATCTTTGGAAAGGGTCCTGGCGGACAATCAGTTCCGCGGGGAGTTGACGGGCAGGCACCCATGTGGAAGAAGAAATCTATATTTTGGGAGCTAGAATATTGGAAAGTCCTAGATGTCCGCTCTGCAATCGACGTGATGCATGTTACGAAGAATATTTGCGTGAACCTGCTAAGCTTCTTGGGCGTGTATGGGAAGACAAATGATACAAAGGAAGCACGGCAGGACCAGCAACTTTTGAAAGACCCAGATGACCGGCATCCGGAATGGTTTCAAGGTCATGCCAGCTACGCTCTTACCAAAGAAGAGAAGGTCATTTTTTTTGAATGCCTGAGCAGTATGAAGGTCCCGTCTGGCTTGTGTATGGAAACTTGTTCGAAGTTGTATATGGTCACCCGAGATTGAATATATATTATATATTCCTCTTGAATTCTTCTTGTTTGAAATTTCATATGCATGTATATAGAAGCGTAGAATATGTGTACTGAAACTTCATCAAAAATAAAATAAAACACAAAATAAAATATAAAACAAATAAAACACTACAAATTAAAAAGAAACCAGGTTTAGGGGGGCTAAAACCCTAAACCTGCGGAGGAGGCCTTTAGTCCCGGTTGGCCACGAGAGCCGGGACTAAAGGTCCTCGGCCCCGACGGACCACGGGCGCCCACGTGGCGGGCCTTTGGTCCCGGTCAGCCACAAAAACCGGGACTAAAGCCCTTTAGTCGCGGTCCGTAAGAGCCGCGGCTAAAGGGGGGGGGGGTCTTTAGTCGCGCTTATTTAGTCCCGGTTGCACAGCCGGGACTAAAGGCTGTTGCGAACCGGGACTAAAGGGCTTTTTTCTACAAGTGGACTCTTGCTAGTTAGTTCAACCATTTCAATCATCCCACCTCAATCGTATGTTATTAAATTTCAGATATGAAGAGGTTTTTAGTTACTAAAGCAAGTATTAGTTGTCATATTTAATTTCAGTTTTTATTAAAATTATCTGTATAGATATACAGTGCTGGTTGTTTGACTTAGTACTATTGCAAAATTATGGTTACCCATATTAGTGATAATATTCACATAGTATGTACTCCCTCGATCCCAAAAAAACTGTCTCAACTTACTAAAGTTGATACACTTATTTTGGAACGGACGGAGTATCAAAATATCCGGTAGTTTTTTTCTATGTCTTTAGTTAGCTTGCAGTCCGCCCCGGCTCCTATTTTTTCCTGGCTCCGCCACTACGTGCCTCTTTGCCACCTGACCGATGAACATCAGCAGCACCCGGATAGGGGATGGCACATGCAATGTGCTCGGCTATCCGTTCTGTTGCGCCTTGTGAAAACCGTTGGATCATTGCCAACCGCCATGTGGTGTGGCGGCATGTCGCTTGGTTGGCTTACTGCCACAGGTTAGATTTTGGTACTAGTTGTATACGCATAGGGTAGTTTTTTAATATCTCTTTTTTGTGCATAGGGCCTTTTATGCAAAAAGCGAATAAGCTGATCATCCCCAAATTCTCCATTACTTACCAGCATAACACAGTGATCACTGAACATACTCAACACACATATACATTCACCAGCTGTTTAAGCACACGGCGAGAACAACGGCTCTATTATATCTCCGTGATCAAACGAGTACATATAATTCACATCACAGTTATCTGGATACAGTACACAGTAATTACTAGCAGCACAGAGAGAATTGAGAGAACAATTACTTAAGCTAGCGATCGTTTCCACGATCGAGATCACCATGGGGTATGGATGGTAATCAAAGTGAGGGGGCGCAGACGACGCAGGCGAGCAGCAGCATGGCGGACGACGCGGCGTCCTCCTCCTCGCTGAAGCAGCTGCGCTTGAACCGGCACGCGCCCTTGCCCTTGCTGCTGTGCAGCCCCAGCAGCAGCTCCTGCTGGTAATGCCGCCTCCCCCCGCCGCCCGACCTCGCCGCCGTCGGGTGGTCGTGCTGCTGCCGGCCCCGCCGCGCTCCCTGGCCGGCCGACCGTTGAACCATCCTGTATAGTATCCTCCTGGTCTATGTGCTCTGCTCTGTGAGTTTTGCTGGAGGAGAGCAGAGCGGAGTATTCAAACGGCGAGTGGGCGAGCAGACATGGACGTGTGGTGCGGCGTTATTTATAGAGGGCAGTGGGCGTTGCTTGCCCCTGTGGTCTTGGCGATATTGCAAGAATGCCATATGGCATCATATCAGAGAGAGCTTTATTTCGAACGCATTTGGAGGCTACCGCCGGGCCGGAGGATTTGAAACCACAGAGTGAGCTGAACGGCGCGCATGAACGTGGTGGGGTACAGAGCAACCACTGTTCATTCAACGGATCCAGCTACCTGCTATGGGCCGCCGCTAAGACTTGTCATGACGTTCATGCACATCACATTAATCAAATCAAAGAGATTACATGTACGCGGGTGTATCTTGTTTACCACAATATTACTTTTCTGGCTTGCACTAGCGGAGCTTAGAGATTCTTTGTGAAGGTCTTTCATTTTTGGTAGTTTAGATTAAGAAAAATAAAAAGTCTTAAGCCCCTCGAGAAATTACTCCCTCTGATAAAAACAAGTGTCGTGGCTTAGTTCAAATTTGAGCTAAAGCCACAACACTTTTTTTTTGGGATCGGAGGGAGTAGTATCTCGTCATTTGTCACTCCATTAATCTTTCTCTACCTCCATTGTTTATTTGGTTTCTTTTTCTTAGGGGGCGATTGCGCATGCACTTGGATTTTTTTTCAATCCAGTAAAATCAACCAACACCGTTTGACCCAAGATCTGACGGCCGAGAGTCTTTCTTCCCTGCGAATCGCCCACACTCCCTCTAAACCCCAGACGATCCAATCACCGGCGACCTCCCCGAACAGCCGAACTCATCAAACCTTCGGCCCCCCTCTAACTAGGATGTCATTGTCGCGTCGTCCCCTGATCCACACCGTTTATGTTTGAAGCCTTGCGGTGGCGCCCCCGTCTCCATCTCGGATTCGCGCATCCTCTTCTCTCCAAATTCGATTGACGCGGCGAAAAAAATTAGGCTCCTACTCAATAGCAAACATGTTTTCCATAATATTCCTTGTTCTTGCTTGGCTTCTTAAATTTTTAATTCATGTGTTCATCTCTTTGAAACATATAAAAAAGAATCCGTTCAGGCGGAGTAGAGACAGAAAGAGCATAGTATATGCCGGCGTTGGCGTAGATTTTCCACTAACCATAGCATAGATATCGAAGCAGCAAACTAGCCAGGTGACTACCTGCCGGCCCAGAATTCACATTCACAAATTCTTGACGAATTCAGCACAAGATCATACTATCAATAGCTGACAAAAGCCAAATTATGGGAGGCACATGATTGGCACGTTACATGCATGGCCAGGACCACCCATGTGGCTCAGCTGATTAGGACAACCAATTTTTGTGCTAGCATGATACTAGATGCCTTTACTCTCATCATGACCTAATTTCATCCCCATAACATAGGTGCAACTAATTTATTATTGCACCGAGTTTACCTAGGAAGATCACTGTGCTTAAGTTTATTGCAAGTAAGAGTAGTTAAAGGATATGCTCATTTATTATTGCAAGTGAGTAGTTAAAGGATATGCTCACTTATTATTCCAGAGAGGTAACAAACATGACCAAAATGTTCGACGTTTGTATTGAGATTGAAAATCTTGTCATTCCCAGCTAAGGGATGGTAGTCGGCAAAAAAGTTTTTAAAAAGCGGCGGCCAAACTATAATTTTGATAAATCAGAAATTGTTTTACACACAATGACTTTTTTAGTGAACTACTATAACCTTCAATATGTTCAGTAAATGGCTACAATTCAAAATGCAAAGTGCGAATGAAAACTCTTTTTTTGCCTTGTACAGACCCATGGCTATTTTTCCGTGAAATTCATTTTGGCTAAGCTAAACTAATTAAGTGCATGTCGGATGCACTAATAATCTGTGTGTCCGATCGTTGCAAAGTGGATAAAATGTGTATGTCACAAGGGGCCACGTTGTAGTGAACTGCCACATGGCTTGTTGCCCAAAGCAAAGACCCTTCAACAGACGCGAATGATGTGGGGTAGAATCATAATTATACAAGTCTATTTAGAAAACAAAAATCATGCAATATCTTCCCTAGGGCCGGGCATCGCCGACCGCAGGTCTGCAGACGGTATACCACATGCTGTGCGTACGCAGTGCAAGCTGCCATTTGTTGATAACTCGGTCACAAAATTCGGTTTCTAGGGATGACAACGAGATACTACTCCCTCCGATCCAAAATAAGACAAGATAAAACATTTCAAATGAAGTTGATTGTGGACTAAAGAAACCGATGGTGACACGCGTATGCAAGCTTAGTCTGCCTTGTCAGTACTTCAATACTTGTAGTAGTCGCTAGACGGTTTATGGATCTTGATATAATTTTTATTATTTCTAAAATGCTCGGTGTACTGTCAGGATTGAAGATGAATAAATTAGAAGTAAGTCCGTGCACTTGAATGCTGTACGCGGGTTGCCGGTCACATCGGTTCTCGTTAGTTGCATGCACGCATAAGTGCATATGTACGTGCGTCCATTCTCCATCCACCATTGAACCTAAGCTAGCCAACAAGAGACGACGGTCCCGCCCAGCCGTTCAGATGAAAGGGACCTATTCATAAGTTCCAGACAAACAACGGTACAGTATCACGAGCATGTACTACATGCAATGCAATGGCGCTCTTTTGATCATGATTCCTGGAGAAGATGGGGTGTTTTTGGAAGCCTGGCTGGCAGAGGCACGATGCGGATCAACGGGAAGGACTCTTTTGTGTTCGGCCCGCACATTACACGAATGCTAGAAGCTCTCCTCCTAGATACAATAAATTCAAAAGCAAACAGTATTTCTAAAAAACAGTGTTTTTAATGTTCATGTTAGTCTAACAAGCCTTTTTGACAATTTTTTTGCGAAACGAGATAACAATGTTCTGTCGGTGAAAAAGATAAAGTTAAATGTAACATTTGGCGTTCGGTTTGTTTTTCCGCACGGGTCAAATGGCTTAAGCTTTTCCACACAAAAAATTGCAGGTAACATTTTGGGTGTGACAATGTGCACATCAATCCTTTAAAAAAAATTGACACTTGCAAAAAGAGCATTTTTTATGGGCAGGAGTATATGCTCCTAAGAGCCAAAATGAAATTCTATTATATACCCTCCAAGTTTACGGGGGAATTATATCAAAGTTCCCGTTAGATTTGTATAGCGAGATAGATATAAAAGCTCCCCTCGCCTGAAGGGTTTTCATGTAGGTACAGTTCGGGCCGGCCCATATCTAGTTTTACCGTGGGTTTCTGAGTGCGGTATTTTTCTGTAGTTTTCTGTGTAGTTTTTTTTTTCGATTTTCTTTGTTTCTTCCTGGTTTTCCTGCTTTTTTTCTATTTTACTTTGTTTTCACCCTTTTTAATTTCTGTCATAGTTTTTACTATTTTTTTCTTTCTTTGTTTTGTTCTCGGTTTTCACTGTTTTTTCTTTTCTTTCTCTCTTCATTTTTTTATTTTCTTTTGTTTCCTTTTTTTGGGTTTTCTTAGTTTCCTTGGTATATTTTTCATATACATCAGGAATATTTTTCATACACAGGTTTAACATTTTTAAATACATGATTAGATTTTTTTGGAAAACCATATTGTTTTGATGTCTATTGTTTTCCATACACATTTAATACATCAGGAATATTTTTTATACACCTTTAACATTTTGAAAATACATAATAACATTTTATAATACATGTATTTTTATGTCTACTTTTTTAGACATTGTATATTTTTTGTATACATCGGAAACATTTCGTATATACTCGCTTCAGTGTTTGTAGTCATCGCTAGGTGGTTCATGGACCTTGTTGTGATTTTTATCACCTCTAGTCTTCTTTATACTGTCATGATTGATTATGAATAGATCGAAAAGTTCTCTCGCAAAAAATATAAGAATACAGTACCACGAGGATGTACATGCCATGGCGCTCTTTTGACCATGTGACCCTATGACCCTATTCCTGAAGACGATGTGGAGTAACGGGAAGAATGACCCTGACTGTTGACCCATGCATGCTCTTTTGTGTTTGGCCAATACATTACACGAGCTATATACATGCATTGTTCTTGCCAAAAAAAAATGATATACATGCATTGGTGTAAAAAGGAGTTCGTGTTTTAACACCTTTTTTTTTACTATTAGAGGCTCAAGCACGCTTTTGCCATGTCGTTCTTCATTCGTGGGAAGAACTCTTTTTATCTCAACGGGTTATTGGAGTCGGTTGTTTCGTTTTGGTTCTATATATGCTGTCTTGGGTTTTAGTTATGTCATGACGATGCTTCTTTTTATTTGTATACCATATTGGGCTGCTATTGGAGACGATAATTATTATGGGGAGTGGAGTTGTCAAATGCATACACATTTCGGTCTCGGTGTCAGCCGGTGGTGGTTGTGGGAGCCCATTACAAGCTCTTTTTTCACATTGAGACCGTGAAATTGCTGCTATAACACTCACATGAGCCAGCCCGTGAAGCTCATGCTCTGCTCAGCTCTTTGCTCTGCTTGCCCATTTAGCTTTTTTTCGGTCGCTCCGCTACTAGCTTAGAAAGAAAACGGCTACCATATTTTTTATTTGAAAAAGGTCACTAAATCAAAAGGAGTTCACATATTTTTAAAAACCTTGGACTTTTAAATATTCTGAATTATGAAACATGAATTTTGATAAAATATTCACATGTCTAAAAAATATTCATGTACTTCAGAAAATGTTTGCAAATTTGGAAAAGGTTCACACATTTTAAAATGCTCACAGAATTTGAAAATGTTTGTCAACTTTAAAAATATTCATGAATTTTAAGAATATTCAAGTATTACAAAAATATTCATAGTTTTCCAAAATGTTCATGACTTTTAATGAATATTCATGAATTAAGATGTGACAAACAGAAGAAAAGGGTACAAAGAAGCAAAATTAAAACTATTAAAACCGTTGAAAAAAGAAAAACCAGACAATAGCTTCTCAAAACCGACCAACCTAGTGACACACACCTTTATAGTTGGGGCCCATAACGCCCCCACAGTCTTCGACACACCAGGAGGCTCCAAATCTGGAGAGCTTACTATCTTAATATATTCGTTTGGTTAACCTCTCCCACTTCCATTCTCTTCTTTCATAGGCTAAAAAATTACATGCGAATGACATCCTACCCTCACCCAAAACATTTTTGTCCAATTCATGTGCAGTCATCTCTTCTCTACCCCGAGGTCTCACCCGAGCTAACGCCCCTGCCTCCTCCGCTCTTGCCATTTCACCCCTAGCATTGCTCCACATCTTCATCCATGACCATCTCATCTCCCTTCCTTTTTTGGGCATGACATACATGAAACTTTATTCAAAATGATATATTTCTCTTCTTTAATACTATACTCCTATTAATCGTAATCTTAAATGGCAAACATTCTTTTTTGTGTGTTAGAGCTGACCGAGGACAACCACAAACCGTAAATTAGACTGAACTATCTCACGACCTTCTGAACACAGCTCATGTACCACATTATGGAGTGAGCCCCTATGAAGAAAGATGCTAATTCCCAAAAGCCAGCCCGCATGTCATGTTCTGGTCGAACTGCCAGCCCGCTTATTACACGCCTAGATCCAGCCGCCTTCCGGTCGAACAGTAGCACACCAACCAACACACCTAAACATTGTTGTCGTCAAATTAATGGAAAATAATATATTTGAATCTTCCTATATTTAAGCATCTCACTAACTTTTTTCTACTTTCTGAATCATTATTTTGTTTTCACTGGTTTTTTCCTTTTTTGTTTTCCCCATGTCCGAAGTGGTTTTCCCACAGAATGTTATGGAATCTTAGGGGGTGCCACAGTCGAATTTAGCAAACCGTGCATTTAGTGTCTAGTATGTAAACAACACCATGGTAATTTTGACCAGGAAGAAAAGTTGTTAAAAACATACCCGATAACTTCTGTGTGAATAGCATAATAATTTACGCACCGCAAATCTAATAACTTATGTACGACCAATGCGGTAACTTTGACTCGGAAGAAAAAAATATTGAAAATATACTCCGGTAACTTCTGTGTGAATAACATGGTAATTTACACTAGCAGACCTAATAACTTATGGATGAACACCATGGTAATTTTGACCCGAGGAAAAGAGTTGTAGATAACATGCCTCTAATAATTATGTGTGAATAGCATGTTATTTTACGGACCACACATATGATGACTTACGTACAAATACAATGGTAATTTTGACCCAATTTTTGTTGTTGAAACATGCCAAGTGACTTTTGTGTGATAGCATGGTATTTAAATACCGCATACATGATAACTTCCATACCCCGGGCTTGGTTACTTGGACCCAAAAAAAGTTGTTGAAATATACCCAAAATATTTTTTATGTCAAAAACATGGTAACCCATGTACCACAGGGACGGTAACATACGGACCCTTGGATGGTAAGTTTGAACATGAAAAAAGTCACCGCAATATACAAACATGGTGTCTAATTTCGACATGTGCATGATTTTCTAGTCGAGTTGCAAACCTAGGGTAGACATTATGCACATGCGTGGGCATTCAGTTAGTAACCATTATAGGCACACAATTTTTGATCAAAGATTCAAGAAACTATACAACATAACTCCTATAAAACAAAAAATTGCAATAAATTCTTTCAGATACACCGGCTCCGTGGTAATAATTTGTCGAAGACGAAATTCTACCATGACTTCAACAAAGACCCTGTAATTAGCCGGATCGGTTACGCCACCACTCCTACCTATGCACGAACATGGTTATCAATGGAGGTTTCATAGAGCCCTTTGAGTTGCCCATCTAAAAAGATGAAAACCATGAGCGATGAACGAACTTGAGCACCAACTCAAGGTTTCATAGGGAATGATTCCTTTGACGTGGAAATTATGAGCCACCAGATATTTGCCATATTGCAGAGGAAATATTCCGACTCCGCAAAATCCAAACCAACAAAAGCACCAAGGCACATCGATAAGAACTTAGCAAATCTGAAAGATCGGTCCTGCGATAACACAAACTCAAGATATCTACCAACATACTTAAGGCCTCCTTTCATTTGGAGGAATTTCATAGGAATTTTAAAGGATAGGATTCTTACAGGATTTTTCCTTTAGAGCCCTTCGGTTCATAGGAATGGATTCCTATTCCTACATAGGATTGGTTCCTATCCTCTACATTTTATAGGAAAATAAAAATGAGCCTAGACTCAATGAGAAAATTCCTTTGATATCAACCAAATAACATCTTATTTTCTATTTCTACTCATAGAATTTGAGATACAT
Organism: Triticum monococcum; assembly: GCA_034509565.1. NCBI lineage: Eukaryota > Viridiplantae > Streptophyta > Magnoliopsida > Poales > Poaceae > Triticum > Triticum monococcum. Next base: position 54,319,841 of record CM067845.1, on the reverse strand, counting down.
GCCATCTCATTTCCTATAAAATTTTTATTCCTATTATAATCCTATCCTATGAACCAAAAGAGGCCTTACGAGGTACAAGTTTTTTTTAAAACGAGATACAAGGGTTTATGACGTTCAGCTGCAAAAGTTTCTTGTTCATTCACCACTTGCATAATTAATTTACTTGCCGCACAAACACTCTCGTAATCTCGTTCCTCCAAATTTCTTATGCTAATGAACGCACCCCACAAGAAGAAACGCCCGGAAATTCCCAAGACGTCCGTCGCTGTCATCCCCGACATTTCGCTGCCGGCCGGCCGCTCTCTTGTCTCTTCCTCTGTTTTCCCCGCCGTGCCTCTTGTCCTCTTCTCCGTCCATCCCCTGAACCTAGTTACTTACTTACAAGAGAAGGTAGCTAGCACCAGTAGTTCTGTAATCCGATCGACACAGCCGACATGCTGAGGTTACTGATCATTTGGGCGGTGATCTTGGGCTGCTGCCAGGGGCAGTCCGAAGTGTCCCGGAGGAACAGCCGCTTGAAGGTGATGTCACCGCCGGAGCTCGAGGCCACATACGACTTTGCCATTGCCGACTTCGGTTTCCCGCATCACGGTGGCTCCATGACTGGCGTGGTGGTGTACCCAAGACACAACGGGCAGGCTTGCGGCAACTTCGATGAATATGGCATCTCTCTCCGTTCTCGCCGAGCTGGCGCACTTCCTGTTTTCTTGCTCGTCGACAGAGGAGGTAAGGCAAAGTAAATTTGCCCATTCTTTTTTCATATAAATTTATCATCATCAACTGCTGAAATAAAATCTTAACCTCGTACTGCCGTTGGCATCGCCTGTTGGCTCACACTCCCCGTAGATAAGACACAAGCGATGGTAAATAGTCTGGAATTGTACATGATCTGGAAATGCTATATGCCGTATGGGGTGCAGAAAACTGCAATATATTTGTACTTGTACGAAATTGCTACCTACACTAATGTTTATTATTGAGCATCACACATATCAGTTGAATATATCTCATGCTACCATCTTTTAATGGTTGCATTTATATTATAATTCATGAAAGTCTGCGCCTCTGCAGACGGTAGATATGACCACCGATCTAGCCAGCAGCCACAAAGATATGAAAAAATTGAAATTCTCATCCTGCTAACTATGTTATGAAAATTCCATATTGCCAGAAGTAAAATGCAGACCTTCGGCCGAACCTTCAATTTAGGATGAATTTCCATCAACAGTTTTCGGACATATACGTAATACTTGTAGGTGGTGGTAAGTTACACGCGACACAGAAGGGTGGCAAACGGGCAATCTAAAAATAAATACTCAACTTTTCCCACTTTCACAAAAGTAACATTTTAATGCAACCTTGCTGTCTTCTCAAGTTATCTCCGGTTAAGACAACCCCTGTTCAAGTACCGCACCATTAGGTTCAAAAAGGTAGAGCGAGCCTCGCTCTCGCGAGCAGCCAGGAGCGAAACCTGGCCGCCGCACGCGGCGCGGGGAGGCTTCAGTGGCTTGGATGAGGCCGTGCAGGAGGCACATGGCGCTCTTCAAGTCCGTTTGAGCCTCAGGGGCCTGATGGTCACGTGGTAGCTCGCCAGGATGCTGCACCTCCGATGACATTGCAGCTCAGGCGATGCGGCTCAGTGACCAGGGCGACGCAGAAGAGCTGCTTCATGTGGCGTGTGCAATGGATCTTGTCTCCGACAGGCGCGAGGTGGTGCGCGTGGAGCGTGTCGATGCGCCTTATGTATGGCTGCTACCCGAAACTATGGCAGTTCTTGGTGTCGGGCAACGCTCCTCTAATCCTTGTCGTATGTCGGGTCGACCATTGATGATTCTGGCGCCTCGTGCTGGAGTTTGGCCGCCGGTGGCCTCTGCGAGGTGTGGCTGGTTGCGGTGGATCTAGGCGCTTCTTCGTCAGCGGAAAGATTGGGTGGTGGTGGTTGGTGGTCTTGCCGGCACCGGTGCCAGTTGATGTGTGACGGAGGGTGTTTGTGGAGCTTGGGTGAAGACCCTGTCTCGACTATGTATCGTGACCAGCGATGGCGACGGATGTGGGCATCATTGACCTTCTTGGAGGCATCACTGCCGCACCCCTCCCGCACGGATCTAGTTGTCGCCCCAGCTCTGGGGGAAATTCTTGATCCTTTGTGATCGGACATTGGTGGCACTTTGGTGTCGTTTTCTTTTTTGGGGGCTTTGTCTTTCGAGCTGGGCACCGGCAAGTGAGACTTGTGGATGGAGTTGGTGTTGGCGTTAAGGCTTCTGTGGCAACAGTGTCGCGGGGAGCGATGTAGGAGACACGACATGGGCTGCGTTAGTCAGCTCTTCTCCGGCACGTGTTTGTGGGGTGGCCTGGACTGGCTTGTTGTTGTGAAGTCGAAATTGCGGTGGCAGGGCCCTGTGGCGTACGATGACGAGTAGCAGGTTGTCCGTTTGGTGATCTTCCACGATGCCAGTCCTATCTGGTTCTTCGTCATAGCTCTTCGTCGGCGTCGGAGCAACGATGTCTTGTCGCGGTGGCTGAGGTCTGGCACGGATCTTTATGTGCCACACGGCCTTTTTAGTGAGGGTTTGTTTGACGATCGTCTTTGAGGAACTCGGATTGGTTTCTCAGAGATTGGAATGGCGATGACGCTTTTAGGGGAGAAGTGATGACGATGACGTCGTTGTATTGTCTCGATGAGGTCCTCTTCGAGTGGTGTGTGTGGGTATTTTGTGTGTGCCGCTCAGCAGTATGTGATGATTTTTGCCCAGTTTTTCACTAATTAATTGAGCAACTCTCTTTTGCTTAATTAATGGATGAGGCAAAATCCTTTAAAAAATTAGGTTAAAAAAATACCAGATCATTTGTTTGATCTTTAATGGGGCTCGGAGTCCTCAAATGAATTTCTTATGAAAAGTATGTCCATCATTGATAACCTGCATATATTGATTTGACGGAAAAGGGGGCAGAAGTACTCCCGCGGAAGACATCTGGTTCATGTGTTAGGGTTTTGAGTTAGGGCTTTCTTTTTTAGACTTCTGATCTATTTATTTTTAATCATGAAAGTACAACAAACATCAGAAATAATAAAAAAAATACATTTTGATCCACCGTCTAGTAACGACTACAAGCACTGAAGCGAGCCAAAGGCGCGCCGTTGTCATCGCCCCTCCCTCGTTGTTCTCGGGCAAAACTTCTTATAGTAGATAGTCGAGAAATCGTCATGGTAAGACCCCATAGGACCAGTGCACCAGAGCTGCAACCGTCGCCGATAAAGAGTAGCATAGCATGAACGTCGAAGAACGATGACCAGATCAAAGCAAATCCATCAAAGATATATCTGTCGAACACACATCTTCACACACCCACCGACGATACTAGGTGCACCACCGGGACGGGGGCTAGGCGAGGAGAATCTTATTCCATCTTCAATGAGCCGCCACCATACTCTCGTGTTCCTGAGTATGACACAAATTCTAACAAAACTCGAAGGAACATCTAAAGATGGAGCCCTCCCATCGGTAAAAGCCAGGATCCACCATGCGCCCATGTCCCTAAGGTCAACGGAGACGAGGCGGACCAACGTCAAAAAGAAAACCCCTGATTTCTTTGGAGAGGAGGCGGCTGTGTATACGTGAGGCTGGTTCATGTATTAGGTTGATCAACATCAACGTATTAACCAGGTTTAGGCATATCACACACTTATCTATATCTGTATTATATCAATATAAAAAGACTAAATACATAGATCCAATAAATCTCAGCCATCAACCAATGTCAATCCAACGACTTATATTGCTTCAATTGTGAATGCTCAACATGTTAGCGTGCAATTAATAATATACCAAATATAGACTATCCCCGTAATTAACGCGTGATTGATGCCCTACCTAATATTAACGTGCAATTATGTATGATATCAATATGTAATTAATTTTATGCCTGACATCAATGTGCATTGCACATACGCATTTACTAGTTTCTAGTAAGAGCCCGATGGAGCTCAATATTCTTTTTTCGGAAATGGAGATCAATATTCAACGGGACCTCACCTAAAACTGATGCAACAAAATTTTTAAGAAGAAACTGGACATGTAAGAAGTATAAGATAATAATCAGCACACTAGTAAGAGGTGTGTTGATGAGAACAAGACATTCCAATAGAAGTAATGGCACTTGGGGCGCTCCATCAAAGATTGGTGGATTGGTCTTGCCAACTCAACTGTCCCAAATCGGAAGGCTATGGCTACTCTTTCCCTGCTCGACTCCTAGACCCTCTGGAACGAAAGGAATGCTCGTATCTTCCAACTCAAAGCGCCCCTCTGGCGGTTTTCCTCGCAAGTATAAAGTCTAAGGCATTAACTTGGGTTGCCATTGGTGCAAAAATTGGGATCAATCATGTAGTGAGAATAGAATTTTTGCTTCAGGTGTTGTAGCACAGACCTTAACTTTGTTTCTCCTCTTAATTAATGAACGAGGCAAAACTTTTACCTCCTTTCAAAAAAATAGAAGTAATGATGTGTTTGATTTCCTCCATGGATTCTAGGCCTTGTTCCTTTTTCTGTGACTTGATTCATACTGGCTGAGCAAATACAGGTAGTAACCATGTTTTGCATTGCATTTGATTACCCACAAAGCTCCAAGCTGCATGGCCAAAAAACAGACACACGACTTTGATTGCAATGCAACCAGCTACTATTTGGTTACATGCAAGACATGCAATGCGGTAACCTATTTTTCTAGTGATGAGGTTACCAACACACATAGTCATGCACATCAGCAGTAAGGAAAAAAGAGTAAATGATTTTAACACACGTAGATCAAACCATAGATTAACAAACTGACATAATAGTAACACACACAACCACACACGAACAGACATAATAGTAGCACAGAGACAACCAAACATAGTTTAGGACCGACGGACTAACCAAAAGACATTGCAGCTCTTCAATCGTTGTAAGTGTTGGGTCATGCTAGCCGCACTTGATCAACACCTCAACGCTGGAAAGGTCAAACACGATCACCTTGAAACTATCCTCATTCAGGACCTTGAAGGTGAGCATGTACACAATCTTCAGCTTGTGAGATATGGTGAAGCCGCCCCACCCTTGATCAATAGCAGACCTCCCATTGTTAGCCCAAAGCTTCACCCTCAAGCTACAGGTGGTGTTCGTCCTGACAACGATATCCCGAGGGATGGTGGTCATGTACTCATAGAAGGCATCACAGATCAAATGTAGATCCAACCTAGGTTCTAAAAGCACCTTAAAAAGTGGGATGGACCTATGTTCTCATGGAAATGGCCAACATTTGTCGGCCTCCCGCAATGCCTCTTCGAGGCACGACATTGTACTACAGCCTTGCCCTTGGAGCAATTGCCCAAAGCATCATTGCCGATGGCCAATTTGCCTGTAGAGCGCTAAAAAAGAACACTAGGCTCAACACACCGCCGGACTACAATGTGTAGGATCACAATGTGCATGCCTAGGGTGATGATCTTCATTGCATGATGTCATGTAGAAGGGGAGAGCTGGTAGAAGGATCAGAACCACAATGTGTAGAACCAACCCCTTTACCAAAGATCACCCTAATACATGGATTCCACATTAGAGAAGATCGTTGTTCAAACAGTTCTAACCAAAATTGTCGGGGATATTACTACCAGTATGACCCACCCAGGAGGGGCCGGGTCAACCCTAATGGCGGGTTACATAAGAAGCCCAATATGCATTCAAGATGATAGTTTATTAAACATATAGAAGGCCCAAAGGCCTGGGGCCGGCTTAAGGCCCGTTATTGTAAACCGCCGTATGAAAGGAAAGACTTGTAAAGAAAGGCATGTAAAGGAAGTCACCGAGCCGGACACGATTATGAGCCGGCCGGGACCCTATAGGCCACCGGGCATCAACCCGTGTATATAAGGGGATGACCCGGTGGCGGTTTAGGGTAAGAAACAACAGATCGATAACCAAGCCGGCGAGTTGAGCCTCTTGGAGATCGAAACCTCAGCAATACCAATCCCAACTAGACGTAGGCTTTTACCTTCATCGTAAGGGGCAGAACTAGTATAAAAACCCTCTCGTGTCCTTTGTCCCGATTAACCCCTTTAAGCTTCCTAGTGCGATGGCCCTACGACTAAGTCCTTGCTCTAGGACATCTGCCATGACAATTCCATGATAGTTGGCGCCCACCGTGGGGGCCAGCGCACGGTGGATTTGAGTTCTTGAAGGGAAATTTTGAAGGGCTCAAGGGATACGCTGTGGGCCGGATGACCAAGATTCGTCGCGGCAAACTCTACATCGATGACGAAGGCTGGGGCCCCGAGGCCGGCTCAATCGAGTACGAGTACCGGGTCCGCTTCGGCGGAATTCACGTCTTCATTGGCCGGATCGGCGAGTCGGGCCCTGAGCCAGACGTCCACACCAACCTCATCGAAACGGCTCAGCGCGCCAGGACCACCTGTGTTCAATCTGTCGTGAAACATGCCTTTGTAGGCTGCATCCATGGCGGTGAATACTCCGAAGGATCGGTGGAAGGCGAGGAGACGACCATCTGCTCTGATACTGCTTCGTCAATAGGTGAAACAAACTCATTGTACCAAGTGCAAGACGGCATACTCGGGGGCTGTTCCGATGGCAGCAGTATTCCGGACCCCCTTGAGCCACCGAGTTGGGCCAGAGTCTTCATGGCGGGGACGCAGCCCGGGCAGAACTCCACTGCGGCGGCGGCAGCAGCTACCGGGTCGGCAGTAGCCGGGTCAGGAGACCCCGCGCGCCTCCGGCTCAGATTCTAATGGACCTCATGGATAGGCTGACGACTCTGTTAACCGCTGTGGTAGAACCGGCGGATAAAACCCGGCACGACGCAGAAGTGGCACGCGTGCGGTAGGAGATGGTGCAACCTAAGGAAAATCTAGCCGCGGAGGAAACCCGGATGGCAGCAGAACGGGCAGCTCTGGATGCTCGTGCTCAGCAACTTCAAGCAGAAACTTTCCGGCTCTCGGTGGATCTTAATGCGTCAAATGAGGTCATGATGAGGAGGCATCAGAAAACTCAGTCGCGTCTACCTTTAACGCTGGATCCGAGGAACCTGTTCCATACACCCGGGGCTGGGGGGAGCAACCCGCCGGAGGCAAACCGGGTCACAACACCCGGTGCACCAATTCAGCCACGCGCTATGGAGCCACCTCGTATAAATACAGCTCCTCCTCGTTATGTATCAACACCTCCGGGTCACTTCTCCAACCCTTTAGAAAACCTCATTGCAGCGTCGGCTCGTTTGGCGGCTCTCCCAATGGAAGGCGACTCGCCAGCAGCAATTGAAACCCGGAGGGTGAGAGAACTACTTTAGACAGCTCTGGTCCAGCAGGATGCATACTCTTATAGTCAAGACAGGATTCATTCAACTCCTCGCCCAAGCCAGAGCCCGAGTTATAGTAGGCACATGGAGTCTGCAGATATGTCAAGTAATTCTCAACGCCACAACCGTCCATACAGGCATGAGCCGGTGCGGGCTGGAGCCCTTAACTTGGCGGATCAGGAGAGGATTCGTCAAGAGGCGGAGCGAGCAGCTCAAATAGCGGCATAACAGGCGGCTCACCAAACCTTTCCGGCTTATCCACCAACCTCGGTTGAGGCAGGGGTGGCCACGAGAACCGGAGGCGTGCCTTGCTTGGTACCAGCCATACGCAATGAGCGGTTGCCAAAGAATTTCAAGGGGCCTCGTAAGGTGCCTAACTACACGGCCGACCTACAGCCAGGGGCTTGGATTGAGAGTTATGAGATGGCTATGGAGCTATTGGAGGTGAGCGACGTTGCAATGACCAAGTATTTTACCATGATGTTAGATGGAACAGCTCAGACTTGGTTGAAGGGATTGCCACCCAATTCTATCGGCTCATGGGCAGAGTTGAAAGCGCGGTTCAGCCAGAACTTTAAAGACACGTGTAAGCAGCCAATGTCGATTGTGGATCTAACCAATTGCAAGCAAGAGGATGGTGAATCTACAACCCATTGGCTGCACCGGGTCAAGGAGATAATACATTCATCTGATAAGATGGATGCCGGGTCAGCAGTTTTGATGTTGGAGAAAAATTGCCGTTTTGAACCTTTGAAGCAGAAGCTGGGGCGGCTTAAACGTGACTGTAATGACATGGGAACGTTGATGGCGGCTCTTATCAAGTACGCTGATTCTGATACCACCAAGGACCCAATGTCTGACGAAGAAAAGGCAACGAAGGGAAAGAAGAACGGCAACGGCAAGAATCACCAGCATAACCTGGCAAATTAGGGAGGTAATAAACGTAAAGCTGATGAGTTTGTTGCTAATACTAATGCACAGGGTGGTAATCAGCAGTGCAAGGGCAGACAACCCCCTCGATCGGGCGGGTCAGGCCCTACCCTTGAGCAACTGTTGAATGAACCTTGTCCGAAACACGGCACCCGCGAGAAGCCGGCCACCCACCTGGAAGGACTGCACGATCATGAAGGCGTTTAAAAATTCAAACATGTTTGATGGGGACACGGCCCAGGTGGTGGTTTAGGTGGCAGCGACTTTCATGGCCCGGGCGCCGGTTCAAGTGGAGGAGGTTTTCACGGTCAAGGTCATCTGGGCCACCAAGGCGGATATAATCAGCAACCCGGCCAAGGGAATCAGCAGCAGCAATCCGGTTATCAGAGCAACCCGAAGTAGTTGAGTAGTGGACATTATCATGTATTTACTACCAGTTTATGCAAGAGGGACCAGAAGCTTCACAAGAGGGCCGTCAATGCCGTTGAGCCGGCAATTCCACGTTATCTACGTTGGTCAGAGCAACCTATTGTGTGGAGCAGAGAGGATCACCCGCCCCGGGTTGATAATCCGGGTCACTTGGCTTTGGTAGTGGCACCTCAGGTTGGTGGATACAAGTTTACTAAGGTACTCATGGATGGGGGCAGCAGCATCAACATCCTCTACTATTAGACATTCCGCCGGATGGGATTGACAGATAAGAATCTTAAACAATCCAACACTATTTTTCACGGGGTGGTACCTAGTAAGTCGGCATACCCAGTTGGTAAGATTGAGCTGGAAGTGGCCTTTGGGGATGAGTATGATTCCAGAGCAGAGAAATTAACCTTTGAGGTGGTTAAGATCAAGAGCCCATATCATGCTCTGTTTGGGCGACCGGCTTATGCCAAGTTCATAGCTCGGCCGTGTTACGTATATTTGCAACTCAAGATGCCGGGTCATAAGGGCACCATTACAGTACATGGGAGCCGGAAGATAGCCTTGGAATGTGAAGAAGGTGATGCTGCTTATGCGGAATCTGTTTGTGCAACAAAGGAGTTAAAATTCTATAAGGATCATGTTGACCCGGCAAACATGACGTCATTAAAGAAACCAACAACAGAGCATGAGCCGGAGTTGAAATTCAAATCAGTTGATGGCACCAAGATGGTTGACTTTGTACCTGGCGACTCATCCAAACAGTTCATCATCAGTGCAAACTTGGATCCGAAATAGAAAATCACGCTCATCGAGTTCATCCGTGAGAACCGGGACATCTTTGCATGGAAACCTTCAGACATGCCGGGTGTCCCGAGGGAACTCGCTGAGCACACTCTTAACATCAATCCAAAGTTCAAACCTGCCAGACAGTTTCTCCGACAGTTCAATGAAGAAAGGCGCAAGGCCATTGGGGAAGAGGTGGCCCGGCTCTTGGCAGTCGGGTTCATTGTGGAGGTCTTTCACCCAGAGTGGTTGGCTAACCCGATACTTGTACTCAAGAAGAATGACACCTGGCGTATGTGTGTGGATTACACAGATCTGAACAAAGCTTGTCCGGCTAATCCTTTTGCTCTCCCCCGTATTGATCAAATCATTGATGCTACGGCGGGTTGCGCACGGTTGAGTTTCTTGGATGCTTATTTCGGTTATCATCAGATTAAGATGGCAGTCAAGGATCAAGAGAAGACAACTTTTATAACCCCTTTTGGAGCTTTCTGCTATGTGTCTATGCCTTTTGGGCTTAAGAGCGCCCAGGCGACTTACCAACGGTGTGTATAGAATTGTCTTCATAATCAAATTGGATGCAATGTTCATGCTTATGTGGATGATATAGTGGTGAAATCCAGGAAAGAGGAAACCTCGGTCACAGACCTGAAGGAGACTTTTGATAATCTCCGGGTATACAAAATGATGCTTAACCCGGCCAAGTGCATTTTTGGAGTGCCAGCCGGCAAGCTCTTGAGTTTTTTGGTGTCTAACCGAGGTATTGAAGCTAATCCGGAGAAAATCATGGCAATTACATCCTTAGCCAAACCAACCTGCGTCAATGATGTTCAGCGGCTGGCGGGTCGTGTGGCTGCTTTGAGCCGTTTCATAAGCCGGTTAGGGGAAAAGGCTATGCCTCTGTATCAGTTGATGAAGAAAACGGATGTTTTTGTTTGGAGCGATGCTGCGAACGCTGCGTTTGAAGATCTGAAGGCACAGCTGGCTGAACCGCCAGTCTTGGCTGCTCCAATTGAGAAAGAGCCGCTATTGTTATACGTGACTGCCAACTCACGGGCTGTTAGTGTGGCTATTGTGGTAGAGCGCAAGGAGGCTGGCAAGGAGCATCCGGTTCAACGGCCGGTTTATTATGTGAGTGAAGTGCTAATTGAGTCTAAGCAATGATATCCACATTGGCAGAAGCTTGTTTATGGGGTGTTCATGGCAAGCCGGAAGCTTAAGCATTACTTTCAGGGACATCCCATCACTGTGGTTAGCTCTGCTCCTTTAGGAGACATTATTCAAAACAGAGAAGCCACTGGGCGAGTCGCCAAGTGGGCAATTGAGCTTCGGTCTCATGGTTTGAAGTATGTTCCACGTACTGCAATTAAGTCTGAAGCCCTGGTTGACTTCATCAATGACTGGACAGAGATGCATATGCCAGAAGGGAAGCCAGACAACACGTATTGGACTATTCATTTTGATGGGTCCAGGCAATTGGAAGGCTCGGGGGCTGGAGTCATGTTAACTTCCCCACGAGGTGATAAATTTTGTTACGTGTTACGGTTGATGTTTCCTTGCACTAACAACACAGCAGAGTATGAAGCCTTGCTCCATGGTCTTCGATTGGCAAAGGAGATGAGCTTGAGTCGGGTCAGATGTCTTGGTGACTCAGATCTAGTGGCTCAACAGGTATCTGGCAAATGGGATTCCAAAGACCCTCTCATGGCGGCTTATCGCGGAGAGGTCGATGCTATTGTAGGATATTTTAAAGGATATCAGGTGGAACACATTGACCGTCGAAAGAACGAAGCAGCTGATGCTTTAAGCCGGCTGGGATTTCAGCGTAAGCCGGTGCCACCCAACACCTTTTTGGATGTTTTGCATAACCCCTCTGTCAAGTTGCCCACAGAAGAAGATTTGGCTGTTCCTGACCCAGAGGCGCAGTTGGTAGCGGCTCTTCATGTCATCCCAGATTGGACGGTGCCGTTCTTGGCTTACATGACCCGGAGAGAGTTGCCAGCGGATGAGACCCTGGCTCGACAGATAACCCGGCGGTCTAAGTCCATGATGATTTCAGATGGAGAATTGTTTCATCGCAGTGTTTCCGGAGCGTTTCAATGATGTGTTTCTCCCGAAGAAGGTCAAGAAATTCTTCGTGATATCCATGAAGGCGATTGTGGTCATCATGCCGGGTCAAAATCTTTAGTGGCCAAGACATTTCGTCACGGTTTTTACTGGTCGACAGCTCACGCTGATGCAGAAGATCTGGTCAGTAGATGTGATGGATGTCAAAAATTTGCACGATGAGCGCATGTGCCGGCTTAGGAACTCCGGATGATTCCAATCACTTGGCCGTTTGCAGTCTGGGGGCTTGACATGGTGGGACCTTTCAAAAGGTCTAAAGATAAAAAAGATGCACCTCCTAGTAGCAGTTGATAAATTCACTAAGTGGGTTGAGGTGGAGCCTGTGAGTAAGTGTGACGCAACCACGGCGGTTCAGTTCATGAAAAAAGTTATCTTCCGTTTCGGTTTTCCACACAGTATCATCACAGACAATGGCACCAATCTGTCTCAAGGAGCTATGGAAGAGTTTTGTCAGTGAGAGCACATCCGGCTTGATGTTTCTTCTGTGGCTCATCCTCAGTCCAATGGACAAGCTAAGATAACCAATCAGGAAATTTTGAAAGGGCTAAAACCCCGGCTTATGGTTCCTTTACAACGAACGCCGGGTTGTTGGGTAGAGGAATTACCTTCAGTGTTATGGAGCATCAATACTACGCCCAATAGGTCTACAGGTTACACACCCTTCTTCATGGTTTATGGAGCAGAAGCAGTGTTGCCTAGTGACATCCGTCATGACTCGCCCCGTGTGGCGGCTTATGTTGAAACTAACAACGAAAAAGCCAGATAGGATGCACTTGACTTGTTGGATGAAGAAAGAGACATAGCAGCGGCCCGGTCAGCGATTTATCAACAGGACCTGCGTCGTTATCACAGCCGCCAGGTCAAGTCCAGGACATTTCAAGAAGGCAACCTGGTGCTCCGGCTCATCCAGGATCTGTCAGATGCACACAAGCTATCCCTACCTTGGGAAGGACCCTTTGTGGTCAGTAAGAATTTAAACAACGGGTCATATTACCTCATTGACGTTCGAGAGCACAAAGACTCACGTAAGTCGGAGGAAGAGACCCGCCGGCCGTGGAACATTGCTCAACTTCGGCCATACTACACTTGAAGCCACCGGCTCTCATCATGTACATACGTTCACATTGTATATATTATGATAAGCAATAAAGTAAGACCATCGGTCTCTTTTCTTTTCAAAGACATACATCTTTATTTTTTATTCACAAAAAAGACTATTAAGGAGCTGATCATATTTGAATCAAGTTTAACCTCTTTGGTCCAGCCCATGATCGTATCCGAATCTAGCTACAAATTTCATGGTCACATGGGGGCTTCCTGTTCAAACATAGGTCGTATTCGAACCAAAGAGAACATAGCTGTCGTAACCCTTTTGATCGGCTCAAGGCCAAACTCACTTGGGGGCTTCTTGATCGTATCCGAATCATAGCTTAACCCCTTTCGAGTCCGACTTGGATCGTATTCAAATCAGGGTCGTTAAAAACCTCTCAAGGTCATTTGGGGGCTTCCTGTTCAAACATAGGTCGTATTCGAACCAAAGAGAACATAGCTGTCGGTACCCTCTTGATCGGCGCAACGCCAAAGCCACTGGGGGCTATATGGTCGTATTCGAACCTTAGCTTAACCCCTTTGGTCCGGTTTACTGATCGTATTCGAATCAGAAACCCCTAACCTTTTGAATGCAGAGTTAAAATTATGTTGCTTGCCCTTTAGTTTTTGTTGTTTCAATATTACAAATAAGTTAGCCTGGTTTTCTTCACCGGCTCAATTATTCAACAACATAGCCGCCCGGGTTATTCAAGCCGGTGGTTCAAGAATCCAAAGGTACGAGCTGCTAAAGATATGATGATCATTGGGTATTCAAGAAGTATTAACTTTTCATACATATTGAATTATCAATTTCATCACCCGGGTTATTTAAACCGGCGATCTAAGGATCAACAAGGACAAGGTATGGTTCTTGCTCATACGCGCTTACCTGCTGCATTAATTCAAGAGCTATTATTAAACCTTATCCTTAATTTATATTTGTCTCTGCTATTTATTGAGGTAAAAAATATGGACTGTAAATTAGGTGTTTTAAGCCCGTTTTAGTTCTAAACCGCCTTGCCAGCCTTTTTTCTTATAGTCACAGGGACAGAGATTTAAACATTGCAGAGACAAATGTTAAGCAATGCATACATTGACATCTGAAACACAGATTCACATATAAGTATTTTGTGCACGATGGCACAAGCAAACAGGTAGTGTTTTAATAGCTAAGCTATTACAAGGCTTTATAAGCCCATGAAGATGATCATTGTCCCTCCCTCGCCGGTTCAACATCTTGAATCTGCTGGAAGTTGGGTTTTGACCAGTCAAAGCCGTTCATGGCGACAAATTCAGCTTCGTCATCAATCAGGCCGACCGGGTCAACCTCCGGGGCAAATGTGTCTTCTCTCACTGGTGGGATCAAGTCTGTTACTTTATATGAGGGAGGGGCCATCTTCTTATTCTCACTATCAAAACCCGGCTGATACTTGTCCACATTGGTGTCATCTCCAAGGCTAGTTGCGTGAGGTCGGACTTCACGGACGGAAGCTATAAAGTCATCCTGATCAAAAGGAGACCCGTCCTCCTTCACGGTAGGATAACCCCTTGCCACGTCCGCTGGGTCTAGGTCTGGCACCCAAGCCTTGGAGCGGCTTAGGGAAGTCAAAGCTCCAGCTCGCGCAGGAGCATTTCACTTCTTGGAACCTGGCAGGAAGGATGGACAGCTTCTTCAGGACATCACTGATCCGGTTAGACCCTTGATTAGCAGGAGAGATGGCAGCCAGAGCTCATTGTGCGCCGATATACAATTGGGCAACTAAAGTGTATGCTGCCTTTAGCTTAACCAACGGGTCTTGGTTCAGATTCTTACTTCACGGACCTGCATATATTTTTCATAGAGTCAGTTGGCAGATTATACTCTAGTTTGACAAGAAAAATATACGAAAAATCAAATCAGGAAGCTTACCAAAGATAGCAGCGACCATCTGGGACACCCGGCCCTTCAAACCATTCAGCTCTGTTGAAATTTCTTTCAAAGCTGTTTCGGCTGTTTCAGCTCGTCGGGTCAGAAGTGTCTTCTCATTTTCCCAAGTCTTCTCTTTGGCAGCAAAGCTGGTCTTCAAATTTTCCGTTTCAGAAAGACTTATTTGTAGTTTGGAGGTGGAAGATTTGATTTCTGACTCCTGACTCGCTAGCCGGGTCTTTGCATCAGTCAATTGAGAGTTCAGTTCAGACAATGCATTCTGTGAAAACGTTCAGATAAGTCAAGACTTGGTTTCAAATTCCAGTATCCAATTTCAAGATTCAAGTCTCAAGTACTTTACGAATAAACCACTTGACACTTGGGGGCTAATGTATGCCAAATCAAATTTTTACGACTCTACCAACATATTTGAAGTCCCAAGTCCTTTACAAAGTAACAACACTTGGCACTTGGGGGCTAATGCACGCAGTTCAGCAAGTTTATCAAGGTTAAACCGGAGTGTTAAGTACTTTGAAGACGGTTTTAAATTCTAAAAGTATCGATTCATTAACGATCAAAATAAACCGGTCCTTGGGGACTATGGGTGAAGTTTTGTTCTATCAATATCAGGCAAATATTCCGAGGTAAAAGTCTCGGCCTATATTTTAAGTGTACAGGTTATTCCGTTTCTCTCATAAATCTGAAGACTTGGGGGCTGGAAGGAATATTGGTAAATCGGAAACAACATACCTCATACTTCAACTGAAGATGCTTGACCATCTCGATCTCAGACTCACGACTAGAGTGTACATGACTGAGATAGCCGGATAAGATATCGCTGGCGACGATCATAGTTGGCAACTTCAAAGCAAACTTTCTGCCTCTCTAATGCTTCTTGCTTTGCTGTACACCGAGCAAGCACCGTCGGGTTCCCCGGCTCAACAAAGCGGCTCCCAGTAATCTGAACATCTTGAGTAGGTGGAGACGACGGGATGGTTGAGCTTGACGGTCCAGCTATGGAAGGATTCATAGTGGCTTCGTCAAGGGACGGCTTCGGAGGATTTGCTTCATTGTCAATAAGCGGGTGTTCTCGAGAGTTAGCCAAGGGAGAAGGCGGCCTAGCCGGTTCAGATGCTAGCACTGGTGGGTCTTCCGCCGGTTTAGCCACCTTCGACTTCTTGGATTTAGCCTGGCCACTAAGGAATAATATTGCAGAATTGTCAGCATAAAGATACAATTGAGCAACCTGGAAGAAGGGAGGATTTCTGATTACCCAGGAGCAGTCTTGAAAGCCGGAAATTGTGTTTGTGATGAGTCACCTGAAGAACGAGACACCTCCTGAAAAGATAAAGAAAAGAGTTAAAAGAAATATAAGGAGCATGATTCATTAAAACGAGTTAAAGTCAGTAATAAATAAACCTCGTTCGGGCGTTTTCGAGGGGTCTGTTGAAGGACAACAGCCGGTTCATCTTCAATTCCAACTTCACGGCGACTTTCATGTTGCTGCTTTTTCAAATGAAAGTTGGGATCCAAGTGAGCTAAGGTGTTAGAAAACCTTACTTTACGGATCACTCGTCGAACTTTGTGTCTTGGTAAGGGCTCTGAGTCGGAGGAAATGATAGTTACCTCTACTTCCTCGGCCTAACTGGCCCTAGTGTCGTCCTGGTAAGGATCAGTGTCAATAAGATTATTAAAAAATTGGCCAAGGGAGTCAAGGGCTACCCCCGAGTCAAACGTGTCATCAAGTTTCATTAAATCTTCAGCAGTGGTCTTCTTCTTCTTCTTCTTTGATCTCCGGGTTGTTTTCTTGGCATTCATGGCGGCGAGTTTCGCCTTCTTGGCAGCTTCATGATCATATTTCACTTTCCAAAAGTCAGAGTTGGCCTACAAAGACAAGAGGAAGGATCAATGATAAACAATGCGACTGGACAAGATGCAAAGAAAAAAAGGGGGGATCAGAATATCCTTACTTCTGGTACAGGGTTAATCTTACAAAAGGGACTTAACCCAACAACACCGCAGTCTTCATATTGCGCATTTACCAGAAGGTTTGACATTGAAACAATGTCCTCCTCGGTTAGCTGAGCCGGGGTATGATGAAGAGAATCATTCGGTTCTCCACCATATTCATACATCAATTTTGAACGACGGCTTAATGGAATAATCCGCCATGAAATCCAGCAGCGGATTAGATCGACTCCGGTTAAACCGTTCCCCAAAAAACCGTTGATTCTTCTGATAGAGGGAAGCAGCTTCTTGCGTTCAGCAACGGTAAGTTTGTCTGGCAGTGCGAACTTGGAGTCAAGACGATCGGGGCGGTAACCCGACAGTGGCTTCTCATTGGCAGGTGAGATGTCCTGATAGTAAAACCAAGTTTGATTCCAATCCTTTGGGTGACTTGGCAAAACTATGAGAGGGAAGACAGCACCCTGCCGGCGCTGAATTGAGATGCCTCCAAGCTCTAAACTAAGGCCATTGGTGAACTCATTTTGCCGGTTCAGATAGAAGTATTCTCTAAATAGTTCCACAGTCGACTCTTGCTGAAGATATACCTCACAGAGCACTTGTAAGTTACAAATATTGGATATGGAATTGGGCCCAATGTCCTAAAGATGGAGTTTGAAAAAATGAAGAACTTCTCTGAAAAACTTTGAACCGGGAGGTGAGAATCCATGGTTCATGTGGTCAGTAAAGACGATCACTTTGCCGTCTTTTGGATTGGGTCGTTCTTCTTCCGGGTCAGGAGCACGATAAGACATGATGTTTTTTAGGGCAGAAACCCGATGAGGAAGAACTCTTTTAAACGATCCTCAGTTATGGTTGAGGGGACCCAATTGCAGATGGTCGGTGTCTTTGACGGCATGATGTGCAAGGGACTAAAAAAGAAAAAACAACTTGCCGGTTCAGTTTTACGGCAAAATTAACAGTTAAAGGTTAATGGTGTAAAACAAGTAACGGCGGCTTAACTAAGGGCTAATGACATATACGAAAAAGAAAGCCGGAGTGGTAAGCCGCCATGACTACAGATTTTCTCAGAAAGCAGATTCAGCTAAGTGTTGGCATAAACAAGTTTCACCAAGCTATCATTATTATTTTGGATCAAATGGCTATTCCAAAAAGGAAATATTCTAGACCTAAAAACCTAGTACAGATGAGTTCGTCGGCTATAAAGAAGCATCTATGCAGGTAAAAGGGATTTACTGATATCAAAAATGGATGCCAAACAGCTACTACGCGAGTTATATTTCTTTTTTGGATCAAAAGAAGTTGCGGAGAAGATCTACGAGATGATCCGTGGTGAACAAGTGAAGAACACTGAGGAACTCGCAAACCTAGAACAGATCTAGGTGTGGGAGAGAGAATAAACTTACAAGATGTAGGCCTGCCGCGAAGAGTCGCCGCGTTTTCTGGACGAACTCAGGGTGATACAGCGGCCAAGCTTGAGGACGACGATGAGAGTTGCAGCAGCGGCGGAGCTCGAGCAGCGGCGGAGGTTGCGAGAGGAAGAGAGGAGAATGGAAAAAAACTGGCCACGTGCCTATTTATAAGGGCAGATGCGAACAGACGGGCGCGAAAATCAAGGGAGGACCAAAATAATGATTATCCAGCTAAACGAACGCCTCGATTCTTGGGAAGCATTAAAGATAAAAGATCCGTTGGAAGATGACGTCATGAAAGTTTTTTTGTGTTTTCAAAAGATGACATCACGGCGGGTCACAGAGTTTTTTCAAACAGAAATGGATTTCATCGAAGTATTGAAGATTGACAAAGAACAAGTTCAAAGTCAACCTGGGCCTAATGTCGGGGATATTACTACCAGTAGGACCCGCTGAGGAGGGGCCGGGTCAACCCTAATGGCGGGTTACATAAGAAGCCCATTATGCATTCAAGATGATAGTTTATTAAACATATAGAAGGTCCAAAGGCATGGGGCCGGCTTAAGGCCCGTTATTGTAAACTGCCGTATTAAAGGAAAGACTTGTAAAGAAAGGCATGTAAAGGAAGTCACCGAGCCGGACACGATTATGAGCCGACCGGGACCCTGTAGGACACCGGGCGTCAACCCGTGTATATAAGGGGACGAACCGGTGGCGGTTTAGGGTAAGAAACAATAGATCGATAACCAAGCCGACGAGTTGAGCCTCTTGGAGATCGAAACCTCAGCAATACCAATCCCAACTAGACGTAGGCTTTTACCTTCATCGTAGGGGCCGAACTAGTATAAAAATCCTCTCGTGTCCTTTGTCCCGATTAACCCCTTTAAGCTTCCTAGTGCGATGGCCCTACGACTAAGTCCTTACTCTAGGACATCTGCCGTGACAATTCCACGACAGAATTGTTCTTCCCCCAAACCAGACTGGTCTACCCCCTAATCAAACTTCGCGGCTTCGGCAGATGGAACGAGTGAGCTTGCGACAGAGAGCGAGAGGGAGAGGGAGGATGGAGGCGATGATCTCTACGAGAGGCAAAAATAATAATGAGTGAACTTGTGACCGGGGGAGACTCACGTGCGGATAAGGTTGAGGAAGTCGCGTGTGGCTCAAGGCCTTTTTTGTATGATGTGGCGTAAATGGGAATGATAGACTGTGTGACACTCGCGTGACCAACATGAGGCACTGCTGGCTGCCCAGCCGAAACATTTATCTCACAGCAAGCAGTTTCAACACATCTAGAACGGTGCTTAAAAAGATAGGTGACAAAGAGTCACCTGACGCAGTCCCTTCTTTGGATATAGTGGACGATGTCGTTATTTGTTAGAGTTGTGTCAAATATTGTGTACAAGGTAGGTTACAGTTGGACTACGAGTTGTATTGTGTTTACATAGGATGTGGAGTCGTGTCCTATTAGGACACTTGTATCCTAGGCCTCTCTTATATAGCGGGGGTAGACACACGATGTAACCTATGCCAACATAATAGCACCGGAACGCAGGGGAAGCCGGCGGCGTGTGCCGGTGTCCAGGGCGACCGGGTGCGGTATTGTGACGGTGTCACGGGGAGGAGCGCCTGTAGTCAAGCCCCGGGGATGTAGCCATATCGGTGAACCTCGTTAACAAATCTCGGTGTCGTGCTCGTGTGATTGCTTGGTCCTCGGATGATCGACGGTATGCCTTGGATTTATTCTAACAAGTGGTATCAGAGCTAGGTTGTCCGAAGGCCACGGATCGTTGATTTAGAGGGAGGTACGTGTGCACAGGCTCGACGTACGGCGATCTTGGTTTGATCGGGCGAGTGTACAGGCAGCAGCGGCGACGCGTCGTGCAGGGCAGGGAGGCAGCAAATCGATTGATCGATCGACGGGCGCTAGCTGCGGAGGCCCAAAGGCGTGTGCTGGGCACCGGCCCAGCTGGCGGAATGCAAAGCTGCAGGCGGCGAGACACGGACGAAGCGGCGGATCGTGTTGGATCTGGTCGCATACAACAGGCGAGATTAGAGACCGAAGATTTGTTTTGAGACAAAGAAAGGAGGACCGAGTCCTCATGTGCCACGCAAGGTAACCAGATCGAATCGGCAAGCAGTACGTCCACCAGGAGGCATTGGAAGCAACTAGCCAGCGTTGGGGATTGAGCCAGGAGACACCACGTGAAGGCCAATTTTTTTTGGTTGGATTTGCTACTGTGCATGCTGTGTGTACTTGTGCATCGTGGTAAGAAAGCTCAGATTATTTTTTCACAAAGTCAGTCATACAAAGAACCATGGCATCAGCGGGTACCAGGTTTGAGGTGGAGAAGTTCACGGAACTGAAGACCTTGGGTTATGGCAGACGAGGGTGAAAGATTTGTTGGCACACCAAGGATGCTTGAAGGCGTTGCGGGAAGTTATGCTAGTAGTGATGGAACTACCGTGTGATGGATGGAAATTCGCGGAAGACGATTTGAGAGCCTTGAGCGTGTCGTGCAGCCGGACAAGTTCGGCTGAGTCGGACTAGACAGTTTGACGGGATCGACGTGAGTCAGTTGGTACAGAAGACGGTGGTGGGATCGGCGACGACGACAAAGGAGCGTGATGCCGATGGTGACCGACTTCTGGGCGTGGAAACACGTGGCGCAGGCCCCGAGGGCTTGTGTGGCTTCGACAAGACTATGGCGCGGGATTGATTCAAGGTGGTGTATACACAGAGCTTGAAGTCGATGAGGCGCAGGGGTGGACTGATCATCTACCATGGAGTCATGTTGAAGGTGGAGCTGGATTGAGAGGCTACGGCGTAAGTCGACAGAGAGTCGAAGCCTATTCAGCGGGAAAAAAGCGAGGGACACGTAGTTCGTACTGGAGCCCAGTGGTCTGATGGAAGCGTGAAACTCGTCATCGGTCGGTGATGATCGGTGGTACTCTGCAATGGGGGTTGAGTGGTGTGGGTTCATGACCCTTGATACTCGACCGGGACAGCGGAGGCTCGACGCGGTAATAGCGGCGAGGCGTGCGGTGCGCACGGGACATGGAGACGGGCCAGGGCTCTGGTGGTCATACATGTGGTGAGACAACTGCGAATTTGACTCAGGATGATTACAAGCAACGGTGAAATTCTTTCAAGTTTCAGACAAGCGGTCAAAAAAGGAGCGGTGATGTTGAGTTCAGGTAACTCTTATGTGTGACACCCAATATGTGAGTTGTTCACTTTCACGCAGGTCAGTGATCAGTGTGTGATGGCGTTGGATTGGTACTCTGGAAGTTGGGAGCACAAACTAGAGTAACGAGGAACTTAATTTTGCTCGAGTGTTGACTATGGTCAAGAAAAAGGAGGGACTACAAGTTGCAGCTGGAGTCACATGGAGTCTTTGGAGTAGCAGCGCTGCTCATGGAATAAGCTCAAGTCCAATGTACATGGAAGTTTGACGCATTGACAAATTCAAGGTGATGGAGAATATTCGCCAAGGTGGAGTTTGTTAGAGTTGTGTCGAATATTGTGTACAAGGTAGGTTACAGTTGGACTACGAGTTGTATTGTGTTTACATAGGATGTGGAGTCGTGTCCTATTAGGACACTTGTATCCTAGACCTCTCTTATATAGCGGGGGTAGACACACGATGTAATCTATGCCAACATAATAGCACCGGAACGCAGGGGAAGCCGGCGGCGTGTGCCGGTGTCCAGGGCGACCGGGTGCGGTATTGTGACGGTGTCACGGGGAGGAGCGCCCGTAGTCAAGCCCCGGGGATGTAGCCATATCGGTGAACCTCGTTAACAAATCTCGGTGTCGTGCTCGTGTGATTGCTTGGTCCTCGGATGATCGACGGTATGCCTCGAATTTATGCTAACATTATTAACCTTAGAGCATCTACAGCCGGACTTGGCAAATATGAACCCCTTGGACGCGTCCGATAAATAACCGGATGTGCCCGTTTTGAACCCATTTTTTTTTTCATATGTTCGGTCACTTGCACGTGATTGGTGGACCGATGCAGGAGTTGTGTGCCAACACCGTGTATATGGTATATAATCTACAGCTTTCTCACTTGCACGTGACACGGTGTTTGATGCATTTTTAATTTATGAATATTTTTTAGTGAACGTAATGGTCAAAGCTATACTTTAAACACCGTGTCATTTTCCAAAACATGAAATGTGTGTAAATGGAAGGAGTAGCTATCTGGCCAACTTGAATATTCCTTGCCGGGTTAGTCTTTTCATACATGTGTCTACCTTCCTCTCGTCAAAATTCCATGACTGGTGTGGTGATTTGTCCATTTCACTAGTTGTTGGTGATAATCCTAACTATAACCAGTCAATGCATTATAGCATTCCAATAAATTATACTGATACTATTACTAATCTACAATTTTATATTCATTTTTGTGAACCAATGCAATATATATATATATATATATATATATATATATATATATATATATATATATATGCATACTCGACCTTTACATTTTTCACTACATCTACTTATGACCGGATGGAGAATGATATAACACGGTTGCTTTGAACAGAGTGTTTCTTCGCAACCAAGGTGAGGAATGGGCAGAAAGCCGGAGCAGCAGCAGTTCTTGTTGCTGATACAAAACTTGAGCCATTATTTGCAATAGAAGGAGCAGAAAGCAGAAGCGCAAGCAAAACAGATGCTTTACAGGATATCACCATTCCTTCGGCACTAATAACCAGAAACCTGGGGGACAGTCTCAAGAAAGCAATGGATAATGGCGACTTGGTTAATGTTAACTTGGACTGGGGGGAGTCCCGACCGTACCCTAATGAGCGTGCTGAGTATGAATTTTGGACAAACAGTATTGATGAATGTGGTCCAAAATGCGATAACCAGGTTGATTTCCTGAAGAGATTCAAAGGTGTAGCGCAAACACTCGAGAAGAAGGGCTACACGCAGTTCACTCCTCATTACATTACTTGGTATTGCCCAGAGAACTTTGTCTTAAGCAAGCAGTGCAAGTCCCAATGTATCAACCATGGGAGGTATTGTGCACCAGACCCGGAACAAGGTTCCAGCAAAGGGTACGATGGGAGAGATGTGGTCATTCAAAATTTATATCAAATTTGTGTGTTCAAAGTTTCAAAGAAGACTGGGAAGCCTTGGTTATGGTGGGACTATGTGACTCATTTTGCTATTATGTGCCCAATGAAGAAAAAGATGTACACTCATGAATGTGCTTCCAGAGTAATCAGATCACTTGGTATGCAAATGTTGCACCAGACACTCTATGTTTCAAATTGCAGTGCAGTTATAAACTTATACTAATGTTGGTGAATGTGTATGTGTTTTGCAGGCCTTAGTCAAAAAGCAGTTGAGATGTGTGTTGGTGATCCTGACATGGACGAGGATCATCCTGTGCTAAAAGATGAGCAAGATGCACAGGTTACTAGTTGAGCACTATCTTAGCTTTTGTGTTTACCAAGCTAGTTCCGAATGCAACATCTTCTTCTATTTTTCACAGATTGGCAAGGGTTCTCACAGTGATGTTACTATGTTACCAACACTTGTAATCAACAATAGGCAATACAGAGGTCAGTGTTCGTCCCTCCAATATAAATAATAGAATAGCTACATGAGGTGTGCTGACTGGTGAGCCTTAACATCTTATTGAATCTTTATTTCTTAGGGAAACTTGAAAAAGGAGCAGTTCTTAGAGCTCTCTGCGCCAGCTTTCGAGAAAATAATGAACCATCTATTTGCTCAAATGAAGGTTTGATTTTTTTGGTTCCCATGATTCTTTCTCAAGGTGTACTAATATGTAAGCAGTAGTGTTATGGACCAGGAGCCCATGGGGCTAAGATGGTCATCATACACATACTTTAAGGTGTGCGGCACCACTATTGGAAACCACATACCACCCTCACTGCTCTCCCCAGATCAGCCTTGCCGATACTTATCCTTAAGATTAGATTGCTTGCAAGTTGAGTTAGGGAGTTCTTGGATTGGATGAAGGTTATGTACTTATGTTAGGCAGTTTATCTTAAGTTTGTAAGAGTCTTGAGTCCATGTAGAAAGGAGTTCCCAGCGATAAATATTAGCCTTTGCTTCCGTCGTTCCTCCCACTGCCCGCCCCCCTCTCATCTTGCGGTGTGTTTGTCAAGGCCATAAACCCCTCCCTTGTGTATTCCAGGCCCATGGCGAAAGGTCACTTTTCTATTAAGTTCCCAGATTGTAGCTCACTAACTCACCTATGCATTATGCCATGTATAGTGGCACAAACCAGGGTTCTGAACATGTACAGTAGCAGCCTGAAATGGACTGGTATAATGTTATAGACATTACACTAATCTATACAAAGGTATAGAACTCAACAAGCTTATATATTTAGTTATGGCGGTAGTAGATAACATATTTCTAGTCTACACCATATCACCTGTAATCCTATATGTCACCTCTCATAAACTATTGATGTAAGCTCATTGTAAATTGTCTACCGATCAAGAAGAAGACAAACAAACCAATCAATGCTTGGACAACAATGGTGGTTGCTGGCAAGATATGGCTGCTAACGTGACTGCATGCAAGGTACATGTTCTACTGTTCTATTTTCTCAAGATTATGTTACTTCATGTGCTACATATTTGGTCTGTTTAGCTTCATGTATGCTGTTTTGTGCACATATAGGACACCTCCACTGGAACAATTTGTGAATGTCCAGTTTTGCAAGGTGTGAAGTACATTGGTGATGGTTACAACCACTGTGAAGGTACACTAGTAATGATTTCTATATTTATCTTTTGATAGCTTTTATCTGTTCTTTTGAAGTATTGTGTAAAAGATATTCATCTTTCTGTAGCAAACATAGTTACCTAGACAATCTGCCCTCATCTTCATTTCCATAGTTTCTGTTAAAGAAAGAAGCAGGGGAAGCACACACCTAAGTTAATGAGGCATACCCTTTTCTACCAAACGGTAGTACTAGAGATCTCCTATACTATTTCCCGCAAAAAAAGAGATCTCCTATACTATAATGATAGAGTTGACACATGATAACTCTAACAGGCTTCGTAGAACAAATATTGATTGGTCACAACGTAGGAAATACTGAGATTAAATATTACTACAAAGCTTCAGCTTTTAAACATTGTGCAGCGCTATCTTTGTTCATCTTTTTTCCTGCTCTGTTTAACCATTTCTACTCTTCTTTAATGCACAGCTCGCATGAACGTCCAGCGAGGGACCAACAATCAAGACCAGCCTCAGAAGATCAAGAACCATGAGACCAAAAAAACAAAGGTGAGAACAAACTTTTCATTCCCTTTTCTTCTTCTTCTTCTTCTTCTTCTTCTTCTTCTTCTTCTTCTTCTTCTCTCTCTCTCTCTCTCTCTCTCTCTCTCTCTCTCTCTCTCTCCGGCCTTCTCTGCGTGATTGTTCCACAAGAGCCCACCACCCTATGCCAACTTCTTGGTCCAACTCTAGAAATTTATCACTGAGGTCCACTGCTCTATTGTATGGAGTCGATTGATTGCCCCTTCGAATCACTTTTCACCCACACCGAAGATGGTATAATACCAATACATACTCTTCTTATTTAGTAAGTATTTTTCAAATAGACAATGCTAATAGCCATTTCAACTAGACTAAGAGGGTATATTAAAACCTTCATATCTAGTTTTTTTTTGAGCATCAGTACAAACACAAGCGCTCATATACACGTGCATACACTCATCCCTATCTAGTTAATTGATCTAATGAGAACTCTCCTAAGTGCCCTTCGAGTTTGTAATATTTTTAACTCATCAATAGGCACTAGCACGTGTGGCATTTTTATTTAGAAGATGCAACCGAGCACCTCCGGGGGAGGCCAGGCCTCGAATCTAGGTGAGCTGAGCGAGTATAGAGACCGCGAAATAATCCGGCCAGTTACAAAGTTGGCGTAGTCTAGGGTTCCCCCCTCGCTCCACCGCCGCCGCCGGCCCCTCCCTCCCCTCCCGCGCTTCCGGCGGCCGGCCGCGCGCGCCGCCCCGCGCCCCGCCTCCCTCCTCCCTCCTGGCCGCCCCCCGCGTCGCCTCCCCGAGCGAGGCGACCGGGGGCTCATCTCCCCGCCCCCAGCGCCCCCCTCCCTTTCCCCGCCTCCCGCCGCCGCCGTCCGGCGCCACCGGGCCCTGCCCGCGTGGTGTTGACGGCGGCGGCGGCCGTTCCTTCCCCGCGCGCGGTGCCACGGCTCGGGTGGTGCGTCCCGCGGCGGTGCTCCTCGGTCAGCGGTGATTCCGGCAGCGGCGGCTGCTCCTGGCGGCGCTACTCCGGGTGGCCTAGAGGTGGTGGCGCAGCCACTTGGCGGCGCGCTGGCGCGGTGGATGGTGGCGGCGCCCTCCCGGCCCAGATCTGGGCCCTTTTGGGTCCCATCTGGGTCTGGGCGGGCCTGTCTCGGTCTCGCCTGCGGCGGCTCCGGCAGGGCCGGTGGTGGCGCGGCTCGTGCGGGGGGTGGTGGAGTCGGCGACACGTCTACTGCAGCTCGGCGACGGGTGCTTCACGAGCCCCTTTTGGGCTCGGCCGGGCCTCGAGGGCCTGGTACGCTCCCCTTGCCGCGTCCGGTCGGTGACCGCCGATGGCGGTGGAGGTTGTCTCCTCCGGCGTGGTTGCTCTCGCTGCCGTTCTTCGTTCCCGGCTGCTCCCTCTCGTTCTCGTCGGTCTCGCTTCGATGACCACGGTGAG
Source organism: Triticum monococcum (assembly GCA_034509565.1). Taxonomy (NCBI): domain Eukaryota; kingdom Viridiplantae; phylum Streptophyta; class Magnoliopsida; order Poales; family Poaceae; genus Triticum; species Triticum monococcum. Next base: position 54,293,155 of record CM067845.1, on the reverse strand, counting down.
GCGGCGGTGATGATGGCAAGGCCGTGGTGGCGCACGTACGTGGGTGGCTTGTCTGGTGGAGCGCGTCGGACCGTTCGGGGTTGTGGGTGTTGGCGAATGGGAGAAATCCGGGCCAGCTTGCCGGCACCGACGCGGTGACGCCCGTGGGCGCTATCCTTCCTTCCTGAAGGGCGTCAGATCTTCCCCTTCCCCACGCCCCTCCGCGTACCGGGGGAAACCCTAGGACCTGTCCGGGCAGCAGCGTCGTCGTCGTCGTGTTCCTTCCTGAAGGTGCTGCTTGGTATGCGGAGGTTCGAGGTGCCTGGAGCGAGGTGGTACATCTCCGGTAGGCGCAACGGTTTTGGGTTATCTTCGTTTTCATCGATCCGATGTTGTTGACGTTATTTTCTCTCTTCTTTCTCTTTTGTTTCTTTTGGGCATGCTTATGCTGTTTGCCCCAGCATTGAACTCATGGTTGTATCGGACGGTTGCTATATCAATATAGCGGGGCGAAAGCCTTTTTCTCGAGTATAGAGACCGCTAGGTAACTAATTGACACTCAGTTCTCAGTTAGTAATATATTTTAAGTAACAGAACTCCAGGAGCACAACCATACATCGTTCCTTCGTTAAAATTGGAAATTGTAGTTATTTATACTTAAGAAACCAGTTTATCGAGAACCCTATCCTTTATAACAACATGATGTACTCCCTTTGTAAAGAAATATAAAAGCGTTTAGATTACTGATCTAAACATTTTTATATTTCTTTACGGAGGGAGTACAATTTTAAAAATAAGCTTACCTTGTTAGCTTGGTAACCGGAAAAATAGGCTTTAACTTGCTTCCCAAAACTAATGCACGCAAATGCTAAGGCATATTGAAGGTTATCGACTTATATTTTTCTCTGGATCCAGATAGAGGTTGCTCGCGAGGTCATTTACAACCTCTTTTCAGGTACATGCATGGCACTTGATAACAACCTTTGGTATACTTTTAATATAATATGTACTACTGATTAATCATATTAATGTTCTTTTGTCAGGCATATAGAAGTTGGCACACAAGGTGTTCTAGGATTTGCACGGTACTGCGGTGATGTGTGATCTTTGTTAGATTATATACCATATACGTGTGACATTTATGTGAAAGAACGTGGCACAAAGGTGGTTCCTGGCATAACTTTCCGGCTTGCTCTTAGTGTTATTTAATGTCAGAATATATATAGCCTTGTAAGTTTGTCGCTGGCATTTTAAAATATTAAATTGGCCCAAACTATCATGCTAGACCCTCTTTCCTCCCTTGAGCATGGAAATACATACTATTTGGGATGCAAAATATTTTCCATATTCCTATGGAGCTATTTATGAGTTACTGCTATCGAATTCATGCATCAACCAGTTGCTCCAAAAGTCCGAACTGATGGAGGAAGATGGGCAATATATTTTAAAAACTGCTTTACCATGTTCCTAACAAAGGCAAAACACAAGGATATCATGCCATAATAAATTGGCAAAATTGTATCCTAGACACCATTAAAACTTGGTTTTGCCACATGACCCTGAAAAAACATGGATATACCAAAAGCCATTACAGTTTGATGGTTCTGTGCAACAGGACACTCCAGCCTTTATAATATTCAGATTTGATCAAACAGATGAGGATTTGTCCAAATTGCCACCGTGCCCACCAGGATTCGTACTGAATCGACCAAGTGCCAAATGAACTCGCAGCCTTACTCTTCATTCACAGGGATAGCATGAATTGGGCCATTTTGAACGTTGATGCTAGTACAGAGTAACAGAGATTAAGTTGGGATCTAACTACAAGTTTTTTTTTTGATTTTGCATTTTTCATCTACTTCTATTCTCTATTATCTAGATCACTACTTAAATAAAGCCTCATAACTCAACTGCATCATTTCAAGTATGAAATTGCTGACCACACATACCATGTGGTATCTAACTACAAGTTGTGTATGACTTAAGGGGATAAAGAGAGTCACAGTTATGAAGAGGTTACTTCTGACCAGAATTTGCTTAGTGCAATTGACATGTACCGGGAGACAAGAAAGCTCCCACTGGAAGCGTGTACTTTATTTAGTAGACTGTAGGCACCAGTGCTTATACATATACAAGGAAACAAGCTTGACTTGTAAAGTTGTACTCAGCGCTAAACATCATATATGCATAATTTTCAAGTAATTAAAAATGAAGAGGAAAGGGAAATCAATGATCTTACTAGAGCTGGGTTCAGGCATTTGAATTTAAGGCTCATAAGAAACACAGGTGGTTCTGAAGAAGAAAATTGGGGTAGAAATGATCACTGACTGGAAAATAGTGGTCACCTAGGAATTTCTTAACCATCCGAAGCGAAGAACTTCCTGCTGTTGGTCTTCCTTGTGTGGATTTTAAAAGCAGACATGAGTGTTATCCTTTGTGTTTAGCATGCCTTCTTTACTTGAAAAGAAACATATTACATATATTTGAATTTTAGTTGAGTAAAAATAAATTCAAATACTAAGCAAAAGCTTTGTTGTTTCATTAATTAAGCAGAAGATTTTCTAGTTAATCATGAAAAACCGACTTCGCAAAAAAATCACAAAAAACTAAGAAAACCAAAACAAAAGGGCGAAGCCCAGTCTAGAACACCATAAATACACAAGGCTGAGCCCACACTCGAAAGAGTGCAGAACGCCACAACAAAGGCCAACCAAACACACACTAGCTGGGGGACTCGCTCTATCGAGCAAGCTGCTTTTCCATCACTGCTGAAAAGAAGTCATGAGGCACTCTCTCGCGGCGATGAAGAGATGGGGGAGACCTTTGTAAGATCTCACATATGTGAGATCAATGAGATCGACTTTTTTTAAAAAGAAAAGATACGTATTCAAACATTCTCAAATTTTTTGTAGACACACATCAATGTTTGATGTACAACCTCAAAAAAATTCAGCTCCTAATTCGACTTACATTAATAGAAACAAAAAAGACAAAATCAGATGTCATGTGAATAATGTCAAAGTATTATTCACTCAAAGCTGCCATTATTCACATTCAAAATTTTCTTTTTTGAATCCCTAAATGAAAATCAAGTTTTGAGCTCATTTTTTCAGAGTTGTAGACATACCTCACATGAATGTTGTCAAATAATTTTACATTTTTTAAATGTCTAAATATGAATTTTTCGAGTTGATCTCACCTAAATGTGAGATCTCATACAAGTCTCCCCATTAAGAGACAAGTATTCCACATGCCTGCAATATTTGCAACCCACACGACACAAGGTCCATGTCGTCGAACTTGCAGAACTCTCAGGGCCGCCGCCCCGACATCTATTGCTCAAACAAGCCTTGCACACTCAACCTGTATCGTTTTTTATGTCATCGCCCCAACACGCTACCACAGAGACATGCGTTGCACATGCACGCTTACTAGTAACCATTAAGGTACAATGTTTTTACCACAGATTCAAGAAACCACAACATAACTCATATAGAACTAAAAATTACAATAAAATATTTCAGATACACATGTTCCGAGGTAATAATTTGTGAAAGAGGACATTCTGCCATTTTTTTAAAATGGCAGTTATCCTCATTTATTAAGAAGAAAATAGTTGCTCAATTAATTGGAGAAACCGAGCGAAAACCAGATTGCCCAGATAATTATAGAGAACCGGACGAAAACCATCACAACCGCCGAGCGACACACGTAAAATCCCCCCCCCCCCCCACACAACTCCAAAGAGGGTATCGTCGATACAACACGTGGGCGTCATCGTCATCACTTGTAACACCTCGGATGTAATTTACCTTATCTGTACTCCAACTCTTGCCGTTTCCGGCCTAAGTTATTTTATTTTCCTCGGGTTCGGGTTTTTGTCTCCGTGTGTTGTTGCCTTTGTCATGCATCTCATATCATGTCATTATGTGCATTGCATTTGCATACGTGTTCGTCTCATGCATCCGAGCATTTTCCCCATTGTCCGTTTTGCATTCTCGCGCTCCTATCTCCTCCGGTGGTCCTTTCTACCTCTTTTCGTGTGTGGGGGTTAAACATTTCCGGATTGGACCGAGACTTTCCATGCGGCCTTGGTTTACTACCGGTAGACCGCCTGTCAAGTTTCGTACCATTTGCACTTTGTTTGATACTCCAACGGTTAACCGAGGGACCGAGAAGGCCTCGTTGGTGTTGCAGCCCAACTGTTGGAAATATGCCCTAGAGGCAAAAATAAATTGGTTATTATTGTATTTCCTTGTTCATGATAATCGTTTATTATCCATGCTAGAATTGTATTGATAGGAAACTCAGATACATGTGTGGATACATAGACAACACCATGTCCCTAGTAAGCCTCTAGTTGACTAGCTCGTTGATCAACAGATGGTTACGGTTTCCTGACCATGGACATTGGATGTCGTTGATAACGGGATCACATAATTAGGAGAATGATGTGATGGACAAGACCCAATCCTAAGCATAGCACAAGATCGTGTAGTTCGTATGCTAAAGCTTTTCTAATGTCAAGTATCATTTCCTTAGACCATGAGATTGTGCAACTCCCGGATACCGTAGGAATACTTTGGGTGTGCCAAACGTCACAACGTAACTGGGTGGCTATAAAGGTACATTACATGTATCTCCGAAAGTGTCTGTTGGGTTGGCACGAATTGAGACTGGGATTTGTCACTCCGTGTGACGGAGAGGTATCTCTGGGCCCACTCGGTAGGACATCATCATAATGTGCACAATGTGGTCAAGGAGTTGATCACGGGATGATGTGTTACGAAACGAGTAAAGAGACTTGCCGGTAACGAGATTGAACAAGGTATCGGGATACCGACGATCGAATCTCGGGCAAGTATCGTACCGATAGACAAAGGGAATTGTATACGGGATTGATTAAGTCCTTGACATCGTGGTTCATCCGATGAGATCATCGTGGAACATGTGGGAGCCAACATGGGTATCCAGATCCCGCTGTTGGTTATTGACCGGAGAACGTCTCGGTCATGTCTGCATGTCTCCCGAACCCGTAGGGTCTACACACTTAAGGTTCGATGACGCTAGGGTTATAAAGGAAGTTTGTATGTGGTTACCGAATGTTGTTCGGAGTCCCGGATGAGATCCCGGACGTCACGAGGAGTTCCGGAATGGTCCGGAGGTAAAGATTTATATATGGGAAGTCCTGTTTTGGTCACCAGAAGAGTTTCGGGGTTTATCGGTAACATACCGGGACCACCGGGAGGGTCCCGGGGGTCCACCAAGTGGGGCCACCTGCCCCGGAGGCTTGCATGGGCCAAGGGTGGTGAGGGACCAGCCCCTAAGTGGGCTGGTGCGCCTCCCACAAGGCCCAAGGCGCAGCAAAGGAGGAGAGAGGGGAAACCCTAGGCTTAGATGGGCCTAAGGCCCACCCTAGGGGGCGCCCCCCTCTCCCCCCCTCTTGGCCGCCTCCCCTTTCCCATCTAGGGCTACCGCCCCCCTAGGGGTGGGAACCCTAAAGGGGGCGCACCCTCCTCCCTCTCCTCTATATATAGTGAGGCCTGGGGCTGCCCATAACACGCGATTTGATCTCTCCCTGTTGGTGCAGCCCTCCCTCTCTTTCTCCTCATATTCCGTGGTGCTTGGCGAAGCCCTGCAGGATTGCCACGCTCCTCCACCACCACCACCACGCTGTTGTGCTGCTGCTGGATGGAGCCTTCCTCAACCTCTCCCTCCCTCCTTACTGGATCAAGGCATGGGAGACGTCACCGGGCGGTACGTGTGTTGAACGCGAAGGTGCCGTCCGTTCGGCACTAGGATCATCGGTGATTTGGATCACGACGAGTACGACTCCATCAACCCCGTTCACTTGAACGCTTCCGCTTAGCGATCTACAAGGGTATGTAGATGCACTCTCCTTCCCCTCGTTGCTAGTCTCTCCATAGATAGATCTTGGTGACACGTAGGAAAATTTTGAATTTCTGCTACGTTCCCCATCAGTGGCATCATGAGCTAGGTCTATTGCGTAGATTCTATGCATGAGTAGAACACAAAGTAGTTGTGGGCGTTGATTTTGTTCAATATGCTTACCGTTACTAGTCCAATCTTGATTCGGCGACATTGTGGGATGAAGCGGCCCGGACCAACCTTACACATACGCTTACGTGAGACCGGTTCCACCGACAAACATGCACTAGTTGCATAAGGTGGCTGGCGGGTGTATGTCTCTCCCACTTTAGTCGGATCGGATTCGATGAAAAGGGTCCTTATGAAGGGTAAATAGCAATTGGCATATCACGTTGTGGTCTTTGCGTAGGTAAGAAACGTTCTTGCTAGAAACCCATAGCAGCCACGTAAAACATGCAAACAACAATTAGAGGACGTCTAACTTGTTTTTGCAGGGTATGCTATGTGATGTGATATGGCCAAAAGGATGTGATGAATGATATATGTGATGTATGAGATTGATCATGTTCTTGTAATAGGAATCACGACTTGCATGTCGATGAATATGACAACCGGCAGGAGCCATAGGAGTTGTCTTTATTTATTTATGACCTGCGTGTCAACATAAACGTCATGTAATTACTTTACTTTATTGCTAACCGTTAGCTGTAGTAGTAGAAGTAATAGTTGACGAGACAACTTTAAGAAGACACGATGATGGAGATCATGGTGTCATGCCGGTGACAAGATGATCATGGAGCCCCAAGATGGAGATCAAAGGAGCTATATGATATTGGCCATATCATGTCACTATTATTTGATTGCATGTGATGTTTTCATGTTTATACATCTTATTTGCTTAGAACAACGGTAGTAAATAAGATGATCCCTCTTTAAAATTTCAAGAAAGTGTTCCCCCTAACTGTGCACCGTTGCAAAAATTTGTTGTTTCAAAGCACCACGTGATGATCGGGTGTTTGATCCTAACGTTCACATACAACGGGTGTAAGACAGATTTACACACGCGAAACACTTAGGTTGACTTGACGAGCCTAGCATGTGTACAGACATGGCCTCAGAACACAGAAGACCGAAAGGTCGAGCATGAGTCGTATAGAAGATATGATCAACATGAAGATGTTCACCGATGTTGACTAGTCCGTCTCACGTGATGATCGGACACGGCCTAGTTGACTTGGATCATGTAATCACTTAGATGACTAGAGGGATGTCTATCTGAGTGGGAGTTCATAAGATGAACTTAATTATCCTGAACATAGTCAAAAGGTCTTCACAAATTATGTCGTAGCTCGCGCTTTAGTTCTACTGTTTAGATATGTTCCTAGAGAAAAATCAGTTGAAAGTTGAGAGTAGCAATCATGCGGACGAGGTCTGTAAACTGAGGATAGTCCTCATTTGCTTCATAGAAGGCTTATGTCCTTAATGCACCGCTCAGTGTGCTGAACCTCGAACGTCGTCTGTGGATGTTGCAAACATCTGGCATACACGTTTTGATAACTACGTGATAGTTCAGTTAAACGGTTTAGAGTTGAAGCATCGAAGACGTTTTGAAACGTCGCGAAACATATGAGATGTTTCGAGGGCTGAAATTGGGATTTCAGGCTCGTGCCCACGTCAAGAGGTATAAGACCTCCGACGATTTTCTTAACCTACAAACTAAGGGAGAAAAGCTCAATTGTTGAGCTTGTGCTCAGATTGTCTGAGTACAACAATCATTTGAATCGAGTGGGAGTTGATCTTCCAGATGAGATAGTGATATTTCTCCGAAGTCATTACCACCAAGCTGCTAGAGCTTCGTGATGAACTATGATATATCAGGGACATATATGATGATCCTTGAGATATTCGCGATGTTTGACACCACGAAAGTAGAAGTCAAGAAGGAGCATCAATTGTTGATGGTTAGTGAAACCACTAGTTTCAAGAAGGGCAAGGGCAAGAAGGGATACTTCATGAAACGGCAAATCAGCTGCTGCTTTAATGAAGAAACCCAAAGTTGAACCCCAACCCGAGACTAAGTGCTTCTGTAATAAGGGGAACAACCACTAGAGCAGAATTACCCTAGATACTTGGTAGATGAGAAGGCTGTCGATGGAAGTATATTGGATATACATTATATTAATGTGTACTTTACTAGTACTCCTAGTAGCACCAGGGTATTAGATACCGGTTCGGTTGCTAAGTGTTAGTAACTCGAAATAAAAGCTACGGATTAAACGGAGACTAGCTAAAGGTGAGCTGATGATATGTGTTGGAAGTGTTTCCAATGTTGATATGATCAAGCATCGCACGCTCCCTCTACCATCGAGATTGGTGTTAAACCTAAATAATTGTTATTTGGTGTTTGCGTTGAGCATAGACATGATTGGATTATGTCTATCGCGATACGGTTATTCATTTAAGGAGAATAATGGTTACTCTGTTTATTTGAATAATACCTTCAATGGTCTTACACCTAAAATGAATGGTTTATTGAATCTCGATCGTAGTGATACACATGTTCATGCCAAAAGATAGTAATGATAGTACCACCTACTTGTGGCACTGCCACGTAAGTCATATCGGTATAAAACGCATGAGGAAGCTCCATGTTGATGGATCTTTGGACTCACTCATTTTGAAAAGTTTGAGACATGCGAACCATGTCTATTGGTGTATATGCATGAAGAAACTCCATGCAAATGGACCGTTTTGGACTCACTTGATTTTGAATCACTTGAGACATGCAAATCACACCACATGGGCAAGATGACTGAAAGCCTCGGTTTCAGTAAAATGGAACTAGAAAGCAACTTGTTGGAAGTAATACATTTTGATGTGTGCAGTCCAATGAGTGCTGAGGCGTGTAGTGGATATCATTATGTTCTTACTTCACAGATGATTTGAGTAGATGTTGAGTATATTTACTTGATGAATCACGAGTCTGAATTATTGAAAGGTTCAAGTAATTTCAGGGTGAAGTTGAAAGATCGTCGTGACAAGAGGATAAAAGATCTATGATATGATCATAGAGATGAATATCTGAATTACGAGTTTGGCACAGAATTAAGACATTGTGGAAATTGTTTCACAACTAATACAGCCTGGAACACCATAGTGTGATGGTGTGTCCGAACTGAAGGAAATATGCCCTAGAGGCAATAATAAAGTTATTATTTATTTCCTTATATCATGATAAATATTTATTATTCATGCTAGAATTGTATTAACCGGAAACATAATACATGTGTGAATACATAGACAAACAGAGTGTCACTAGTATGCCTCTACTTGACTAGCTCGTTAATCAAAGATGGTTATGTTTCCTAACCATGAACAAAGAGTTGTTATTTGATTAACGAGGTCACATCATTAGTTGAATGATCTGATTGACATGACCCATTCCATTAGCTTAGCACCTGATCGTTTAGTATGTTGCTATTGCTTTCTTCATGACTTATACATGTTCCTATGACTATGAGATTATGCAACTCCCGTTTGCCGGAGGAACACTTTGGGTGCTACCAAACGTCACAACGTAACTGGGTGATTATAAAGGAGTACTACAGGTGTTTCCAATGGTAGATGTTGGGTTGTCGTATTTCGAGAATAGGATTTGTCACTCCGATTGTCGGAGAGGTATCTCTGGGCCCTCTCGGTAATGCACATCACTTAAGCCTTGCAAGCATTGCAACTAATAAGTTAGTTGCGGGATGATGTATTACGGAACGAGTAAAGAGACTTGCCGGTAACGAGATTGAACTAGGTATTGGATACCGACGATCGAATCTCGGGCAAGTAACATACCGATGACAAAGGGAACAACGTATGTTGTTATGCGGTCTGACCGATAAAGATCTTCGTAGAATGTGTAGGAGCCAATATGGGCATCCAGGTCCCACTATTGGTTATTGACCGGAGAAGTGTCTCGGTCATGTCTACATTGTTCTCGAACCGTAGGGTCCGCACGCTTAAGGTTTCGATGGCAGTTATATTATGAGTTTATGAGTTTTGATGTACCGAAGGAGTTCGGAGTCCCGGATGAGATCGGGGACATGACGAGGAGTCTCGAAATGGTCGAGACGTAAAGATCGATATATTGGACGACTATATTCGGACTTCGGAAAGGTTCCGAGTGATTCGGGTATTTTTCGGAGTACCGGAGAGTTACGGGAATTCGCCGGGGAGTATATGGGCCTTATTGGGCCATACGGGAATAGAGGAGAGAGGCCAAAAGGAAGGAGGCCTGCGCCCCCCCTCTGGTCTGAATTGGACAAGGGGCGCAGCCCCCTTTTCCTTATTCCTCTCCACCTCTTTCCCCTTCTCCTACTCCAACAAGGAAGGAGGGAGTCCTACTCCCACCGGGAGTAGGACTCCCCTTGGCGCGCCTCCTCCTAGGCCGGCCGGCCCCTCCCCCTTGCTCCTTTATATACGGAGGCAAGGGGGCACCCCATGACACACAAGTTGATCATTGAGATCGTTCCTTAGCCGTGTGCGGTGCCCCCTGCCACCATATTCCACCTCGATCATATCGTTGTAGTGCTTAGGCGAAGCCCTGCGTCGGTAGAACATCAAGATCGTCACCACGCCGTCGTGCTGACGGAACTCCTCCCCGAAGCTTTGCTGGATCGGAGCCCGGGGATCGTCATCGAGCTGAACGTGTGCTAAGAACTCGGAGGTGCCGGAGTAACGGTGCTTGGATCGGTCGGATCGGGAAGACGTACGACTACTTCCTCTACGTTGTGTGATCGCTTCCGCAGTCGGTCTGCATTGGTACATAGACAACACTCTCCCCTCTCGTTGCTATGCATCACCATGATCTTGCGTGTGCGTAGGAAAATTTTGAAATTACTACGTTCCCCAACAGTGGTATCAGAGCCTAGGTTTTATGGTTTGATGTTATATGCACGAATAGAACACAAGTGAGTTGTGGGCGATATAAGTCATACTGCCTACCAGCATGTCGTACTTTGGTTCGGCGGTATTGTTGGATGAAGCGGCCCGGACCGACATTACGCGTACGCTTACGCGAGACCGGTTTCCCCGACGTGCTTTGCACATAGGTGACTTGCGGGTGACTGTTTCTCCAACTTTAGTTGAACCGAGTGTGGCTACGCCCGGTCCTTGCGAAGGTTAAAACGGAGTCTGATTGACAAACTATCGTTGTGGTTTTGATGCGTAGGTGAGATGAGTTCTTGCTTAAGCCCGTAGCAGCCACGTAAAATTTGCAACAACAAAGTAGAGGACGTCTAACTTGTTTTTGCAGGGCATGTTGTGATGTGATATGGTCAAAACGTGATGAGTTATAAGTTGTTGTATAAGATGATCATGTTTTGTTGAAGTTATCGGCAACTGGAAAAAGCCTTATGGTTGTTTGTCTATTGCATAAGATGCAAGCGCCCAATAATTGCTTTACTTTATCGCTATGCGATAGCAATAGTTGCAAGAGCAAGTGTTGGCGAGACGACCACGTGATGACACATTGATATAGATCAAGATGATGGAGATCATGGTGTCATGCCGGTGACGATATAGATTATGACAGTACTTTGGAGATGGAGATCAAAGAAGCAAGATGATGATGGCCATATCATGTCACATATTTTGATTGCATATGATGTTTATCTTTTATACATCTTATTTTTGCTTTGATTGACGGTAGCATTATAAGATGATCTCTCACTAAATTATCAAGAAGTGTTCTCCCTGAGTATGCACCATTGCCAAAGTTCGTCGTGCCCAGACACCACGTGATGATCGGGTGTGATAAGCTCTACGTCCATCTACAACGGGTGCAAGCCAGCTTTGCACACGCAGAATACTCAGGTTAAACTTGACGAGCCTAGCATATGCAGATATGGCCTCGGAACACGGAGATCGAAAGGTCGAGCGTGAATCATATAGTAGATATGATCAACATAACGATGTTCACCATTGAAAACTACTCCATCTCACGTGATGATCGGTTATGGTTTAGTTGATTTGGATCACGTGATCACTTAGATGATTAGAGGGATGTCTATCTAAGTGGGAGTTCTTAAGTAATATGATTAAATTGAACTTAAATTTATCATGAACTTAGTCCTGGTAGTATTTTGCAAATTATGTTGTAGATCAATAGCTCGCGTTGCTGCTTCCTTGTGTTTACTTTGATATGTTCCTAGAGAAAATTGTATTGAAAGATGTTAGTAGCAATGATGCTGATTGGATCCGTGTTCTGAGGTTTATCCTCATTGCTGCACAGAAGAATTATGTCCTTGATGCACCGCTAGGTGACAGACCTATTGCAGGAGCAGATGCAGACATTATGAACGTTTGGCTAGCTCAATATGATGACTACTTGATAGTTTAGTGCACCATGCTTAATGGCTTAGAATCGGGACTTTAAAGACGTTTTGAACGTCATGGACCATATGAGATGTTCCAGGAGTTGAAGTTAATATTTCAAGCAAATACCCGAGTTGAGAGATATGAAGTCTCCAGCAAGTTCTATAGCTAAAAGATGGAGGAGAATCGCTCAACTAGTGAGCATGTGCTCAGATTGTCTGGGTACTACAATCGCTTGAATCAAATGGGAGTTAATCTTCCAGATAAGATAGTGATTGACAGAATTCTCTAGTCACCATCACCAAGTTAGTAGAACTTCGTGATGAACTATAATATGCAAGGGATAACGGAAACAACTCCCAAGCTCTTCGTGATGCTGAAATCAATGAAGGTAGAAATCAAGAAAAACATCAAGTGTTGATGGTTGACAAGACCACTAGTTTCAAGAAAAGGGCAAAGGGAAGAAGGGGAACTTCAAGAAGAACGGCAAGCAAGTTGCTGCTCAAGTGAAGAAGCCCAAGTCTGGTCCTAAGCCTGAGACTAAGTGCTTCTACTGCAAAGGGACTGGTCACTGGAAGCGGAACTACCCCAAGTGATTGGCGGATAAGAAGGATGGCAAAGTGAACATAAGTATATTTGATATACATGTTATTGATGTGTACTTTACTAGTGTTTATAGCAAACCCTCAGTATTTGATACTAGTTCAGTTGCTTAGTAACTTGAAATGGGAGTTGCAGAATAAACAGAGACTAGTTAAGGGTGAAGTGACGATGTGTGTTGGAAGTGGTTCCAAGATTGATATGATCATCATCGCACACTCCCTATACTTTCGGGATTAGTGTTGAACCTAAATAAGTGTTATTTGGTGTTTGCGTTGAGCATGAATATGATTTGATCATGTTTTAATACGGTTATTCATTCAAGTAAAAGATAAATTGTTGTTCTGTTTACATGAATAAAACCTTATATGGTTACACACCCAATGAAAATAGTTCATTGGATCTCGATCTTAGTGATACACATATTCATAATATTGAAACCAAAAGATGCGAAGTTAATAATGATAGTGCAACTTATTTGTGGCACTGCCGTTTAGGTCATATTGGTGTAAAGCGCATGAAGAAACTCCATGCTGATGGGATTTTGGAATCACTTGATTATGAATCACTTGATGCTTGCGAACCACGCCTTATGGGCAAGATGACTAAAACGCCGTTCTCCGGAACAATGAAGCAAGCAACAGATTTGTTGGAAATCATACATATTGATGTATGTGGTCCGATCAATATTAAGGCTTGCAGCAGGTATCATTATTTTCTGACCTTCACAGATGATTTGAGCAGATATGGGGATATCTACTTGATGAAACATAAGTCTGAAACATTTGAACAGTTCAAAGAATTTCAGGGTGAAGAAGAAAATCATCGTGACAAGAAAATAAAAGTTTCTACGATATGATCGCAGAGGTAAAATATTTGAGTTACGAGTTTGGTCTTCAGTTAAAAACAATGTGAAATAGTTTCACTACTCACGCCGCCTGGAACACCACAAGATAATGGTGTGTCCGAATGTCATAACCGTACTTTATTGGATATAGTACAATCTATGATGTTTCTTACCGATTTACCAATATCATTTTGGGATTATGTATTAAAGACAGCTGCATTCACGTTAAAAAGGGCACCATCTAAGTCCGTTGAGACGACATAATCTGAACTGTGGTTTGGCAAGAAACCAAAGTTGTCGTTTCTTAAAGTTTGGGTTGCAATGCTTATATGAAAAGGTTTCATCTTGATAAGCTCAAACCCAAATCGGAGAAGTGCGTCTTCATAGGATACCCAGAAAGAAAAATGTTGGGTACACCTTCTATCACAGATCCGAAGGCAAGCTATTCGTTGCTGGGAATGGACCCTTTCTAGAGAAGGAGTTTCTCTCGAAAGAAGTGAGTGTGAGGAAAGTAGAACTTGATAAGGTAAGTGTACCTTCTCCCATATTGGAAAGTAGTTCATCACAGAAATCTGTTCCTGTGACTACTACACCAATTAGTGAGGAAGCTAATGATGATGATCATAAAACTTCAGATCAAGTTACTACCGAATCTCGTAGGTAAACCAGAGTGAGATCCGCACCAGTGTGGTCCGGTAATCCTGTTCTGGAGGTCATGTTACTTGACCATGACAAACCTACGAACTATGAGGAAGCGATGATGAGCCCAGATTCCGCGAAATGGTTTGAGGCCATGAAATCTGAGATATGATCCATGTGTGAGAACAAAGTTTGGACTTTGGTTGACTTGCCCGATGATCGGCAAGCAATTCAGAATAAATGGATCTTCAAGAGGAAGACGGACGCTGATAGTAGTGTTACTATCTACAAACCTAGAATTGTCGCAAAAGGTTTTCGACAAGTTCAAGGTGTTGACTACGATGAGAGCTTCTCACTTGTATCTACGCTTGAGTCTGTCCGAATCATGTTAGTAATTGCCGCATTTTTTGAATCTGGCAAATGGATAAACAAAACTGCATTCCTTAATGGATTTATTAAAGAAGAGTTGTATATGATGCAACTAGAAGGTTTTGTCAATCCGAAAGGTGCTAACAAAATGTGCAAGCTCCAGCGATCCATCTGTAGACTGGTGCAAACATCTCGGAGTTGGAATATACGCTTTGATGAGTTGATCAAAGCATATAGTTTTATACAGACTTGCGGTGAAGCCTGTATTTACAAGAAAGTGAGTGGGAGCACTACAGCATTTCTGATAAGTATATGTGAATGACATATTGTTGATCGGAAATAATGTAGAATTATTCTGTAAAGCATAAAGGAGTGTTTGAAAGGAGTTTTTTCAAAGAAAGACTTCGGTGAAGCTGCTTACATATTGAGCTTCAAGATCTATAAAGATAGATCAAGACGCTTGATAAGTTTTTTTCAATGAGTACATACCTTGACAAGATTCTGAAGTAGTTCAAAATGGAGCAGTCAAAGAAAGAGTTCTTGCCTGTATTACAAGGTGTGAAGTTGAGTAAGACTCAAAGCCGGACCACGGCAGAAGATAGAAAGAGAATGAAAGTCATTCCCTATGCCTCAGTCATAGGTTCTATAAAGTATGCCATACTGTTTACCAGATCTATTGTATACCCTGCACTGATTTGACAAGGGAGTACAATAGTGATCTAGGAGTAGATCACTGGACATCGGTCAAAATTATCCTTAGTAGAATAAGGAAATATTTCTCGATTATGGAGGTGACAAAAGGTTCATCGTAAAAAGTTACGTCGATGCAAGTTTTGACACGAATCTGGATGACTCTAAGTCTCGATCTAGATACATATTGAAAGTGGGAGCAATTAGCTAGAGTAGCTCCGTGCAGAGCATTGTAGACATAGAAAATTGCAAAATACATAACGGATCTGAATGTGAAAGACCGTTGACTAAGATTCTCTCACAAGCAAAACATGATCACACCTTAGTACTCTTTGGGTGTTAATCACATAGCGATGTGAACTAGATTACCGAATCTAGTAAACCCTTTGGGTGTTGGTCACATGACAATGTGAACTATGGGTGTTAATCACATGATGATGTGAACTATCGATGTTAATCACATGGTGATGTGATCTAGATTATTGACTCTAGTGCAAGTGGGAGACTGAAGGAAATATGCCCTAGAGGCAATAATAAAGTTATTATTTATTTCCTTATATCATGATAAATATTTATTATTCATGATATAATTGTATTAACCGGAAACATAATACATGTGTGAATACATAGACAAACAGAGTGTCACTAGTATGCCTCTACTTGACTAGCTCGTTAATCAAAGATGGTTATGTTTCCTAACCATGAACAAAGAGTTTTTATTTGATTAACGAGGTCACATCATTAGTTGAATGATCTGATTGACATGACCCATTCCATTAGCTTAGCACCTGATCGTTTAGTATATTGCTATTGCTTTCTTCATGACTTATACATGTTCCTATGACTATGAGATTATGCAACTCCCGTTTACCGGAGGAACACTTTGGGTGCTACCAAACGTCACAACGTAATTGGGTGATTATAAATGAGTACTACAGGTGTTTCCAATGGTAGATGTTGGGTTGGCGTATTTCGAGAATAGGATTTGTCACTCCGATTGTCGGAGAGGTATCTCTGGGCCCTCTCGGTAATACACATCACATAAGCCTTGCAAGCATAATAACTAAGATGTTAGTTATGAGAAGATGTATTACGGAACGAGTAAAGAGACTTGCCGGTAACGAGATTGAACTAGGTATTGGATACCGATGATCGAATCTCGGGCAAGTAACATACCGATGACAAAGGGAACAACGTATGTTGTTATGCGGTCTGACCGATAAAGATCTTCGTAGAATATGTAGGAGCCAATATGGGCATCCAGGTCCCGCTATTGGTTATTGACCGGAGACGTGTCTCGGTCATGTCTACATTGTTCTCGAACCGTAGGGTCCGCACGCTTAAGGTTTCGATGACAGTTATATTATGAGTTTATGAGTTTTGATGTACCGAAGGAGTTCGGAGTCCCGGATGAGATCGGGGACATGACGAGGAGTCTCGAAATGGTCGAGACGTAAAGATTGATATATTGGAAGCCTATGTTTGGACATCGGAAGTGTTCCGGGTGAAATCGGGATTTTACCGGATTACCGGGAGGGTTACCGGAACCCCCCGGGAGCCAAATGGGCCAACATGGGCCTTAGTGGAAAGGTGAGAAGGCAGACCACATAGGGCTGCGCCTCCCCCCCTCTCCCTAGTCCTATTAGGACTAGGAGAGGGGCCGGCCACCTCTCTCTTTTCCTTCCCACTTGGGAATCCTAGTTGGACTAGGATTGGAGGGGGGAGTCCTACTCCCGGTAGGAGTAGGACTCCTCCTGCGCCTCCCTCCTGTGGCCGGCCAGCCTCCCCCCTCCATCCTTTATATACGGGGGCAGGGGACACCCCAAGACACACAAGTTGATCATTGTTGATCGTTCCTTAGCCGTGTGCGGTGCCCCCTGCCACCAAATTCCACCTCGGTCATATCGTTGTAGAGCTTAGGCGAAGCCCTGCGTTGGTAGTACATCAAGATCGTCACCACGCCGTTGTGCTGACGGAACTCTTCCTCGACGCTTTGCTGGATCGGAGCCTGAGGATCGTCATCGAGCTGAACGTGTGCTAAGAACTCGGAGGTGCCGGAGTAACGGTGCTTGGATCGGTCGGATCGGGAAGAAGACGTACGACTACTTCCTATACATTGTGAGATCGCTTCCGCAGTCGGTCTGCGTTGGTACGTAGACAATACTCTCCCCCTCGTTGCTATGCATCACCATGATCTTGCGTGTGCGTAGGAAAATTTTCGAAATTACTGCGTTCCCCAACAGTGGCATCCGAGCCTAGGTTTTATGGTTTGATGTTATTTGCACGAGTCGAACACAAGTGAGTTGTGGGCGATACAAGTCATACTGCCTACCAGCATGTCATACTTTGGTTCGGCGGTATTGTTGGACGAGACGATCCGGACCAACCTTACGCGTACTCTTACGCGAGACCGGTTCCCTCAACGTGCTTTGCACATAGATGGCTTGCGGAAGACTGTCTCTCCAACTTTAGTTGAACCAAGTGTGACTACGCCCGGTCCTTGAGAAGGTTAAAACGGAGTCTATTTGACGAACTATCGTTGTGGTTTTGATGCGTAGGTGAGATGAGTTCTTACTTAAGCCCGTAGCAGCCACGTAAAACTTGCAACAACAAAGTAGAGGACGTCTAACTTGTTTTTGCATGGCATGTTGTGATGTGATATGGTCAAGGCATGATGCTGATTTTATTGTATGAGATGATCATGTTTTGTAACCGAGTTATCGGCAACTGGCAGGAGCCATATGGTTGTCGCTTTATTGTATGCAATGCAATCGGGATGTAATGCTTTACTTTATTACTAAGCGGTAGTGATAGTCGTGGAAGCATAAGATTGGCGAGACGACAACGATGCTACGATGGAGATCAAGGTGTCGCGCCGGTGACGATGGTGATCATGACGGTGCTTCGGAGATGGAGATCACAAGCACAAGAAGATGATGGCCATATCATATCAGTTATATTGATTGCATGTGATGTTTATCCTTTTATGCATCTTATCTTGCTTTGATTGACGGTAGCATTATAAGATGATCTCTCACTAAATTATCAAGAAGTATTCTCCCTGAGTATGCACCGTTGCCAAAGTTCGTCGTGCCCAGACACCACGTGATGATCGGGTGTGATAATCTCTACGTCCATCTACAACGGGTGCAAGCCAGTTTTGCACACGTAGAATACTCGGGTTATACTTGACGAGCCTAGCATATGCAGATATGGCCTCGGAACACGGAGACCGAAAGGTCGAGCGTGAATCATATAGTAGATATGATCAACATAACGATGTTCACCATTGAAAACTACTCCATCTCACGTGATGATCGGTTATGGTTTAGTTGATTTGGATCATGTAATCACTTAGAGGATTAGAGGGATGTCTATCTAAGTGGGAGTTCTTAAGTAATATGATTAAATTGAACTTAAATTTATCATGAACTTAGTCCTGGTAGTATTTTGCAAATCATGTTGTAGATCAATAGCTCGCGTTGTTGCTTCCCTGTGTTTATTTTGATATGTTCCTAGAGAAAATTGTGTTGAAAGATGTTAGTAGCAATGATGCGGATTGGATCCGTGATCTGAGGTTTATCCTCATTGCTGCACAGAAAAATTGTGTCCTTGATGCACCGCTAGGTGACAGACCTATTGCAGGAGCAGATGCAGACATTATGAACGTTTGGCTAGCTCAATATGATGACTACTTGATAGTTTAGTGCACCATGCTTAACGGCTTAGAATCGGGACTTCAAAGATGTTTTGAACGTCATGGACCATATGAGATGTTCCAGGAGTTGAAGTTAATATTTCAAGCAAATACCCGAGTTGAGAGATATGAAGTCTCCAACAAGTTCTATAGCTAAAAGATGGAGGAGAATCGCTCAACTAGTGAGCATGTGCTCAGATTGTCTGGGTACTACAATCGCTTGAATCAAGTGGGAGTTAATCTTCCAGATAAGATAGTGATTGACAGAATTCTCTAGTCACCATGACCAAGTTAGAAAAACTTCGTGATGAACTATAGTATGCAAGGGATGACGAAAATGACTCCCGAGTTTTTCATGATGATGAAATCGATGAAGGTAGAAATCAAGAAAAACATCAAGTGTTGATGGTAGACAAGACCACTAGTTTCAAGAAAAGGGCAGAGGGAAGAAGGGGAACTTCAAAAAGAACAGCAAGCAAGTTGCTGCTCAAGTGAAGAAGCCCAAGTCTGATACTAAGCCTGAGACTAAGTGCTTCTACTGCAAAGGGACTGGTCACTGGAAGCGGAACTACCCCAAGTGATTGGCGGATAAGAAGGATGGCAAAGTGAACATAAGTATATTTTGATATACATGTTATTGATGTGTACTTTACTAGTGTTTATAGCAAACCCTCAGTATTTGATACTAGTTCAGTTGCTTAGTAACTCGAAATGGGAGTTGCAGAATAAACAGAGACTAGTTAAGGGTGAAGTGACGATGTGTGTTGGAAGTGGTTCCAAGATTGATATGATCATCATCGCACACTCCCTATACTTTCGGGATTAGTGTTGAACCTAAATAAGTGTTATTTGGTGTTTGCGTTGAGCATGAATATGATTTGATCATGTTTTAATACGGTTATTCATTCAAGTAAAAGATAAATTGTTGTTCTGTTTACATGAATAAAACCTTATATGGTTACACACCCAATGAAAATAGTTCATTGGATCTCGATCTTAGTGATACACATATTCATAATATTGAAACCAAAAGATGCGAAGTTAATAATGATAGTGCAACTTATTTGTGGCACTGCCGTTTAGGTCATATTGGTGTAAAGCGCATGAAGAAACTCCATGCTGATGGGATTTTGGAATCACTTGATTATGAATCACTTGATGCTTGCGAACCACGCCTATGGGCAAGATGACTAAAACACCGTTCTCCGGAACAATGAAGCAAGCAACAGATTTGTTGGAAATCATACATACTGTTGTATGTGGTCCGATAAATATTAAGGCTTGCAGCAGGTATCATTATTTTCTGACCTTCACAGATGATTTGAGCAGATATGGGGATATCTACTTAATGAAACATAAGTCTGAAACATTTGAGAAGTTCAAAGAATTTCAGAGTGAAGTGAAAAATCATCGTGACAAGAAAATAAAGTTTCTACGATCTGATCGCGGAGACAAATATTTGAGTTACGAGTTTGGTCTTCAGTTAAAACAATGTGAAATAGTTTCACTACTCACGCCACCTGGAACACCACATCATAATGGTGTGTCCGAACGTCATAACCGTACTTTATTTGATATAGTGCAATCTATGATGTCTCTTACCGATTTACCACTATTGTTTTTGGGGTCATGCATTAGAGACAGCTGCATTCACGTTAAAAAGGGGCACCATCTATATCCGTCGAGACGACGCTTTATGAACTATGGTTTGGCAAGAAACCAAAGTTGTCATTTCTTAAAGTTTGGGGTTGCAATGCTTATATGAAAAAGTTTCATCCTGATAAGCTCAAAACTCAAATCGGAGAAGTGCATCTTCATAGGATATCGAAAGGAAACTGTTGGATACACCTTCTATCACAGATCCGAAGGCAAGACTTTTGTTGCTAAATTCGGAAACTTTCTAGAGAAGGAGTTTCTCTCGAAAGAAGTGAGTGGGAGGAAAGTAGAACTTGACGAGGTAACTGTACCTGCTCCCTTATTGGAAAATAGTACATCACAGAAAACTGTTTCTGCGACACCTATACCAATTAGTGAGGAAGCTAATGATAATGATCATGAAACTTCAGAACAAGACACTACTGAACCTCGTAGATCAACCAGAGTAAAGATCCGCGCCAGAGTGGTACGGTAACCCTGTTCTGGAAGTCATGCTACTAGATCATGATGATCCTACAAACTATGAAGAAGCGATGGTGAGCCCAGATTCCGCAAAGTGGCTTGAAGCCATGAAATCTGAGATATGATCCATGTATGAAAACAAAGTATGGACTTTGGCTGACTTGCCCGATGATCGGCAAGCCATAGAAAATAAATGGATCTTCAAGAGGAAGACGGACGCTGATAGTAGTGTTACTATCTACAAAGCTAGAATTGTCGCAAAAGGTTTTCGACAAGTTCAAGGTGTTGACTACGATGAGATTTTCTCACTTGTATCTATGCTTAAAGTCTGTCCGAATCATGTTAGCAATTGCCGCATTTTATGAAATCTGGCAAATGGATAAACAAAACTGCATTCCTTAATGGATTTGCTAAAGAAGAGTTGTATACGATGCAACTAGAAGGTTTTGTCAATCCAAAAGGTGCTAACAAAATGTGCAAGCTCCAGCGATCCATCTGTGGACTGGTGCAAGCATCTCGGAGTTGGAATATACGCGTTGATAAGTTAATCAAAGCATATAGTTTTATACAGACTTGCGGTGAAGCCTGTATTTACGAGAAAGTGAGTGGGAGCACTATAGCATTTCTGATAAGTGTATGTGAATGACATATTGTTGATCGGAAATAATGTAGAATTATTCTGTAAAGCATAAAAAGAGTGTTTGAAAGGAGTTTTTCAAAGAAAGACTTCGGTGAAGCTGCTTACATATTGAGCTTCAAGATCTATAGAGATAGATCAAGACACTTGATAAGTTTTTTCAATGAGTACATACCTTGACAAGATTTTGAAGTAGTTCAAAATGGAGCAGTCAAAGAAAGAGTTCTTGCCTGTATTACAAGGTGTGAAGTTGAGTAAGACTCAAAGCCCGACCACGGCAGAAGATAGAAAGAGAATGAAAGTCATTCCCTATGCCTTGGCCATAGGTTCTATAAAGTATGTCATGCTGTATACCAAATCTATTGTATACCCTGCATTGATTTGGCAAGGGAGTACAATAGTGATCTAGGAGTAGATCACTGGACAGCGGTCAGAATTATCCTTAGTGAAATAAGGATATGTTTCTCGATTATGGACGTGACAAAAAGGTTCGTCGTAAAGGGTTACGTCGATGCAAGTTTTTGACACTGATCCAGATGATTCTAAGTCTCAATCTGGATACATATTGAAAGTGGGAGCAATTAGCTAGAGTAGCTCCGTGTAGAGCATTGTAGACATAGAACTTGCAAAATACTTACGGATCTGAATGTGACAGACCCGTTGACTAAAATTATCTCACAAGCAAAACATGATCACACCTTATTACTCTTTGGGTGTTAATCACATAGCGATGTGAACTAGATTACTGAATCTAGTAAACCCTTTGGGTGTTGGTCACATGGCGATGTGAACTATGGGTGTTAATCACATGATGATGTGAACTATCGATGTTAATCACATGGTGATGTGATCTAGATTATTGACTCTAGTGCAAGTGGGAGACTGAAGGAAATATGCCCTAGAGGCAATAATAAAGTTATTATTTATTTCCTTATATCATGATAAATGTTTATTATTCATGCTAGAATTGTATTAACCGAAAACATAATACATGTGTGAATACATAGACAAACAGAGTGTCACTAGTATGCCTCTACTTGACTAGCTCGTTAATCAAAGATGGTTATGTTTCCTAAACCATGAACAAAGAGTTGTTATTTGATTAACGAGGTCACATCATTAGTTGAATGATCTGATTGACATGACCCATTCCATTAGCTTAGCACCCGATCATTTAGTATGTTGCTATTGCTTTCTTCATGACTTATACATGTTCCTATAACTATGAGATTATGCAACTCCCGTTTACCGGAGGAACACTTTGGGTACTACCAAACGTCACAACGTAACTGGGTGATTATAAAGGAGTACTACAGGTGTCTCCAATGGTGGATGTTGGGTTGGCGTATTTCGAGATTAGGGTTTGTCACTCCGATTGTCGGAGAGGTATCTCTGGGCCCTCTCGGTAATACACATCACATAAGCCTTGCAAGCATAATAACTAAGATGTTAGTTATGAGATGATGTATTACAGAACGAGTAAAGAGACTTGCCAGTAACGAGATTGAACTAGGTATTGGATACCGACGATCGAATCTCGGGCAAGTAACATACCGATGACAAAGGGAACAACGTATGTTGTTATGCGGTCTGACCGATAAAGATCTTCGTAGAATATGTAGGAGCCAATATGGGCATCCAGGTCCCGCTATTGGTTATTGACCGGAGACGTGTCTCGGTCATGTCTACATTGTTCTCGAACCGTAGGGTCCGCACGCTTAAGGTTTCGATGACAGTTATATTATGAGTTTATGAGTTTTGATGTACCGAAGGAGTTCGGAGTCCCGGATGAGATCGGGGACATGACGAGGAGTCTCGAAATGGTCGAGACGTAAAGATTGATATATTGGAAGCCTATGTTTGGACATCGGAAGTGTTCCGGGTGAAATCGGGATTTTACTGGATTACCGGGAGGGTTACCGGAACCCCCCGGGAGCCAAATGGGCCAACATGGGCCTTAGTGGAAAGGTGAGAAGGCAGCCCACATAGGGCTGCGCCTCCCCCCTCTCCCTAGTCCTATTAGGACTAGGAGAGGGGCCGGCCACCTCTCTCTTTTCCTTCCCACTTGGGAATCCTAGTTGGACTAGGATTGGAGGGGGGAGTCCTACTCCCGGTAGGAGTAGGACTCCTCCTGCGCCTCCCTCCTATGGCCGGCCAGCCTCCCCCTCCATCCTTTATATACGGGGGCAGGGGACACCCCAAGACACACAAGTTGATCATTGTTGATCGTTCCTTAGCCGTGTGCGGTGCCCCCTGCCACCAAATTCCACCTCGGTCATATCGTTGTAGAGCTTAGGCGAAGCCCTGCGTCGGTAGTACATCAAGATCGTCACCACGCCGTTGTGCTGACGGAACTCTTCCTCGACGCTTTGCTGGATCGGAGCCCGAGGATCGTCATCGAGCTGAACGTGTGCTAAGAACTCGGAGGTGCCGGAGTAACGGTGCTTGGATCGGTCGGATCGGGAAGAAGACGTACGACTACTTCCTCTACGTTGTGAGATCGCTTCCGCAGTCGGTCTGCGTTGGTACGTAGACAATACTCTCCCCCTCGTTGCTATGCATCACCATGATCTTGCGTGTGCGTAGGAAATTTTTCGAAATTACTGCGTTCCCCAACAATGACATCGTATGAACTATGGTTTAGAGAAACCTAAGCTGTCATTTCTTAAAAGTTTGGGGCTGCGACGCGTATGTGAAAAAGTTTCAGGATGATAAGCTCGAACCCAAAGCGGATAAATGCATCTTCATAGGACACCCAAAACAGTTGGGTATGCCTCCTGTCTCAGATTCAAAAACAATAAGGGATTGTTTCTAGAATCGGGTCCTTTCTCGAGGAAAAGTTTCTCTCGAAAGAATTGAGTGGGAGGATGGTGGAGACTTGATGAGGTTATTGAACCGTCTCTTCAACTAGTGTGTGACAGGGCACAGGGAGTTGTTCCTGTGGCACCTACACCATTTGAAGTGGAAGCTTATGATAGTGATCATGAAACTTCAGACCAAGTCACTACCAAACCTCGTGGGATGACAAGGATGCGTACTACTTCAGGGTGGTACGTAATACTGTCTTGGAAGTCATGTTGCTAGACAATAATGAACCTACGAGCTATGGAGAAGCGATGGTGGGCCTGGATTCCAAAATGGCTCGAGGCCACATAATCCGAGAGAGGATCCATATATGAAAACAAAGTGTAGACTTTGGCAGAATAGCTCGATGGTCGTAAGGCTGTTGAGTACAGATGGATTTTAAAAGGAAGATGGACAATGATGGTAATCACCATTAAGAAAGCTCGACTTGTCGTTAAGATGTTTCTCGACAAGTTCAAGGAGATGACTATGGTGAGACTTTCTCACTCATAGCGATGCTAAGAGTTTGTTGGAGTTATATTAGCGATTACTGCATTGTGAAATCTTGCAGATAGAATGTCAAAATATAGTTTCCTCGACGATTTTCTTGAGGAAAGGTTGTATGTGATACAACCGGAAGGTTTTGTCAATCCTGAAAGATGCTAATAAGTATGCACGGCTCCAGCAATCCTTCTAAGGACTGGAGTAAGCATCTCGGAGTTGGAATGTATGCTTTAATGAGATGATCAAAGATTTTGGGTGTATACAAAGTTTATGAGAAACTTGTATTTCCAAAGAAGTGAGTGGGAGCACTATAGAATTTCTGATGAATGTATGTCATAGATCAGAAATGACGTAGAATTTCTGGAAAGCATATAGGGTTATTTGGAAAGTGTTTTCAATGGAGAGCCTGGATTAAGCTACTTGAGCATTGAGCATCAAGATCTATAAGGATAGATCAAAACGCTTAATTGAACTTTCAAATGAGCACATACCTTGACATGATCTTGAAGGTGTTCAAGATGGATCAGTCAAAGAAGGAGTTCTTGCCTGAGTTGTAAGGTACGAAGTTAAGACTTAAAGCTCGACCACGACAGAATAGAGAGAAAGGACGAAGGTCGTCCCCTATGCTTAAGACGTAGGCTCTACAGTATGCTATGCTGTGTACCGCACCTGAAGTGTGCCTTGCCATGAGTCAGTCAAGGGGTACATGAGTGATCCAAGAATGGATCACAGGACAGCGGTCAAAGTTATCCTTAGTAACTAGTGGACTA
Source organism: Triticum monococcum (assembly GCA_034509565.1). NCBI lineage: Eukaryota > Viridiplantae > Streptophyta > Magnoliopsida > Poales > Poaceae > Triticum > Triticum monococcum. The sequence continues at coordinate 54,267,206 of CM067845.1, read as the reverse complement.
AGGAATTTTCTCGATTATGGAGGTGGTTAAAGAGTTCGTCGTAAAGAGTTACGTCGATGCAAGCTTAACACCTATCCGGATAGCTCTGAGTAGAGATACCGGATACGTATAATGGAGCAACAATTTGAAATAGCTCCAAGTAGAACAGTTATTTAAAATGGCTCCAAATGTAGCGTAGTAGTAGCGTCTACAAGATGACATAGAAATTTGCGAAGTACATACGGATCTGAATGTTGCAGACCCGTTGACTAAAACCTCTCTCACAAGCAACATGATCAAACCTAGAACTCATTGAGTGTTAATCACATAGTGATGTGAACTAGATCACTGACTCTAGTAAACTCTTGGGTGTTAGTCACATGGCGATGTGACCTGTGAGTGTTAATCACATGGCGATGTGAACTAGATTATTGACTCTAGTGCAAATGGGAGACTGTTGGAATGCCCTACAGGCAAAAATAAATTGGTTATTATTATATTTCCTTGTTCATGATAATCGTTTATTATCCATGCTAGAATTGTATTGATAGGAAACTCAGATACATGTGTGGATACATAGACAACACCATGTCCCTAGTAAGCCTCTAGTTGACTAGCTCGTTGATCAATAGATGGTTACCGTTTCCTGACCATGGACATTGGATGTCGTTGATAACGGGATCACATCATTAGGAGAATGATGTGATGGACAAGACCCAATCCTAAGCATAGCACAAGATCGTGTAGTTCGTATGCTAAAGCTTTTCTAATGTCAAGTATCATTTCCTTAGACCATGAGATTGTGCAACTCTCGGATACCGTAGGAATACTTTGGGTGTGCCAAACGTCACAATGTAACTGGGTGGCTATAAAGGTACACTACAGGTATCTCCAAAAGTGTCTATTGGGTTGGCACGAATCGAGACTGGGATTTGTCACTCCGTGTGACGGAGAGGTATCTCTGGGCCCACTCGGTAGGACATCATCATAATGTGCACAATGTGGTCAAGGAGTTGATCACGGGATGATGTGTTACGGAACGAGTAAAGAGACTTGCCGGTAACGAGATTGAACAAGGTATCGGGATACCGACGATTGAATCTCGGGCAAGTATCGTACCGATAGACAAAGGGAATTGTATACGGGATTGATTAAGTCCTTGACATCGTGGTTCATCCGATGAGATCATCATGGAACATGTGGGAGTCAACATGGGTATCCAGATCCCGCTGTTGGTTATTGACCGGAGAACGTCTCGGTCATGTCTGCATGTCTCCCGAACCCGTAGGGTCTACACACTTAAGGTTCGATGATGCTAGGGTTATAAAGGAAGTTTGTATGTGGTTACTGAATGTTGTTCGGAGTCCCGGATGAGATCCCGGACGTCACGAGGAGTTCCGGAATGGTCCGGAGGTAAAGATTTATATATGGGAAGTCCTGTTTTGGTCAGCGGAAGAGTTTCGGGGTTTATCGGTAACGTACCGGGACCACCGGGAGGGTCCCGGGGGTCCACCAAGTGGGGCCACCTGCCCCGGAGGCTTGCATGGGCCAAGGGTGGTGAGGGACCAGCCCCTAAGTGGGCTGGTGCGCCTCCCACAAGGCCCAAGGCGCAGCAAAGGAGGAGAGAGGGGAAACCCTAGGCTTAGATGGGCCTAAGGCCCACCCTAGGGGCGCCCCCCTCTCTCCCCCTCTTGGCCGCCTCCCCTTTCCCATCTAGGGCTGCCGCCCCCTAGGGGTGGGAACCCTAGAGGGGGCGCACCCTCCTCCCTTTCCCCTATATATAGTGAGGCCTGGGGCTGCCCATAACACGCGATTTGATCTCTCCCTGTTGGTGCAGCCCTCCCTCTCTTTCTCCTCATATTCCGTGGTGCTTGGCGAAGCCCTCCAGGATTGCCACGCTCCTCCACCACCACCACGCCGTTGTGCTGCTGCTGGATGGAGTCTTCCTCAACCTCTCCCTCCCTCCTTGCTGGATCAAGGCGTGGGAGACGTCACCGGGCTGTACGTGTGTTGAACGCGGAGGTGCCGTCCGTTCGGCACTAGGATCATCGGTGATTTGGATCACGACGAGTACGACTCCATCAACCCCGTTCACTTGAACGCTTCCGCTTAGCGATCTACAAGGGTATGTAGATGCACTCTCCTTCCCCTTGTTGCTAGTCTCTCCATAGATAGATCTTGGTGACACGTAGGAAAATTTTGAATTTCTGCTACGTTCCCCATCACCAACACCATTCCAATTTGGCCCAAAACCCACCTAAACCCTCTCCATTGTCTCAGCCGTTCGATCACGATCGTGTGGCCGCAAACCGCACCCCATTTGGAGCTTCCTAGCTCCCTCTATGCCTATAAATAGCTCCTCCTCCAAAAATCCCGGGTCTTCTTCCACCCTAACCCTAGAAAAACTCCACCCGCCGCCGCCGGACAAAAATCCAAGCAGCGGACATGTCCGCCCGCTCCGCCGGACCAACCCGCCGTCGCCATGTGTCCCTGGGTCGGTCCCCAGTTCGCCGCCGACACCGCGGGCCCGCTAGGCCCGTGCGGGGCCCTCCCATCCCGGTCTCCGCCGCCTCCTCCCACTAGGTCGCCGCCCCTGCGCCCGGCGCCGTTCGCCGCACCCGGCCGCCGCACCACCATTGCCGGGCGCCTCCGCACCGACCGCTCGCCGACCTCCTCGCCCCGCCGCCACAGCGAGCTCGCCGCGCCGCCCCGCGCCGGCGACCTCCTCCACCGCCGCCCGACGACCTCCTCCGCCGCCGCGCGACGACCTCCTCCTGCCGGCGTGCCCGCCAAGTCCGGCGACGTCGAGCTCGATTTCCGGCGAACCCCGATCGGCTACAGTAACCGCCAGATCCGTCGCTACAGTGCCACTCCCTAGATCCACTAGGGTTGACTTTCCCCCTCTCGCCTTATTTTTTGCAATATTCATCATGTCGTATCTCCGCATCCATAGATCCGATTTGTGCGTGTAGGATATCAAAATGTTCGTCCCAACGAGTAAATCATTTCATCTCATTGCATCATTTTCATTTGAGCTCGTCTTGATGCCCGAAATGCTGTTGGAAGAGGGCTATATGATAAATTTGCCAGATCTGTTTCATCAAATAGATATTTGTCATTTTTGCCATGATTAATGTGTGCATGCTATGATCCTGAGCTCTACATGTGTTCTGGTATATGCCATGCCATCTTTATATAGGTTATTACCATGTATTTTTGTGATATATGTGGTGAATAGCACAAGCTTGCAAAGTAGCGTAATCGGTAATGCTGATTTCAGGGACTTAGAATTTCACTAAGTCATTGTCCCGATTTTGTCGTTATGCTATATGTTCATGTTGTTTCCTAGTGATCCGTGCCTCTTTTGAGGATGATCAATAAGGATGTTTTGTTAACATTGTGGTGCTCTATCCATCCATGTCTTTGTTTGCATTTATGGAGCAACCTAGCTTGAGTCAATCGAGCTCTACTTTTGCTATATCGTGAATCCTGGCAGATTGTTGACTTGTTAGCGATTTTGACGAGGATGTTGCTATTGATCTGTGCATGCTATGTTGTTTTTCTTGCCATGTCTAGCTTCTATGCCATGTATTCGTGATGGGTGTATGCTTAGTTTGTCATGTCATGCTCTGTAGTGAGTGCATCGAGCTCGTAAACATGCCTACTCGTTAACTGATTTGCATGCTCTAGTTTTTCTCTAAGTCTGAGAGCTGTTTATGTTTTTGCCATGTTCACATGCTTGCAATTGTATTTTATGATCCCTTTTGGCTCAATGTCACTAAGGGACTTTTGATAAGTGCTTTGAGTAGCTTCATGCCATGCCTTGCTTTGCCATGTTAAGTTCCTGTAGCATGTACTTTTCATGCTCTAAAGTGTGCTTCCTGATGTTGAATTCCAGACTTGTGTTAATTTCACCAAGTCTGAAACCTGTTATCGTTTGCACTTTTGCCATGCTTGTATGAACCTGTTAATGGATGAATTAGCCATACCTCAGTGTTCATCTTTTGTCAAGCATCATGAATGGATCCCTGCCATGTATTTTGTTGTCATGTTTGAGTGCTGTAGCATACTTATCTTGATGCATTTAGTTGACTACTTGCTGATTATCGCAGACCGGTGCCATATTTGTTTTGCTTGCCATTTCCAAACCGTGCATCCGATTCCGGTGATCTTTATATCGATTTCAACCGAAATCACCTCACCTTTTCAGTGGAACTTTTGGATTTCCAAGTTGAGTCCAGGTTCAATCATTCCTTGTCAAATCTTGCATATGCATCACATACCGCATCCCGCATATCATACCATATTTGCATCATGTTGTTTGAGCATTGCATGTGGTTGATTGTGTTCCGTTTGCTTGTTGTTCTTGTTTGGGTAGAGCCGGGAGATGATTTCGTGAACGAGGATCCCGTTGAGTTCGCTTACGAGGATCAAGCCAACTCTGACAACTTTGCAGGCAAGATGATCATACCCTCGAGATCACTTCTATCTTTGCTTGCTAGATGCTCGCTCTTTTGCTATGCCTATGCTACGATGCCTACCACTTGCTTATCATGCCTCCCAAATTGCCATGTCAAACCTCTAACCCACCATGTCCTAGCAAACCATTGATTGGCCATGTTACCGCTTTGCTCAGCCCCTCTTATAGCGTTGCTAGTTGCAGGTGAAGATTGGAGACCGTTCCTTGTTGGAACATTGTTTATTGTTGGGATATCACTATATTATCTTGGGTGGAAGGCTCGACCTTTTGCCTAGTGTTTTGTTCCACTCTTGCCGCCCTAGTTTCCGTCATATCGGTGTTATGTTCCCGGATTTTGCGTTCCTTACTCGGTTGGGTTATAATGGGAACCCCTTGACAGTTCGCCTTGAATAAAACTCCTCCAGCAAGGCCCGACCTTGATTTTACCATTAGCCACCTAGCCTTTTTCCCTTGGGTTTCACCGACTCAAGGGTCATCTTTATTTTAAACCCCCGGGCTAGTGCTTCTCTAAGTGTTGGTCCAACCCAGAGCACCGTGCGGAACTTGGGTTACGTTGGCTCCCGTACGCTTAGCTTATCCGGTGTGCCTTGAGAACGAGATATGTGCAGCTCCTATCGGGATTTGTCGGCACAGCGGGTGGTCTTGCTGGACTTGTTTTACCATTGTCGAGGATGTCTTGTAACCGGGATTCCGAGTCTGATCGGGTCTTCCCGCTAGAAGGAATATCCTTCGTTGACCGTGAGAGCTTGTGATGGGCTAAGTTGGGACACCCCTGCAGGGATTTGAACTTTCGAAAGCCGTGCCCGCGGTTATGGGCAGATGGGAATTTGTTAATGTCCGGTTGTAGATAACATGAAACTTAACTTAATTAAAATGAATCAATCGCGTGTGTAACCGTGATGGTCTATTCTCGGCGGTGTCCGGGAAGTGAACACGGTGTTGGAGTAATGCTTGACGTAGGTTGTTCTAGGATCACTTCTTGATCATAGTTCTTCGTCCGTGCATTGCCTTCTCTTCTCGCTCTCTTTTGAGAATAGGTTAGCCACCATATATGCTAGTCCCTTGCTGCTGCTCCACATATTACCTTACCTTACCTATAAGCTTAAATAGTCTTGATCGCGAGGGTGCGAGATTGCTGAGTCCCCGTGACTCACAGTTTACTTCCACAACCAGATGCAGGGACCGATGATACCGTTCCAGACGATGCGCTTGAGCTCAAGTGGGAGTTCGATGAAGACTCTCGCCGTTACTATGTGTCTTTCCCAGATGATCAGTAGTGGTTCCCAGTTGGGGCGATCGGCGACCGTGTCGCATGTTGGGGTTGATCTTTATTTTGGTACCGTAGTCGGACCATGAGTGTATTGGATGATTGTAATGTTATTCATGTATTTGTGTGATGTGGCGAGTGTAAGCCAACTATGTATCCTTTCCCCTTTTATATATTTACATGGGTTTTTGTGAAGATTACCTTACTTGCGACATTGCTTTCAATGCGGTTATGCCTCTAAGTCGTGCTTCGACACGTAGGAGTTATAGCCGCATCGAGGGCGTTACAAGTTGGTAATCAGAGCCTTCCCCGACCTTAGGAGTCCCCTGCTTGATCGAATCGTTGGCGTTGTTGAGTTTAGAAAAATGTTTTGAGTCACTTAGGATTATATATATAGGAGAGTTTAGGAATTATTTTTACTTCCCAGTCCCTTCATCTCTCTGGTGAGGCATCCTGACGTAGAGTTTTGACTCTTCTCTTCTCAAATTTCACTAATTTTTTTTAGGATCACGCGGGTATCTTGGAATCGTTCCGATCGATTTGTGATGAGAACATTGTTCTTGGTGCCTCCTGTCATTTAGGGGTTGTGGCAGTGTCCCAGGGAGTTGAGCTCCGAGGTGTTGTCGTCACAATTTTATCGTTGAGATTCTAGAATACCTGAGTTTCGCCGACATCGAAAATCTCTTTTATGTAGTTGTTGGTGAGATAACCTCGACGCCACCCAGTACTGGGGCGGGAGTTCGGGAGTATTGCCATAACTCGTATAGCGGATGCTTTTCGAAGGTTGAGGTAAATAATTTCCGAAGGTTTCTCGGTTATGTGTTGAAGGATGGATACAGCTGGATGTAGGATTTGCTAGATTTGGGTGAGATATTATGCTTCCCCTGTATCCCCAACACCTGATTGTATAACCGGAAAGGTTCGGGAGTTTCATAGGTGGGAATTCTTGTAGCTCTAGTTCCTCTTCCACGGATATTTGGTTTGGGATTGGGTAATCCTCACCAAGTATTCATTCTTGTTCTGTACCTTGTTGTTTTTCTTCTACCTCAATTCTAAGTGGCTTCTCAATTTATGGATATGTGACCATTTCAATTGGATTGCATTCGTTCATTTTGTTCAGATGTGAAGACTATATGTTGCAATTTCAACCCGTTTGATTCAGCTTCAATATTTGTCTGTCAATGTGCTAACGGATGTCAACCTCTTCAGGATGGCTCCTCCAACGCGCACGACTCCGAATCCTGATCCGCCACCACCACCTCCACCTCCGGAGGCATGGCAAGCTGTGATGGCCGCTACCAATGCAAACACGCAGCTGATCGTGCAACTTCTTCAAGAGCGCAACCAAGGGAACCAGGGTCATGGCAATAATCAGAACCGGTTTGCTACACTCAACCAGTTCCTTGCTAATCAGCCAAAGACCTTCAGCAATTGTGTTGAGGCAACAGACGCTGATGATTGGCTCGTGGACATATGCAAGCATTTCGAGTGCAGTAACGTTAGGCCTGAGGACTTTGTCAAGTTCGCTTCCTTCCAACTCAAAGACCAAACTGCAGAATGGTTTCAGCAGTACAAAGATTCCAGAGGAGGCCGTGTGATTACCTGGGATGAATTCCGTCAAGACTTCAAAGCTCATCATATTCCTCAGAGCGTGGTTTAAAGCAAGCGTGAGGAATTCCGCAACCTGAAGCAAGGCTCTATGTCTGTTTACGAGTACAACAAGATGTTTCAGAAGCTCACCCATTTTGCTAAGCAAGACGTCCCTGACGAGAAGAGCATGATATATCAGTTCAGGGGTGGTCTCAGAGAAGAAATCCAGCTAGCTCTTGTTCTCTTTGAGCCCAAGAGGTACGATGAGTTTTACAACATGGCAATGAAGAAAGAGACTGCTCAACTGAAGTGCGATGCTTCCAAGAAGCAAGTCAGAGATGCTACTCCTTCTTCCTCAGCTCAAGTGGCTAAGCAGCAGAAGTATTGGCTTCCTCCTCCTCCGTTCCGTCAGCCTTATCAGCAGAAGAGCAAAGGTGGCAGTGGATCTTCCCACCCACCCAACCCTGGCTTTCAGAACAAGACTTCGTCTCAAGCTCCAAGATCAAGTGCTCCGTATCACCGTCCGCTCTCGGAGGTCACGTGCAACAAGTGCGAACAGAAGGGTCACTATGCCAACAAATGCTTCAATCAGAGGCGTCTCCCTCCTCCTCCTCCTGTGAGATCGGCAAGTACAGCTGTGGTCAAGCATAACCCCAAGCACGCCAAGGTCAACTTGTTGAACACAGCTCAGGCAGAGGACTCGTTAGATGTCATCATGTGTAACTTTCCAGTTAACTCTGCTCCTGCAAAAGTTCTTTTTGACACTGGTGCATCGCATTGTTTCATGTCAAGATCATTTGTTTCCAAGCATGACTTCGTTTTGCAAATGTTGGGTAAACCCATGGGAGTGGTTTCTCCGGCTAAGTCTATGAGGGCTACTTCAATAGTCCCGGATGTTTCTATCATGATGGGTGATTTCAAGTTTCTGGCTTCTCCAATGGTCCTTGGTAACTCGGATATTGATCTTATTCTTGGGATGGACTGGCTTTCTAAGCACAAGGCTCAGCTTGATTGTGCTGCCAGGCAGATTCAATTGACTCATTCTTCCGAGGATGTAATTGTCTTTGCTGCTAATGACGATACCATCCGTCTGTTTTCTCTCAATGAGAAGGGTGAACTAGATGCCATCTCTCAAATTCCAGTCGTTTGCGAATATCAAGATGTCTTTCTAGAAGAGCTTCCAGGAATGCCTCCGCACCGGCCAGTTGAATTCGTCATCGATCTTGAGCCGGGCACGGAACCTGTTTGCAAACGTCCTTACAAGCTTGGACCTGAAGAGTTGAAAGAGCTGAAGAAGCAACTCGATATTCAAGAGCGATGGGTCTCATCCGACCTAGTTCTTCTCCGTGGGGTTGTGGAGTTCTTTTTGTGAAGAAGAAGGATGGAACAGACCGACTTTGTGTTGACTACCGTCCATTGAACAAGAAGACTATAAAGAACAAGTACCCACTTCCCAACATCAACGAGCTGTTTGAACAACTCAAAGGTGCTCAAGTGTTCTCCAAGCTTGATCTCCGTATGGGCTATCACTAGATTCGAATTCGTGAGCAAGATATCCCCAAGACAGCATTCAAAACAAGCTATGGTTCATATGAATACACTGTCATGTCTTTTGGCCTCGTCAACGCTCCTCCGACTTTCTCTCGCATGATGAACTTCATCTTCAATGCCTACACATATGACTTCGTCTTGGTCTACCTCGATGACATTTTGGTCTTTTCCAAGAACAAGGAAGATCATGCCAAGCACTTACGTTTGGTGCTTGATAAGCTCAGAGAACATAAGTTCTACACCAAGTTCTGAAAGTGCGAGTTTTGGCTCGATGAGGTTCTCTACCTTGGGCATATCATCTCTGCCAAGGGCATAGCGGTGAATCCTGAGAAGGTGTCTGCAATTGTGAATTGGGAACCACCTCAGAAGGTGATGCAACCCCGCAGCTTCCTGGGTCTCGCAAGCTACTGTCGAAGGTCCGTTGAGAACTTCTCAAAGATCGCGAAGCCGCTTTCCAACCTTCTCTAGAAGCACGTCAAGTACGTTTGGTCTCCGGAATGTGACATCGCTTTCAACACCCTGAAAGAGAAATTAGTCACTGCTCTAGTTCTGACTCCTCCTGATGAATCCAAACTGTTCGAGGTCTTCTGCGATGCCTCTCTTCAAGGTCTTGGTGCAGTGTTGATGCAAGAGAAGAAAGTTGTGGCTTATACCTCTCGCCAGTTGAAGCCCAACGAGAAGAACTACCCCACTCATGACCTCGAGTTGGCGGCAGTTGTGCATGCTCTTTTGACTTGGAGACATCTCTTATTGGGAAGAAAAGTGGACATCTTCACTGACCACAAGAGTCTCAAGTACATCTTCACTCAGCCTAATCTAAACCTCAGGCAGACTACTTGGGTCGAAATGATTCAAGAGTATAATCCGAGCATCAAATATACTCCAGGCAAGGCCAATGTAATTGCTGACGCATTGAGCAGGAAGGCTTACTGCAACAGTCTGATTCACAAGCCTTACCAACCCGAGCTTTGTGAAGCTTTCCACAAACTCAATATGCAAGTTGTTCCTCAAGGTTTCCTCACCAACCTTCAAGTCTCTCCTACTTTGGAAGATCAGATTCGCGAGGCTCAACTTCTTGATGCTATGGTGAAGAAGGTGAAGATTGGGATTGCCAAGAGTCAACCCAAGTACAAGTGCTATCGCCTTGATGACAAGGATACTCTCTTCTTCGAGGATCGCATTATTGTGCCTAAAGGTGACCTCCGTAAAGTCATTATGAACGAGGCTCACAATTCACTCCTCTCCATCCACCCTGGGAGTACGAAGATGTACTAGGACCTCAAGCAGGCGTATTGGTGGACTCGAATGAAGCGCGAGATTGCTCTGTTCGTGAATGAATGTGATGTCTGCAGAAGAGTGAAGGCAGAACACCAACGACCAGCTGGACTCCTCCAACCTCTTGCCATTCCAGAATGGAAGTTTGACCACATTGATATGTACTTCGTGTCTGGGTTTCCAAAGTCCAAGCGTGGCAATGATGCTATATTCGTTGTCATCGACAAACTCACTAAAGTGGCTCACTTTCTGCCTATCAAAGAGTCTATCACTGCAGCTAAATTGGCAGAGCTTTATACCTCTCGGATTGTCTCTCTGCACGGCATTCCGTAGTTGATTTCTTCAGACCGTGGCAACATCTTCACCTCCAAGTTTTGGGATTCTTTTCAGAAGGCCATGGGCACCAACATCCGTTTGAGCACAACTTTTCATCCTCAAACTAGCGGTCAAGTCGAGCGTGTCAATCAGATTCTCGAAGATATGCTCAGGGCTTGCGCTATCTCTTTCGGTATGAAGTGGGAAGATTGTCTTCCATATGCCAAGTTCTCCTACAACAAAAGCTTCCAAGCGAGTTCGGGCAAGGCCCCATTTGAAATTCTCTATGGCAGGAAGTGCCGTACTCCTCTTAACTGGTCAGAGACCGGTGAACGTCAACTTCTTGGAAATGACTTGATCACAGAGGCAGAGGAGATGTGCAAAGTCATTCGTGATAACCTCAAAGCAGCGCAATCGCGCCAGAAGAGCTACTATGATAGTAAGCATCGTGATTTGGCTTTCGAGATTGGAGACCGTGTTTACCTCCGCGTCTCTCCAATGAAAGGTACTCATCGTTTTGGTATCAAAGGGAAGCTTGCCCCTAGATACGTGGGTCCTTTCAAGATCGTCCGCAAGAGAGGCGATCTCGCCTATCAACTTGAGCTTCCCTCCAACTTTGCAAATGTGCACGACGTGTTCCATGTCTCTCAGCTCCGCAAGTGCTTCAAGACCCCTGACCGCACCGTCAACTTCGAAGACATTGAACTCCAAGAAGACCTTTCTTATCGTGAGCACCCCGTGGCTATACTTGAAGAAACTGAGCGCAAGACTCGCAATAAGTCAATCAAATTCCTTAAAGTCAAGTGGTCACACCATTCCGACCGTGAAGCCACCTGGGAACGCAAGGATCACCTCCGTTCTGAGTACCCGGCGTTTTTCCAGTCCTAAATCTCGGGACGAGATCCTTTTGTAGTGGTGGAGTGTTGTAACACCCCGGATGTAATTTACCTTATATGTACTCCAACTCTTGCCGTTTCCGGCCTAAGTTATTTTATTTTCCTCGGGTTCAGGTTTTTGTCTCCGTGTGTTGTTGCCTTTGTCATGCATCTCATATCATGTCATCATGTGCATTGCATTTGCATACGTGTTCGTCTCATGCATCCGAGCATTTTCCCCGTTGTCCGTTTTGCATTCCGACGCTCCTATCTCCTCCGGTGGTCCTGTCTACCTCTTTTCGTGTGTGGGGGTTAAACATTTCCAGATTGGACCGGGACTTGCCATGCGGCCTTGCTTTACTATCGGTAGACCGCCTGTCAAGTTTCGTACCATTTGGACTTCGTTTGATACTCCAACAGTTAACCGAGGGACCGAGAAGGCCTCGTTGGTGTTGCAGCCCAACACCCTTCCAATTTGGCCCAAAACCCACCTAAACCCTCTCCATTGTCTCGGTCGTTCGATCACGACCGCGTGGCCACAAACCGCACCCCATTTGGAGCTTCCTAGCTCCCTCTATGCCTATAAATAGCTCCTCCTCCAAAAATGCCGGGTCTTCTTCCATCCTAACCCTAGAAAAACTCCACCCGCCGCCGCCGGACAAAAATCCAGGCAGCGGACGTGTTCACCCGCTCCGCCGGACCAACCCGCCGTCGCCACATGTCCCTGGGTCGGTCCCCAGTTCGCCGCCGACCCCGCGGGCCCGCGAGGCCCGTGCGGGGCCCTCCCGGCCCGGTCTCCGCTGCCTCCTCCCACCAGGTCGCCGCCCCCGCGCGCGGCGCCGTTCGCCACATCCGGCCGCCGCGCCGCCATTGCCGGGCGCCTCTGCGCCGACCGCTCGCCGACCTCCTCGCCCAGCCGCCACAGCGAGCTCGCCACGCCGCCCCGCGCTGGCGACCTCCTCCATCGCCGCCCGACGACCTCCTCCGCCGTCGCGCGACGACCTTCTCCGGCCGGCGTGCCCGCCAAGTCCGGCGACGTCGAGCTTGATTTCCGGCGAACCCCGATTGGCTACAGTAACCGCCAGATCCGCCGCTATAGTGCCACACCCTAGATCCACTAGGGTTGACTTTCCCCCTCTCCCCTTATTTTTTTGCAATATTCATCATGTCGTATCTCCGCATCCGTAGCTCCGATTTGTGCGTGTAGCATGTCAAATTGTTCGCCTCAACGAGTACATCATTTCATCTCATTGCATCATTTTCATTTGAGCTCATCTTAATTCCCGAAATGCTGTCGGAAGAGGGCTATGTGATAAATTTGCCAGATCTGTTTCATCAAATAGATATTTGTCATTTTTACCATGATTAATGTGTGGATGCTATGATCCTGAGCTCTACATGTGTTTTGTTATATGCCATGCCATCTTTATAGAGGTGTTTACCATGTATTTTTGTGATATATGTGGTGACTAGCACAAGCTTGCAAAGTAGCGTAATCGGTAATGCTGATTTCAGGGACTTAGAATTTCACTAAGTCATTGTCCCGATTTTGTCGTTATGCTATATGTTCATGTTGTTTCCTAGTGATCCGTGCCTCTTTTGAGGATGATCAATAAGGATGTTTTGTTAACATTGTGGTGCTCTATCCATCCATGTCTTTGTTTGCATTTATGGAGCAACCTAGCTTGAGTCAATCGAGCTCTACTTTTGCTATATCGTGAATCCTGGCAGATTGTTGACTTGTTAGCGATTTTGCCGAGGATGTTGCTATTGATCTGTGCATGCTATGTTGTTTTTCTTGCCATGTCTAGCTTCTATGCCATGTATTCTTGATGGGTGTATGCTTAGTTTGTCATGTCATGCTCTGTAGTGAGTGCATCGAGCTCGTAAACATGCCTACTCGTTAACTGATTTGCATGCTCTAGTTTTTCTCTAAGTCTGAGAGCTGTTTATGTTTTTGCCATGTTCACATGCTTGCAATTGTATTTTATGATCCCTTTTGGCTCAATGTCACTAAGGGACTTTTGATAAGTGCTTTGAGTAGCTTCATGCCATGCCTTGCTTTGCCATGTTAAGTTCCTGTAGCATGTACTTTTCTTGCTCTAAAGTGTGCTTCCTGATGTTGAATTCCAGACTTGTGTTAATTTCACCAAGTCTGAAACCTGTTATCGTTTGCACTTTTGCCATGCTTGTATGAACCTGTTAATGGATGAATTAGCCATACCTCAGTGTTCATCTTTTGTCAAGCATCATGAATGGATCCCTGCCATGTATTTTGTTGTCATGTTTGAGTGCTGTAGCATACTTATCTTGATGCATTTAGTTGACTACTTGCTGATTATCGCAGACCGGTGCCATATTTGTTTTGCTTGCCATTTCCAAACCGTGCATCCGATTCCGGTGATCTTTATATCGATTTCAACCGAAATCACCTCACCTTTTCAGTGGCACTTTTGGATTTCCAAGTTGAGTCCAGGTTCAATCATTCCTTGTCAAATCTTGCATATGCATCACATACCGCATCCCGCATATCATACCATATTTGCATCATGTTGTTTGAGCATTGCATGTGGTTGATTGTGTTCCGTTTGCTTGTTGTTCTTGTTTGGGTAGAGCCGGGAGATGATTTCGTGAACGAGGATCCCGTTGAGTTCGCTTACGAGGATCAAGCCAACTCTGACAACTTTGCAGGCAAGATGATCATACCCTCGAGATCACTTCTATCTTTGCTTGCTAGATGCTCGCTCTTTTGCTATGCCTATGCTACGATGCCTACCACTTGCTTATCATGCCTCCCAAATTACCATGTCAAACCTCTAACCCACCATGTCCTAGCAAACGTTGATTGGCTATGTTACCGCTTTGCGCAGCCCCTCTTATTGCGTTGCTAGTTGCAGGTAAAGATTAGAGACCGTTCCTTGTTGGAACATTGTTTATTGTTGGGATATCACTATATTATCTGGTTATCTTAATGCACCTATATACTTGGTAAAGGGTGGAAGGCTCGGCCTTTTGCCTAGTGTTTTGTTCCACTCTTGCCGCCCTAGTTTCCGTCATATCGGTGTTATGTTCCCGGATTTTGCGTTCCTTATGCGGTTGGGTTATAATGGGAACCCCTTGACAGTTCGCCTTGAATAAAACTCCTCTAGCAAGGCCCGACCTTGGTTTTACCATTCGCCACCTAGCCTTTTTCTCTTGGGTTTCGCGGACTCAAGGGTCATCTTTATTTTAAACCCCCGGGCCAGTGCTTCTCTAAGTGTTGGTCCGACCTAGAGCACCGTGCGGGGCCGTCCCTTGGCAACTTGGGTTACGTTGGCTCCCGTATGCTTAGCTTATCCGATGTGCCTTGAGAACGAGATATGTGCAGCTCCTATCGGGATTTGTCGGCACAACGGGTGGTCTTGCTGGACTTGTTTTACCATTGTCGAGGATGTCTTGTAACCGGGATTCCGAGTCTGATCGGGTCTTCCTGCTAGAAGGAATATCCTTCGTTGACCGTGAGAGCTTGTGATGGGCTAAGTTGGGACACCCCTGCAGGGATTTGAACTTTCGAAAGCCGTGCCCGCGGTTATGGGCAAATGGGAATTTGTTAATGTCCGGTTGTAGATAACATGAAACTTAACTTAATTAAAATGAATCAACCGCGTGTGTAACCGTGATGGTCTCTTTTCAGCGGAGTCCGGGAAGTGAACACGGTGTTGGAGTAATGCTTGACGTAGGTTGTTCTAGGATCACTTCTTGATCATAGTTCTTCATCCGTGCATTGCCTTCTCTTCTCGCTCTCTTTTGCGAATAGGTTAGCCACCATATATGCTAGTCGCTTGCTGCTGCTCCACATATTACCTTACCTTACCTATAAGCTTAAATAGTCTTGATCGCGAGGGTGCGAGATTGCTGAGTCCCCGTGACTCACAGTTTACTTCCACAACTAGATGCAGGGACCGAGAATACCATTCCAGACGATGCGCTTGAGCTCAAGTGGGAGTTCGATGAAGACTCTCGCCGTTACTATGTGTCTTTCCCAGATGATCAGTAGTGGTGCCCAGTTGGGGCAATCGGGGACCGTGTCGCATGTTCGGGTTGATCTTTATTTTGGTACCGTAGTCGGACCATGAGTGTATTGGATGATTGTAATGTTATTCATGTATTTGTGTGATGTGGCGAGTGTAAGCCAACTATGTATCCTTTCCCCTTTTATATATTTACATGGGTTGTTGTGAAGATTACCTTACTTGTGACATTGCTTTCAATGCGGTTATGCCTCTAAGTCGTGCTTCGACACATAGGAGTTATAGCCGCATCGAGGGCGTTACATCACTCCTCCCCTAGAGGCATCATCGCCATCCCTAAACCCTGAGAAAACGACTCCGACTTCGCTCCTTGGCAATCATCGACCCAACCCACACCGAAGAGGTCGCTTGAAGATGCATGAAGGTCCGCGCCAAACCCAGCCACCTGTGATCAGAAAACACAACTCCGACTCTAACAATGAACCACGAAGGAGAACTAGGCATGGTTAGCGCCGCAGAAGATCGTCGAATGAACCCCCTGCTACTCGTCATCGTACACCACCGGGGGCCCGCCACCACAGCTTTGACTTCGCAACAAGAAACAAGTCGAGGCAATCCCGCGGACATGCCAGAGAAGAGCCGGCTATCTCAACTACAGCCATGTCTCCGACACTTCTCACCCCATCATCATTGTCATAGAAGCCTCGGCGCAAACATCGTTGTCTTCCACTGGTCCTGCTCACCAACATCCAGCTCCAATGACGATGCCCCCAAGAGGGAATACCACACCAAGGCGTCGTCATCGTTCAATCGAACAAGATCAAGGGTTTCGCCCGAAGCTGCGGTGGTCCATGCGGGAGAGGTGCAACAGTAGTACATCGATACCTCCAAGAAAATAAATGACGGTCACGGCCGCCACCATTGCTGGTCACGGCCAAAACCGAGACATGGTTTTCACCCAAGCTACTGACACCACCTCGTCTGCACCTCATCTCACAATGGTGACAACCTAACACCACCATCGAGCCAGCTCGTAGTCGACGAAGTCCATCACCGGAGTAGCCAACCATACCTTGCAGAGGTCACCAGCCAGCACCAACTGCTAGATCCGCAACCGCCGACCGAAAGGCAAGCCACCAGACGCAACACAGACTGCCAATCCTTACCGAGCACCACGCCGAGAGGGATGAGAGAAATGCTGCCCGAGGCCACGAACCACCTCGGTTCCCAGCCGTGACCAAGCTCTCACGCACGCCCGCCGGAGAGCGTAGGAGATCCAGCAGCCGTAGGCGCACTCCTAATCCAACACTATGAGCTGCTCCACTCCAGGTTGCCGCATCGTCCGAGCAGCAACTCCCTCATCACGCCTCCGCATGACTGCTACTTGTGATCTGCGTTGGTATTTCCCCGAAGGGGAGGGGATGATGTAGCATAGCAGAGGTAAGTATTTCCCTCAGTTATGAAACCAAGGTTATCAATCCAGTAGGAGAACCAAGCAACGCTACGTAAACATCACCTGCACACAAACAACAAATACTTGCAACCCGACGCGCAAAGGGGTTGTCAATCCCTCAACTGTATTGAGATAGATTAAATTGTATAGGTTTTGATAAATAGATCTAACAAAAATACAAAATAAAATAAATAAAAGAAAATTGCAGCAAGGTATTTTTGGGTTTAATATATGACAGGAAATAGACCCGGGGCCATAGTTTTTACTAGAGGCTTCTCTCGAGAAATTAGCATACGGTGGGTAAACACATTACTGTTGGGTAATTGATAGAAAAACAAATAATTATTAAGATATCCAAGGCAATGATCATGTATGTAGGAATCACGTCCAAAATTACTAGACCGACTCCTGCCTGCATCTACTACTATTACTCCACACATCGACCACTATCCAGCATGCATCTAGTGTATTAAGTTCATGTGAAAACGGAGTAATGCAATAAGAACAATGACATGATGTAGACAAGATAAACTCACATATGAATAAACCCATCTTGTTACCCTTAATAGCAACGACACGTGTGTGCCATGTCTCTTTCTGTGACTAAGATTGAGCACCGCAAGATCGAAACCATCACAAAGCACCTCTTCCCATGGCAAGATAAATCAATCTAGTCGGCCAAACCAAACCAATAAATCGGAGAAGAAATGTGAGGCTATAACAATCATGCATAAAAGAGTTCAGAGAAGACTCAAATAATATTCATGGATTGGTCATAAACTCACAATTCATCGGACACCACAAAAAAGAGTTACTAATGTCTACTACGCAACTTTATTCTTGTAGACTCGTGTTGGGCCTCCAAGCGCAGAGTTTTGTAGGACAATATCAATTTTCCCTCAAGTGGATGACCTAAGGTTTATCAATCCGTGGAAGGCATAGGATGAAGATGGTCTCTCTCAAACAACCCTGCAACCAAATAATAAAAAGTCTCTTCTGTCCCCAACACACCAAATACAATGGTAATTTGTATAGGTGCACTAGTTCGGCGAAGAGATGGTGATAAAAGTGTAGTAATGATAGTAGATGTTGATTTTTGTAATAGGAACAATAAAAAACAGCATGGTAGCAATTGGTAAAATGGAGCACAAACGGTACTGCAATGGTTGAAAATGAGGCATAGGGTTCGTACTTTCGCTAGTGCAATCTCTCAACAATGCTAAGATAATTTGATCATATAACCATCCCTCAGCGTGCGATGAAGAATCACTCCAAAGTTCCTATCAAGCGGAGAACATAATATGAAATTGTTTATAGCTATTCTTTCCGATCGATCTATCAAGAGTTCGTACTAAAATAACACTAAGTTATTCTTCCCAATCGATCTATCAAGAGTTTGTACTAAAATAACACCAAAGAAAATTCAGATTCATAATACTCAATCCAACACAAAGAACCTCAAAGAATGCCCCAAGATTTCTACCCGAGAAACAAAAGACGAGAATGTGCATAAACCCATATGCATAGATTACCCCAATGTCACCTCAGAAATCTGCGAGTTGAGTGCCAAAATACATATCAAGTGAATCAATATGATAACCCATTGTCACCACGGCTATTCATAGCAAGACATACATCAATTTCTCTCAAATCCATAAAAGTATTCAATCCGATAAAACGAAATCTCAAAGGGAAAACTCAATTCACAACAAGATAGAGAGGGGAAAACATCATATGATCCAACTATATTAACAAAGCCCGCCATACATCAAGATCGTGACATCTCAAGAACACAAGAGAGAGAGAGAGATTGGACACATAGCTACTGGTACAAACCCTCAGCCCCGAGGTTGGACTACTCCCACCTCATCATGGTGGCCGCCGGGATGATGAAGATGGCCACCAGTGATGATTTTCACCTCCGACAGAGTGCCAGAACGGGGTCTAAATTGGTTTCTCGTGGCTATAAAGGCTTGCGGCGGTGGAACTTCTGATCTAGGGTTTCCCCGCGGGTTTTCGGAATATTTCGGAATTTATAGGGCGAAGAGGCGGTGCGGGAGGCCACCGAGGTGGGCAAAACGCACCTGGCCGAGCCTGGTCCCCAGGCGCACCCTGCTGGGTTGTGCTTGAAGGAAATATGCCCTAGAGGCAATAATAAATTTATTATTTATTTCCTTATTTCATGATAACTGTTTATTATTCATGCTAGAATTGTATTAACCGGAAACATAATACATGTGTGAATACATAGACAAACATAGTGTCACTAGTATGCCTCTACTTGACTAGCTCGTTAATCAAAGATGGTTAAGTTTCCTAACCATAGACATGAGTTGTCATTTGATTAACGAGATCACATCATTAGGAGAATGATGTGATTGACTTGGCCCATTCCGTCAGCTTAGCACTTGATCGTTTAGTATGTTGCTATTGCTTTCTTCATGACTTATACATGTTCCTATGACTATGTGATTATGCAACTCCCGTTTACCGGAGGAACACTTTGTGTGCTACCAAAGGTCACAACGTAACTGGGTGATTATAAAGGTGCTCTACAGGTGTCTCCGAAGGTACTTGTTGGGTTGGCGTATTTCGAGATTAGGATTTGTCACTCCGATTGTCGGAGAGGTATCTCTGGGCCCTCTCGGTAATGCACATCACTATAAGCCTTGCAAGCATTGTGACTAATGAGTTAGTTGCGAGATGATGTATGACGGAATGAGTAAAGAGACTTTACGGTAACGAGATTGAACTAGGTACTGAGATACCGACGACCAAATCTCGGGCAAGTAACATACCGATGACAAAGGGAACAACGTATGTTGTTATGCAGTTTGACTGATAAAGATCTTCATAGAATATGTAGGAGCCAATATGAGCATCCAGGTTCCGCTATTGGTTATTGACCGAATACGTCTCTTGGTCATGTCTACATAGTTCTCAAACCCGTAGGGTCCGCACGCTTAAAGTTAGATGCCGATCGGTATTATGAGTTTTGTGTTTTGATGTACCGAAGGTAGTTCAGAGTCCCGGATGTGATCACGGACATGACGAGGAGTCTCGAAATGGTCGATACATTAAGATTGATATATTGGAATGTTATATTCGGACACCGTATGAGTTCCGGGGGTTATCCGATAAATACCGGAGAAACCGGGAGGTTACCGGAACCTCCCGGGGGTTTATTGGGCCTCATGGGCCCAAGTGTTGGAAGAGGAGAGGCGGCCAACAAGGGGTGCGCGGCCCCCTAGCGCAAATCGAATTGGACTAGGGGGCCGGCCCCCCTTTCCTTCTTCTTCTCCTCCCCTTCCTTCCCCTCTCCTAATTGGACTAGGAAAGAGGGGGGAATCCTACTTGGAGTAGGATTGCCCTCCTTGGGCGCGCCTCCTCCCCTTGGCCGGCCCTCTCCTCCTCCCCCCTTTATATACGGAGGATGGGGGCACCCCATAGACACAACAATTGATCTCTTGATCTCTTAGCTGTGTGCGGTGCCCCCACTAGTAGAAAAGGGGGCTTTGGTCCAGGCCGGGTAACCCCATTAGTCCCAGTTCAGTCCAGAACCGGGACCAATGGGGGCATTGGTCCCGGTTCGTGAGCCCAGGGGGCCGGCCGGGCCACGTGGGCCATTGGTCCCGGTTCATCTGGACCTTTTGGTCCCGGTTGGTGGGATGAACCGGGACCAATGGGCCTCGCTCCTGGCCCACAACCATTGGTCCCGGTTCGTGCCTCAAACCGGGACTAAAGACTAGACCTTTAGTCCCGGTTTGAGGCACGAACCGGGACTAATGGGGATGAGACCTTTAGTCCCGGTTCGTGCCACGAACCGGTACAGGGGGAACCCCGTTAAACATTTTCAAAATCCTCAAAAACCTAATAGAAAAAAAGTTACGGGGCTTTTAAGATCTAGAGTGAAAAAATCGAAAAAATTCAAACAGTGGGAAAACTGTGGTCAAACAATGGTCGAACTAATTATTCTAGAATATTGGTGTTACTAAATAATTATTTCAGTTATTTCAATTTTGGTCAAATCTGGTCAAACTGTGGTCAAACTAATTATTCAAGAAATATTAGTGTTACTAAATAATTATTGTTTTTTAAAACAATAGTTTCAAAATAAAACTATGAAATGTGTCACTTCATGCTCAACCAAAATTCCTGAAGGTTAATAGGATTGACATCTTAGTATTGTCAGCAAAACAACAAGTGCAGACTTGGAGCGAGGGAGAATAGAACCCGGAAGTTAAGCGTGCTCAGGCTGGGGGAGTGGGAGGATCGGTGACCGTTTGGGAAGTTAGATGATTTGGAATGATGAGGGGTGATTAGAGGATAAATTGAGAAGTGATGAGGGGTGGTGATTACAGACTAGAGGTTAAAATAATTCAGAAATTTGAAAATCAAAAAAATTCAAAAAATTTCCTTTAGTCCCGGTTGGTGTTACCAACCGGGACTAAAGGTGGAGCTCCACATGGCCGCGCCCTTTAGTCCCGGTTCTGGATTGAACTGGGACTAAAGGGAGAGGCATTAGTACCGACATTTTAGTCCCGGTTCCAGAACCTGGACTAAAGGACCTTATGAACCGGGACTAAAGGCCCTTTTTCTACTAGTGCCCCCTCCACCATATTCCACCTCGATAATATCATAGCGGTTCTTCGGCGAAGCCCTGCGTCGGTAGCATCACCATCACCATCACCACGCCATCATGCTGACGGAACTCTCCCTCAAAGCTCGGCTGGATCGGAGTTCGAGGGACGTCATCGAGCTGAATGTGTGCTGAACTCGGAGGTTCTGTACGTTCGGCACTTGGATCGGTCAGATCATGAAGACGTACGACTACATCAACCGCGTTGTGCTAATGCTTCCGCTTTCGGTCTACGAGGCTACGTGGACAACACTCTCCCCTCTCGTTGCTATGCATCACCATGATCTTGCATGTGCGTAGGAATTTTTTTGAAATTACTATGTTCCCCAACGGTGGCATCCGAGCCAGGTTTTATGCGTAGATGTTATATGCACGAGTAGAACACAAGTGAGTTGTGGGCGATACAAGTCATACTGCTTACCAGCATGTCATACTTTGGTTCGGCGGTATTGTTGGATGAAGCGGCCCGGACCGACATTACGCGTATGCTTATGCGAGACTGGTTCTATCGACGTGCTTTGCACATAGGTGGCTGGCGTGTGTCAGTTTCTCCAACTTTAGTTGAACCGAGTGTGGCTATGCCCTGTCCTTGAGAAGGTTAAAACAACACTAACTTGACGAACTATCATTGTGGTTTTGATGTGTAGGTAAGAACGGTTCTTGCTCAGCCCGTAGCAGCCACGTAAAACTTGCAACAACAAAGTAGAGGACGTCTAACTTGTTTTTGCAGGGCATGTTGTGATGTGATATGGTCAAGACGTGATGAAATATAAATTGTTGTATGAGATGATCATGTTTTGTTAAAGTTATCGGCTACTGGCAGGAGCCTTATGGTTGTCTCTTTATTTTGCATAAGATGCAAGTACTATGTAATTGCTTTACTTTATCGCTATGCGATAGCAATAGTTGCAAAAGCAATAGCTGGTGTGACGACATGTTGATAAAACAGCAAGATGATGGAGATCATAGTGTCATGCCGGTAACAATGGAGATCATGACAGTACTTTGGAGATGGAGATCAAAAGCACAAGATGATGATGGCCATATCATGTCACATATTATGATTGCATGTGATGTTTATCTTTTATACATCGTATTTTGCTTAGTTCGGCGGTAGCTTTATAAGATGATCCCTTACTAAATTTCAAGGTATAAGTGTTCTCCCTGAGTATGCACCGTTGCGAAAGTTCTTCGTGCCGAGACACCACGTGATGATCGGGTGTGATAAGCTCTACGTTCAAATACAATGGGTGCACAACAGTTGCACACGCGGAATACTCAGGTTAAACTTGACGAGCCTAGCATATGCAGATATGGCCTCGAAACACTGAGACCGAAAGGTCGAGCGTGAATCATATAGTAGATATGATCAACATAGTGACGTTCACCATTGAAACTACTCCATCTCACGTGATGATCGGACATGGTTTACTTGATTTGGATCACGTGATCACTTAGATGATTAGAGGGATGTCTATCTAAGTGAGAGTTCTTAAGTAATATGATTAATTTAACTTTAATTTATCATGAACTTAGTCCTAGTAGTATTAACATATCTATGTTGTAGATCAATAGCTCGCGTTTAGCTCCCCCGTGTTATTTTTGATATGTTCCTAGATAAAACTAAGTTGAAAAAAATTTGTAGCAATGATGCGGATTGGATCCGTGTTCTGAGGTTTATCCTCATTGTTGCGTAGAAGAATTATGTCCTTGATGCACCGCTAGGTGACAGACCTATTGTAGGAGCAGATGCAGACGTTATGAACGTTTGGCTAGCTCAATATGACGACTACTTGATAGTTTAGTGCACCATGCTTAACGGTTTACAATCGGGACTTCAAAGACGTTTTGAACGTCATGGACCATATGAGATGTTCCAGGAGTTGAATTTAATATTTCAAGCAAATACCCGAGTTGAGAGATATGAAGTCTCCAACAAGTTCTATAGCTAAAAGATGGAGGAGAATAGCTCAAGGAGTGAGCATGTGCTCAGATTGTCTGGGTACTACAATCGCTTGAATCAAGTGGGAGTTAATTTTCCAGATAAGATAGTGAATGACAGAATTCTCTAGTCACCATCACCAAGTTAGTAGAACTTCATGATGAACTGTAGTATGCAAGGGATGAAGAAAATGATTCCCGAGCTTTTCATGATAATGAAATCGATGAAGGTAGAAATCAAGAAAAGCATCAAGTGTTGATGGTTAACAAGACCACTAATTTTAAGAAAAGGGCAAAGGGAAGAAGGGGAACTTCAAGAAGAATGGCAAGCAAGTTGCTGCTCAAGTGAAGAAGCCCAAGTCTGGACCTAAGCTCGAGACTAAGTGCTTTTACTTCAAAGGGACTAGTCACTGGAAGCGGAACTACCCCAAGTATTTGGCGGATAAGAAGGATGGCAAAGTGAACAAAGGTATATTGGATATACATGTTATTGATGTGTACTTTACTAGTGATTATAGCAACCCCTCGGTATTTGATACTAGTTCAGTTGCTAAGAGTAGTAACTTGAAAGGGCGAGGTGACGATGTGTGTTGGAAGTAGTTCCAAGATTGATATGATCATCATCACACACTCCCTATACTTTCGGGATTAGTGTTGAACCTAAATAAGTGTTATTTGGTGTTTGTGTTGAGCATGAATATGATTTGATCATGTTTATTGCAATACGGTTATTCATTTAAGTTAGAGAATAATTGTTGTTCTGTTTACATGAATAAAACCTTCTATGGTCATACACCCAATGAAAATGGTTTGTTGGATATCGATCGTAGTGATACACATATTCATAATATTGAAGCCAAAAGATGCAAAGTTAATAATAATAGTGCAACTTATTTGTGGCACTGCCGTTTAGGTCATATTGGTGTAAAGCGCATGAAGAAACTCCATGTTGATGGGATTTTGGAATCACTTGATGCTTGCGAACCATGCCTTATGGGCAAGATGACTAAAACTCCGTTCTCCAGAACAATGGAGCGAACAACTGACTTATTGGAAATAATACATACTGATGAATGTGATCCGATGAGTGTTGAGGCTCGCGGCGGGTATCATTATTTTCTGACCTTCACAGATGATTTGAGCAGATATGGGTATATCTACTTGAAGAAACATAAGTCTAAAACATTTGAAAAGTTCAAAGAATTTCAGAGTGAAGTGGAAAATCATCGTAACAAGAAAATAAAGTTTCTACTATCTGATCACAGAGGCGAATATTTGAGTTAGGAGTTTGGTCTTCAATTAAAACAATGTGGAATAGTTTCACAAACTCATGCCACCTGGAACACCACAGCGTAATGGTGTGTCCGAACGTCATAACCATACTTTATTTGATATAGTGCAATCTATGATGTCTCCTACCGATTTACCACTATCATTTTGGGGTTATGCATTAGAGACAACTGCATTCACATTAAAAAGGGCACCATCTAAATCCGTTGAGACGACACCGTATGAACTGTGGTTTAGCAAGAAACCTAAGCTGTCGTTTCTTAAAGTTTGGGGTTGCGATGCTTATGTGAAAAAGTTTCATCTTGATAAGCTCAAACCCAAGTTGGAGAAGTGCGTCTTCATAGGATACCTAAAAGTAACTGTTGGGTACACCTTCTATCACAGATCCAAAGGCAAGATATTTTTTGTTGAGAATGTATCCTTTCTAGAGAAGGAGTTTCTCTCGAAAGAAGTGAGTGGGAGGAAAGTAGAACTTGATGAGGTAACTGTACTTGCTCCCTTACTGGAGAGTAGTTCATCACAGAAACCTGTTTCTGTTACTCCTACACCAATTAGTGATGAAGCTAATGATGATGATCATGTAACTTCAGATCAAGTTACTGTCGAACCTCGTAGGTCAACCAGAGTGAGATCCACACCAGAGTGGTACGGTAATCCTGTTCTGGAGGTCATGTTAATTGACCATGATGAACCTACGAACTATGAGGAAGCGATGATGAGCCCAGATTCCGCGAAATGGCTTGAGGCCATGAAATCTGAGATGGGATCCATGTATGAGAACAAAGTGTGGAATTTGGTTGACTTGCCCAATGATCGGCAAGCCATAGAAAATAAATGGATCTTCAAGAGGAAGACGGACGATGATAGTAGTGTTACTATCTACAAAGCTAGACTTGTCGAAAAAGGTTTTGACAAAGTTCAAGGTGTTGACTATGATGAGATTTTCTCACTCGTAGCGATGCTTAAGTCTGTCCGAATCATGTTAGCAAATTGCCACATTTTATGAAATCTGGCAAACGGATGTCAAAACTATATTCCTTAATGGATTTCTTAAAGAAGAGTTGTATATGATGCAACCAGAAGGTTTTGTCGATTCTAAAGGTGCTAACAAAATGTGCAAGCTCTAGCGATCCATCTATGGACTGGTGCAAGCATCTCAGAGTTGGAATATATGCTTTGATGAGTTGATCAAAGCATATAGTTTTATACAGACTTGTGGTGAAGCCTGTATTTACAAGAAAGTGAGTGGGAGCACTACAACATTTCTGATAAATATATGTGAATGACATATTGTTGATCGGAAATAGTGTAGAATTTTCTGGAAAGCATAAAGGAGTATTTGAAAGGAGTTTTTCAAATAAAGACCTCGGTGAAGCTACTTACATATTGAGCATCAAGATCTATAGAGATAGATCAAGCCCCTTGATAAGTTTTTTTCAATGAGTACATACCTTGACAAGATTTTGAAGTAGTTCAAAATGGAACAGTCAAACAAAGAGTTCTTACCTGTGTTACAAGGTGTGAAATTGAGTAAGACTCAAAGCCCGACCACGACAGAAGATAGAAAGAGAATGAAAGTCATTCCCTATGCCTCAGCCATAGTTTCTATAAAGTATGCCATGCTGTGTACCAGATCTATAGTATACCCTACACCGAGTTTAGCAAGGGAGTACAATAGTGATCTAGGAGTAGATCACTGGACAGCAGTCAAAATTATCCTTAGTGGAATAAGGATATGTTTCTCGATTATGGAGGTGACAAAAGGTTCGTCGTAAAGGGTTAAGTCGATGCAAATTTTGACACTGGTCCAGATGACTCTAAGTCTTAATCTGGATCCATTTTAAAAGTGGGAGCAATTAGCTAGAGTAGCTCTGTGCAGAGTATTGTTGACATGGAAATTTGCAAAATACATACGGATCTGAATGTGGCAGACCCATAGACTAAACTTCTCTCACAAGTAAAACATGGTCACACCTTAGTACTCTTTGGGTGTTAATCACATAGCGATGTGAACTAGATTATTGACTAGTAAACCCTTTAGGTGTTGGTCACATGACGATGTGAACTATGGGTGTTAATCACATGGTGATGTGAACTAGATTATTGACTCTAGTGCAAGCAGGAGACTGAAGGAAATATGCCCTAGAGGCAATAATAAAGTTATTATTTATTTCCTTATTTCATGATAAATGTTTATTATTCATGCTAGAATTGTATTAACCGGAAACATAATACATGTGTGAATACATAGACAAACATAGTGTCACTAGTATGTCTCTCCTTGACTAGCTCGTTAATCAAAGATGGTTAAGTTTCCTAACCATAGACATGAGATGCCATTTGATTAATGGGATCACATCATTAGGAGAATGATGTGATTGATTTAACCCATTCCGCTAGCTTAGCACTTGATCGTTTAGTATGTTGCTGTTGCTTTCTTCATGACTTATACATGTTCCTATGACTATGAGATTATGCAACTCCCGTTTACCGGAGGAACACTTTGTGTGCTACCAAACGTCACAACGTAATTAGGTGATTATAAAGATGCTCTACAGGTGTATCCGAAGGTACTTGTTGGGTTGGCGTATTTCGAGATTAGGATTTGTCACTCCGATTGTCGGAGAGGTATATCTGGGCCCTCTCGGTAATGCACATCACTATAAGCCTTGCAAGCATTGTGACTAATGAGTTAGTTGAGAGATGATGTATTACGGAATGAGTAAAGAGACTTGCCGGTAACGAGATTGAACAAGGTATTGAGATACCGACGATCAAATCTCGGGCAAGTAACATACCGATGACAAAGGGAACAATGTATGTTGTTATGCGGTTTGACCGATAAATATCTTCGTAGAACATGTAGGAGCCAATATGAGCATTCAGGTTCCGCTATTGGTTATTGACCGGAGACGTGTCTCGGTCATGTCTACATAGTTCTCAAACCTGTAGGGTCCGCACGCTTAAAGTTAGATGATGATCGGTATTATGAGTTTTGTGTTTTGATGTACCGAAGGTAGTTCAGAGTCCCGGATATGATCACGGACATGACGAGGAGTCTCGAAATGTTCGAGACATTAAGATTGATATATTGGAATGTTATATTCGAACACCGTATGAGTTCCAGGGGTTATCAGATAAATACCGGAGAAACCGGGAGGTTACCGGAACCTCCCGGGGGTTTATTGGGCCCCATGGGCCCAAGTGGTGGAAGAGGAGAGGCGGCCAACTAGGGGCGCGCGGCCCCTAGCCCAAACCGAATTGGACTTGGGGGCCGGTCCCCCTTTCCTTCTTCTTCTCCTTCCCTTCCTTCCCCTCTCCTACTTGGACTAGGAAAGAGGGGGGAATCCAACTTGGACTAGGATTTCCCCCCTTGGGCGCGCCTCCTCCCCTTGGCCGGCCCTCTCCTCCTCCCCCTTTATATACAGAGGAGGGGGGTGTTGGGGAACGTAGTAATTTCAAAAAATTTCCTACGCACACGCAAGATCATGGTGATGCAAAGCAACGAGGGGGAGAGTCTGATCTACGTACCCTTGTAGATCGCAACGGAAGCCTTGACACAACGTAGAGGAAGTAGTCGTACGTATTCTTCCCGATCCGACCGATCCAAGCACCGTTACTCCGGCACCTCCGAGTTCTTAGCACACGTACAGCTCGATGACGATCCCCGGGCTCCGATCCAGCAAAGCTTCGGGGAGGAGTTCCGTCAGCACGACGGCGTGATGACGATCTTGATGTTCTACCGACGCAGGGCTTCGTGTAAGCACTACAACGGTATGATCGAGGTGGAATATGGTGGCAGGGGGCACCGCACATGGCTAAGGAACGATCACGTGGATCAACTTGTGTGTCTTGGGGTGCCCCCTGCCCTCGTATATAAAGGAGCAAGGGGAGGAGGCCGGCCGGCCAGGTGTGGCGCGCCAAGGAGGAGTCCTCCTCCTAGTAGGAGTAGGACTCCTACTAGGAGGGGGAAAGAGGTGGAGTGGGAGAAGGAAAGGGGGGCGCCGCCCCCCTCCCCTAGTCCAATTCGGACCAGGGAGGAGGTGGCGCGCAGCCCACCTCTGGCAGCCCTTCTCTCTCTCCACTAAAGCCCATAAGGCCCATAACTTCTCCCGGTATGGTTCCGGTAACCCTCCGGCTCTCCGGTTTTCTCCGAAATCACCCGGAACACTTCCGGTGTCCGAATATAGTCATCCAATATATCAATCTTTATGTCTCAACCATTTCGAGACTCCTCATCATGTCCGTGATCACATCCGGGACTCCGAACTAACTTCGGTACATCAAAATGCATAAACTCATAATAACTGTCATCGTAACGTTAAGCGTGCGGACCCTACGGTTCGAGAACAATGTAGACATGACTGAGACACATCTCCGTTTAATAACCAATAGCGGGACCTGGATGCCCATATTGGCTCCTACATATTCTAGGAAGATCTTTATCGGTCAGACCGCATAACAACATACGTTGTTCCCTTTGTCATCGGTATGTTACTTGCCCAAGATTCGATCGTCGGTATCCAATACCTAGTTCAATCTCGTTACTGGCAAGTCTCTTTACTCGTTCCGTAATACATCATCTCGCAACTAACTCATTAGTCACAATGCTTGCAAGGCTTATGTGATGTGTATTACCGAGAGGGCCCAGAGATACCTCTCCGACAATCGGAGTGACAAATCCTAATCTCGAAATACGCCAACCCAACATCTACCTTTGGAGACACCTGTAGTACTCCTTTAGAATCACCCAGTTACGTTGTGATGTTTGGTAGTACCCAAAGTGTTCCTCCGGTAAACGGGAGTTGCATAATCTCATAGTCATAGGAACATGTATAAGTCATGAAGAATAGCAACAACAACATACTAAACGATTGGGTGCTAAGCTAATGAAATGGGTCATGTCAATCAGATCATTCAACTAATGATGTGACCTCGTTAATCAAATAACAAGACCTTGTTCATGGTTAGGAAACATAACCATCTTTGATTAACGAGCTAGTCAAGTAGAGGCATACTAGTGACACTAAGTTTGTCTATGTATTCACACATGTATTATGTTTCCGGTTAATACAATTCTAGCATGAATAATAAACATTTATCATGATATAAGGAAATAAATAATAACTTTATTATTGCCTCTAGGGCATATTTCCTTCAGGGGGCACCCCATAGACACAACAATTGATCTCTTGATCTCTTAGCCGTGTGCCGTGCCCCCTCCACCATATTCCACCTCGATAATATCGTAGCGGTGCTTAGGTGAAGCCATGCGTCGGTAGCATCATCATCACCGTCACCACGCCGTCGTGCTGACGGAACTCTCCCTCAAAGCTCGGCTGGATCGGAGTTTGAGGAACATCATCGAGCTGAATGTGTGCTGAACTCGGAGGTGCCGTACGTTCGGTACTTGGATCGGTCGGATCGTGAAGACGTACGACTACATCAACTGCGTTGTGATAACGCTTCCATTTTCGGACTACGAGGGTACGTGGACAACAGTATCCCCTCTTGTTGCTATGCATCACCATGAACTTACGTGTGCATAGGATTTTTTTTGAAATTGCTATGTTCCCCAACAGTGCTCCCCTCGGTGATCCCCTCTGGTACTTCTTTGGCCCACTGGCTGTCTTCTGGTCTAGAAAAAATCTCCAAAAAGTTTCGTTGCGTTTGGACTCTGTTTGGTATTGATTTTCTGTGATGTAAAAAACAAGCAAAAAATAGCAACTGGCACTGGGCACTATGTCAGTAGGTTAGTCCCAAAAAATGATATAAAGTTGCTATAAAATAATTGTAAAACATCCAAGAATGATAGTATAACAACATGGAACAATAAAAAATTATAGATACATTGGAGACGTATCAGTTACATCAAATAGATCTCCAAGAACATCGAGGAGAACATTGTATTGAAGATCAAAAAGAGAGAAGAAGCCATCTAACTACTAACTACGAACCCGTAGGTCTGTGGTAAACTACTCACGAATCATCAGAAGGATGATGAAAAACCCCTCCGTGATAGTTGCCCCCCCCCCCCGGCAGAGTGCCGGAAAAGGCCTCTAGATTGGATCTCATGGTTCTGAAACATGCGACGGTGGAAAAGGTATTTCATTGACTCCCCTAGGTTTTTGGGATTTTAGAGTATTTATACAGGCGGTGGTAGGTCAAGGCGGTGCTCGTGGGCCCCACTACCCACCAGGGTGTGCTAGAGGCCCCTGGCATGCCCTGGTGCCTAGTGGGCCCGGCAAGCCTCTTCTGGTTTCCTCCTGAAGCTTTCAAGGTCTCTTATCACCAGAAAAAAATCTCCAAAAAGTTTTGTGGCATTTGGACTTCGTTTGGTACTGATATTCTGCAAAGTAAAAAACAACAACTAGCATTGGGCACTAAGTTAATAGGTTAGTCCCAAAAACTGATATAAAGTTGCTAGTAAATGTATATAAAACATCCAAGATTGATAGTATAACAACATGGAACAATAAATAAATTATAGATACATTAGAGACATATTTGCGACCTCACGGCCCTCTTGTGCCGCAGCACCCCACAGACTCACGCGAGCTGGCCACGGCCAGATGACCACAAGGTTGTGCGCACCCTGGCAAGCCATGTTCCGCGCCAGGCTAGATCGGCCAAAGCACGGCCACCACCACAGATCCGCCACCAGGGCCGCCGTCGCTGGCCGGCCGCCACCCACACACCAGATCCGGGTGTGAGGGCCACGGATCCGCATGCCTAGCGGAGGAGAGGAACTCCAGCAGGCCGTCGACGTGGAGCACGCGACGACCGCGCAGCCCGAGCTCGTCCACGCTCCAAGCAGCAACGCTGCCTCTGTCCCTTCGCCCCATTGTGCAAAAGAACTCATGCAGCTCCTTGCCATGCCCGCCTTGATGGAAATATGCCCTAGAGGCAATAATAAATTTGTTATTATTATATTTCTTTATTCATGATAAAGGTTTATTATTCATGCTAGAATTGTATTGATCAGAAACTTAAATACATGTGTCGATAGATAAACAAATAGTGTGTCCCTAGTAAGCCTCTACTAGACTAGCTCGTTGATCAAAGGTGGTTAAGGTTTCCTAACCATGGACATGTGTTGTCACTTGATAACGAGATCACATCATTAGGAGAATGGTGTGATGGACAAGACCCATCCGTTAGCTTAGCAATGATCGTTCAGTTTATTGCTACTGCTTTCTTAATATCAAATACATATTCCTTCGACTATGAGATCATGCAACTCCTGGATACCGGAGGAATACCTTGTATGCTATTAAACATCACAACGTAACTGGGTGATCATAAAGATGCTCTACAGGTATCTCCGAAGGTATCTCTTGAGTTGGCATGGATCGAGATTGGGATTTGTCACTCTGTGTATCAGAGAGGTATCTCTGGGCCCTCTCGGTAATACACATCACAAGAAGCTTGCAAGCAAAGTGACTAAGAAATTATTTATGAGATGATGTATTATGAAACGAGTAAATAGACTTGCTGGTAACGATATTGAACTAGGTATGATGATACCGACGATCGAATCTCGGGTAAGTAACATACCGACAAACAAAGGAAATTACGTATGTTGTCATAAAGGTTTGACCGATAAAGATCTACGTATGTAGGAACCAATATGGGCATCTAGGTTCCGCTATTGGTTATTGACCAAGGAGGCGTCTCGGTCATGTCTACATCATTCTCGAACCCGTAGGGTCCGCACGCTTAACGTTTGTTGACGATATAGTATTATATGAGTTATGTGAATTGGTGACCGAATATTGTTTGGAGTCTCGGATGAGATCATGGACATGACGAGAAGCTTCCGAATGGTCCGGAGGTAAAGATTGATATATAGGACGATAGTATTTGGTCATCAGAAAGGTTTCAGAAGAACCGGGTATTTATCGAAGTACCGGAAGGGCTTCCGGGAGACCTACGAGGAGTATATGGGCCTAATGGGCCAAGGGGAGGGGGGGAGGGCGACACACAAGCCCACAAGGGGCTGGTGCACCCTCTCCCTGACCGCCGGCCCTATAGGGAAGGAAAGGGGGGCGGCTAAGGCAAGGAGCAGTCGGCCCCCTCCTGCCTTCTCCTCCACCCCCTAGGAAGGAAAGGGGGCGCCATAGGGCAGGCGCCCAAAGGGGCCGGCCAGCCACCTTGAGGCGCGCCCTAGCTGCCTCCTCTCCCCTCCACCTATATATATGAGAGGGAGGGGCGCCACACAACCGACGACAATCTCTTAGCCGTGTGCGGCGTCCCTCTCTACAGTTTCGTCCTTCGTCTAGTTTTCCGCAGTGCACGGCGAAGCCCTACGGGAACAAGTTCACCACCACCATCACCATGTCGTCGTGCTGCTGGAACTCATCTACTACTTCGACCGTCTTACTGGATCAAGAAGGCGAGAACATCATCGAGCTAAACGTGTGATGAACGGGAGGTGTCGTATGTTCGGTACTTGATCGGTTGGATCGCGAATGTATTCGACTACATCAACCGCATTGATAAACGCTT
The DNA here is from genome assembly GCA_034509565.1 of Triticum monococcum. Taxonomy (NCBI): domain Eukaryota; kingdom Viridiplantae; phylum Streptophyta; class Magnoliopsida; order Poales; family Poaceae; genus Triticum; species Triticum monococcum. Next base: position 54,234,033 of record CM067845.1, on the reverse strand, counting down.
CCGCTTTACGGTCTATAAGGGTACGTAGACCTACTCTCCCCTCTCGTAGCTATGCATCTCCATGGATAGATCTTACGTGTGCCTAGAAAATTTTCGTTTTCCATACAACGTTCCCCAACACGCCTCACCACGTTGCCGTGATGCTAGCTCACGCCGGCGCACACAATCCTAGGACCACCGCCCGTGGCCGAGCACGAAGGCCGTCAGATCCGCTCCTGCCATGCCGCCAAACGGCCCCGCCGCCGTCGATGTCGCCTAGGCTTGGCCCAGCAGCGGTGAGGGGAGGGCGGGAGGAGGGGTGGCCCTAGGCGGACAGATTTGCGGCGCCCCGGTGCGGCCGTGGAGCCGCACGGGAGCGAGCTCTCTCGCTTTTGGGGAAAGTAGCAGTGTGGAAGACTTGTGAGCGGCTAGCCGTCGCAACTCATCAGACAGCACCTCTTCAACCCTAAACGACCAACTCATCATCTGGTAGGTCCCCAGCGGATCCTTATGTTCAGGCAAACGTCCAGCTAGCCACTCACGACATTCTACCATAACTTCAAAAAAAAAAAAACACTACAATTAAATCGGATCGGTTACGCCATCACTCGTACCTATGCACGAACATGATTATCAATAGAGGTTTCATAGAGCCCCTTAAGCTGCCAATCTAAAAAGATGGAAAACCGTGAGTGATGAACGAACTTGGATGGGGGATGATTTCCCTTGAAGTGCAAATTATGTGCCACCGGATCTTTCCCCTGTTGCCGAGGAAATATTCCAACCCCACAAAAATCCAAACCAACAAAGGCACCAAGACACATCGACAAAAACTGAGCAAATCTGAAAGATCGGTCCTGCGGTGACACAAGATATCTACTGACATACTTAACATTTAGGGGTACAAGGGTTTATGACGCTCAGTTGCAGAAGTATTTACTAACTAGTTAGAGTAATTCTAGGATTGTACTCTTGATATCTTGTTCATTCACCACTTGCATAATTAATTTACTTGTCGCACAAACACTCTCGTTCCTCCAAATTTTCTTATGCTAATTGTTAAAATATATTGCCTGCCTCTTTCCATCAGTTCGGACTTTTAAATGAGTTGGCTAGAGCATGAATTCAATATGATATCCGAGTCAGGAGATTTTGAGTAAAACCCAGCAATACAGTATTAAATAAAACGATTCTCCGCTCTACATCGATCCCACGTCTAAGGACTAAAATAGTATAGACGTGAGGGGATACAAAAATATATTGTTTGTCTCTCTTTATCAATTCGGACTTTAAAATGAGCTGACTGAAGTATGAATTCAATACTAATGACCACACCACAAGAAGAAACGCCCGGAAATTCCTAAGACGTCCATGCCCGACATTTCGCTGCTGGCCGGCCGCTCACTTGCTCTGTTTACCCCGCCGTGTCTCTCGTCCTCTTCTCCATCCATCACATGAACATAGTTACAAGAGCAGGCAGCTAGCATCACTAACTCCGTAATCCAGTCAACACAGCCGACATGCTGAGGCTACTGATCATTTGGGCAGTGATCTTGGGCTGCTGCCATGGGCAGTCCGTGCCCCGGAGGAACAGCCACCTGAGGGTGATGTCACCGCCGGAGCTCGAGGACACATACGGCTGTGCCAGCACCGACTTTGGTTTCCCGCAGCACGCTGGCTCCATGACCGGCGTGGTCGTCTACCCAAGGCGCAACATGATGGCCTGCACGAGCTTCGATGACTTTGGCATCTCTCTCCGTTCTCGCCCAGCCGGCGCGCTTCCTGTTATCTTGCTCGTCGACAGGGGAGGTACATAAGACATGAATTTGTCCTCCTTTTGATAGATACTCCTATATATGATGATAAATTTCGTATTCTCTACCGCTGATATCCTTAATTTCACAGTACTGCCTTTATCCGGATTTATTAGCCAGGCAATGGGTTTTTTAGGTCTTCAATCTGACCAGTGAAACATGTGTTATATACCTACAAATATCATTAGATTTTTGCGGCATATTACACATGGTTTATTAGTAGAATTAAATACCTACACATGTTTATCCAAATTATAAACCCAGACGAAGTGATACTATTTTTCTAGATTAAGCCCAGACGAGGTGTTACTATTTGTCCCACATAGGTAAGTGACACAAGCGATGGCAATTAATCTAGAATTCTAAAACCTAGCACTGGCACTTTCTTGCTATATAATGTTGTATGGTATCCAGAAAATTGCAGGAATATATCCATACTTATATGAAATATAATTCAGCACGCACGTGAAATCATGCATATGTAAACAGAATGCATGTCCAATAAGGATTTGAGTATGGGCACACTTCGAACACCTACTAATTGCTTTACATTTTCTTTAAAATGACGCGTCTTGTGTCGTCGACAGTTCAAAGATTCTGAAAGACGATTCACCACTAGAAATCAGCACTACGTTTGTTTGTTCCTAATTTAGGAGTGAAAATGTATATTAAAATATGTTTTCTTTTTTTGCGAACGACATCTAGGCCTAGCAATGACACATTTTGCCCTACAATGTTGTCAAACTTGCAGTTCTTCGAAATAAAAGCCACAAGTGATATGGGACCCTAGTGCGGCTTGAACCAAATACTCACCTAAGTTGGTCACCCTTGCCTAACCTTAGGTGCGGCAATCTTAGGCAAACTTAGTCTCAAAGCAAACAACCCCAAAATATATGCCTTTTTTGCGGATAAAAAAAATTAATATATACTGCAAGGTATGAAGAAAAAGACGGAGGAGGGTTGATGTGATCTTGATTTTTTGTTGACTCAATGTACATATCTACATACACCTCTATTAACTATGTGAAAAAATCTACCTAGCACACGTGTGCTACTCTAGAGAGAGCATGTCCATACATGCAGAAATCTACAGACACATGCTGACTTCATTGCAATAATTGCTAAATCCGAATTTTCAAAATGATTTATCTCACAAACTGTTAATCTGATTAATCTTCGCCGGTGAGTTCGACTCAGCATGGGCTTCAAATAAGATCTCATGTTGTCATGTTTCAATGAATTTTATTCGCTGTCGCTAGTTGCTAGGTTATGTCATCATGGTTGCCATGTTATCCGTAAACCGTTGCCATAATTAGTGTGTATGGTTACCAGGTAATAGTTTTGCATTTAAAAAAAGGTAATAGTTTTGGACATTGCAACTTTAATCCTAACTAGAATGTCTCAATGCCCTGTAGCATTTCAATAGAGTAAACTTATACTTTTATTAATTTACATTTTTAGATTCAACTATGTAAACTCAAGTATTTAAAACTATATATATGCATACTTTTTAAAGTACTCCTACATCTATTTATAATACCACATGTACTTATGGCTCGATGGAGTAATACAATATGGTTGCTTTAAATAGAATGTTACTTCACAACCAAGGTGAGGAATGGGCAGAAAGTAGGAGCAGCAGCAGTTCTTCTTGTTGATCAAATAATTCCAACATTATTTACAATAGACAAACCAGAAAGCAGCCATGCAACAAGTGATTTACAGGATATCACCATTCCTTCGGCACTTATAACCAGAAGCCTTGGGAACAATCTCAAGAAAGCAATTGATAATGGCGATTTGGTTAATGTAAACTTCAACTGGGGGGAGTCCCGAGTGTACCCTGATGAGCGTGCTGAGTATGAATTCTGGACAAACGGTAATAATGAATGTGGTCCAAAATGCGATAAGCAGGTTGATTTCCTGAAGAGATTCAAAGGTGTAGCCCAGACACTTGAGAAGAAGGGCTACACACATTTCACTCCTCATTACATTACTTGGTATTGCCCAGAGAGTTATCAAGATAGCATAAAGTGCAGGTCTCAATGTATCAACTATGGGAGGTATTGTGCACCAGACCCGGAACTAGATAGGTATGATGGGAGAGATGTAGTGGTTCAGAAATTACATCAACTTTGTGTGTTCAAAGTTGCAAAGAGGGCTGGGAAGCCTTGGTTATGGTGGGACTATGTGACTCATTTTTCTATGAGGTGCTCAATGAAGGAAATGAACTACAATAAAATATGTGCTGGCAGTTTAATCAAATCACTTGGTATGCTAATGTTGCACCAGCTACTCCATGTTTGAAATTGAGGTGCAATTATAATAATTGTGGTGAATGTGTATGTATTTTGCAGGCCTTAGTCAGAAAGCAGTTGACATGTGTGTTGGTGATCCTAATGCAGACAAGGAAAATTTTGTGCTAAAAGCTGAACAAGACGCACAGGTTAGAAGTTGAGTACTATCTTAGTTTTTGCATTTACCAAGCTAGTCATCTGAAATGCAGCAACATCTTCTATTTTTGCCCAGATTAGCAAGGGTCCTCATAGTGATGTTACTATGTTACCAACACTTTTAATCAACAATAGGCAATACAGAGGTCAGTGTTTGTCCCTCAAATTCCAATCACGGAGTAGCTACATGAGGTGTGGCGACCGGAGAGCCTTAACTGCTTATTGAATATCTATTTCCCAGGAAAACTTGAAAAAGGAGCAGTTCTTAGAGCTCTATGCGCCAGTTTCCAAGAAAATAATGAACCATCTGTTTGCTCAAATGAAGGTTTGATTTGTTGGTTCCCATGATTTTTTATAGTCGTCTATATTTACCATGAATAAAGGAGAAATAAAAAATATTAACTAAAGGGGGTAGTATGCGAGCAGTAGTTTTATGGACCAGCAGCCCATGAGGCTAGGAAGGTCACCAAACACATGTCTCTTCTCCACTAAGTTCCCAAATCATGCCGCACTAACTCCCAGGGTTGCGAAAAAACTCCTATAATGCATTGTGTTATTGTGTACGATAGCAGCCTACAATGGAGTAGTATAGTGTTGTGGACACTACACAGATATGCGTACAATGGTATAGACGGCAACAAGCTTATAGACGTAGAATAGTACGTAGTATATTTCTAATCTACACCATATCACCCAAAATCCTATACAACCACCTCTTATAAACTACTGATTTAAGCTTATTATAAATTGTCTACCAATCAAGAAGAAGACATACAAGTCAATCAATGCTTGGACAACAATGGCGGTTGTTGGCAAGATATGGCTGCTAACGTGACTGCGTGCAAGGTACATGTTCTACTGTTCTATTTTCTCCAGATTACGTTACTTCATGTGCTAAATATTTGTTCTGTTTAGCTTCATGTATGTTGTTTTGTGCACATGTAGGATACCTCTATTGGAACAGTTTGTGAATGTCCAGTTTTGCAAGGTGTGAAGTACATTGGCGATGGTTACAACCACTGCGAAGGTACACTAGTAATTTTCTATATTTATCTTTTGATAACTTTTGTTTGTTCTTTTGAAGTAATGTACAGAAGATACTCATTTCTCTGTGGTAAACATAGGAACCTAGACAATATGCCCATCTTCAAATCCATAGTTTCTTTTATGGAAAAGAAAAGGGGAATCACACAGTTAAGTTAATGGGGCATACCCTTTTGTATCAAACGATAGTACTAGAGGTATTATAGTGATGGAGCTGACACAATATAACGCAAACAGGCTTTGTAGAACAATTTTGATTGGTCACAACAAAGAAAATCCTGAGGTTAAGTGTTAGTGCAAAGCTTCAACTTTTAAATATTGTGCAGCCCTATCTTTGTCATCTTTTCCTACTCTGCTTAACCATTTCTACTCTTCTTTAATGTGCAGCTCCCATGTATATCCAGATAGAGACCATCAATCAAGGCTGGCCCCAGCCGATCAAGATCCGTAATACCCATACATATTCTTCTTATTTAGTAAGTATTTTTCATCACATTTCTTACGGTACCATGGCTCTCAAATGGATGAATGCAAATAGCCATTTAAATTGAACTGTATAAGAGGATTTATTAGATCATTTGTATCTAGTTGTTCAATCGAATGAGAAATTCTCCAAAGTGCCTTTTGATTTTGTAATATCTCAAGTATCAGAACCATGATAATAATTGGAAACTATATCTATTTATACTCTATACCTAAGAAACCAGTTTATCGGAGAGACCTTTCCTTTATAAGAACATGATGTACAATATTAAATAAGCTTACCATGTTAGTTTGGTAACGGAAAAATAAACCTTTAACTTGCTAGCCCAAAACTAATGCACACAAATACCAAGACATATAGAAGGTTATTGACATAGTATTATTTTTCTGTGGATCCAGACAGAGATTGTCCATAAGGCCATTTACAACCTCTTTTCAGGTACACGCATAGACATTCGATAACAACCATCGATGTACTTTAATGCTATATGTACAACTGATTAATCATATTAATATTCTTTTGTCAGGAATATTTGCGGCACATAAGGTGTTCTAATAGGATCTGCAAGGTATTGTGGTGACGTGTGATATTTTTCAGATTGATACAACATGTACGTTCGACAGTTATGTGAAGAACATGGCATGAAGGTGGTTTCTGTCACAAGTTTGGTGCTTGCTCTTGCTATTGTTTAATGTCATAATCTATAGCCTTATATGTTTGTCTCTGGTGTTTTAAAATATTAGATTAGCCCAAACTATAATGCTATGCCCTTTTCCCTCCTTGATCATGGAGGGACATAGCTACTTGGGATGCAAAAATATTTATGCTTTGCCGCTTTACTATGTTCCTAAGAAAGGCAAAACACAAGGATCTCATGTCATAACAAATTGGCGAAATTGGCCCATAGACACCATTAAAACACTGAAAAAACATGGATTTGCCGAAATCCATTACAGTTTGATGGTTAATTCCCACATTACAGTCCAGCCTTTTATAATATTTAGATTTGATCAAACCAACGATGATTTGTACAAATTATCTCCATGCCCATCAGGATTCATACTAAATCGGCCAAGTGCCAAACGAACCCGCAGCCTTACTCTTCACTCACAGGGATAGCTCGAATTGGTCAACTTGAACGTTGATGCTAGTATAGAGATTAAGCTGGGATCTAACCACAAGTTGTGTATGACTTAACGGGACAAGCAGAGTCACAGTATGAAGAGGTTACTTCTGACTAGAATTTGCTTAGTGCAATTGACATGTACTGGGACATAGCTACTATTGTTTTTCTATTTTCTAAAGTTTTTTTTTGTTTTTTTTCTGTTTTCCCCATGTTCGAAGTGGTTTTCCCATGGAATGTTATGGAAACTTAGGGGGTGTCATAGTCGAATCGAGCAAACCGTCCATTAAGCATCTACCATGTAAACAATACCATGGTAACTTTGACCCAAGAGAAAAAGTTGTTAAAAACATACCCGGTAACTTCTGTGTGAATAATATGATAATTTACGCACCATATATCTGATAATTTATGTACGAACAACGTGCCAACTTTGACTCGGAAGTTAAAAAAGGTTGAAAAATATACTCCGGTAACTTTTGTGTGAATAACATGATAATTTACATGCCCCGTGGTAACTTTGACCCAAGGGAAAAAGTTATTGATAACATGCCTCTGTATTTATGTGTGAATAGCATGTTATTTTACTCACCGCACATCTGATGACTTATGTACAAACAATGTGGTAATTTTGACACAAAAAAGTTGATGAAACATGCCCCAATGACTTCTGTGTGATAGCATGGTAATTTATGCACCGCATACATCATAACTTCTGTACCCGGGATTGGTAATTTGAACCCAAAAAGAGTTGTTGAAACATAACCGAATAATTTTTGTGCCAAAAACATGGTAACCTGCGTACTGCAAGGACGGTAACTTACGTACCCTGGGAAGGTAACTTTGGACATGAAAAAAATCACCGTAATATACCAACATGGTGTATAATTTCGAAGGTCTCAGCGCGATGAATTTAATGGTGAAAATGGATTTTGAATTGGACTTATAGTTTGAGCTAGAAAACGTTTAATTTTTTTGAAATGAGGAGAATCTAGGATGGCATCAGTTTTTGGTCCTCTAATGCAAGCATGAGTGTGTATATGAGGAGAAGGTTGGGGTACGTTTTTTTGTGCCATGCAATTTCAGCATAAACATCATGGGAATTTACGTATCACAAGTGTGATAACTTATGTAGCCCAGACATGATAGCTTTGGACCCAAAAGTTGATGAAATATAACAATATGGGAACTAGTTTCGAAGATCTCGTCGTGAATTTAATAGTGAAAACAAATTTTGAATTGAAATCAATGGTTTAAGCTACAAAACATTTTAAATTTTTGAAATGGCAGAGAGTTTAGTATGCATTAGTTTTTGTCATCTGGTGCATGCTTACATGTGCATGTGGTGAGTAGAAGATAAGGCATTCGTATCTAGCTCTAAAAACATAACATTCTCCATCTCTCCGCATTAAAAAAAATCTCGCTTCCATATGTGATTTTTCGCCCTTCATAAAAAATTAAATATAAAACAATCGGCATGTCTGTCCTACATCCTAGCTGCCGCTCGACTTGGAAATCATGCACATGCATTCAGTTAGCCTTTAAAGTTACATTATTTTTTATCAAAGATTCAAATACAACGTAACTCCTATAAAACTGAAAATTACAATAAATTCTTTCAGATACACCTGCTCCGAGGTAATAATTAGTGGAAGACAAAATTTTACCATGGCTTCGACAAAGACACTTCAATTAGACTGGATCGGTGTTATTTCCCTCTCCTCTCATGTGACTAGAACCCTAGCACCGCCATGAGAGCTAGCCTTCCAGCACCGCCCTTCAGCGGCTCCCCTCCGCTGAAGACCTCGGTCGTCTTGTGGTAAAGGGGGTCGCCGGATCTACACGTGTAGATATTTTTAGTCCAACATAGCTTAGTTTTTTAGGGGTTCATCGTGTTGGCTTTGGCAGCGCTGAATAAAGTTTCTTCAGATCTTACTCCAATGAGGCAATTGGTCCTATGGCTGGGGATGAATTTGGAATCCAGTTTGTTCAAGGATGGTGTGGCGGCGGCATCCTCGTGGTGGACATGTGTCCTCGGGCTCCGTCGTTGTGATGGTGTTTTGGGAGGTAGTCTAGGAGCGGATGCAAACCGTGGTCTACACCGGTGGCATCTGGAAGATGATGGATCGTGTGTTGGGTTTGTGGTACATGGATGACAGATATGGTTTTCTCCTCCGACGCCTTAGTTATATGGGGGCGGCAAATCTGGAGTTTTATGGCATGTCCAGGGTGTTCCCCGGTCTGATTCGTTCACGGTAATGATTTCGCCTTTGGCGAGCCACCTTAAAGGTACACAAACCTACATATCAGTGATGGAGCCGCGTCGAGGTCGGGTGTGGAGGAGGTACGTCATTTTTTCCTTTGATGGTTGTTGTGGTGGTGCCAGAGGCAGGTGACGGGCGTTGGTGTCAAGCTCAGAGGTTTTTTCGGCCTTGTTTGTAATTTTACTTTTTGACTAATGTTTTTTTGTGCAAAGATTAGTGTTCTGCTATTTGTTCAGTTTTACTAGGTCGGTGTGTACATGGCTTGTACCATAATCCTTATGATATAAATAAGACATGTATTACCATGAAAAAAAACTAGATTGGTCATGCCACCACTCGTACCTCTGCATAAACATGATTATCAATAAAGGTCTCATAGAGCCCCTAGAGTTGCCCCTTTTTTCTCTTCATTTTGGATTTTAAAACATATACATAAAACACAATCTACTAAATTAATTCTTTGATCTCAATTTCACCTACTAGTATTTATAATATTTCAGGAGCTAATGAAACTATTTTGGTAAAATTCAATTCTCTCAATTCCTCGGCAATCGCGCCAAAAACTCGAGTTCCTTTTGGATTGCCTTTTTGATCAATTATAACCGCGGCATTGTCATCATAGCGGATTATTATACCATCTTCACATTTGAACTCTTTACATGCATGTAAAATTACAGCTCGAATTACTTTGGATCTTTCTAGATCTAAAAAGATGGAAAACCCTGAAAATGAACGAACTTGGGGATTCCCTTGAAATGCAAAATGTGAGCAACCAGATCTTTGCCATATCGTCGAGGAAATAATCCAACTCCACAAAAATCCAAACCAACAAAGGCACCAAGACACATCGATAAAAACTCAGTAAATCCGAAAGATCGATCCTGCGATGACACAAACTCAAGATACCTACCAACATATTTAACATTTAGGAGGTACAAGGGTTTATGACCTTCAGTTGTAAGAAGTGTTTACTAACTAGTTAGAGTAAGCTCTAGGCGGAAATTCAATTCGGCTATTGGGAGCATTGAAGGAAATATGCCCTAGAGGCAATAATAAAGTTGTTATTTATATTTTCTTATATCATGATAAATGTTTATTATTCATGCTAGAATTGTATTAACCGGAAACTTGATACATGTGCGAATACATAGACAAACAGAGTGTCCCTGGTATGCCTCTACTTGACTAGCTCGTTAATCAAAGATGGTTAAATTTCCTAGCCATAGACATGTGTTGTCATTTGATGAACGGGATCACATCATTAGCGAATGATGTGATCGACAAGACCCATCCATTAGCTTATTACTATGATCGTTTAGTTTGTTGCTATTGCTTTCTTCATGACTTAGACATGTTCCTATGACTATGAGATTATGAAACTCCCGAATACCGGAGGAACATGATACGTCCATTTTGCATCATGCTTTTATATCGATATTTATTGCATTATGGACTGTTATTACACATTATGTCACAATACTTATGCCTATTCTCTCTTATTTTACAAGGTTTACATGAAGAGGGGGAATGCTGGCAGCTGGAATTCTAGGTTGGAAAAGAAGTAAATATTAGAGACCTATTCTGCACATCTCCAAAAGTCCTGAAACTCCACGGGAGCACTTTTCAGAATATATAAAAAATATTGGGCGCAAGAAGTACCAAAGGGGGGCCACCCACCAGCCACGAGGGTGGGGGGCGCGCCCCCTGCCTCGTGGGCCCCCTGGTGGCCCTCCGATGCCCATCTTCTGCTATATGAGGTCTTTCGTCCGAGAAAAAATCATAAGCAAGCTTTCGGGAAGAAACTCCGCCGCCAAGAGGCGGAACCTTGGCGGAACCAATCTAGGACTCCGGCGGAGCTGTTCTGCTGGGGAAACCTCCCTCTGGGAGGGGGAAATCATCACCATCGTCATCACCAACGATCTCTCATAGGGAGGGGGTCAATCTCCATCAAGATCTTCACCAACACCATCTCATCTCAAACCCTAGTTCATCTCTTATATCCAATCTTTGTATCCAAACCTCAGATTGGTACATGTGGGTTGCTAGTAGTATTGATTACTCCTTGTAGTTGATGCTAGTTGGTTTACTTGGTGGAAGATCATATGTTCAGATCCATTATGCATATTAATACCCCTCTGATTATGAACGTGAATTTGGCATTTGTTCGATATTTTGATGAGATGTATGTTGTCATCCCTCTAGTGGTGTCATGTGAACACCGACTACATGACACTTCACCATTGTTTGGGCCTAGAGGGAGGCATTGAGAAGTAATAAGTAGATGATGGGTTGCTAGAGTGACAGAAGCTTAAACCCTAGTTTATGCGTTGCTTCGTAAGGGGCTGATTTGGATCCATATGTTTAATGCTATGGTTAGGTTTACCTTAATACTTTTGTTGTAGTTGCGGATTCTTGCAATAGGGGTTAATCATAAGTGGGATGCTTGTCCAAGTAAGGACAGTACCCAAGAACCGGTCCACTCACATATCAAATTATCAAAGTACCGAACGCGAATCATATGAACGTGATGAAAACTAGCTTGACGATAATTCCCATGTGTCCTCGGGAGCGCTTTCCTTCATATAAGAGTTTGTCCAGGCTTGTCCTTTGCTACAAAAAGGATTAGGCCATCTTGCTGCACCTTATTTACTTTTATTAATTGCTATCCGTTACAAATTACCTTATCACAAAACTATCTGTTACTGATAATTTCAGTGCTTGCAGAGAATACCTTACTGAAAATTGCTTATCATTTCCTTCTGCTCCTCGTTGGGTTCGACACTCTTACTTATCGAAAAGGCTACGATAGTCCCCTACACTTGTGGGTCATCAAGACTCTTTTTTGGCGTCATTGCCGGGGAGTGAAGCGCCTTTGGTAGGTGGAATTTGGTAAGGAAAAAAATTTATATAGTGTGCTGAAATTTACTGTCACTTGTTACTATGGAACATAATCCTTTGAGGGGCTTGTTTGGGGTATCTTCACCCCGACCAGTAGAGCAAAGAGTTGATCCTCAACCTACTGAACCTACTGAAAATGTTTACTTTGAAATTCCTTCGGGTATGATAGAGAAACTGCTAGCTAATCCTTTTGCAGGAGATGGAACATTGCATCGCGATTTACACTTAATCTATGTGGATGAAGTTTGTGGATTATTTAAGCTTGCAGGTATGCCCGATGATGTTATCAAGAAGAAGGTCTTCCCTTTATCTTTGAATGGAGATGCATTGACATGGTATAGGCTATGTGATGATATGGGATCATGGGACTACAAGCGATTGAAATTGGAATTTCACCAGAAGTTTTATCCTATGCATCTTGTTCATCGTGATCGTAATTATATATATATATATATATATATATATATATATATATATATATATATATATATATATATATATATATATTGGCCTCCCGAAGGAGAAAGCATCGCTGAAGCTTGGGGGATGCTTAAGTCAATGTTATATTCATGACCCAATCATGAGCTCTCAAGAGAAATGATTATTCAAAAAATTTATGCTCGGCTTTCTCTCGGTAATCGCTCCATGCTCGATACTTCTTGTATTGAATCTTTTATGATGAAGACTATTGAATTCAAATGGGATTTATTGGAAAGGATTAAACACAACTCTGAAGATTGGGACCTCGACGAAGGTAAGGATTCAGGTATAACACCTAAGTTTGATTGTGTTAAATCTTTTATGCATACCGATGCATTTCGTGAATTTAGCACTAAATATGGACTTGGCTCTGAGATAGTAGATTCCTTTTGTGAATCCTTTGCTACTCATGTTGATCTCCCTAAGGAGAAGTGGTTTAAATATAATCCTCCCATTGAAGTAAAAGTAGTTGCACCTATTAAAGTTGAAGAAAAGACTATCACTTATAATGATCCTGTTGTTCCTACTGCTTATGTTGAGAAACCACCTTTCCTTGTTAGAATAAAGGATCATGCTAAAGTTTCAACTGTAGTCAACAAAAGTAATATTAGGACACACAAACCCCCTGAGCAAGTTAAAGTTGAACCTAATATTGCTATGGTTAAAGATCTATTGGCTGATAATATTGATGGGCATGTTATTTATTTCTGTGATGAGACAACTAGAATTGCTAGACCTGATACTAAAAATAAACATAGACCTGTTGTAGGCATGCCTGTTATTTCTGTTAAAATAGGAGATCATTGCTATCATGGCTTATGTGATATGGGTGCTAGTGCAAGTGCAATACCACATTCCTTATACAAAGAAATTATGCATGATATTGCACCTACTGATATAGAAGATATCAATGTTACCATTAAGCTTGCCAATAGAGATATTATTTCACCAATTGGGATTGTTAGAGATATTGAAGTCTTGTGTGGGTTAAATATCCTGCTGATTTTCTTATTCTTGGTTCCCCACAAGATAGCTTTTGTCCCATTATATTTGGTAGACCCTTCTTGAATACTGTTAATGCTAAGATAGACTGCAATAAGGATATTGTTTCTGTTGGTTTAGGGGATATGTCTCATGTGTTTAATTTTAATAAGTTTCGTAGACAACCCCGTGATGAGGAATTTCCTAGTATAGATGAAATTATTGGTCTTGCTTCTATTGCCGTTCCTCCTACTGATCCTTTAGAACAATATTTACTAGACCATGAAAATGATCTGTTCATGAATGAAAGAAGGGAAATAGATGAAGTATTCTTTAAACAGGGACCTATTCGGAAACACAACTTGCCTGTTGAAATCCTAGGGGATCCTCCTCCACCCAAGGGTGATCCCATGTTTGAGCTTAAACCATTACCTGATACTCTTTAATATGCTTATCTTGATGAAAAGAAGATATATCCTATTATTATTAGTGCTAACCTTTCAGAGAAGGAGGAAGAAAAATTATTGAAAACTTTGAAGAAGCACCACGCTGCTATTGGTTATACTCTTGATGATCTTAAAGGCATTAGTCCCACTCTATGTCAACACAAAATAAAATTGGAGAAAGACGCCAAACCAATTATTGATCACCAACGACGTCTGAATCCTAAGATGAAAGAAGCGGTAAGAAAGGAAATATTAAAGCTCCTTGAGGCAGGTATAATTTATCCCGTTGCTGATAGTCAGTGGGTAAGTCATGTCTATTGTGTCCCTAAGAAGGGAGGTATTACTGTCGTTCCTAATGATAAAGATGAATTGATTCCACAAAGAATTATTACAGGTTATAGGATGGTAATTGATTTTCTCAAATTAAATAAAGCTACTAAAAAGATCATTATTCTTTCCCTTTCATTGATCAAATGCTAGAAAGATTATCCAAACATACACATTTTTGCTTTCTAGATGGTTACTCTGGCTTCTCTCAAATACCAGCGTCAGCTGATTATCAAGCAAAGACCACTTTTACTTGCCCTTCCGGTACTTTTACTTATAGACGTATGCCTTTTGGTTTATGCAATGCACCTGCTACCTTTCAAAGATGCATGATGGCTATATTCTCTGACTTCTGCGAAAAGATTTGTGAGGTTTTCATGGACGATTTCTCCGTTTATGGATCCTCTTTTGATGATTGCTTGAACAACCTTGATCGAGTTTTGCAGAGAGGTGAAGAAACTAATCTTGTCTTGAGCTGGGAGAAGTGCCACTTTATCGTTAATGAAGGTATTGTCTTCGGGCATAAAATTTCTGAAAGAGGTATTGAAATTGATAAAGCTAAAGTTGAGGCTATTGAAAAGATGCCGTGTCCGAAGGACATCAAAGGTATAAGAAGTTTCCTTGGTCATGCCAGTTTTTATAGGAGGTTCATTAAGGCCTTTTCAAAAATTTCTCGGCCTCTGACTAACCTATTACAAAAAGATAATTCTTTTTTCTTTGATGATGATTGTGTAGAAGCATTTAAAATACTTAAGAAAGCTTTGATTTCTGCACCTATTGTTCAGCCACCTGATTGGAATTTACCCTTTGAAATTATGTGTGATGCTAGCGATTATGCTGTAGGTGCTGTTCTAGGACAAAGAGTTGATAAGAATCTGAATGTTATCCAATATGCTAGTAAAACTCTAGATAGTGCCCAGAGAAATTATGCTACTACTGAAAAAGAATTTTTAGCAGTTGTTTTTGCTTGTGATAAGTTCAAACCTTATGTTGTTGATTCTAAATTAAGTATTCACACTGATCATGCTGCTATTAAATACCTTATGGAAAAGAAAGATCCTAAACCTAGAATTATTAGATGGGTTCTCCTGCTACAAGAATTTGATTTGCATATTATTGATAGAAAGGGAGCTGAGAATCCCGTTGCAGACAACTTGTCTAGGCTAGAGAATGTTCTTGATGACCCACTATCTATTGATGATAGCTTTCTTGATGAACAATTAGCTGTCATAAATGCTTCTCGTACTGCTCCATGGTATGCTGATTATGCTAATTACATTGTTGCTAAATTTATACCACCTAATTTCACATACCAGCAAAAGAAAAAGTTTTTCTATGATTTAAGACATTACTTCTGGGATGACCCACATCTTTATAAAGAAGGAGTAGATGGTGTTATTAGACGTTGTGTACCTGAGCATGAAAAGGAACATATCCTACGCAAGTGTAACTCCGAAGCTTATGGAGGGCACCATGCTGGAGATAGAACTGCGCATAAGGTATTGCAATCCGGTTTTTATTGGCCTACTCTCTTCAAGGATGCCCGTAAGTTTGTCTTATCTTGTGATGAATGTCAAAAAATTGGTAATATTGGTAGACGTCAAGAAATGCCTATGAATTATTCACTTGTTATTGAACCATTTGATGTTTGGGGCTTTGATTATATGGGACCTTTTCCTTCCTCTAATGGGTATACACATATTTTAGTTGCTGTTGATTACGTTACTAAGTGGGTAGAAGCTACCGACTAGTAGTGCTAATCATAACACGTCTATTAAGATGCTTAAAGAAGTTATTTTTCCGAGGTTTGGAGTCCCTAGATATTTAATGACTGATGGTGGTTCACATTTTATTCATGGTGTCTTTCGTAAAATGCTTGCTAAGTATGATGTTAATCATAGAATTGCATCTCCTTATCACCCGCAGTCTAGTGGTTAAGTAGAATTGAGTAACAGAGAGCTCAAATTAATTTTGCAAAAGACTATTAATAGATCTAGAAAGAATTGGTCCAAGAAACTTGATGATGCATTATGGGCGTATAGAACTGCATATAAAAATCCTATGGGTATGTCTCCGTATAAAATGGTTTATGGAAAAGCATGTCACTTACCTCTTGAACTAGAACATATGGCATATTGGGCTATTAAAGAGCTCAACTATGACTTCAAACTTGCCGGTGAGAAGAGGTTATTTGACATTAGCTCACTTGATGAATGGAGAACCCAGGCCTATGAAAATGCCAAACTGTTTAAAGAAAAAGTTAAAAGATGGCGTGACAAAAGGATACAAAAGCATGAGTTTAATGTAGGTGATTATGTATTGCTATACAACTCTCGTTTAATATTTTTTTGCAGGCAAACTCCTCTCTAAATTGGAAGGTCCTTACGTTATCGAGGAGGTCCATCGTTCCGGTGCCATAAAAATCAACAACTTCGAAGGCACAAATCCGAGGGTGGTGAACGGTCAAAGAATCAAACATTATATCTCAGGTAATCCCATAAATGTTGAAACCAATATTATTGAAACCGTAACCCCGGAGGAATACAAAAGGGACACTTTCCATAATGTTTTAGACTTTGAAAAGGAATAGATATGTGGTACGGTAAGTAAACCGACTCCAAAACAGTTCTAATGGAAATTTTTCTCCGTTTTGGAATATTTAGAAAAATAGGAAAATAAGAAGCAGTCCGGGAAGGACACGAGGCTTCCACGAGGGTGGGAGGCGCGCCCTACCCCCCTGGGCGCGCCCCCTGCCTCGTGGGCACCTCGTGTGCTCTCTGGACTCCGTTTTCTTACACGATACTTCTTTTGGTCGGTAAAAATTCATTATATAATCTCCCGAAGGTTTTGACCACCGTATCACACAAATATCTCCTGTCTTTGTTTCGAGCTGTTTTTCTGACAGATCTAGGTCGCCATGTCGTCTTCAAGTGCCCCCAAGGACAAGTTCTTCGAGAAGGTCATCAACCCCTACCCCGCGGAGGTGCTACAGCACCCTCAAACCATTGAGATGCGTGAGGGGTTGTTGCACATCCGCGATGTTGAGGGACCAAGGAGGACCGGAAGCGTGGAGACAAGGCTCGAGGCAATGGAGCAACAAGTTTTCAAGTGTCAGGAGATGGTGGAGCGTGGACTCGACTCCAATCACATAATGATCACGGAGTTCACCAACAACCACAAGCTGGACGTCAAGGACATTGGGGAGGCCATCTTCAAGCTTCATGAGAAAATCGAGCACCTCCAAGCCCAGATCTATGACCTGCAAAATCAAAACTATGAGTATGAATATAGATTCAAGAGGATGAGTTTGGTTGCGGATTTAAGGATCCCGAAGACTCGATCATCCTTCTATGATGGTGAGCCTATGCCTTGGAAGAGGGATGACAAGCCTACATCATCAACAACTCCATCTCCTTCACCGACAAAAGAGACATAATCACATGGTATGGGCACTCCCCTTGGCAACTGCCAAGCTTTGGGGAGTGCCCCGGTATCGTATCACCATCACTTTTATCTTTACTGTTTTTCTTAGTTCGATCCTTTTGGTAATATCTTGATCTAGTAGAATAAAGTTTTAGTATGATCTAGTCGTGAGTTTTGCTTTATGATCTTCTTATGGAATCGAGTCCGTGAGCTATGTATAATAAAGATTAGTGTTGAGTCAAGGGCTTGATTATTTTGCTATGATCTTGAGGGAATAAAATAAAAGAGAAGAAATAAAGAGGTCATATGGATCTTATGGAGAGTAATGAGCTCACATATAAAGAGTATGATGAATAAAAGTTGTTGAGAGTTGACAAACATAGTTTTGGTCATCGTTGCAATTAATAGGAAGTAATAAAGAAAGAGAGGTCTTCACATATAAATATACTATCTTGGACATCTTTTATGATTGTGAGCACTCATTAAAGTATGATATGCTAAAGAGTTGACGTTGGACAAGGAAGACAACGTAATGGGTTATGTTTTCTTACATCTGAGATAAATTATATTGTCATGGATCATCCAATATGTTGAGCTTGCCTTTCCCTCTCATGCTAGGAAAGTTCTTTGCACCAAGTAGAAATACTACTTGTGCTTCCAAATATCCTTAAACACAATTTTGCCATGAGAGTCCACCATACCTACCTATGGATTGAGTAAGATCCTTCAAGTAAGATTTCATCAGTGCATGCAATAAAAATTGCCTTCTAAATATGTATGACTTATTAATGTGGAGAAAATAAGCTTTTTATGATCTTGTGATATGGAAGAAATAAAAGCGACGGACTTCATAATAAAGGTCCATATCACAAGTGGCAATATAAAGTGACGTTCTTTTGCATTAAGATTTTGTGCATCCAACCATAAAAGCGCATGACAACCTCTGCTTCCCTCTGCGAAGGGCCTATCTTTTACTTTTATCTTCTACCTTATATAAGAGTCATGGTGATCTTCACCTTTCCTTTTTACATTTTATCCTTTGGCAAGCACAATGTGTTGGAAAGATCCTGATATATATGGCTAATTGGATGTGGGTTTGCATGAACTATTATTGTTGACGTTACCTGATGTAGGGTGGGAACCCTAATCGACCGATCTTTCACAAAAGGAGCGGATCCCGCGATGAAAACGAGGGGAAAATCACGAGGGGAACACAAGAGAACACTCAAACCAACAAGAATGATCACACATGCGCTAGATCCATGAACACAAAGGGAGATACGAGATCCAAAGTCAACACCGGACGACACAAGAGGTAACCGGTCTTCGCTGTGAGGAGGTCTTGAAGTTCTTCTCCGCAAGGAGGTCTTAAATCCAAAGGGATATTCTCCGTAGAGGTCGCGGTCTCTCTCGTGGAGTAGATCCGATGTGGATGAGCAATGCTCTATCTCTAAATATGAGCTAAACCAATGCTAACCCTAACTAGGAGGAGGTGGAGGAGTATATATAGTCTAGGACCACGAAGGGGTAAGTGGGGGATACATGGGCCTTGGCCTGATACTCTACGCACAGACAGGTGCCGGTCGTCCGACGGGTACCGGACGTCTGGTGGCTCACGAGGGTCCGGTCGTCCGGTACTTGTCGGACGTCCGGCGTTTTGGCTCGGGATAGCTGGCACTAGATTTTTGGAAGTGGTCGGTCGTCCGGTTGCCGGTCGTCCGATGGCGTCGGATGTCCGCTCGTTTGGCTCGGGCTTTAGGCTCCGGATTTCCGGAGACATTCGGACGTCCGGTCATTGGAGGGGAGTCGGACGTCTGGTAAGGACCGGTCGTCCGGTGGCTGTAGCCTCCGGGCAGCTCCTTCTCTTGTTCCTCGCACTAGGTGTCCTCGCCGTCTTGTCCATGGTCTTCCTCTTGGTTCCTGGTCATGCATAGTACACATGTTTGAGGTAGTAGCCATGTCTCACATGTGGAAAGTGACGATTTGGAGAGGAGCGAGTTCACCTTGTGTCGGATGGCGTATGTTTGAGGTCTTGTCGTATGTACTCTTGGGGCTTGGGGAGTGTACATGGGGATGAATGTGGGATGCTCCGCATCATCTCCCCCCCTTGGAAAAGATCCGACCTCGGATCATGATCCTCATCACCATGGGAACGGTTGTCGTGGACGGACTTGTAGTTGGACAAAGTCGAAGTCATGGCGCAATCCAAGTACTCCAAGGTGTCATCGGAGGAGTATACATGCAAAAAGAGCAAACACAAACAACACTCGGAAATACAATTGTTAGCGCACACAAAGGGTCCATCATGTAAGAATGAGTCTGTTCGGCAAGATTGTTCGTGACAAAGCGCATGAAGCTTATGAAGATGATATATAATGATATGCAAAGCATTCATGGGAACAATAGGATTTGTAGTATGCACAAAGGTGTTGTGAATGTGATCAAAGCAACAATTGTGCAAAATGATGTCATAATGGGACGGTTTATTAAAGGCATGGACATGGTAATGGGTGCTCAAAATGAGTATGTGATCATGCAATTGATGATGGGCAATATGGTCATGATGTATGAATATGTCATCAAGGTAGATCACAACAAATTTGCTAAGAAAATGCACAAGCTCATATATCATGGATGACATGGGGATAAAAGATGCAACAAGGCAATCATAATGTGAGCCAATCCATGCATAAGATGCAAATTTGTCATGTGTATGATATGTCCATCGAGCATGACATGTGTGAGCACAATCAACAAATATGGAGGTGTTGGTGTACCAATGCTCGATGTCGTGGCATGAGTGGATGTTCGAAGGTGCATCCAATAAGTCCGAGCGCTCCTCAACTTGAAGGTCCATAGAGCCAATCTCCCATGTCGCTCCTCCATTCGCGAGATGTATCATGTAGACTACAAGAAGGAGGCAACAATGAAAGAGTGACCCATCCAATATGCGTATTTTAGGATGGCTCAAAGGGAAGGAGTTCACCTTAGGAATGTTCACGAAGATGTTGGCGTCGCGCATCGTATACGCCTTCACATAACCAAATTTTCTCATGACGGTATTGCCTTGTGGAGCCTTCAAAATGAAAGAACATGACAAACACTCGGAAAAACAAATGAGGTTAGCGGAAAAGCAAAACCTATCATTCATGTGGTAAAATACCCAACAAGTGTATGCATCGTGCTCATCATAAGAAAGGACAAGGGAGCATTTCATAGTATGGAGGCATATGATGCGAGAACAACCAAATACAATAGGCTCAAAGAAACAAGCATGCATCACAAGTAATATGTCCAACTCTCCACGATCAATAAGCATAGCAAGTTGGCACTCCATACAAGTGGATATGAGATATGGCACTAATGGAGACAAGAGACAATGATCATGATAAATCATGTGAGAGGCAAGAGCATATACGTCATCAACCCAAGAAAGCGAGTAAGAATGGAACATGGGTGATGCGACAAAGCAAGCAATCATAGCAATCAAGTAGGGCAAGCTTGTAGTGCAAAGATGCAACGTACTAGGAGTAATCACGGCAAGCATGCCATGTGTGCAAATGGTGGGCATACATAATGCACATAACATATCACAAGTATGGAAGAAAGATATGAGCAAAATAGGTTCATGGTACACATGGCAATAGCAACAAGGATCTCCACCAAGCATGCAAATATACATAGGAGTAGCATAATGGTGAATCATGGGTAGATGCAAGCAAGGGTCACAATTGCATGGCAAAATCATGTAAAGAGGCATAGCATGCAAAGTGAACACGGGAAAATGAGCATAACGTGACAAATGGTAAATAGCCCATAGCCGTATGAGAGCAGAGTGAAAGAGATGCGCGTAGTTCTTGCGCGAATGGAACGGTGGTAATGGTAGTCCACGGGATCCCAAATCATCGTTGCTCTCAAGAGCTCGTTTTGTCAACTCTTGGGATTGAGAGGTTGACGAGTATACGTGAGTACCTACACAAAACAAAGACAAAGGGAAAATTGTGTGTGCGTGGTATATGTACACATCATCCATCATGATGTGCACGTGCATGTGTTGGTTAGCACAAAATATCCAATGCTTGAATAAATGAGATGCGTGATATAGAAACATGCCATCCATCATGATAGGTTTGTTGTTATGTATAGCATAATGGAGACTCAAATTGTGTAATGCATCACAAGAAATACGTAGAGCATTGTTATTCATGGAATGCATACGGTGCAAGCAATTATGAGAATCATGCAAAGTATGGAATGCATCAAAATCTCCTAATATGTATGAGAAAACTATGGGGGTCTCCTCATGAGCATTAGTGGAAACATCACACAGAGAATATTGACAACATCCAAAACAATGCATAGTTGGAACATGGTGATCATGGCATGGCATAGTAGATGAATTGCGCAAATCACGTAAAGGAAGCATGGCAATATCATCACATGAAAAGCAAAAGCCAATGACCATCATCTCATCATCTATGCCATAAGTGCAAATGGGATTTATTGTAATGGGGCATGCATAGCTACTATGTTGAGATTGAAATGATGCTATATGGGAGATCTCACTCATAGCATATGACAAGTTTAATGGATTTTCAAACATGATGTGACCAATAGAATTTTCACAGGATATCCTATGGAGCATAACATCACAACTAGGCAACTCGACATGCTCGTCGTCATATTCATCATAAATAGGTAAGTCATGACATGAGGAAGTCACACTAGCATGAAGCATAGGAATAGGTGTGTCAACATCATGCAAGCAATCATTCGTAAAATAGTCCACTAGTGGGACAAGAGAAGCACCATCACCTATGTTACCTTTGGAGGATCGCTCATGTGTTGTAGGTGAGGTGTCGAAGACCGAGTCATGGTCATCTTCATCTTGATGGAACCTGATATGTCTCCAACGTATCTAAATTTATGATTGCTCCATGCTATATTATCTACTGTTTTGGACATTATTGGGCTTTATTACCCACTTTTATATTATTTTTGGGAATAACCTATTAACCGGAGGCCCAGCCTAGAATTCCTGTTCTTTTGCCTATTTTAGGGTTTCGAAGAAAAGGAATATCAAACAGAGTCCAAACGGAATGAAACCTTCGGAAACGTGATTTTCTCACCGAACAAGACCTAGGAGACTTGGATCCTACGTCAAGCAACCAATAGGGAGGCCACGAGGTAGGGGGCGCACCTACCCCCCCAGGCACGCCCTCCACCCTCGTGGGCCCCTTGTTGCTCCACCGACGTACTCCTTCCTCCTATATATACCTACGTACCCCCAAACGATCAGAGACGGAGCAAAACCCTAATTCCACCGCCGCAACCTTCTGTATCCATGAGATCCCATCGTGGGGCCTGTTCCGGAGCTCCGCCGAAGGGGGCATCCATCACGAAGGGCTTCTACATCAACACCATAGCCTCTCCGATGAAGTGTGAGTAGTTTAGCTCAGACCTTCGGGTCCATAGTTATTAGCTATATGGCTTCTTCTCTGTTTTTGGATCTCAATACAAAGTTCTCCCCCTCTCTTGTGGAGATCTATTCGATGTAATCTTCTTTTTGCGGTGTGTTTGTTGAGTGTCGGAGTAAATAGCCATGGGTAGCCAAGCCGGCTTCCCCTGGCCCATCAGAAAAAATTACAAGCCTGGCCGACTTTCAAGAAGATACAAGACCAAGGGCCTTCCTCCCTCGGCCGGCTACCTCCCAGGCCGGCTTCGGGGGCGGCCCGCCCTTTACCCTCATGAAGATAGCTGTGAATGGCCGGCTATGGCAAGGCCGGCTACAGCCAGGCCGGCTACAGCTCGTTGCCGGCTCCCATAAAGCAGTCAAAGCCGTACCCGCAATGTACGCGTCCACCCTGCGATGATGAAGTGGGGCGTGGCTACAGTGGAGCCTGCCACCCCCAAAACCCGGAGCACGCCTGGTACAGCGCGCCGTGCGGGCAGCCACAGCCCGCCCGGCGCGGCACTGTAGCCACGGCGGCTCTGATGCCGTCCACGATGGGCCGCCAGCGTGGCCCCCGAGGCGGTGGGCCGCTTCGGGCAGAGAGATGCCGAAGGCGGCCGCACCTCCTCTCAAGCCAGCAAGATAGAGGGCCGGCTTCCCATAGCCGTCCTGCCACCCTCCTTGAAGGAGACGCCCATTAAGGAGGCAAGATGCGGCGGGGCTACAGTAATCGCCCGCCAAGGCGGCGTTACTGTAGCCACGCCTACCCCGACCAAGCATGCGTCAACAGTATGGAGCAACAGTAACCAGCCACCGACCAGGCCCTGGCTCGTGGGGCCGGCCTGTCGACCAAGGAGCCGGCGGGACCCACTAGCCGGCGGGCCCCAGAAGCCGGCGCAGAAGCCGGCGAACATAGTCTTAGATAGCTGGGCCCCGGGCCCAGTCGGATTACCATTGTACCCTCGGGGGGTAGGCCTATATAAACCCTCCGGTGCACCCATGCAAAGGGTTGGACTCTCAATCTAGACCTAGACACCATACAAGGAGAGGAAGCAAGCTAAGCCGAGCCCTTCTTTCCTCCTTCCACCCAAAACAGCTCAAGGAGCATTGTGTAGCTACTTGTTCATATAGTAACCATGCGGAGACCCCGCAGAGCAGCAGTAGGGGTGTTATCTCCCCGGAGAGCCCTGAAGCTGGGTAAGATTCGTTGGCGTGCATGTCTTCGCCTCATCCCGTTTCCAGGCACCGGCGATGTTTTAAGTGCCCCCGCAATGATAAGCCACCCGTTGGCATATGTCGCTCCTACCACCCGACATTTGGCGCCCACCGTGGGGCCAGGTGCACCGTCGTCCGGAGACCTGTTCTGGACGGGAACCCTTTTCCTTCCCTGCGAGCGTAGCCAGCCCGGCTCGCCCGATGGCGCTTGCCGCGACGCGCTGCATGGCGTCACCAACATCTGCGCGGCGAGCAGCCTCGCCGACCTCTTCGACAAGGCCCGCATCTCCGACGAGCTTGCCTCCAATGCGGGCACCGATCATCTCGCCAACCTCCTCGGCCAGCTCCATGTCTCCAGCGAGCCCGCTACGGATTTGGAGTCGGTTGGCTCCATCGACCCGATGCCTGTCGACTCCGACACGGCATCCTACGATACCTTCCCCACCAACCTCATGATCTACAACGACCCGCTCCCTCCGGCTGGTGATCACGATTCTGACACTATCGAGGTGATGGTTATCGGCCACGACGGCCCGACTGACAAGGGCGCCCGCGACTCCCCACGCGCGGTGGCCCACGACTTGTCCGCCCCCCTTCCGGCTGACGCCAACGACGAAGTACTGGAGGCACGCCGCCTCGCCCTCCTCGCGGAGGGCCGGCGGCTGGCCTCCGTAAGACGCCTCACCGAGGCCTACCAGCGGGAAGCTGACCGCGCCGCCTTCGGCACGCCGGCTCCGGCTGGCCCAAGCTGGGCCGGTGCTGTCAGGCAACGCGGCGCCATCATCGCCGACACGCTTGGAGTGGATCGCCCGGTCTACGCCACCCCGCTCGAGAACCTGCGCGCCGCCCAGGCGGCCGTAGACGAGCTGGACGGCTTGGAAGCCGAAGACCTCCCCCACATGACGCGGCGCATCCAGCAACTAATCGATGCGGCCGCACGACGGCACGAGGCCGACGCGTGCGCGGGGAGCCCTCCCCCGCGCCGCGATCACGGCGCGACTTCCAGGTCGCCGACTACAAGCAACACCCGCGCGCGGCGCGAGAAAGAGCCGGTTTCCAGCCGAAGCCGGACCCAAATCTCCATCGAGCGAGATGCGGACGGCCGCCCCCGAGCCATGGAATGGCGGGGCACCCCGCCTCCGCCTCAAGCTCGCGGAGAGAGATATCCCACCCCGCCTCCACTGGCTCACCCGACTCTCAGCGGCCGGCTTGGTCGCCGCGAGGGAGTCGGTGAAAACGACGCCCGCCACCGGATCGACCGCCTGGCCCGATCCCTGGCACTAGAAGAAGAAGATGATGTCGGCCCGCCTTGCTTTGGCCCCCGCATCCGCGACGAGCCCTTCCCCAAAGGGTTCTCGCTCCCAAGAGACACACCCAAGTACAACGGCTCGGTGAAGCCGGAAGACTGGCCGACCAAGCTTTCCACGAGCTGAAGAAAATGCTGTCCACGCCGCCTGTCTTGGCGGCACCGACTGAGAAGGAGCCCATGCTCCTCTATATTGCCGCCACTAGCCGGGTGGTCAGCACCGTCATTGTGGTCGAACGCCCCGAAGAAGGCCGAGCCCAGCCGGTCCAAAGGCCGGTTTATTACCTGAGCGAGGTGCTGTCCGCCTCGAAACAAAATTACCCGCACTATCAGAAGATGTGCTACGGCGTGTACTTCGCCGCCAAGAAGCTGAAGCCGTACTTTCAAGAACATCCCATCACGGTCGTATGCACTGCCCCGCTGGCCGAGATCATAGGCAGCCGGGACGCATCCGGCCGGGTGGCTAAATGGGCCATCGAGCTGGCCCCCTACACGATCTTCTACCAGCCCCGCACCGCCATCAAGTCGCAAGCACTGGCCGACTTCCTCGTCGACTGGGCCGAGACCCAGTACTTACCGCCAGCGCCTGACTCCACCCATTGGCGCATGCACTTTGACGGATCAAAGATGCGCACCGGCTTGGGAGCCGGCGTTGTCCTTACCTCTCCTAAGGGCGACAAGCTCAGATACATGCTGCAGATCCACTTCGCCGCCTCCAACAACGTAGCCGAGTACGAGGCGCTCATACATGGGCTCCGGCTTGCCAAGGAACTCGGCATCCGCCGGATCCTGTGCTATGGCGACTCGGATTTGGTGGTGCAGTAATCTTCTGGCGACTGGGATGCCAAGGACGCGAACATGGCGAGCTACCGCTTCCTAGTGCAGCAAATCAGCGGATACTTCGACGGATGCGAATTCCTCCACGTACCGCGAGCCGACAACGAGCCAGCAGATGCCCTGGCCCGAATAGGCTCCATGCGGCAAGCAATACCAACCGGCGTCGCCCTACAGCGCCTCCTCAAGCCATCCATCAAGCCGTCTCCGGAATCCGACTCCATCTTCGTGCCGCCTAACCCCGATGGGTCCGGGTCCGGCTCGAAGAATCAAGCAGTCGGCCCGGGGACTTCAATATTCGGCTTGGGGACTGCGGTACCCGGCTCGGGGACTGCCGCACCCGGCTCGGGGGTTGCGGTAGCCGGCCCGGGGACTGCGGTAGCCGGCCCGGGGACTTCTTCAGCACAGCAAGCGGCGGCCGACTCCAGCACTGCCTTACCCAGCCCGCCCACCCTGGTGGTCATGGCCACATTGGTGGCAGAGGAAGTCGCCGCTCCATCATGGGCCCAAACCATCCGCGACTTTCTGGTGAACCAAGATCTGCCGGCTGACAAAAACGAAGCGAGACAAGTCCAGCGCCGAGCTGGAGCTTACACAATCGTCAACAGAGAGCTTGTCAAGCGCAGCGCCACCGGAGTCTTGCAGCGATGCGTCGAGCAGGAGAAAGGAATTGCAATCCTTAGGGATATACACCAAGGAGAGTGCGGCCACCACGCCGCATCAAGATCACTTGTCGCCAAAGCCTTCCACCACGGTTTCTTCTGGCCGACTGCTTCGGACGACGCCAAAGAGCTAGTCAAACACTGCAAAGGCTGCCAGCTTTTCAGCTCCCAGTAACACATGCCGGCTTCGGCACTCAAGACCATTCCCATCACCTGGCCCTTTGCCGTCTGGGGATTGGATATGGTGGGCCCATTCAAGATGGCGCGCGGCGGCATGACACATTTGCTCGTCGCCGTCGACAAATTCACCAAGTGGATCGAGGCGAAGCCGATCAAGAAGCTGAATGGGCCGACTGCAGTGACTTTCATTGCAGATATAACAACCCGGTACGGCGTACCGCACAGCATCATCACCGACAACGGCACGAATTTTGCCAAAGGTGCCTTGGCACGTTTCTGCGGTGCACAAGGTATCCGGCTGGACCACGCGTCAGTCGCCCACCCGCAGTCAAACGGCCAAGTAGAGCGAGCAAATGGCCTCATCCTATCCGGCATCAAGCCCCGACTCGTCGTACCTCTGGAGCGTTCAGCCGGCTGTTGGCTCGATGAACTGCCGGCTGTCCTATGGAGTCTGCGTACTACCCTCAACAGATCAACCGGCTTCACTCCCTTCTTCCTTGTATATGGTGCCGAGGCAGTCATCCCAACAGATATCGAGTTCGACTCGCCTCGGGTAACCATGTACACAGAAGCAGAAGCCAAAGAAGCAAGAGAAGACGGCGTCGACCTGCTGGAAGAAGGCCGGCTGTTAGCCCTCAGCCGGTCTGCCATCTACCAGCAGGGTTTGCGCCGCTACCATAGCCGGAGGGTCCGGCCAAGATCCTTCCAGGAGGGCGACCTTGTGCTCCGGCTGATCCAGCGAACAGCCGGCCAGCACAAGCTCGCAGCCCCCTGGGAAGGCCCCTTCATCGTCAGCAGAGCTTTAGGCAACGATGCCTACTACCTCATCGACGCGCAGAAGCCGAAGGCACGCAAGAGAGATGACTCCGGCAAGGAGTCGGAGCGACCATGGAATGCAAAACTTCTTCGGAAGTTTTACAGTTAAAATGCAGTATGTATTATGTCCACTTTTGTATTAAGTACGAAACAATAGGCTCCCCGAGGAGGACTCGGGGACTGCCATCCTTTATTTTATGAATGAAAGTTATCATGCGTATCATATCGCCTGTTCATTTACTTTGTCCGGCACCGGGTTCGATGAGTCGGCCCGGGGACTAGCCGACTGGAGTTATATTAGGAGCCCTACCCGCAGTCAGACAAGTAATGTGCCGTCACCCAGGCTTGGCTCTTGCCAAAAGCGCAGCTCGAAGAACCGACTGCCCGGCTGGCAAGAGTCACAAGCCGGAAAGGGTGCGCACACAAAAAACGGCTAGGGACTAACAGGCTTATATATAACAAAAGCCGGCTTGCTGCCTCCCGCCGACCGACTACCAGAGTAGCCGGCCGGCCGGCTTACATTCAGTCTACTTAAAATCCAAGAAAGCTTGAGTACTTGCCTTCCCAAAGAGGGAAGGCGGCAAAGGAAAAAGCCTAAGGATAAACAAGTGCACTTGAATGGAAGCCAACACATGCATACATTAATATTTACACAAAGGACCTCCAGAGAGGTCAACATCCAACACTGTTCGATACACCCCCAGTGGGTGGAATTGCAGAAACTTAAAATTGTTCGAAAAAGCAAAGCAGGAACAAAAGGAACGGCAGATTAAGTCGGCGGGGCCGCTGACGAGCCAGGCTGGGCGGTGGAGGTGGTCGTGCCGGCTGGCCAACTTCGGCCTGATCACCGCCTCCGGCAGAGGGTGCGCTCCTGCGTGGCTCGTTGCTGGAGGAACGGTCGGCTTAAAGGCGGTCGGCCGTCTCACCAGTCGGCTCGGCATCTTCGCCGTCTTCCTCGCCGTCGTCCTCGCCTTCGTTGCTGGAGGCGATCTCCTCGGCCGAGTCCTCGCCTTCCGCCGGGTTCAGCCTGAACCACTCCTCCGACTGGGCGGTGCCGTCGTCAATAAGCTCCGGCGCGAAGACACTGGTGTCGGTGCACTCGGCGATCGTCGAGGCGCGCTGCGCGATCGCCGGCTGCACCTCCTCCAGTTCCGCGTCGGCCTCTAATCGCCAAGTCCGCAACTGGTCCAGGCTCAGCCCTGGGTACCACACGCGGACGAACTCCAGCGCACGCCCGGCTCTGAGACGGGCTGCGGACGCCTTCCACACCCCGAAGCGGCCGGCTGCGACCTCTAGCCAGTCGGCAGTCTGGCTTGGGGTGCGGGGAATCGTCTGGCCAGGCCAGAGCGCGGCCAGCACCTGCGCCCCGGCACGTTGGAGCCGGCGAAGCATCCGATGGGCCGGCTGCAGTCGCGCTTGGATGGCGACGAGCTGCTCCGACAACGTTCGGTTCGCATCCGGCGGAATAACGACTCCGGCCTGGCGGCGCGCCTCGCGATGGGCCTCGATGGCTTGGGCGGCAAGGACGGAGTGGCCGGGAAAGTATTCTACGCAAGACAGCAAGCACAAGTCAAAACAAAACCTCAGGCGGCCGGCAGATGGAGGAAGGGCAAGAAAGGCGGCTTACCATCGATAAGATCCTCGATCCGGCCGAAGCCTTCTTCCAGCGCCTGGCGCATCTCGGCCCAGCTCGCCTCCCTGGTCTCGAACTCCGCCTTCAGGGCAGCCTCGCCGTCCTGCGCCTTTTGCAGGGCCGCCTTATGGCTTTCCTCCTGGTCGGCCAGTTTCTTGACCAGGCGGTCGCGCTCCTGAACCAAGTCGGCGTACTCGGCGTCCCTGGCGCGAAGAGCGGCCTGCGCTTCGCTGAGTTCCCTCCGCAAGTCGGCGTTGGCCTCTGGACGAGCAAAAGACAAAGAGAAAAAGTCAGCAAGGGAAAAGTCGTCAAGGAAGATCCGACCCGACTACTCTGCAGTCGGCCCGAATCTCGGGGACTACACCTAGTGGGTGCGCTGCCGCGCCCCCACGAGAAACAGATAAAAGCAACAGACTTACGTCGGCTGCTGGCCAGGTCTTCGGTCCTCCGGCTCAGCTCCCGAGCCTGGGAGTTGAAGGCGGCGGCACGAGAGTTGTGATAATCCTAAAGATCAGAAAAAATAGTTAAGATAGTCGTCGAGTAAGATCCGACCCGACTGCGCTGTAGTCGGCCCGGATCTCGGGGACTACACCCAGTGGGTGCGCTAGCGCGCCCCCACGGAAGAAGTCAAAGGACCAGAGTGGTCGACAAGTGAAAACTTACCCGGATTGCAGACCGCGTCGACAGAAACTCCTGAGTGAATTGCCTCAGGATGCCGGCTTGTGCCTGCAGCCGGCTCCGAATCCCTTGGGCCGCGACGTTCAGCTCGCCGCTTCCTCCGCTGGGAGTCCACCCGGACGTGGCAGAGCTGGCCGCCTCCAAGGCGTCTGCCATCTGGTCGGCACCCGTGGCTCGACGCGTGTCCGGCGGGGCCGTGGTCCCTCCGGCGTGCTGGCTCGCCGCCAGCTCGATCTCAAGACCGTCTCCGGCCTCGGGTGCGGCCCGGGCCGGCTCCTCCGGCACCGCCGACGAGTGGCCGCCTTCACCCGCTCTGGCTGGCGCTGCCGGTGGCGTCCTCTCCGCGAAGATCTCGAAGAGTTCGTCCCTCTGCACCAGCGGCTGATCGGGGGTGATCTCCTCCGCCGTGGGCAGAGGGATGTCCGGATCCAAGGTGTGGAGGGGGATGGCGAGCAGCGGAGGCCGGCTACGCGTGCCCTCCGCCTCCGTCTCTGCGGCCGCCCGCTCCGATGGAGTCTCGGCCGCCGCGCTCGCTCGCTCCGTCGCTGTCCGGGCGGCCTCCCGCTCCGCCGCCTCCCTCTCTTGTCGCGCCTCGCGAGCGTTCTGCTCCGTGGCTTCTGCAAGATCGGCGCGGTGGTCCACGCGGCGGGGCCCTGAAGATCCAGCACCCGGCCCGACCACAGAGCCGCCTGGGCCTCGCTCGAGGGAGAGCGGTGCCCTGCTCAGAAATCAGAGAAGAATTAAAACAAAGGAAGACTACAAAATAACAAGCACGTAAGCGGCCAGAGGGCTTACGCGGAAACTGCTGGAGGCTTCTTCACCGCCTTCCGAAAGCGGGCCGCCTTCGCCGCCGCTTCGTCTCGCTTCGTGGCCGCGACGGCGGCCTTCGTCTTTTTTGGCCGGCTGCCGAAGAGGGGAAGCGCGGCCCGGCGTTTCGCCTTTCCACCACCGGCAGTCAGCGCGGCGGACGAGCCCACGCCGTGTCGATCGGCTGCCGGCTGGTGGCGCGGGATTTCTTCAACATCGGCGTCATCCGGCCAGTCGTCAAAACTGGCCGAGAGCCCCGTGCCTCCGGGCTCGGCGACGTCCCCCGTGGCGGCGTCCTCCATGGCGACTGTGGCCAGGTCCGGGTCGTCGAGGTCGTCCACCGTGCGGTCCGGGGCATACTGGCGTTCGACTCCTGCCGCCCCGGCTGGCGGCGGGAGAAGAGGATTCTGATAACAAAGAGAAAAAGAGAAGAGCCGCCTGGTCAGAAGCCGGCCGACTCAAGCCGGCTGATGACAGAAAGAAGGACTTACCACAGGCGGAGGATGGGCGCGGGAGTACGGTGCCTTGCCGAATTGCCAGTCGTCGGTGAGCTTCAGATTGGCGATGTAGTTCACCATGAGTGCTACCTCGGCGTGGGGCATCTCCCGCGTGCTCAGCCGGCAGGGGTTGTAGCGGCCGCTCATCTGGCATAACATGTGTGGCCGGCTCTGAAGGGGAAGAATCCGGCGCTCGACGAAGGCGGCCACCAGGTCGGCTCCGCGCAGGCCTTCTGACTGGATCATTACCCGAAGCCGGGCGATGGAGGCGTTCCCAGCCGGAGACAAAGACTTGGACCGAAAGCCCCAGGACGGCCGCCTCCCAGCTGGCGGGCCGGCTATGTAAGCCGGCAGATTGACGTAGTCGCCTTGCGGGGCGACGTTCTTGACGTAGAAGTAAGATTTCTGCCAAAGTTTGACAGACTGGATGAGAGGAATGTGCGGGAAGGGGTTGTTGTCGCTTGCCCTCTTCATCGCGATGAAGGCCCCGCAGGGAGCTGGCACGCCGGCGGAGATGGTGCCGAGCTTGTTCTGGAATAGCTCCGCCCAGAGCTCCAGCGTCGGCAGCACTCCCAAGAAGCCTTCGCAGAGTGAGACGAAGGCCGACAGCTGCATCACCGCGTTGGGCGTGAGGTGATGCGGCTGGAGGTTGTAGAAGTCGAGGAAGGATCGCATGAAGCCGCTCGCCGGGAAGCCGAAGCCACGCAAGAAGTGCGTGCGGAAGACGACGCGCTCGCCTTCCTCCGGCGCCGGCGAAACCTCCGTCTCCGGCGCCAGGCGAGCCTGCACGAGGTTGGCGGCGGGCAGGCGCCGGGTCTGGCGAAGAAATTCAATGTGGTCTTCATGAACATTCGACCCGTCCCACGAGCTTGACAGCGCCATGGACATGGCGGCGTGGGCGGGCTGCGGCAGGAGGCTGCGTCGGGCGCGAGGAAGAAGAAAGGGAAGAAGAAGAGCAAGGAGGGACGGGGAGCGGGGGAGTGAACGAGCCTTTGTCTCTCCCCCTCCCCCTCCTACTTGTAGGCTCGCGCGCCGGAGCCGAGGAGGCGCGGCGTGGGGGATCGTGGGGATCGATCGTGCCTACCTCCCCCACGCCCTGCGTTAATTACGCGCCTTGAAGACACGAAGAAACGGCCGTGGGGAGGCGAGCAGTCTCCTCGGGCCACAGAAGATCTGTGCCCGGGCCGAGGCCAAGGAGTGGCGGGCCCGGGCCTGCGGCGGCGTCCCGTCGCGTGCATGCGACGGCAGGACTTCTCCGCCACGTGGCCCGTCGTGGGGCCCGCGGCCAGCTGCGGGTCAGCCACAGTCACATTAATAAACAAGGAAGCTCTCCGAAGTCGGCTTACGACGGCAAGATCGGCTCCTCAGGGTTTGAAGCTGACCAAGCTTCTCGTCCCTCTGTCCGCCGTGAAGCTCGCCCAACTTCGGTGACTACTGTCGGAGTAAATAGCCATGGGTAGCCAAGCCGGCTTCCCCTGGCCCATCAGAAAAAATTACAAGCCTGGCCGACTTTCAAGAAGATTCAAGACCAAGGGCCGCCTCCCCCCTCGGCCGGCTACCTCCCAGGCCGGCTTCGGGGGCGGCCCGCCCTTTACCCTCATGAAGATAGCTGTGAATGGCCGGCTATGGCAAGGCCGGCTACAGCAAAGCCGGCTACAGCCAGGCCGGCTACAGCGTGGCCGGCAACGAGAGTGCCGGCTCCCATAAAGCAGTCAAAGCCGTACCCGCAATGTACGCGTCCACCCTGCGATGATGAAGTGGGGCGTGGCTACAGTGGAGCCTGCAACCCCCAAAACCCGGAGCACGCCTGGTACAGCGCGCCGTGCGGGCAGCCACGGCCCGCCCGGCGCGGCACTGTAGCCACGGCGGCTCTGACGCCGTCCACGATGGGCCGCCAGCGTGGCCCCCGAGGCGGTGGGCCCCTTCGGGCAGAGAGATGCTGAAGGCGGCCGCACCTCCTCTCAAGCCGGCAAGATAGAGGGCCGGCTTCCCATAGCCGGCCTGCCACCCTCCTCGAAGGAGACGCCCATTAAGGAGGCAAGATGCGGCGGGGCTACAGTAATCGCCCGCCAAGGCGGCGTTACTGTAGCCACGCCTACCCCGACCAAGCATGCGTCAACAGTACAGAGCAACAGTAACCAGCCACCGACCAGGCCCTGGCCCGCGGGGCCGGCCTGTCGACCAAGGAGCCGGCAGCCGGCAGGACCCACCAGCCGGCGGGCCCCAGAAGCCGGCGCAGAAGCTGGCGAACATAGTCACAGACAGCTGGGCCTCGGGCCCAGTCAGATTACCATTGTACCCCCAGGGGGTAGGCCTATATAAACCCCTCGGTGCACCCATGCAAAGGGTTGGACTCTCAATCTAGACCTAGACACCATACAAGGAGAGGAAGCAAGCTAAGCCGAGCCCTTCTTCCTCCTTCCACCCAAAACAGCTCAAGGAGCATTGTGTAGCTACTTGTTCATATAGTAACCATGCGGAGACCCCGCAGAGCAGCAGTAGGGGTGTTATCTCCCCGGAGAGCCCTGAAGCTGGGTAAGATTCGCCGGCATGCATGTCTTCGCCTCATCCCGTTTCCAGGCACCGGCGTTGTTTTATTGGCCCCCGCAATGATAAGCCACCCGTTGGCATATGTCGCTCCTACCACCCGACATTGAGAACGATGAATTGTGGGTTTATGATCAAGATTATCTATGAAAAATATTTGAATCTTCTATGAATTCTTTTATGTATGATTGGTTATCTTTGCAAGTCACTTCGAATTATCAGTTTGGTTTGGCCTACTAGATTGATCTTTCTTACAATGGGAGAAGTGCTTAGCTTTGGGTTCAATCTTGCGGTGTCCTTTCCCAGTGACAGTAGGGGCAGCAAGGCACGTATTGTATTGTTGTCATCAAGGATAACAAGATGGGGTTTTCATCATATTGCATGAGTTTATCCCTCTACATCATGTCATCTTGCTTAAGGCGTTACTCTGTTTTCATGAACTTAATACTCTAGATGCATGCTGAATAGCGGTCGATGAGTGGAGTAATAGTAGTATATCCAGGCAGGAGTCGGTCTACTTGTCTCTGACGTGATGCCTATATACATGATCATACCTAGATATTCTCATAACTATGCTCAATTCTGTCAATTGCTCAACAGTAATTCGTTCACCCACCGTAAAATACTTATGCTCTTGAGAGAAGCCACTAGTGAAACCTATGGCCCCCGGGTCTATCTTCATCATATTAATCTTCCAATACTTAGTTATTTCCTTTGCTTTTTACTTTTCTTTTATTTTACTTTGCATCTTTATCACAAAAATACCAAAAATATTATCTTATCATATCTATCAGATCTCACTCTCGTAGGTGACCGTGAAGGGATTGACAACCCCTTATCGCGTTGGTTGCGAGGAGTTATTTTTTTGTGCAGGTACTAGGGACTCGCGCGTGGCCTCCTACTGGATTGATACCTTGGTTCTCAAAAACTGAGGGAAATACCTACGCTACTTTGCTACATCATCCTTTCCTCTTCAAGGAAATCGAACGCAATGCTCAAGAGGTAGCAAGAAGATTTTCTGGCGCCGTTGCCGGGGAGGTTCGCGCAACCCAAGATTTGATTCCTAACAACGAGCCATTTCTGGCGCCGTTGCCGGGGAGTCTACGCAAAAGTCAACATACCAAGTACCCATCATAACCCTTATCTCCCGCATTACATTATTTGCCATTTGCCTCTCGTTTTCCTCTCCCCCACTTCACCCTTGCCGTTTTATTCGCCATCTCTCTCTATCCTACCTCTCTTTCTCTATTTGCCTCTTTTTGCCGCTTGCTTTTTGTTTTCTTGTGTGTTGGATTGCTTGCTTGTCACAATGGCTCTAGATAACACTAAATTGTGTGACTTTACCAATACCAACAACAATGATTTTATTAGCACTCCGATTGCTCCTCTTATCGATGTTGAATCTTGTGAAATTAATGCCGCTTTGACGAATCTTGTCATGAAAGATCCATTTTCCGGCCTTCCTAGTGAAGATGCAGCTACCCATCTAAATAGCTTCGTTGATTTGTGTGATATGCAAAAGAAGAAAGAGGTGGACAACTATATTGTTAAGTTGAAGCTATTTCCTTTTTCGCTTAGAGATCGTGCTAAAGCTTGGTTTTCGTCTTTGCCTAAAAATAGTATTGATTCTTGGAATAAGTGCAAAGATGCTTCTATCTCTAAGTATTTTCCTGCCGCTAAGATCATCTCCCTTAGAGACGATATTATGAATTTTAAGCAACTTGATCATGAACATGTTGCACAAGCTTGGGAGAGGATGAAATTAATGATACGTAATTTCCCTACTCATGGTTTGAATTTGTGGATGATTATAAAATTTTTTTATGCTGGATTGAATTTTGCTTCTAGAAATCTTTTAGATTCGGCCACGGAAGGCACTTTTATGGAAATCACTTTAGGAGAAGCTACTAAACTCCTAGATAATATTATGGTTAATTATTCTCAACGGCATACTGAAAGATCTAGTAATAAAAAGGTGCATGCGATAGAACAAATTAATGTTTTGAGTGGAAAGATGGATGAACTTATGAAATTATTTGCTAGTAAGAGTGTTTCTTCTGATCCTAATGGTATGCCCTTGTCTACTTTGATTGAGAATAATAATGAATCTATGGATGTGAATTTTGTTGGTAGGAACAATTTTGGTAACAATGCGTATAGAGGAAACTTTAATCCTAGGCCTTACCCTAGTAATCCCTATAATAATTATGGTAATTCCTACAACAATTCTATGGAAATTATAATAAGATGCCCCCTTATTTTGAATCTAATATTAAAGAATTTATTACTTCGCAAACGAATTTCAATGCTTTGATTGAAGAAAAATTGCTTAAGATTGATGAGTTGGCTAGGAACGTTGATAGAATTTCTCTTGATGTTGATTCTTTGAAACTTAGATCTATTCCTCCTAAGCATGATATCAATGAGTCTCTCAAAGCCATGATAATTTCCATTGATGAGTGCAAAGAAAGAACCGGTAGGATCCGTGCTAAGAAAGATGCCTTTATAAGAGCGTGTTCTTCTTGTTCCTATGAAAATAAAGATGCAGATCTAAAAGTTATTGATGTGTCCCCTATTAAATCTTTGTTTTGCAATATGAATCTTGATAATGATGGGACTGAATATGATCCACCTTTACCTAGAAGGCGTTCCAAAAATTTGGAGTTTTTAGATCTTGATGCTAAATTTGATGAAAGTGGGATTGAAGAAATTAAAACCCTAGATGTTGCTAAACCCACTATTTTGGATTTCAAGGAATTTAATTATGAAAATTGCTCTTTGATTGATTGTATTTCCTTGTTACAATCCGTGCTAAATTCTCCTCATGCTTATAGTCAAAATAAAGCATTCACTAAACATATCGTTGATGCCTTGATGCAATCTTATGAAGAAAAACTTGAGTTGGAAGTTTCTATCCCTAGAAAACTTTATGATGAGTGGGAACCAACTATTAAAATTAAGATTAAATATCATGAGCTCTATGCTTTATGTGATTTGGGTGCTAGTGTTTCCACGATTCCAAAGACTTCATGTGATTTGTTAGGTTTCTGTGATTTTGATGATTGCTCTTTAAACTTGCACCTTGCGGATTCCACTATTAAGAAACCTATGGGAAGAATTAATGATGTTCTTATTGTCTCAAATAGGAATATGTTCCCATAGATTTTATTGTTCTTGATATAGATTGCAATCCTTCATGTCCTATTATTCTTGGTAGACCTTTCCTTAGAGCACTTCCTTAGCTATTGGTGCAATTATTGATATGAAGGAAGGAAATATTAGATTCCAATTTCCATTAAGCAAAGGCGCAGAATACTTTCCTAGAAATAAAATTAAATTACCTTATGAATCTATTATGAGAGCCACTTATGGATTGCCTACCAAAGATGGCAATACCTAGATCTATCCTTCCTTTTTATGCCTAGCTATGGGCGTCAAACGATAGGCTTGTTGGGAGGCAACCCAATTTTATTTTTATTCCTTGATTTTTGCTCCTGTTTAGTTATAAATAATTTATCTAGACTATTTTTTGGTTGTTTTTTTTGTGTTTAATTAGTGTTTGTGCCAAGTAGAACCGTTGGGAAGACTTGGGGAAAGTCTTGTTATCTTGATGTAAAAAACAGAAACTTTAGCGCTCACGAGAACTGCTGCCATTTTTATTTGGAAAGTGATATTTAGCTAATTATTTCTGAAGATGATTAATATATACATTCCTCACGTCCATAAATTTATTTGATAATTTTTGGGGTTCCAGATCTTGCGCTAGCTACAGATTACTACAGACTGTTCTGTTTTTGACAGATTCTGTTTTTCGTGTGTTGTTTGCTTATTTTGATGAAACTATGGCTAGTAAAATAGTTTATAAACCATAGAGAAGTTGGAATAAAGTAGGTTTAACACCAATATAAATAAAGAATGAGTTCATTACAGTACCTTGAAGTGGTCTTCTGTTTTCTTTCACTAACGGAGCTCACGAGATTTTCTACTTTAAGTTTTGTGTTGTGAAGTTTTCAAGTTTTGGGTAAAGATTTGATGGATTATGGAACAAGGAGTGGCAAGAGACTAAGCTTGGGGATGCCCATGGCACCCCCAAGATAATATAAGGACACCTAAAAGCTAAAGCTTGGGGATGCCCCGGAAAGCATCCCCTCTTTCGTCTACTTCTATCGGTAACTTTACTTGGAGCTATATTTTTATTCACCACATGATATGTGTTTTGCTTGGAGCGTCCTGTATGATTTGAGTCTTTGATTTTTAGTTTACCACAATCATCCTTGCTGTACACACCTTTTGAGAGAGCCATACATGAATTTGTTAGAATACTCCATGTGCTTCGCTTATATCATTTGATTTATATAGTTTTGCTTTAGTATTTTTCTGATATTTTTTTAGAGCACTGTGGTGGAATTGTTTTATAGAAACTATTGATCTCTCATGCTTCACTTAGATTATTTTGATAGTCTTAAATAGCATGGTAATTTGCTTAAATAATCCTAATATTCTTGGTATTCAAGAATAGTAAAAACTTTCTTATGAGTGTGTTGAATGCTATGAGAAGTTTGATACTTGATAATTGCTTTGAGATATGGAGATGGTGATATTAGAGTCATGCTAGTTGAGTAGTTGTGAATTTGAGAAATACTTGTGTTAAAGTTTGTGATTCCCGTAGCATGCACGTATGGTGAACCATTATTTGATGAAGTTGGAGCATGATTTATTTTTTGATTGTCTTCCTTATGAGTGGCGATCGGGGACGAGCGATGGTCTTTTCCTACCAATTTATCCCCCTAGGAGCATGCACGTAATAGTTTGCTTTGATTACTTGTAGATTTTTGCAATAAGTATATGAGTTCTTTATGACTAATGTTGAGTCCATGGATTATACGCACTTTTCTTCCTTCCACCATTGCTAGCCTCTCTAATACCGCGCACCTTTCGCCAGTATCATACACCCACCATATACCTTCCTCAAAACAGCCAGCATACCACCTATTATGGCATTCCCATAGCCATTCTGAGATATATTGCCATGCAACTTTCCACCGTTCCGTTTATTATGACACACTCCATCATTGTCATATTGCTTAGCATGATCATGTAGTTGACATCGTATTTGTGGCAAAGCCACCATTCATAATTCTTTCATACATGTCACTCTTGATTCATTGCATATCCCGGTACACCACCAGAGGCATTCATATAGAGTCATATTTTGTTCTAAGTATCGAGTTGTAATTGTTGAGTTGTAAGAAAATAAAAGTGTGATGATCATCATTATTAGAGCATTGTCCCAGTGAGGAAAGGATGATGGAGACTATGATTCCCCCACAAGTCGGCATGAGACTCCGGACGGAAAAAAAGAAAAGAGGCCATGAAAAAAAGGAGAAAAGGCCCAAATAAAAAATAAGAGAAAAAGAGAGAAGGGACAATGTTACTATCCTTTACCACACTTGTGCTTCAAAGTAGCACCATGATATTCAGATAGAGAGTCTCTCATTTCGTCACTTTCATATACTAGTGCGAATTTTTCATTATAGAACTTGGCTTGTATATTCCAATGATGGGCTTCCTCAAAATGCCCTAGGTCTTCATGAGCAAGCAAGTTGGATGCACACCCACTTAGTTTTTTTTGTTGAGCTTTAATATACTTATAGCTCTAGTGCATCTGTTGCATGGCAATCCCTACTCACTCACATTGATATCTTTTGATGGGCGCATCTCCATAGCCCATTGATACGCCTAGTTGATGTGAGACTATCTTCTCGCTTTTTTGTCTTCTCCACAACACTACAAAAAATACACTTCCGTGATGATACGTGTTTGTCATAGTAGGTCGTGTTTTTGTCATGCATGTACGTCCATGATGATTTTATGACAGAATCAAGATAGCCATACCTGTGTTGTCATAGAAGTGTTCCATGACATTACCAAAATTATCATCACGGAAGTGTGCACTTCCATGACGATAAATCGCATGTCACAGAAGTGCTTTCGTCAAGGGTGACCGACAGGTGGCATCCACCGTAACGGAACGCCGTTAAGCTATCAGGTCGGGTTTTGGATCCGATAACCCGTTAACAGCCCCGACCAATGGGGATTTTCCACGTGTAAAATCATCATTGGCTAGAGGAAACACGTGTCGGCTCATCGTTGGGACAGATGTCATCCACTCATTGGACAGAAGGCGCCTATGATACGTCGACACATGGCACGACCCAACAGAGGCCCATTCTTGTGAAAAGGCCGGCCCGTTTGACTTGGTCAAAAGGTGGCGGGCCGGCCCATGGAAAGCTTGTTAACGGTCTGTTCGCATATAGCCCATTTACAGCCCGCTAACCCAAGGCCCGTTACGCCCTATCCGAATTAGGCCTAGTAGCGTCATCTGGGCCATCCAATATGATTCCATCCCGTTTTCACTTCTGGCCCATGTATGGCCCATGACGTCTTTCGGCCCATATGAGGCCCTATGCACCTCTTGGCCTATTAACGGCCCGTGGTGAAACTGGCCTGTAATGAACAGTGTATCACTTTACACCCATTAACAACCTGTGGTGAAACTGGCCCATAATGAACAGTGTATCACTTTATACCCATTAACAGCCCGTTATTCCGTTGGGCCATTTCCAGCCCATGTTATCTTTCGGCCTTCTCAGAGCCCATTTATTCTTGGGCTCATTCCAGCATCCATTTACTTATGACCCATTACTGTCATTTTCTGCTTGCGGGCCAAATTTAGCCCATGGTTACAGTCGGCCCGTTTGTGGTTCGTTAATACGTTGGGCCGTTTTCATAGCATCATCAAATACAGCCTATTAACGATGGCCCGTTATGGTTAGCCCATGAACAGACGATTCCAACTCTAGCCCATTTATGGCCATAATGCGGCCTGTTATTGGCCCATGTTTGGCCAATCGATCATACGGCCCGTATAAGGCCCATTGATGATACGGCCCGTAGAAGGCCCATTGTTTCTACGGCCGTAGAAGGCCTACTGTTTCTATGGCCCGTAGAAGGCCCACTGTTTCTATGGCCCGTAGGAGGCCTGGTGTCACTACAGTAAATATTAGCCCATGGTTATTGTGGCCTAGTTTTAAAAAATAGGTTATTGCAGCCACTAGCAAACCGCGGAAAAAGAACTGCACTGACTACAAGCAAACAAATAAACAAGACAACAAGGAAATAAATAAGCAAGCAACTTATGCTAGGCTATCACGGCTATTACACATATTACATTCACTGGGCATCAAAGTTCGCCACCAGTGCAAATATAGGGAACAAAGCAGCATATAAACGCCGAAACAAAACAAGTCCAGAACTGAAACCACTTCAGAAGATTTTAAGAAACAATATCTTGGGTACCCATAATGCTGGCAAGATGCTTAGCAATCTTATTAACTTTATCTTGTTTAGCGCTTAAATCCTCCAGCGCTTGCTGTTGCACAAGAAAGTACGCATCTGAATTCTGCAGGGACTTCCTCACTCCTTCGGCTTCTTGCCGCAGCACAGCTGACTGATGCCTTTCAGCTTGTAGCTCAGACTGAAGAAGCCGAAGTGATTCAGGCAGCGAGTTTGAAGAGCTTGTGCCAATGGTACTGGCTAGTAACTCGAACACTACATCAATGCAGGACTGTGGGGTTTTCTCACTGTCTACAAGATCGTTTTTATCACCTTCCTTGGAGACCAACAGGGTTGTCTCACTATCTTGAACCTTATCTGCATTACTTTCTCTACCATTACATAGTGGGGTGCTCTTCTCCAATATTCTATTTGCATACTACAAGAGAAACAAGCAGACACATCACAGGTTTAGCTTGTAGTATACGAAACTCATTTTGGTAAACCGGTTCAGTAGTAAGGTGGACAGGATAACAGCATGAAACAAACATATATCTATGTACTATGGTCACTGTATTGTCCATATCATTCTAGTTTATGTTCCCTAATCAAGATAGAGACATAGTTCAACTCGTATATTTTTAAGACACAACAGCATAGACAGAATATAAGTGTGAGAAACTACACAGCATTGGCAGCACTTGTAATGTGCATCACATGAGAACATAACTGTTTATACAACTTAAACTGAAATCAACATAGAGCAAGAAGTTAGAACAGCAATCCAGTTAAAGAAATAGGTTTAAAACATACCTGTTGCGCCATTGGAGTTTCAATTGGATCCTTCAAATTCGAAAGTAGTTGGTATGAGTAAATACAATGATGCAACAGCAAAGGAGTATGGACCATAGCTACGGAATCTGACCTGAGAACAATTGCTCGTCTGCTTTAAACGTGGAGTTTGGGTTAGCTGTGGTGGTCTTCGTGCTTTGGGCATTGTAGTTGCTTTACAAACTGCTCGTGTGGGGGTACTAGTAGCTTTACAAACTGCTTGTGTGGGGGTACTCTGTGGTGGACATGGTGCTTTGTCAACTATAAGTGGGTTACTATTCGCTGGGGTTGCGGTTAGATGGGTTGTAGCTGGTTCTCTGCCCAACAGTGTAAGTGTGCAATCTGGAAGAGTCTCAATTATGTGTGGTGGGGCTAGTTTGTGGGCCAGTACAACCATGGTTCTATCTGCATCGACGGGTAGCACTGTCTTTTGTGAAGAACGGGTTTTTGCTCCCTTAGATACTGCCATCACCCCTTGTAACATCCCAAATTTTCAATTTGGAATGTTATACACTAGATCATCATGCATATCATATTTTCTTGCATTTTGGTTGATCCTAGAAATTTCACGCAACTCAAGGACCCTCGGAGAGAGTTGGAGATTTCATTATTTTCATATTTGAGTATTCCTCAAATTTTGAAAAGAGGATCATTGGTTTTGTCGGAGTTTATTTGCCTTTTATTTGGATAGGGAAAAATGTGCGTTTTCAAAATTTGCATTCTAGGTCCCGAGAAAAGTTCATTTTGTTCGACTCAATTTTAGGAGTCGGGGAAAATTTACTTTGGGAGTTTTGGAGTCCGTTTAGACTTTCTTTTCTGTGTTTTTCTGTGTGCGAAACCGTTTTAAAAAAAAATCGCAGCGCCCTGGGCCAAGGCCCAGCCAGCAGGCCGGCCGGCCAGGCCAGGCCGCCGCGCCGCGCCAGAGCCTAGCGCGCAGGAGGCCGCCGCCCCCAAGTGGAGTCCCACTAGGACTCCATCTCCTCTTTCCTTTTCCTTCTCTTTTTCCTTGCCCCTCCCCCAAGTTTTCCTCTCCCCTCACCTATATAAATACCAACACCCCCCCTCTAAAACCCAAACCAAATCAAGCCCCAAGCCCTCCACCACGCCCTCACCCCGCGCCGCGCCGCCCTAAGCCGCCGCTCGCGCCGCCCTTTGCCCTTGCCTAGCGCCGCCGCCGCCCCTTGCCCACGCCGTCGCCGCCTTACGCCACCGTTCGCCGGAGCCCCGTTCGCCGGAACCTCGCCGAGGTAGCCGCGCCGCATCTCTTCTTTCCCCTCGGTTCGGTTTTTCTTATAAACCATTCCGGTTCTTTTCTTCTCTTCCGATTCGTTTTCTTTCGTTTGTGTTTTGATTTTCTTTTCCGAAACCCTAGATCGGATTCGTTTTCTTTTCTGGTTTAGTTGCCTAGAGACCGTTCGCCGGACCGTTCGTCCTAATGAACGTGATCACTGGATTCTTCACGGTTAACGAACATCCGTTTGTTCAACCGTTCTTCTTTTCTTTCCGTCGGATTTATTCCGCGATCGCGATCTCAGATCCGATCTTTGTTCTAGTTTATCTTCTCGCTCGTCTATCGGAATCAGGTGATTCAAGTGCCTGGAGTTTCGTTGCGAAACCGCCGTTCCGACTGATCAACTTAAACCAGTTT
Organism: Triticum monococcum; assembly: GCA_034509565.1. NCBI lineage: Eukaryota > Viridiplantae > Streptophyta > Magnoliopsida > Poales > Poaceae > Triticum > Triticum monococcum. The sequence goes on along the minus strand of CM067845.1, from coordinate 54,189,876 downwards.
TGCTACTGTAAAACTTGACCTAGTTTCAACTTGCTAGAACTGAGTTGTTTTCTTCCGCTGTTTGTTTTCGGTTTCTTTGTTCGGTTCGTTCTCTCTTTGCAACCGGAGTTCTTAAGTTGAACTTTCTGGTTCGATCTCTTGTTCGAGTTTTACCTGTGCATTAGATGAGTACTTATTGTATGCTTGTTGTTTGTCTGCGATAGATTACCCGGATTGCGCCGCCTGTTACTTCGAATCCCTAGGACTCACGGATCATTAGCAAGGCAAGTAACACTTTGATCATACCTTTTCTACAACCCAGTTTTATTGCATTAGATCCATCCTCACACATTGCATGACTAGGATCTAATTAAATTGTGGGATGGGAAGTAGATGAGGTAGTACCTATTACCTGTTTATTTTGAAACCTTTGGGAGTTACTTCTACGTTTGCTTATTATGCCATGCTATGCTAGTAGACGTGGATTGGGTGAGTGATGTCCATGACAGATGTGAGTGTGATAATTTTAAGGGTTTATCTAAGGTGGCAACTTAAACACACATCTGGGTGGATTAAGGCACCTGATGTCTATCAGGACTTGCCTGTTTTATTTTGGACCGCCACCCAGGCTCAAAGAGATCATAAGATCTTTCATGCTAGAAACTTACGTGTGCAGCCACAAGCCATTATGGGCTCTGGCATAGTTGACTAAGTCGTGCGAACTCTTACAGGGTAGACTAGCAGATGTAGGGGAAAGTAGGTATACCGGTCTATCCATCGTAAGGTGCTAGCGCTTCTGAAAGACTGTGTCTCGGTCATCCGTTTCTCAAACACCAGTAGTGCGAGAAATCCAACGAAGGCGATCGAGTCTTGTGGGGAAAAGTGCGCAAACCTCTACAAAGTGTAATAAACTAATCATGACTAGTCGTGTCCCCGATTATGGACATCTTGAGTATCTAGTACTTGAATATCATGTGAATCTCATCATGTTACTTCTAATTAATATTGTTGGGTTTTAATTGTTCACTTAATTGGGATTGAGAATGCTGTCAACCATTCTCAATGTTTAACAACAACCATGATAGTTAAATAAATTTATTCCTTTGCAGTAGGGAAAAATTGGCTTTACGCAAAAAAGTAACCATAGAGCTTTCCACCAGCCAAATATGCATATAGTATAGCTGTTTCATTCCATTACTCTCTATGTGTTACTTTGCCAGCATATTCCATGTGCTGACCCGTTCTCGGGCTGCAACGTTAATGTTGCAGACTTTTCAGACGACGATTAAGGTGCTTTTAGGTCGTGGTTCTATACTCAGTGATGCCGTTGGAGTTGATGGACCCATTTATCTTCCAAGTCTTCCGCTGTTATCGATATTAGATGGCCTTAAGCCATATTATTGTAATAAGTTCTCTTTTGAGACATCGATGTAATAAGTGTGTGATTGCCACTCTGCTATAAATCCTTCGAAGTACTGTGTGGTGTCAGCATTACTGATCCAGGGATGGCACCGGAGCACAGTAGACTTGATCCATTCGGGTCGGGTCGCTACAGAGATGGTATCAGAGCACACGCTGACTGTAGGACACGACCACTAAGTTAAAGCCATAGAACACTATTCTCTCCTCATTTTCTAACTCCTCATCTTTTCTACTCTTTAGGATGAAGGACGCGAAGATTAAGTACGCTCAATCGGATGAAGGCACACCTTTTGGATTTCACTTGAAGGAAGTCACCAAGTATCTGAACATTGGATTACCAAGTTTCACGGGAACCTTCAACGCCACTTTGCCTGAAGAGGAGCGCTGGAAGATTCAAGCACACGTTCCGGGAAGGACATTCGCGCCAATCACGAAGCCAATAGAGAGTGTTTTCAATGCACCAACTTGGAGTCTAGGAAAGAGCATGGCAGCCCATATCACCATAGGATGCATTGGAGAAGTTTATCAAGAAGACCTCAAGGACACTATCTACCAGATTTGCGGACGCCGAGATGAACAATGGGAGTTAGTCAGCACCAAGAAGGATAGATCCATTGCAGCATTCATCCAGGAGTTAAACTAGCACATTCGACGCCACGAGAACCATATGTGCAATTATATGATGGAGTTGAAGAATGCAAAGACAAGGATCATCGAGCTAGAAGGAGAACTGAAGGCTACACGCAAGGACTACATGGACGAGATCGTAGCTCTAGCAAGACACAACTGTGATCTTAAGCAAGAGATTGAAGAACTCAAGAGGGAGTTAGCATCCAGGAAGGAAGACATGTACGTCGCATGTCCGGACAACTACATCATCATCGACGACACCGATTCGGATCCAAGTGAACCCGACTTTGAAGACGAAGCTGGAGCAGACATCATGGAGTCTTCCACCGGTTCAAATTTCTAGATGACCACCAAATATTAGTAGTATTTTTCCCCATGTAAACACTATAGTTCAAGCACTTTTGCGATAGTTCTAGATCAATTGTAAGCCCATGTTTGAATTGAATGAAGTGATTTTGTGTGCATTTGCTCATGTGCATTGGGGTAGTGTTTTCTCTTTAGACCTCACTCTATTCTTATTTCTCGTCTTTTCTAAACCCTCAGATGCCTCCGAGACATGACAATGGATTTCCCCTGGAGCTCACTCAGTTGATCCAGCAGCAGAATCAATTGATGCAGATGTTAGTTCAGAATCAGCAGAACAACAACAACAACCCACCACCACCACCCCCTGTTGACCACTTAGCCCGTTTCCTTAGGCTGAATCCGCCGGTGTTTTCTAGTAGCACCAAGCTGATAGTAGCAGATGATTGGCTCCGCAAGATAGGAAGGGAGTTGACCACTGCAGGATGCACGGATGGTGAGAAAGTGAAGTTTGTCGCACATCAGCTTGAAGGACCCGCGGCAGCATGGTGGGAGAATTTCACAGCCACCTTCCCAGTTGACACTGTCACATGGGATCAGTTCCAGCATGCTTTCTGTACTGCCCATGTTTCAGCAGGAGCTATGGCCATGAAGAAGCGTGAGTTTCGCAACTTACGCCAAGGAGGAAGGACAGTTGGCCAGTACGTTGACGACTTCAGCAAGTTAGCACGTTATGCCCCAGATGACATTGCTACGGCTGCAACCAAGCAGGAGAAGTTCCTGGAAGGATTGAATGATGAGTTAAGCATGCAGTTGATGGTAGCAAGTTCCAACAACTACCAGGAGTTGGTAGATCGTGCCATCATGATTGAAGGGAAGCAACAGCAGATTGAGAACCGCAAGAGGAAGTATGGACAGGGGAATTATAACTCTGGAGCCCAGCAGAAGCCCCGTTTTACCCCTAAATCGGGATTTCAGTTTCAGCATACCCATGGAGGAGGTAGTTCGCATAACCACAATGGCCACAAGAATGGTAATGGGAATGGAGGAAGCAACGGCCAGAACTGTACCACCCCATCAACCCCGTCCAAGAGAGACCTGAGTCAAGTCACCTGTTTCAAGTGTTCCAAGACCGGACATTATGCCAATGAATGTCCTGAAGGCCAGAATGGAAATGGCAATGGAAGCTCAGGGAAGAAGCCGAACCCTTTCAATAGGGGACAGGTGAACCACGTTAATGTGGAGGAAGTTGAAGATCAGCCTGACGCAGTAATCGGTAAGTTTTTGGTTAAGTCATTTACCGCATTCGTTCTTTTCGATACTGGTGCATCACATTCATACATATCAAGGGGATTTGTGGAAAAATATAGCCTGCCCACTAGGATTCTTAAAATACCTATGCTAGTAAGTTCGCCAGGAGCAGAATACATGGCCAGTCAAGGATGCTTTCAAGTGCCATTAAGTATAGGAAGGCATGTTTTCCCAACAGATTTGATTATTCTGGAATCCCAAGGTCTGGATGTAATTCTCGGTATGGATTGGCTGTCGATGTATGGAGGAAACATCGATTGTGCCAGTAAGACAATTTTGCTTACCATGCCAGAAGGAAGACGGATCAAGTATGTATCCCGGCATGTGCCAAATAGGACCCAAGTAAATTGCCTAACAGGAGTTGTGCAGGAGGAAGTACCAATGGTAAAGGATTTTCCTGATGTATTTCCAGAAGAGTTGCCAGGCATGCCATCAGATAGAGACACTGAGTTTTGATTGAGTTATTGCCAGGTACAGGCCCAATATCAAAGAGACCATACCGGATGCCAGCAAAGGATTTGGTAGAAATTAAGAATCAGATTAAGGAGTTATTGGAGAAAGTTACATACGCCCAAGTTCTTCGCCTTGGGGATCACCCGTACTTCTAGTGGAGAAGAAGGATGGATCATGAAGGATGGTTGTTGATTACCGTGGATTGAATGAAGTAACCATCAAGAACAAGTACCCACTGCCAATGATTAATGATCTGTTTGATCGTTTGCAAGGAGCTAAAGTGTTTTCCAAGATCGATTTGCGATCAGGGTACCACCGGTTGAAGATTCGAGAGCAGGACATACCTAAGACAGCATTCACCACAAGATATGGATTGTATGAATATACCGTTATGTCATTTGGATTGACTAACGCACCTGCCTATTTTATGAACCTGATGAACAAAGTGTTTATGGAGTTTTTGGATAAGTTCGTCGTAGTGTTCATTGATGATATCTTGGTTTATTCAAAGGATGAAGAAGAGCATAAGGAACATTTGCGTTTGGTTTTGGAGAAACTAAGGGAACATCAGTTATATGCCAAATTTAGCAAATGTGAGTTTTGGTTGAAGGAAGTAGGATTCCTCGGACACGTTATATCCGGAGAAGGGATAGCAGTTGACCCCACAAAGGTTGAGACCGTAACCGAATGGGAAGCACCAACGAGAGTTGGAGAGATCCGGAGTTCTCTTGGACTCGCAGTATACTACCGGAGATTCATTGAGAACTTTTCAAAGATTGCGAAGCCTATGACGGAGTTGTTGAAGAAGGATACCAAGTTCAATTGGACTGAGGAGTGTGAGGCTAGTTTCCAGGAGTTGAAGAAACGATTGGTTACCTCACCAGTGTTGATTTTGCCAGATCAGACCAAGGATTATGAGGTGTATTGCGACGCTTCACGTTGAGGACTTGGAGCAGTGCTTATGTAGGAAGGGAGAGTTGTCTCGTATGCTTCACGACAACTGAAGCCTCATGAGTTGAACTACGCCACGCATGATTTGGAGTTAGCAGCCGTAGTGCATGCATTGAAGACATGGAGACATTTCCTCATTGGAAATCATTGTGAGGTGTATACGGATCACAAGAGTTTGAAGTACATTTTCACGTAGAAGGAGTTGAACCTCAGACAAAGGAGATGGTTGGAGCTCATCAAGGACTATGATATGAGATTGCATTACCATCCCGGAAAAGCTAATGTAGTAGCTGACGCATTGAGCCGTAAGAGCCATGTCAATACGTTAATGACGGAGGAAATACCCAAGGAGTTAGCACAAAACCTTCGTGAACTAAGTTTAGAGATAGGTCCGAAAGGCTATGTAGCAGCATTGGAGATTCAGTCAACATTGATGGATAAAATCAGAGAGGCTCAGAAATCTGACAAGGAAGTTGCTTCTATAAAGGAGAAGCTAAGTAAGGGAAAGGCAAAGGGATTTCGTGAGGATGAGCACGATACCTTATGGTTTGAGGACCGTGTTTATGTGCCAAATGACCCGGAGATCAGGAAGTTGATTTTACAAGAGGCACATGATTCACCATATTCGATTCACCTAGGAAATACCAAGATGTATTTGGATTTCAAGGAAACATTCTGGTGGACCGGAATGAAGAAGGATATCGCAGCCTATGTAGCAGTTTGTGATGTATGTCATAGAGTAAAGGCAGAGCATCAGAAGCCAGCCGGATTGTTGCAACCATTGCCAACACCCGAATGGAAGTGTGATAAGATAGGCATGGATTTTATCACAGGACTACCCAGGACGAAAGCAGGTTATGACTCGATATGGGTAGTAGTCGATCGTTTGACGAAGGTAGCACATTTCATTCTAGTTAAGACCACTTACACCAGTGCTAAGTTGGCAAAGATATACATGACTAGGATCATTTGTTTGCATGGAGTTCCGAGGAGTATTGTATCAGATAGAGGAACCCAATTTACCTCAAAGTTTTGGAATCAGTTGCATGAAACTTTGGGAACCAGGCTAGAGTTCAGCACTGCTTTTCATCCACAGACAGATGGACATACCGAGAGAGTCAATCAGATTTTGGAAGATATGCTGAGAGCTTGTGCACTAGATTATGGATCTAGTTGGGACGATAACTTGCCGTATGCGGAGTTTTCTTATAACAACAGTTACCAAACCAGTTTGAAGATGGCACCTTTCGAAGCTTTGTACGGAAGGAGGTGCAGGACACCGTTGTCATGGGACGAAGTTGGAGACCGTCAACTCTTTGGACCAGATTTGATCAAGGAGTCTGAACGGAAAGTTAAGTTGATTCGCGATAGGCTCAAGGTAGCCCAGTCCAGGCAGAAGAGCTACGCAGATTCAAAACGCAAGGAGACAACTTATGAAACAGGAGACAGAGTGTATCTCCGAGTATCCCCACTTCAAGGAGTTAAGCGCTTTGGAGTTAAGGGAAAATTAGCACCGTGTTTCGTTGGACCATATAAGATCTTGCAACGTATAGGAGAAGTCGTGTATAAGTTGGAATTACCAGAGGGACTGTCAGGAGTTCATGACGTATTCCATGTTTCTCAGCTGAAGAAATGTCACGCCGAGATGGCGGAGGTACCGTTAAGAGATACAGTGCCGCTTGAAGCAATTTAGTTGAAGGACGACTTAACATATGAGGAGAAACCAGTCAAAATTCTCGAGTTTGCCAGCAGAGTTACCCGCAGCAAGGTTATCAAGTTTTGCAAAGTTCAGTGGAACCACCACTCAGAGGATGAAGCCACCTGGGAGAGAGAAGAAGATTTGCTCAAGGACCACCCTCACCTATTTTCTAGCCAACCCGAATCTCGAGGGCGAGATTCATCTTAAGGGGGGTAGGTTTGTAACATCCCAAATTTTCAATTTGGAATGTTATACACTAGATCATCATGCATATCATATTTTCTTGCATTTTGGTTGATCCTAGAAATTTCACGCAACTCAAGGACCCTCGGAGAGAGTTGGAGATTTCGTTATTTTCATATTTGAGTATTCCTCAAATTTTGAAAAGAGGATCATTGGTTTTGTCGGAGTTTATTTGCCTTTTATTTGGATAGGGAAAAATGCGCGTTTTCAAAATTTGCATTCTAGGTCCCGAGAAAAGTTCATTTTGTTCGACTCAATTTTAGGAGTCGGGGAAAATTTACTTTGGGAGTTTTGGAGTCCGTTTAGACTTTCTTTTCTATGTTTTTCTGCGCGCGAAACCATTTTAAAAAAAAACAAAAAAACAAAAAAAATCGCAGCGCCCTGGGCCAAGGCCCAGCCAGCAGGCCGGCCGGCCAGGCCAGGCCGCCGCGCCGCGCCAACGCCTAGCGCGCAGGAGGCCGCCGCCCCCAAGTGGTGTCCCACTAGGACTCCATCTCCTCTTTCCTTTGCCTTCTCTTTTTCCTTACCCCCTCCCCCAAGTTTTCCTCTCCCCTCACCTATATAAATACCAACACCCCCCCCTCTAAAACCCACACCAAATCAAGCCCCAAGCCCTCCACCGCGCCCTCACCCCGCGCCGCGCCGCCCTAAGCCGCCGCCCACGCCGCCCTTTGCCCTTGCCTAGCGCCGCCGCCGCCCCTTGCCCACGCCATCGCCGCCTTACGCCGCCGTTCGCCGGAGCCCCGTTCGCCGGAACCTCGCCGAGGTAGCCACGCCGCATCTCTTCTTTCCCCTCGGTTCGGTTTATCTTATAAACCGTTCCAGTTCTTTTCTTCTCTTCCGATTCGTTTTCTTTCGTTCGTGTTTCGATTTTTTTTCCGAAACCCTAGATCGGATCCGTTTTCTTTTCCGGTCTAGTTGCCTAGAGACCGTTTGTCCTAACGAACGTGATCACCGGATTCATCGCGGTTAACGAACGTCCGTTCGTTCAACCGTTCTTCTTTTCTTTCCGTCGGATTTATTCCGCGATCGCGATCTCAGATCCGATCTTCGTTCTAGTTTATCTTCTCGCTTGTCTATCGGAATCAGGTGATTCAAGCGCCTGGAGTTTTGTTGCGAAACCGACGTTCCGACTAATCAACTTAAACCAGTTTTTCTACTGTAAAACTTGACCTAGTTTCAACTTGCTAGAACCGAGTTGTTTTCTTCCGCCGTTTGTTTTCGGTTTCTTTGTTCGGTTCTTTCTCTCTTTGCAACCGGAGTTCTTAAGTTGAACTTTCTGGTTCGATCTCTTGTTCGAGTTTTACCTATGCATTAAATGAGTACTTATTGTATGCTTGTTGTTTGTCTGCGATAGATTACCCGGATTGCGCCGCCTGTTACTTCGAATCCCTAGGACTCGCGGATCATCAGCAAGGCAAGTAACACTTTGATCATACCTTTTCTACAACCCAGTTTTATTGCATTAGATCCATCCTCACACATTGCATGACTAGGATCTAATTAAATTGTGGGATGGGAAGTAGATGAGGTAGTACCTATTACCTGTTTATTTTGAAACCTTTGGGAGTTACTTCTACGTTTGCTTATTATGCCATGCTATGCTAGTAGACGTGGATTGGGTGAGTGATATCCATGACAGATGTGAGTGTGATAATTTTAAGGGTTTATCTAAGGTGGCAACTTAAACACACATCTAGGTGGATTGAGGCACCTGATGTCTATCAGGACTTGCCTGTTTTATTTTGGACCGCCACCCAGGCTCAAAGGGATCATAAGATCTTTCATGCTAGAAACTTACGTCTGCAGCCACAAGCCATTATGGGCTCTGGCATAGTTGACTAAGTCGTGCGAACTCTTACAAGGTAGACTAGCAGATGTAGGGGAAAGTAGGTGTACCGGTCTATCCATCGTAAGGTGCTAGCGCTTCTGAAAGACTGTGTCTCGGTCATCCGTTTCTCAAACACCAGTAGTGCGAGAAATCCAACGGAGGCGATCGAGTCTTGTGGGGAAAAGTGTGCAAACCTCTGCAGAGTGTAATAAACTAATCATGATTAGCCGTGTCCCCGGTTATGGACATCTTGAGTATCTAGTACTTGAATATCATGTGAATCTCATCATGTTACTTCTAATTAATATTGTTGGGTTTTAATTGTTCACTTAATTGGGATTGAGAATGCTGTCAATCATTCTCAATGTTTAACAACCACCATGATAGTTAAATAAATTTATTCCTTTGCAGTAGGGAAAAATTGGCTTTACGCAAAACAGTAACCATAGAGCTTTCCACCAGCCAAATATGCATATAGTATAGTTGTTTCATTCCATTACTCTCTATGTGTTACTTTGCCAGCATATTCCATGTGCTGACCTGTTCTCGGGCTGCAACGTTAATGTTGCAGACTTTTCAGACGACGATTAAGGTGCTTTTAGGTCGTGGTTCTATACTCAGTGATGCCATTGGAGTTGATGGACCCATTTATCTTCCAAGTCTTCCGCTGTTATCGATATTAGATGGCCTTAAGCCATATTATTGTAATAAGTTCTCTTTTGAGACATCGATGTAATAAGTGTGTGATTGCCACTCTGCTATAAATCCTTCGAAGTACTGTGTGGTGTCAGCATTACTGATCGAGGGATGACACCGGAGCACAGTAGACTTGATCCATTCGGGTCGGGTCGCTACACCCCTCCAATTCAAATGGCTGATAAACAAGAAAAGAAATTGAACGCACAGACATTGTATGATAGACAGGTGTGGTAATTCACATATATGTTGTCTAACCAAACAGGACAGCATGACACAATTTCACATATATGATGCCTAACTAAATAGGATAGCATGACACAGTTTCAGATATATGATGGATAACTTAACAGGATATAATGGCATAATTCAACATATGATGAGTACCTAAACAGGATGACATGACAAAAGTATATGATGTCTTTCTAAAATAGGTTGGGATGAAATAATTCACATACATGTTGTCTAAGTATACAGGATGGCATGATACAGTTTACATAATTAATTCATATACTAAGCACATGGCACTCGCATGTATGATCTCTAAACTAAGCAGATAGAATTCAATACTGTGCATATGATGTCTAAACTAAGCAATGCAAGACACCATATGCATCAGATGAGAAATATAAACATTGCAACTTAGACCATACACCTCAGGTGGGATATAGGACTGGTCATCTGTCTCTGAGTCCTCCTTTGAGGAGCTCCCTATAACCATCGAGATATATGCTTCAACAGGTACCATTGCCTGCTTTGAAGACCTTGTTTTCACTCCAGATTTTTCCATAACCGGCTCAAATGGCTGATACACATGAAGAGTAGTTCAATATACATAGATTGTCGACAAATGGAATACGTAATGAAAAAAAGATGGCATGAGATAATTCACATATATGATGCTTGGCTCCATGGCGGTGCATAATTCACATATATGACAACTGGCTGAAAAACATGGCATTGCATAATTCACATATCTGATATAGAAAGCAAACAGAAGGCATTCACACAAAGCATGTCTAATCTAAGCAGATGGCATGGCAATGCAAGACGCCATATGCATGATATGAGCAATATAACCCAGCCAAGTTAGAGCATGCACCTCGGGGGGGGGGGGGGGTATACGACTGGTCATCTCTCTCTGAATCCTCCTCTGAGGAGCTATCTGTAACCAGCAAGAAATCTGCATCGACAGGTAGCACTGACTGCTCAGAAGACCTTGTTTTCACTCCAGATTTTCCCATGACCGACTCAAATGGCTGATGCACAGGAAGAGTAGATGAATGTATAAACATTGTTGACAAATGGAATACATTATGGAAAAATATGGCACGATACAATTCACATATACGATGACTGGCTAAATAGGATGGCATCGCATGATTCACGTATATGATGCCTGGCTAAAGAAGATGGCATTGCATAATTCCCATATACTCCGTCTGTTCCTAAATATTTATCTTTTTAGAGATTTCAAATGGACTACCACATATGGATGTATATAGACATATTTTAGAGTGTAGATTCACTCATTTTGTTCTGTGTGTAGTCACTTGTTGAAATCTCTAAAAAGAAAAATATTTAGGAATGGTGGGAGTATGATATAGAAACCAAACAGGTGGCATTCACACAAAGCAAATCTAAACTAAGCTGATGACATATAAGATGTATAATGTAAGCAATGCAAGGTGCCACATGCATGATATGACCAACACCAGCATGCCAGGTTAGAGCAAACACCTCAGGTGGTAAATAGGCGTGGTCGGCTCCTTCTAAATCTCCATCTGAACAGTTATGTTCCTCTAGAATACAATCTGGAAATGCAGGAGGGGGGGGGGCACTTCGCCCACCATGGAGCGGCGTCTGCATGACATTATGTTCGCACACAACAGTCTTCTCTTTTTCTCTACATGTTCAGTACGATTGTGTACAATATCTGACATGCATAATAAAAAAAATAGTTAGATTTTGTAAGGCCTAAGGGGTGCATGCAAAAATCAAGACTGATGGTAGCAAACGAGTGGATGGATCCAAAACTAATGATAGCAGGTAGATTATAGCTTCAGTTTAAAAAGATAGACAATGGATCATCTATTGTTTGTTGCCCACCCAACATGAACCACATAGAAGACCCCAGATGAACCAGATAGTAGATAGATACTATTCGTTGCTGGCTCGATATGAGAACCATGGGCAATTCAAAACTCAAGATTCAATGATAAAGTAGTAGGTAAGAATAACCGATGTATAACGTAAGCAAGCACGAAAGACTGCGACCTCTCTTCCAGAACTGTGTAGTCCTCGGGTTCATCTGCTCAGTCGATGATGGTAATGCAGTTGGCGTGGCTGCCAGCAATGGGGAAGATGATCTGAGGTGGCGAAAGGAATTCTGCAGGGGGGATCTCTGCTGCAGTGAATGCTTCTGTCGATGGTGCACCTCAGGTGGGGTGGATGACGGCATGGCAGGAGCAGTACATAACACACAGAGTTTTCTTTGACGCCTATCTGCAAATGAAGTAAATCTGTAAGGGCTCCTTATAATTAGAGGATTCTATAAACGCAGGGACAGGAAAAACACATGAATAGGATAGGAATGCACGTGCAAAACAGAGCATTTGGAAACATAGGATTTCAGTCGACCTGGGTGTTTGGCTCACATGAATTGGAAGAACAGAGGAATGGAGAAACAAAGTGATGCGACGAGTGTACAACCTCTTTGGCATAGCCTTGTGTACCTCAGCATCATTAGGTTGGACGTGGAGGATGGTGATGATGTTGGTGTGACTGTCGGAGGCAAGGAAGAAGATCTGAGGCCTCTGGAAACGGCGCTGAGGGTACTGCTCCGCTGTGATGGACGGTACCGTCATTGGAGCAGCTCCGCTAAGGTGTACGGCGACGAGGCTGAAGCATGACAAGACAGACAACGTTAATCTGAAGTGGGACCCTAATATCATCTGCGATAGATGATGTAAAATACATCACCAAAAAGTGCTAGATGTAAAACGCATCAGCTGTGCCACGGCCGCTCCGACAAATGCTGTAAGTACTGTTCACTCTGAACTTAACTGAAGAAAATGAACTTCACAGTCGAAACTCAATTTTACTGTCAAAACTGATTGAACTAGTAATAGAGCATTGCAATAGATGTTTAGGGCGTTCGAGCACTAGTAGTAGAGAAGCAGTGATCTAAATCAGCAGACGCTCGAGCAGGGAACACACTAGCAGAGAGCAACTCGTGCAGTAGCACCGCGAGCGAGTGCTAAAGCAGCAACTCCTGTAGCTGTCGGAGGTCGTGCAGCAGCAGCAGCAGCGCAAGCGAGAGCAAGAGCAGAGCAGCAGCACGAACGAAAGCAGGAGTAGTGCAGCAGGGCGACCGACAACAAGAACAGAGCCGCAGCGCGAGCGAGAACCGGAGCAGCTCCAGCTAGTGCCGTTGTGGAAGTTGCCGCCGAGGAAGCAACGACATGGGGCAGAGACGTCGTGGATGATGTGGCTGGCGATGGCGCCGTCGATGGGGACACGCCATGTCTGCTCGATATCGAGCACCGGCAGCCCTGTGAGATCGAATAAAAGATAAAATGCTGCGGTGAGTGCAGAACCTCCTTGGTGGCGCCGAGTTGGCCTCGTCTTTATCAGAGGAATTGGTGAGGGTGCTGCGGTTCCGGTGGGGCAGGTCAAGACGGCGCTGTGGGGATTGAGGTGGCGCGATAGATGAGGCGAACGTCGGGGCAGCTCCCTGGAGGTGGAGTACGGGGCGGATGATCCGGCGAGACGATGAGATCAACAACGGATCCTCATCCGGTGCGGTGCGATGGATGAGGGACGGCGAGCTGTTGCGGTGGACGATGTAGTCGGGGAAGAGTCTTCGACTGGGCGCGGTCGGGAGGCCGATGGAGGAGCGTGGGGTTTCGCGGGTTTTGGCGGCCTCGGTGTACGAATGGGGGGGGGGGGTAAAGGGGGAGGGGGAGCCAAGCTTAGGGACGCACTTGTCCGAAATATAGGGTAAGTTACCAGCGTACCCCCACTGGTTTTGACACCGCGACGTGGAGCTTCATTTCCGGCTGAGGGGTAGAAGGGGGATTTCGCGTGTCTGGGCTGCGGGAGCGATTTCGTATGAGGAGGGAGTTCTCACGCGTGTCCAAATTTCGGGATAACAAGGCGCGGCGCGGGTTGAAGAAGCGGGAGTTTCAAAGCAGGTGAGACAAAAGATACTCGAGCTTGAAAATTTCAGGATAACAAGGTGAGGATTCCTTGTTCGGCAAAACAAACTTAACGTGTAAAAAAACAATTCATACAAGACACAAGAGAGTCATGTCCCCTTTTACTATATTGCTATAGATGCCATTGAAAAAACTACAAGAAAAATGTAAAAAAAAATCAGGAGAACAAGATTACCCTGCACAGTACCAAATCGATTCGCACTTCCCTCAACAACAACAAAAAACAAATCAATTCCCACCAAAGAAAGAGTAATGTCCCTTTTTATATGATTACAGATGCCATGATCTCGAATTTCAATTTTTGAATCCACATTGTGTTGAATTCGAATATATCGTTAGGTGATGTTGCGGTTTATAATTGATGTAGTCGTACATTTTTTCTTCCATCATATATGAACATTTTACTCCACCATGTGAACATATATATTGTCATCTACCATATGGACTAAATTTGAATCAATTTTCCTTATTTGAATACGATTGTTGTCAAGTTATACAATAATTTAAATATTATCTTGATAACAAAAAACATACATATAGTAGTAATCATATTTCACTATGAACTACATGTACCATACGCTCTCCAATTCAAATATTTGTATCCATTTTATGTTGAATTCAAATCATAGTACATTATTGGTCTATGTAGCGAGATGTTTAGGATAATCTAAACCCTATTTTCATACGTATAATTTTTGGCTGAATTGGGACAAGTTTTGGTATAAGCCTCTTGCAAAACCGGAGATTCTCTCAACAAGCCTCGTGGTTCCGAGAGGGAACGTGTCACCTTTGTGTGCGAAACGATATACGTTGCCTCCCCCTGATTTTATTTATAGAGGCAACATAGAACTATATGAGTGCCCTGTTAAATTTTGGAATTATTTCGGGTTCATTTGGCCTTTTTATACATTAATTGAGTTTCTGGACTTTTAATGTGCATAATCTAAATATGAATTGCATGCACATGCTCCGGTGCACCAAAGTGGGTTGAAAAATCACATGTGTGTCCTTGGTTGAATTTCTAGGTCCCATGGAAGAAATGAGAATGAAATTCAAACATCTGGGCGGGACATCTCTCGTGCTTCCACTTCCATGCTCGCCTCTCCCTGGTGGCAATCTCTCGACCCAGAACTCACGTTGGCCATGGAAGACGCAAGGGAAGGATGCTGAATGACTTGTTTGTTTTTGTGGATGAGGAGTTGAGGAGGAATGTGCAGTCATCTTGGCATACTAGTATTTATAACCGAGTACTAATACGCTCCTAAGTGGGAAACCGTTTAGGTTGTGATCGGTGTGAATAGGTTTGCAATTCAATATAGCGTGGAGTAATTTGGAATGTGATGAGACGCAAGCTCAAAATTAATTGACAGTTCTAGTTTCGAAGTGCGGCACTATTCTCGGATGGAGTACTTCTTTTTCTACTCCCTCCTTTCCGGTTTTATAGGGCTTATCTCAAAATTTTAGTTTTTCCATTTTATAAGGCTCAATTTGGTTGTTCCCCAACACATGTTCAGATTCCAAGGTGCATTAAATCATTACATGTAAGTATTAAGAGAAAATTGACCAATGCATGTACTTTATGCATGCATGCATTGTAATTAATGCATTAAACCTATCTCTCAGGACTTCTCGCACGCACCATCGTGCCACCCACAAAAACTTGTACTCTGAGTTTAGTAGTACGTTATACAGTAAGAGAAGAGGTGCACACATGCACTCGTCCTCTCACACATGCGTCTGTTTTTTCTCGAAAAGGAGGATGATGACCCCCGGCCTCTCCATCTGGGAGTCACACATGCAAATTATTGAAATATATCGAGTGCGGTGCTTTGATGTGTCACGTCAACTCGTACATCAACGAGAAGTTTGATTATCCTCTCCCTCGCGGACTTAATAGCACCTGCCTTTGGTTGTATGACAGGTTGGCCACACACGTGTAGGGCCCACCTGTCATACACGCAAAGGCAGGAGCGTCCCTCCCTCACCCATGAGCGTGGTGGCTGGCAAGACTAGGAGAAGCTTTCGCTACACACTCTCCCTCCCGCACGCAGTGGACATGCAGCAGTTCAATCGGTGTTAGATGGCCAGAAGCGTATTGTAGTACTCCTCCAGTGCAGTAGTATTCCATCATTGTTCGACTTCCC
This sequence comes from Triticum monococcum, assembly GCA_034509565.1. NCBI lineage: Eukaryota > Viridiplantae > Streptophyta > Magnoliopsida > Poales > Poaceae > Triticum > Triticum monococcum. The sequence goes on along the minus strand of CM067845.1, from coordinate 54,173,994 downwards.
GAAGAGGCAAAGAGCCAAGCGCAGCCCGGACGCTTGTGTGGCAATTTCATGTGTAGAGTAGTCTAGGATAGCGTGTACCGTGCCTGTAAGCTTAAAATCGTTGGGGTCAGTTCCATGCTATGTGGCCGTCTCGAAGTTTTTAAAAAAAATTAAAATAGTCTTCTGGCCCTACCTGAAAACTGCCGCGCGTACTGCCAGGGAAAAGCCCCGCCCTCAACTTTTAACTACGCAAAATAGTTCGAGCTTGTTCATTCTATATAAATACAGTACTTACTGTATGTTTATTCACCCATGGGGTTGTTCAATGAATGGAGGGGCGGGGAGCACAAGTGAACAATACTGTAGTACTACTAGTAGTAAGTAGGAGTCGTACAGTAGTCACCTTAAATAGAGAGTTTCTTTTCTTTAATGCCACGTACACAAATTGAAACGCTTGTTGTGGAGAGAAAAAAGATAATCACTCCACTATATATGGACGCAGGGGCCTGGGCGCTTGCTTTACTAGGGTTGCTCTCTTCATTATCTCATCCTCTCCAGATATAAACAAGACAGCGGTAGCGACATTTTCTCTCTGCTCACCGCTGGTCACAGATCCGGCCAGATCCCTTCGGCCGATGTGTGTAGAGGACTAAAAGGTGCATTGTTCACGCGGTCATCACCGCCGTGGGAGGAAACCCACAGCAGTCGGAGGGGCCCGATCCTCTGCTCGTGCCGTTCTCTCTGACACATGGCCGGCTCGGGAGGTCCTCCGACTCTTCTTCCTCCCTGCCGTATTGTCCACAGATCCAACCTGCCACCACCAACATCCCGGCGACCCTCAGGTATAAGTTCTTCGAAAGCGGCCTTGCTCTACTGCCCCAGCTCCCCACGTGTCAGCATGTGCATCTTTTTCTACTCCCATCGGCTCTTCCAAAGCCACCTAAATTTTTAGTATTATTAGAGGTAAAGCTACTTCATGCATTTGAATCTAGGGCTTTGTTCAAACAACGAAGAAAGGTGGGAAAGTTGTAGCATAAATCTAGGACTTGATTCAAAGAGGAAATAATATGGTGAAAGTAGTAGAGACCGGATACCCAACCGGTCTCTTGGTTGAAAAGGGAAATAATGGGAAAACGCAGTACAAACTGGATAAGGAACAGATCTATTATTGGTTGAAAAAAGGATAGAAAGTGGCGGCTGGTGGACAAGTCAATAGAGTATGTCCAGGATTAGATTTGCTACCATCACATAGTAAAAGGTCTCCAGGATTAGATTTGCTGCCCTCACATAGTAAAAGGTCTCAGGATTAGATTTGCTGCCCTCACATAGTAAAAGGTCTCCAGGATTAGATTTGCTGCCCTCACATAGTAAAAGGTCTCCAGGATTAGATTTGCTGCCCTCACATAGTACAAGGTCTCCAGGATTAGATTTACTTCCCTCACATAGTACAATGGCACTCCTGTTATTTTCCACAGTATGATAAGTAAGGTGCTCCTTTACGCTGCTGAGTGTCCTGGTGTCCCCACGGTCCCATGCCCTTAAACCAACTCTTTAGCTGTTGTTGATTTACTGTGTCTAGTAAACAAGCAATGCCACCATTAAAGTAATCCCATATTTGAGGAATCTCATTGTTGATCGTAATGCTTCTGGTAACATGAAGCATTGCCGACGTTTTAAAATTTCTACTGTCCTTGCATGATTGCCATGAACATAATTAAGATGCTTCTTTTCATTTTGTATATGTTTCGTGTATTCTTATTGACCAGCAACTGTTTACTTTCTATCTTATTGTGCAGATAGGGATATCCATTTCACCTTGTTGCTATTGTGACCTTTCAGTGAACTACACAAAACACTTTTTTTGGAATGAGTGTCTTGTGCAGTTCAACTAAAATGTCATGTGGGCAACATCTCTTAATTTTGGTGGAACTGCACAAAATGGTGATTGGAGTTTCCAAAATCTCCGTCAAGTTCTGCTGGTAATCTCGTGCAACATTTTATTAGCCTTTGCAAGATGGAGCCGTCACTGTCACCACAATGGCACTTTATTTTAGTGGAACTGCACAAAAGGATAAGAAAATTATAGTTGCACCTTACATGAGCCGGACAGCCAACCTTAATGTTCCTCAATTTTAGTGCAACTACTAAAGAAGAACCTGCCAGCTCACAAGAGCAAGTACTTCTTGCTAGCTAAATGATGCAATCTTTGCTTCATTTCAGGTGAACTGCAGAAAAAGGCGCATGAATTGAATCATGGAACCCCAGGCAGACCTCATCCAAGTAGAGCTGGAGGTTGAGTTCAAGGAGGCCACTATTAAAGCAAAATCATGCTCTCCTGTCTCCTTGTTTGTGTTGTGCAAACATGCTGTGCAAACAGGAATACTAAACTACAGATGTTGTGACGGTCAAGAGCATTCGCCAAGTTCTTCGATTGTATGACATGGCTAGCCAAGATGGATTTAATCCTGATATTCACTTTATCAAAAGGCTCTAATGGGTTGGTTCAGAATCTTGCAAGCTGGGAATCAGTGAGATGTGTAGGCATCTTTGTTGTACTTATTATTTGAATCTTATTTGTTGGTTCTGAATCTTGCAAGTTAGGAATCAATGAGATGTGTAGGCATCTTTGTTGTACTTATTATTTGGATCTTATTTGTTGGTTCTGAATCTTGCAAGCTGGGAATCAAAGAGATGTGTAGGCATCTTTGTTGTACTTATTATTTGGATCTTATTTGTTGGTTCTGAATCTTGCAGGCTGGGAAACAGACATGATGATGCAGAGAACAACAACCATAACAAACAGTTCAAACTTGGTAGTATTATCTTTGTGAAAGTGCGACAAATGTGCTGGTCGTGTGCGTCCTGAGAATAATAATTCTAATTGTTGTGCATGTTGATCATGTGGCACTGATAGAACGAGCGAATGCATTGCTTGTTTTAAGTACAAATTTCTATTAAAGCTAATTAATTTAAGTAAAGTGACCACTAACTCCTGTTATTACAGTACCAATACAGACCCGCTCGTGAATCGACGTGTGGCCGAGGGTGCATTTTCTGCCGGGCGTGCAGCGGACGAGGGAGGGGTAGTAACTGTTGTCGCCCGTACACACTCAGCTTACTGTTGAATCCAGTTCCCTAAGAGCTGAAAAACGAACTGCTGCCGCCGCCTACACACTCGTTCACTCAAAGAGACTCCAATGGCGATCCGAGGGGTGAGCCTGCTGGATATGGACTTCAGCAAGGAGTTCCCCTTTGAGTTCGTCGTTCAGTCCTATGGCTGCACCAAGTTGAATGTGATGTACACCAACGATACGGACTCGGTGAAGCTCTGCCTCGCCTCAGTCCTATGGCTACACCAGGTTCTGGAGCATTCGCCCGTTTCATCGGTAGCGCCGACTGCACCTTTGCTACGATGGAGAGAAGGAAGAATGCGATGATTCGGCCATCTGGTGCAACAAGCTTGTCGACATCCAGAAGCAATACAAGATCATCAGCAATAGGCAGAAGAAGGACTCCGTGGTTGACCTTGCTGAGACCATCATTGACCCCTGATACGCCAACATGAAAGAAGACGACCTGAACACATGGGAGGTACCTCTGAATCTAGCCTACATAACCTACGCGGCCAAGGACGCATACGCATGCTACGACATGTACAGGCAGATCTTGGACATGAGGGCGTGTCTGCTTCCCGTAACCGACGAGTACACGGACAGCCATAGCATCATGATCAAGCATGCCAGGAAGGTCTAGATGTTGTACTTTATCTGTTTATAAGCACCTTTATCATCTGAGTGTTTCATGCATTAGCCTATGTGTCGTAATTATCTATTTTCTCCAAAATATTTCTTTTAAGAACCCATTAACATGATTGCTTTTTTAGTGGCTATTTGCTTATGTATGTAAAGTAGTTCACTTGTCCGTAAAAAAACACTAGTTCACTCGGCTGCCGTGCTTTGAATCCCCTTCCTCCCGACATATTCCCCTCCTCAGGTGGACCCAGCAGGTCTCTGAATTTTCTCCCACTTTCTTTATCGATGTAAACTAAGTTTTCTCCCAGTACTTTCCGCTAGAACCAACTCAACTGTCCCATGTCTAGCCTAAAAAATAATAATATCCCACATACTATTAACTCCTCAAATTAAAATGATATTTTATTTCGTAAGTTGAAAGTTCTTACAAAATAATAATAATAATTGTTTATATATAACTTGCAAGTTAACTCCTAGTGATTGCGTACATAAGCTTGCAAAGATTTTACTAACGTGCAATCATGTGTTTATGTTTTTATAACATTTCTCTGTCTAGCCCAACATGATATTTTCACCCAGCCCAACAAGTCTGCGGATTTCGAGAAAAATGCAAATGGGATTTAAATGGGCTGCATAGATGCTACATCATTGTTTCACCCAACCCACCAAATGGACTAAAAAACAAATGGACTGACAGCTGGGCCCACGGCCACAACCCAGTTTTTTTTGATTTGCCAAGTAAGTCGCTTTGTCAGTCCTGTCGGGCTGCAAATCTTTCAAGATGAGGAGAGCTTCATTCGGCTGGCCGAGAAAATGGCCAATCAGTAATGAGAAATGGGTTGTACATTTTTAAAACACATCAAACCGGCAGTTAGTTTCAAATATCTTTTTTTTTAATTTCAAGATTTTAAATTACATTAATGTTTATGCGTGGAGAATTTGTTGGATTTTATATTGATATACATTTATTTTTAAAATCAGTTTGAATGTGAGTCGAAATTTCGAGATTAAAAACAGTTCGGACCGCATCGAAATATGCAAAATTTCATATAATTTCTTAACCGTGGCCACAATATGGGCTGTAATGGTAACAAAAAGAATATGGGCTCCAAAAAAACCTTAATAATTAGCAAATGGGCTGTAAATTATTAGAAATAATGGCAGATGGGTTGTATGCTGTTTTCCATAGATTTGAGGCTTTCCTAAAAAAAGGTTGACGCACAAGTAGTGACTGTTGGATGGCCATCCAACGGCCGTCGTGCTTCTTCAATCTCTGCTCTTCCCGCTCGAGCCGCTCAAACAAGCGCCGGCGGGACTGCCTGCTTCCTCCTCCCCACGGCCGGCTCTGCTGCCGCGTAGGCCTCACCGCCCCACCGTACTCCTATCGCTGCCTAGCCATCCCTTTACTCACCACACCTGCTGTTATTCTCCGGCGACGGCAGACGAACCAGTAAACCCTCGTACAGTCGTACTCCCCTCCGCGTGGGAAACAACTGCCGAGTCTTCCCTTCCTTCGTGTCGTTCCCTTCCTAGGCCTCATCGTCGTCCACCGCCCTGGTGCTCTCGGCGCGGCCTGGTCAATGTGGTCAACGACCGACATGCATCTGAAGTGGACTGTACGTGGAGAGGTCGACAGCTGGGTCCACGGCCGCACGCAAGGAAATGCCTCCTTATTACACGCAAAATAATGCTTCCTCCACCTGACATCAGGGACCCACCGAAAGGGCCTCTGTATTTCGTGAAAAAACATTACCGCCGCTGACAGCTCAGACCCACCAGCTATATCTTCGCACGCAAGGACGTGCCTCCTTATTACGCACAAAAAAATGAATACTCCCCCTGTTAGCTGGGACCCAGTATAGTGGCAGGATGACTTGTGGGCCTACTAAGTTGACGGGGACGGAGGGCTTTGTCAACTTAGTCAATATGCACGATTCTAGCTCCAGTGACCGTACGATGTCCATCCAACGGCCGCAGTGCTTCTTCAACCTCTGGTCTTCTTGCTCCAGCCGCCCAAACCAGCGCCGGTCGTGCCTCGTGCTCCTGCCTCCCGTGGCCGGCTGCGATGCGGCGGAGGCCTCACCGCCCCCTACTACTCCCATCGCTGGCCAAGCCATCCCTCTACTCACCCACACCCCCTGTTATTCTGCGGCGACGGCAGTCTCACATCGCAGCGAACTAGTGAACCCTCGTACTCCTCTACGCGTGGGCATCCACTGCCGCGTCTTCCCTGGCTCAGTGTCGTCCCCTTCCTAGGCCTCGCCGTCGTCCACCACCCTGGTGCTCTCGGCGCAGTGTGGCAACATGGTCAAGGCACGGCTTCCATCGGACATGGACTGTACGTGGAGAGGCTGACAGCTGAGTCCACGGCCGCAGCAAGGAAGTGCCTCCTTATTACGTGCAAAATAATTATTCCTCCATCTGATAGCGGGGACCCACCGGACGGACCACCGTATTTCGCGAAAAAACGTTTGCCCCTGACTGCTGGGACCCACCAGCTACATCTTCGCACGCAAGGAAGTGCGTCCGAAAAAAACGATTCGCCCCCCTGACTGCTGGGACCCACCAGCTACATCTTCGCAGGCAAGGAAGTGCCTGATAGTTGGGACCCACCTGGTCGAAGCGTACGTAGCATTGTCATTCTGGTCGCGAACGTGTACGTACATATATACTGGTGGATGTAGAGGCACGCACGTGTCGTAGTAGAGGCGCGTACGTGTCATAGTATAGGCTCGCACGTAGCATGTACACGTACGTACAGCGGCCAGGGTGCAAGAAAGAAAATACGGCCACGTATGTGTACATATGGGCGGGGTCTTGAATGCCTACTCAAGCATACGTATGGCCAGGGCTCATGTACATGGCTGGGTCGGAACGGAGAAACAACGTCGTCGTCGTGTTCATGGGGAGCCAACGGAATGCGTTGTGTTCATGGGGAGGCAACGGAATGCATCGTGTTCATCGGGAGGCAACGGAACGCGTGGGAGCCAACTGGCTGGGTCAGAACAAAATGCATGGTCGTGTTCATCGGGAGGGCTTGGACGGAACAGGCGATGGAAACGAGGCCTGGCGTATCGCACAACGGAGGAAACGGACCTCCTACATTCGGAACGGGGTCCTGTTGATCGGGAGGGGTCTGGCGTACCGCAAAACGAAGGAAACGGACCTCCTACGGTCGAAACGGGGGTCCTATTGATCGGGAGGGGTGTGGCGTACCGCAAAACGGACGAAACGGACCTCCTACGGTCGAAACGGGGGTCCTGTTGATCGGGAGGGGTGTGGCGTATCGCAAAACCGATGAAACGGACCTCCTACGGTCGAAACGGGGGTCCTGTTCATCGGGAGGGGTGTGGCGTACCACAAAACGGGACTCCACGGGATACTGTTCATCTCCACCGTCGACCTCCTGCAGCCTCCACGGGCTACCGTCGACCTCCTCCAGCCTCCACGGGCTACCGTCGACCTCCTCCAGCCTGCACGGGCTCCTGTTCATCCAGCCTCCACCGCGTGCTACTCCACCGGCTATTATTCAACCACCCCTCCACCGTCTACTGTTCATCCAGCCCTCCACACCACGGGGTCCTGTTCAACCACCCCTCCACGGGAACCCCTCCATCGTCTACTGTTCATCCAGCCCTCCACCACACCACGGGGTCCTGTTCATCCAGAGGCAACGCCACCGCTCACTCCTGATCCACCCCCCCCCCGCGCAACACTCACTGTTCATCCAATCGATCGGCTTCAGTTAGCAGCAGTAGCGAAGGAATCGCTCGATCGGGTTCAGTTAACAGCCATCGATCACTCGGGTTCAGTAATGCGTAGCCTGCAGTGCAATCGCTCGGGTTCAGTTAGAGCCCAACGCCTCGCTCGGGTTCAGTTAGAGCCAACGCCTCGCACACACGCGTGTACGTGTACGAGAGAAACACACATCGCTCAGCCCCCGACCTCCCACCGTAACCGAGAACTCCTCGAAATTTTCCTCCCCCTCGCTTCTACCACGTTTTTTCCTTCATGGACGGCCCAAAGAATTTCATGCAGCTGCGTCTCCGGCCCGCCCAGGATGAAAAGCCCATTTTCTGTCATGATTTTTTGTCATAGAAGTAGGAGCCCACCACATCTATGATGATACGAGGTTTTGTCACAATTATCGTCATATGTATGACAGAAAAAATTTCGTTCGGCCCAAAATGTCACGGGTGTGTCTTTTTTTGGTAGTGCAACCACCATTCTATTCCACATATAGTGCTATATCCATGGCTCATGCTCATGTATTGCGTGAAGATTGAAAAAGTTTGAGAATGTCAAAAGTATGAAACAATTGCTTGGCTTGTCATCGGGGTTGTGCATGATTTAAATATTTTGTGTGGTGAAGATAGAGCATAGCCAGACTATATGATTTTGTAGGGATAACTTTCTTTTGCCATGTTATTTTGAGAAGACACGATTGCTTTGTTAGTATGCTTGAAGTATTATTGTTTTTATGTCAATATTAAACTTTTATCTTGAATCTTTCGGATCTAAACATTCATACCACAATTAAGCATAATTACATTAAAATTATGCCAAGTAGCACCCCACATCAAAGATTATCTTTTTTATCATTTACCTACTCAAGGACGAGCAGGAATTAAGCTTGGGAATGCTTGATACGTCTCCAACGTATCTATAATTTTTGATTGCTCCATGCTATATTATCTACTGTTTTGGACATTATTGGGCTTTATTATCCACTTTTATATTATTTTCGGGACTAACCTATTAACCGGAGGCCCAGCCACGAATTGCTGTTTTTTTGCCTATTTTAGGGTTTCAAATAAAAGGAATATCAAACGGAGTCCAAACGGAATGAAACCTTCGGGAACGTGATTTTCTCACCGAACAAGACCCAGGAGACTTGCACCCTATGTCAAGCAACCAACAGGGAGGCCACGAGGTAGGGGGCGCGCCGACCCCCCTGGCGCGCCCTCCACCCTCGTGGGCCCCCTGTTGCTCCACCGACGTACTCCTTCCTCCTATATATACCTACATACCCCCAAATGATCAGAGATGGAGCAAAACCCTAAATCCACCGCCGCAACCTTCTGTATCCACGAGATCCCATCTTGGGGCCTGTTCCGGAGCTCCGCTGGAGGGGGCATCCATCACGGAGGGCTTCTACATCAACACCATAGCCTCTCCGATGAAGTGTGAGTAGTTTACCTCAGACCTTCGGGTCCATAGTTATTAGCTAGATGGCTTCTTCTCTCTTTTTGGATCTCAATACAAAGTTCTCCCCCTCTCTTGTGGAGATCTATTCGATGTAATCTTCTTTTTGCGGTGTGTTTGTTGAGACTGATGAATTGTGGGTTTATGATCAAGATTATCTATGAACAATATTTGAATCTTCTCTGAATTCTTTTATGTATGATTGGTTATCTTTGCAAGTCTCTTCAAATTATCAGTTTGGTTTGGCCTACTAGATTGATCTTTCTTGCAATGGGAGAAGTGCTTAGCTTTGTGTTCAATCTTGAGGTGTCCTTTCCCAGTAACAGTAGGGGCAGCAAGGCATGTATTGTATTGTTTCCATCGAGGATAACAAGATGGGGTTTTTATCATATTGCATGAATTTATCGCTCTACATCATGTCATCTTGCTTAAGGCGTTACTCTGTTTTCATGAACTTAATACTCTAGATGCATGCTGGATAGCGGTCGATGAGTGGAGTAATAGTAGTAGATGCAGGCAGGAGTCGGTCTACTTGTCTCAGACGTGATGCCTATATACATGATCATACCTAGATATTCTCATAACTATGCTCAATTCTGTCAATTGCTCAACAGTAATTCGTTCACCCACCGTAAAATACTTATGCTCTTGAGAGAAGCCACTAGTGAAACCTATGGCCCCCGGGTCTATCTTCATCATATTAATCTTCCAGTACTTAGTTATTTCCTTTGCTTTTTACTTTCGTTTTATTTTACTTTGCATCTTTATCACAATAATACCAAAAATATTATCTTATCATATCTATCAAATCTCACTCTCGTAGGTGACCGTGAAGGGATTGACAACCCCTTATCGCGTTGGTTGCGAGGAGTTATTTGTTTTGTGCAGGTACTAGGGACTCACGCGTGGCCTCCTACTGGATTGATACCTTGGTTCTCAAAAACTGAGGGAAATACCTACGCTACTGTGCTGCATCATCCTTTCCTCTTTGAGGAAATCCAACGCAGTGCTCAAGAGGTAGCAGAACCTTGGGGGGTGCATCATCGTCCACCATGGCCATCGTCGTCTCCATTGGAGGTCTGGACTCGTCGAGGATAGGTGTGTTGTCATGTAGGAGACCTAGCACCAAAGAAGAAAACACAGTCGGAGTAGAGGTTAAGTTGTTAGAAATCATAGTGGCCTCACGTGCCGTGTCAACTACCGCACTCACTAAGTGTTGTGGCTCACTCACTCCCGGTATGATGCTCTCACTCATATGGTTGGTGGAGTCACACAAATGGCTCTCAACCTCACATAGAATGTGTGGCATGCTCTCATGTGTGGGGCCAGTGGTGGTCACACTCATCCTCTCATATGAAATGCACTCAATGTCATGTATGGTGGAGTCACTCATGTCACTCATGTGGTGGTGGCTCTCCTCACATGGCAATTGGGGCATCTCGTCACATGTCGGTGTCGGAGAGATGTTGGTGCAAATGTCTCCAAGCTCAATCATGTCGTAGTCGTAGCTGTGGATGAAGGCCAAAGATGGCACATCATCACTCTCCTCTAAGACCGAAGATAAGGTCTCATGTGCGGTCTCGTAGCTTGACTCGGAGTATGAGTCCAATATGGGCGCCGTCTTCATGTTGTTGAAGAGGTTCGTGATCATCTCCGTGGTCGAAGAGGATGGCCCTTGCTCGACCTTCTTGTCTCTGTCTTGTTGTAGGAGGCCCATATTATGTGGCACCTCGTAGCTCATTTCCATGACCGAAGGGAATGTCCCATGCTCGGCCATCTTCCTTGGGGGGCTTCCGAAGATGGAAGTGTCGCTCTCGCTCGTAGGTGGTCACCTCGTTGGTGAAGATGTCGATGTAGCCGAACTCATGGGAAGTAGGCTAAGATGCCGTACATCCAAAGGCGAAGATGCCTCGAGAACACTTCGCGAAGATGCCGAAGTGGTTGGTGTAGCCGTAGCACCGTCTTGGTGGTGCTTGTCTTGCAGTCTTCTCTTGTGCTCATGATGTTTGGACTTGGCATGAAGTAGGACTTGTTGGGACTTGTGCATTTGTGCTCATGGAGCATCATCATGATGATGATGGGGTCGTTGTCATGCTTGAGCTCATAGTAGATGTCGTTCGTCGTCGTTGTGCACATGTTGCTAGGAGGTTACTTGTCCTTCATGACGAGGTGGATCACGAACGTGACAGTGGTCGCCATGGAGATGTGGACGTGGACGACTTGCGCTTGCATCATTTTTGCACTCCGAAGACTTGTGACTTGAACGTCGCCTCCTTGAGGATGATGAAGGGGAAGAACGGTTGATCAACAAGGTCCGAATCTCCTCCATCCTTGCATCCTGCTCCTCCTTGTGCGCGGAAAGCTTGTTGTCCATGTAGTCCCTTTTCCTTGCTTCAGAGTGACGAATGTCAATGGAGATGTTCTCGATGCGCTCTCGCAATCTTGATTGTGCGCCTTGCATTTGTCGTTGTAGATCGAAGATTGACGCCTTGGTGATGTAGTTGGTCACGCTGTCGTTGTTGTGGAAAACCGGAGATGAAATGCCTTGCCTATACATCACTCCAAGAGAAAAATGTGAGTGCTAGAAAGAGAAGAACGAATACCAAATGTACCTTGATCGAAGTTGAAAGTGGATCAATGATCACTCCAATGTGGACAAGGAAATAGCACAATTGGTACCAATTATTGTCAGTTTCTCACACCTACACAAATAAGGCTTATGGTGGAGCTCGGTGAGGATAGTGGCACAAAAATGTGATGCAAAATGTTAGCAAGAGTCAATAATGTTGAAAGAGATTTACAAATTCGCAAGTGAAACAATTAGACCAATAGCAATATGTGGCACACGGATAGATAAATGGGGTCGTGCAACCAAGGATGAGCACAAAATGTGGAATCCACAGAAAAAGCTCGTGTTGCACAACTCAAGAGAGACTCTAACACGATTGCTCAATAGGCAGATACGACACTTGTGCACAACCTATAAGATGCAAAATGTATGAACTTTCTATCCCAAGTATGCTATGTATGTATGTTCCGGTGGTATGATCCAAGATGATCGGATATGACAATGTGGTATGATGCTATGGCTATTGCTTACAAGCTCTTTGTTCACTCTTTTTCATTGCTTAAAATCTTATTCTTTTTTTCTTTTGTATGGCCACAATGTGAAATGCACAAACCAAGATAGCAATTGGGTATATACGGGAACAATCTTGAGGCACACGAGATGATATGATACCAATATGATATGGTATGTATGCAATGGAAGGTGTAGATCACTAATGTGCACAAGTAATGTTGCCAGCAATACTCAAAGGCTAGTCTCGATAGGCAAGTGACGCAAAATGGGCTAGGGGTTATCAATGCAATGGCAAGGGAATATAAAATGGAGGGATACCACGATACCAAGATGATATGGAGGTTACCGTCCGTGTCGATGATGAGTGGCGGTGATCTTGATGGAGATACCAAGATGATGGAGGCTCGTCCCTAAGTAGCCGAAACACCTTAGGAAACGGAAAAACTGCGAACTCAAAATCTCAAATGTCAAATGTCGGTAGCGGGAATGCGGTGGTGGAAAGATGGGTTATGTGAGTAGGCAATGCGGAAATGGAGTGTAAGGTGGTGGACTATACACGGTGTCGGAGTTGGAAGCACAGTCCCTAAGTAGCCAAAACACCTTAGGAGACACAACTCACAACACAAACAAAATTGGGTTAAGTCGGTGTGGAAGAAGTGTATGGTTGGTAAGCCTATGAGGAAGTGGTGGTGGTGGTTGATGAGGAATCAACCGTCCCTAAGTAGCCAAAACACCTTAGGAGACTCGAATCACTACTCAAGCAACCACATATGCAATGGGGATCAAAATTGGTTAGGTTGCGGAAGTCGGTGGTGGTGTAGTGGATGATGTGGTGGAAGCCCTAGGCAAAGATGCCAAAATTCATAAAATTTGATGGAGTCAAAAGATGTTGGTGGTATTTTTGTGGGAAGAAGGATGTCAAGAGCTTTTCAACGAGCTAAAGAACGTGAAATCGGACTCCGGATGATTTAGTTATGGCCGAAACAAAATTTGAGCGAAGTTGATATCTACAGGTAGCGGACGTCCGGAAATAACAGATGTCCGGTCGCCGGACATCTGGTCAGGTCGGAAATCCGCTAATTTTAGCTCGGGTTAGAGGTTCCAGTCGTTCGGTAAGGTCGGACGTCCAGTGGTTCCTGCGGCTCCGGACGTCCGGTAAAGTGAGGGTCGTCCGGTGGGTCTGGGTCAACGCGGGATTTGAGAACCGGGGCGCGATTTTGGGTGGAATTTGGGGATTTTGGGGTCAAAATTGATGAGATTTTGTGGGTGAAAGATGGGGAAAGTTGGGTAGATGCTAGATCCACTTGAAACCAAGCAAATCTATGGATCAAATCCAACAAAATTTTGTCAAACCAACAAATCACAAAAAAATTGGGGCTATTTTTAGTGGGAATTTTCGAAATTGGGGAAGAACACAACAAAATTAGGGTAGAAAACAATGAGGGGAGGCTCCAAAATCATGATCAACATGGCTCTGATACCAAGATGATGTAGGGTGAGAACCCTAATCAGCCGGTCTTTCACGAAAGGAGCGAATTCCGCCATGAACACGACGAGAGAAACGGGGGAAAATCATGAGGGGAACACAAGAGAACACTCAAACCAACAAGAATGATCACACATGCGCTAGATCCATGAACACAAAGGGAGATACAAGATCCAAAGTCAACAATGGACGATACAAGAGGTAACCGGTCTTCTCCGTGAGGAGGTCTTGAAGTTCTTCTCCGCAAGGAGGTCTTGAATCCATAAGGATCTTCTCTGTAGAGGATGCGGTCTCTCTCGTGGAGTAGATCTGATGTGGATGAGCAATGCTCTATCTCTAAATATGAGTTAAACCAATGCTAACCCTAACTAGGAGGTGGAGGAGTATATATAGTCTAGGACCACGAAGGGGTAAGTGGGGGATACATGGGCCTTGGCCCGATACTCTGCGCACAGACAGGTGTCGGTCGTCCGACGGGTACCAGACGTCCGGTGGCTCGCGAGGGTCCGGTTGTCTAGTACTTCGCGGACATCCAGCGTTTTGGCTCGGGATAGCTGGCACCGGATTTTTGGAAGTGTTCGGTCATCCATTGGCGTCGGACGTCCGCTCGTTTGGCTCAAGCTTCAGGCTCCGGATTTCTGGAGACGTTCGGACGTTCGGTCGTTGGAGGGGAGTCGGATGTCCGGTAAGGGCCGGTGGTCCGGTGGCTATAGCCTCTGGGCAGCTCCTTCTCTTGTTCCTCGTGCTTGGTGTCTTCGCCGTCTTGTCCATGGTCTTCCTCTTGGTTCCTGGTCATGCATAGCACACATGTTTGAGGTAGTAGCCATGTCTCACATGTGGAAAGTGACGATTCAGAGAGGAGCGAGTTCACCTTGTGTCTGATGGCGTATGTTCGAGGTCACGTCGTATGTCCTCTTGGGGCTTGGAGAGTAGTCGGAGTGTACATGGGGACGAATGTGGGATGCTCCGCATCATTACCCTTGAGGAAAAAGTTGGGAGGCAAAACTAAAAGCCCCTATCTTTCTCTGTGTCCGATTAAAACTCCATACCCATAAGTATTTTGAAAGACTAAATGATAGTTGAGTATGTGGACTTGCTGAAAGCTCTTATATTGACTCTTTCCTATGTTATGATAAATTGCAATTGCTTCAATGACTGACATTATAGTTTGTTAGTTTTTAATGAAGTTTATGATTCATACTTGAAATTGTGATTGAATTGTTACTTTAGCATAAGAGATCATATGACAATATATATATATATACATATGTTGTTGTTCTAAGAATGATCATGATGTCCTAATGTCCGCATTTTATTTTTATCGACGCCTCTATCTCTAAACATGTGGACATATTTTTTGATTTCGGCTTTCGCTTGAGGACAAGCGAGGTATAAGCTTGGGGGAGTTGATACGTCCATTTTGCATCATGCTTTTATATCGATATTTATTGCATTATGGGCTGTTATTACACATTATGTCACAATACTTATGCCTATTCTCTCTTATTTTACAAGGTTTACATGAAAAGGGGGAATACTGGCAGTTGGAATTCTGTGCTAGAAAAGGAGCAAATATTAGAGACCTATTCTGCACATCTCCAAAAGTCCTGAAACTCCACGGGAGCACTTTTCAGAATATATAAAAAATATTGGGCGCAAGAAGTACCAGAGGGGGGCCACCCACTAGCCACGAGGGTGGGGGCGCGCCCTACCCCCTGGGTGCGCCCCCCTTCCTCATGGGCCCCCTGGTGGCCCTCCGATGCCCATAAGCAAGCTTTTGGGAAGAAACTCCTCCGCCACGAGGCGGAACCTTGGCGGAACTAATCCAGGGCTCCGGCGGAGCTATTCTGCCGGGGAAACTTCCCTCCGGGAGTGGGAAATTATCACCATCGTCATCACCAACGATCCTCTCATCGGGAGGGGGTCAATCTCCATCAACATCTTCACCAGCATCATCTCATCTCAAACCCTAGTTCATCTCTTGTATCCAATCTTTGTATCCAAACCTCATATGGTACCTGTGGGTTGCTAGTAGTGTTGATTACTCCTTGTAGTTGATGCTAGTTGGTTTAAATGGTGGAATATCATATGTTCAGATCCATTATGCATATTAATACCCCTCGGATTATGAACATGAATATGCTTTGTGAGTAGTTACGTTTATTCCTGAGGACATGGGAGAAGTCTTGCTATTAGTAGTCATGTGAATTTGTTATTCGTTCGATATTTTGATGAGATGTATGTTCTCATCCCTCTAGTAGTGTCATGTGAACGTCGACTACATGACTCTTCACCATTGTTTGGGCCTAGAGGGAGCATTGGGAACTAATAAGTAGATTATGGGTTTCTAGAGTGACAGAAGCTTAAACCCTAGTTTATGCGTTGCTTCGTAAGGGGCTCATTTGGATCCATATGCTTCATGCTATGGTTAGGTTTACCTTAATACTTCTGTTGTAGTTGTGGATGCTTGCAATAGGGGTTAATCATAAGTGGGATGCTTGTCCAAGTAAGGACAGTACCCAAGCACCGGTCCACCCACATATCAAATTATCAAAGTACCGAACGCGAATCATATGAACGTGATGAAAACTAGCTTGACGATAATTCCCATGTGTCCTCGGGAGCGCTTTCCTTCATGTAAGAGTTTGTCCAGGCTTGTCCTTTGCTACAAAAAGGATTGGGCCATCTTGCTGCACCTTATTTACTTTTATTACTTGCTACCCGTTACAAATTACCTTATCACAAAACTATCTGTTACCAATAATTTCAGTGCTTGCAGAGAATACCTTACTGAAAACTGCTTATCATTTCCTTCTGCTCCTCGTTGGGTTCGACACTCTTACTTATCGAAAAGGCTACGATAGACCCCCTACACTTGTGGGTCATCAGAACACTTAGTGTGCTATCAAACGTCACAATGTAACTGGGTGATTATAAAGATGCTCTATAGGTGTCTCTGATGGTGTTTGTTGAGTTGGCATAGATCGAGATTAGGATTTGTCACTCCGATTGTTGGAGAGGTATCTCTGGGCCCTCTCGGTAATGTACATCACTATAAGCCTTGCATGCAATGTGACTAATGAGTTAGTTACGGGATGTTGCATTATGGAACGAGTAAAGAGACTTGCCGGTAACGAGATTGAACTAGGTATAATGATACCAACGATCGAATCTCGGGCAAGTGACATACCGATGAGAAAGGGAACAAACGTATGTTGTTACACGGTTTGACCGATAAAGATATTCGTAGAATATGTAGGAACCAATATGAGCATCCATGTTCTTCTATTGGTTATTGACCAGAGATGAGTCTCAGTCATGTCTACATAGTTCTCAAATCCATAGGGTCCGCACACTTAACGTTAGAGGACGATCGGTATTATGAGTTTATGTGTTTTGATGTACCGAAGGTAGTTCCGAGTTCCGGATGTGATCACGGACATGACGAGGAGTCTCGAAATGGTCGAGACATGAGGATTGATATATTGGAAGGTTATGTTTGGACACCGGAATGGTTTCGGGTGAGTTCGGGCATTTACCGGAGTACCGGGGGTTATCGGAACCCCCGGGGAGTTAATGGGTCTTGATGGGCCATGAGGAAGAGAGGAGGAGGCAGCCAAGTGGTGCCCCCCCCAAAGCCCAATCCAAATTGGGGAGGGTGTCGGCCCCCCTTTCCTTCCGCTCCCTCTTCCCTTCCTTCCCCCTCCTAGTTGGAGTAGGAAAGGGGGGAAACCTACTCCTAGTTGGAGTAGGAATCCCCCCATGGGGCGCGCCATAGAGGCCGGCCCTCCCCCTCCTCCACTCCTTTATATATGGGGGAAGGGGCACCCCATAGACACATAAGTTGATTCTTAGCCGTGTGTGGTGCCCCCCACCACATATTTCCACCTCGGTCATATCGTCGTAGTGCTTAGGCGAAGCCCTGCACCGGTAACTTCATCATCACCGTCAACACGCCGTCGTGCTGACATAACTCTCCCTCGGCCTCAAATGGATCAAGAGTACGAGGGGCGTCACCGAGCTGAACGTGTGCAGATCGCGGAGGTGCCATGCGTTCGGTATTGATCAGTTGGATCGCGAAGACGTTCGACTACATCAACCGCGTTTCTTAAACGCTGCCGCTTTCGGTCTACGAGGGTACGTAGACACACTCTCCCCTCATGTTGCTATGCATCTCCTAGATAGATCTTGCATGATCGTAGAATTTTTTTTGAAATACTATGTTCCCCAACAGTGGCATCCAAGCCAGGTGTATGTGTAGATGTTATATGCACGAGTAGAACACAAAGGAGCTGTGAGCTTGGGTATATACATATTGCTTGTCGTCACTAGTTGTTTCTTGATTCGGCGGTATTGTTGGATGAAGCGTCCCGGACCGACATTACATGACCGCGTTCGTGAGACTGGTTCTACCGACGTGCTTTGCACACAGGTGGCTGGTGGGTGTCAGTTTCTCCAACTTTAGTTGAATCGGATTCAATGAACAGGGTTCTTTCTGAAGATCAAAAAACAATCACTATATCACGTTGTGGTTTTGATGCGTAGGTAAGAACAGTTCTTGCTACAACCCGTAGCAGCCACGTAAAACTTGCAACAACAAAGTAGAGGACGTCTAACTTGTTTTTGCAGGGCATGTTGTGATGTGATATGGTCAAGACGTGATTATATAATTTGTTGTATGAGATGATCATGTTTTGTAACACAGTTATCGACAACTGGCAGGAGCCATATGGTTGTCGCTTTATTGTATGAAATGCAATCGCCATGTAATTGCTTTACTTTATCACTAAGCAGTAGCGATAGTCGTGGAAGCAATGGTTAGCGAGACGAGAACGATGCTACGATGGAGATCAAGGTGTCAAGCCGGTGACGATGGTGATCATAACGGTGCTTTGGAGATGGAGATCAGAGGCACAAGATGATGATGGCCATATCATATCACTTATATTGATTGCACGTGATGTTTATTCTTTATGCATCTTATTTTGCTTCGTATGGCGGTAGCATTATAAGATGATCTCTCACTAAATTTCAAGGTATAAGTGTTCTCTCTGAGTATGTACCATTTCTACAATTCACCGTGCCGAGACACCACGTGATGGTCGGGTGTGATAAGCTCTATGTTCACATACAACGGGTGCAAGCCAGTTTTGCACACGCAGAATACTTGGGTTAAACTTGACGAGCCTAGCATATGCAGATATGGCCTCGGAACACTAAGACCGAAAGGTCGAGCGTGAATCATATAGCGGATATGATCAACATAGTGATGTTCACCATTGAAAACTACTCCATCTCACGTGATGATCGGACATGGTTTAGTTGATATGGATCATGTGATTACTTAGATGATTAGAGGGATGTCTATCTAAGTGGGAGTTCTTAAGTAATATGATTAACTTAACTTTAATTTATCATGAATTTAGTCATGGTAGTATTTGTAAATTATGTTGTAGATCAATAGCTTGCGTATAGCTCCCCTGTTTTATTTATGATATGTTCCTAGAGAAAACTAAGTTGAAAGATGATAGTAGCAATGATGCGGACTAGGTCCGTGATCTGAGGATTATCCTCATTGCTGCACAGAAGAATTATGTCCTTGATGCACCGCTAGGTGACAAACCTATTGCAGGAGGAGATGCAGACGTTATGAACGTTTGGCAAGCTCCGTATGATGACTACTTGATACTTTAGTGCGCCATGCTTTATGGCTTAGAACCAGGACTTTGAAAATGTTTTGAACACCACGGAGCATATAAGATGTTCCAAGAGCTGAAATTGGTATTTCAAACTCATGCCCGAGTCAAGAGGTATGAGACCTCAGACACGTACTTTGCCTACAAGATGGAGGAGAATAGCTCAATCAGTGAGCATGTGCTCAGAATGTCTGAGTACTACAATCGCTTGAATCAAGTGGGAGTTAATCTTCTATATAAGAAAGTGATTGATAGAGTTCTCTAGTCACTATCACCAAGTTACTGGAACTTCATGATGAACTATAATATGCAAGGGATGACGAAAACGATTCCCGAGCTCTTCGTGATGCTGAAATTGACGAAGGTAGAAATCAAGAAAAGTATCAAATGTTGATGATTGACAAGACCACTAGTTTCAAGTAAAAGGGCAAGGGAAAGAAAGGGAACTTCAAGAAGAATAGCATGCAAGTTGCTGCTCCCGTGAAGAAACCCAAAGCTAGACCTAAGCCTGACACTGAGTGTTTCTACTACAAAGGGAATGGTCACTGGAAGCGGAACTACCCCAAACATTTGGAGGATAAGATGGATGGCAAAGAGAACAAAGGTATATTTGATATACAAATTATTGATGTGTACTTTACTAGTGTTTATAGCAACCCCTTGTTATTTGATACTGGTTCAGTTGCTAAGAGTAGTAACTCGAAACAGGAGTTGCAAAATAAACAGAGACTAGTTAAGGGCAGGGTGACGATGTGTGTTGGAAATGATACCAAGGTTGATAAGATCATCATCGCACACTCCTTTTACCTTCGGGATTAGTGTTGAACCTAAAATAAATGTTATTTGGTGTTTGCGTTGAGCATGAATATGATTGGATCGTGTTTATTGCAATACGGTTATTCATTTTAAGTCAAAGAATAATTGTTGTTCTGTTTACATGAATAAAACCTTCTATGGTCATACACCTAATATAAATAGTTTACTGAGTCTCAATTGTGGTGATACACATATTCATAGTATTGAAGCCAAAAGATATAAGTTTAATAACGATAGTGCAACTTATTTGTGGCACTGCCGTTTAGGTCATATTGGTGTAAAGCGCATGAAGAAACTCCATGCTGATGGGATTTTGGAATCACTTGATACTTGCGAACCATGTGTCTTGGGCAAGATGACTAAGACTCCGTTCTCCAGAACAATGGAGCGAGCAACAGACTTATTGGAAATAATACATACTGATGTATGCAGTCCGATGAGTGTTGATGCTCACAGCGAGTATCATTATTTTCTGACCATCACACATGATTTAAGCAGATATGGGTCTATCTACTTGATGAAACATAAGTCTGAAACATTTGAAAAGTTCAAAGAATTTCAGAGTGAAGTGGAAAATCATCATAACAAGAAAATTAAGTTTCTACGATCTGATCGTGGAGGTGAATATTTGAGTTATGAGTTTGGTCTTCATTTGAAACAATGCGGAATAGTTTCGCAACTCACGCCACCTGGAACACCACAGCGTAATGGTGTGTCCGAACGCCGTAATCGCACTTTATTAGATATGGTGCGATCTATGATGTCTCTTACTGATTTACCGCTATCGTTTTGGGGGTTATGCATTAGAGACAGCTGCATTCACATTAAATAGGGAACCAACTAAATCTGTTGAGACGACACCGTATGAACTATGGTTTGGCAAGAAACCAAAGCTGTCATTTCTTAAAGTTTGGGGCTGTGATGCTTATGTGAAGAAGTATCAACCTGATAAGCTCGAACCCAAATCGGAGAAATGCGTCTTCATAGGATACCCAAAGGAAACTGTTGGGTACACCTTCTATCACAGATCTGAAGGCAAGATATCCATTGCTAAGAATGGTTCCTTTCTAGATAAGAACTTTCTCTCAAAAGAAGTGAGTGGGAGGAATGTAGAACTTGATGAGATAATTGTACCTTCTCCCGAATTGGAAAGTAGTTCATCACAGAAATCAGTTCCAGTGATTCCTACACCAATTAGTGAGGAAGCTAATGATGATGATCATGAAACTTCAGATCAAGTTACTACCGGACCTCGTAGGTCAACCAGAGTAAGGTACCGCACCAAAGTGGTATGGTAATCCTGTTCTGGAGGTGATGTTACTTGACCATGACGAACCTATGAACTATGAGGAAAGTGATGATGAGCCCAGATTCCGCAAAATGGCTTGGGGCCATGAAATCTGAGATGGGATCCATGTATGAGAACAAAGTGTGGACTTTGGTTGACTTTCCCAATGATCGGCAAGCTATTGAGAATAAATGGATCTTCAAGAGGAAGATAGACGTTGATAGTAGTATTACTATATACAAAGCTCGAATTGTCACAAAAGGTTTTCGACAAGTTCAAGATGTTGACTACGATGAGATTTTCTCACTCATAGCGATGCTTAAGTCTGTCTGAATCATGTTAGCAATTGCCACGTTTTATGAAATATGGCAAATGGATGTCAAAACTGCATTCCATAATGGATTCCTTAAAGAAGAGTTGTATATGATGCAACAAGAAGGTTTTGTCAATCCTAAAGGTGCTAACAAAGTGTGCAAGCTCTAGCGATCCATCTATGGACTGGTGCAAGCATCTCAGAGTTGGAATATATGCTTTGATAAAGTGATCAAAGCATATGGTTTTATACAGACTTGTGATGAAGCCTGTATTTATAAAAAAGTGAGTGGGAGCACTACAGCCTTTCTGATAAGTATATGTGAATGACATATTGTTGATCGGAAATGATGTAGAATTTTCTGGAAAGCATAAAGGAGTGTTTGAAAGTAGTTTTTCGACCTCGGTGAAGCTACTTACATATTGAGCACCAAGATCTATAGAGATAGATCAAGATGCTTGATATATTTCTCAATGAGTACATACCTTGACAAGATTTTGAAGTAGTTCAAAATGGAACAGTCCAAGAAGGAGTTCTTGCCTGTGTTGCAAGGTGTGAAGTTGAGTAAAAAAACTCAAAACCCGACCATGCCAGAAAATATAAAGAGAATGAAAAGTCATTCCCTATGCCTCAGCCATAGGTTTTCTAAAGTATGTTATGCTGTGTACCAGACCTATTGTGTACCTCACCAAGAGTTTGGCCAGTGGGTACAATAGTGATCCAGGAGTGGATCACTGCACATCGGTCAAAATTATCCTTAGTGGAATAAGGATATGTTTCTCGGTTAT
The DNA here is from genome assembly GCA_034509565.1 of Triticum monococcum. Taxonomy (NCBI): domain Eukaryota; kingdom Viridiplantae; phylum Streptophyta; class Magnoliopsida; order Poales; family Poaceae; genus Triticum; species Triticum monococcum. Next base: position 54,151,589 of record CM067845.1, on the reverse strand, counting down.
GGAGGTGACAAAAAGTTCGTCGGAAAGACTTACGTCGATACAAATTTTGACACCAATCTGGATGACTCCGAGTCTCCATCTGGATACATATTGAAAGTGGGAGCAATTATCTAGAGTACCTCCGTGCAGAGCATTGTAGACATAGAAAAATTTCCAAAATATATACGGCTCTGAATATGGCAGACCTGTTGACTAAATTTCTCTCACAAGCAAAACATGATCACTCTTTGGGTGTTAATCACATAGCGATGTGAACTAGATTATTGACTCTAGTAATCCCTTTGGGTATTAGTCACATGGAGATGTGAACTAATCACATAAAGATGTGAACTATTCATGTTAAATCACATAACGATGTGAACTAGATTATTGACTCTAGTGCAAGTGGGAGACTGAAGGAAATATGCCCTAGAGGCAATAATAAAATTGTTATTTATATTTCCTTATATCATGATAAATGTTTATTATTCATGCTAGAATTGTATTAGATGGAAACTTGATACATGTGTGAATACATCGACAAACAGAGTGTCCCTAGTATGCCTCTACTTGACTAGCTCGTTAATCAAAGATGGTTAAGTTTCCTAGCCATAGACATGTGTTGTCGTTTGATGAACGGGATCACTGAAGGAAATATGCCCTAGAGGCAATAATAAAGTTGTTATTTATATTTCCTTATATCATGATAAATGTTTATTATTCATGCTAGAATTGTATTAACAGGAAACTTAGTACATGTGTGAATACATAGACAAACAGAGTGTCACTAGTATGCCTCTACTTGACTAGCTCGTTGAATCAATGATGGTTATGTTTCTTGACCATAGACATGAGTTGTCATTTGATTAATGGGATCACATCATTAGAGAATGATGTAATTGACTTGACCCATCCGTTAGCTTAGCACGATGATCGTTTAGTTTGTTGCTATTGCTTTCTCCATAACTTATACATGTTCTTATGACTATGAGATCATGCAACTCCCGAATACCGGAGGAACACTTAGTGTGCTATAAAACATCACAACGTAACTGGGTGACTATAAATATGCTCTACAGGTGTCTCCGATGGTGTTTGTTGAGTTGGCATAGATCGAGATTAGGATTTGTCACTCCGAGTATCAGAGAGGTATCTCTGGGCCCTCTCGGTAATGCACATCACTATAAGCCTTGCAAGCAATGTGACTAATGAGTTAGTTGTGGGATGATGCATTACAGAATGAGTAAAGAGACTTGTCGGTAATGAGATTGAACTAGGTATTGAGATACCGACGATCGAATCTCGGGCAAGTAACATACCGATGACAAAGGGAACAACGTATGTTGTTATGCGGTTTGATCGATAAAGATCTTCGTAGAACATGTGGGAGACAATATGAACATCCAGGTTCCTCTACTGGTTATTGACCGGAGATGTGTCTCGGTCATGTATACATAGTTCTCGAACCCGTAGGGTCCGCACGCTTAACGTTCGATGACGATCGGTATTACGAGTTTATGTGTTTTGATGCACCGAAGGTAGTTCGGAGTCCCAAATATGATCACGGACATGATGAGAAGTCTCTAAATGGTCGAGACATAAAGATTGATATATTGTAGGACTATATTTGGACACCATAAGTGTTCCGGGTGATTTCGGAGAAAACTGGAGTGACGGAGGGTTACTAGAACCCCCCGGGGGAAAGATTGGGCCTACATGGGCCATAGGGAAGAGGGGAGGCAGCCCACAGGGGGCATCCGTGACCCCTCCCTATAGGGAGTCCGAATTGGACTAGGGAGGGGGGCGCCCCCCCCCCTTTCCTTCTCCTCTTCCTCTCCTTTCCCTTTTTCCCCTTCTCCTCCTAGTAGGACTAGGAAAGGAGGAATCCTACTCCTACTAGGAGTAGGATTCCTCCTCCCTTGGAGCGCCCCTAGGGCTGGCCGGCCTCCCCCTTGCTCCTTTATATACGGGGGCAGGGGGCACCCAGGGGCACACAAGTTGATTGCTTTTAGCTGTGTGTGGTGCCCCCCTCCACCATAATCTACCTCGGTCATATCATCGTAGTGCTTAGGTGAAGCCCTGCACCGGTAGCTTCATCATCACTGTCATAACGCCGTCGTGCTGACGAAGCTCTCCCTCGATGCTCAGCTGGATTAAGAGTTCGTGGGACGTCACCGAGCTGAACGTGTGCAGATCGCGGAGGTGCTGTACTTTCGGTGCTAGGATCAGTTGGATCATGAAGACGTTCGACTACATCAACCGCGTTGTCATAACGCTTCCACTCATGGTCTACGAGGGTACGTGGACAACACTCTTCCCTCTCGTTGCTATGAATGACCTAGATAGATCTTGCATGTGCGTAGGAATTTTTTTGAAATTACTGCGTTCCCAACAGTGGCATCCGAGCCAGGTCTATGCGTAGATGTTATATGCACGAGTAGAACACAAAGGAGTTGTGGGCGTGGGTATATACATATTGCTTGCCGTCACTAGTTGATTCTTGATTCAGCGGTATTGTTGGATGAAGCGGCTCAGACCGACATTACGCATACGCTTACGCGAGACTGGTTCTACCGACTGATGGGTTCTACGGTAGAGTGCGTCGACTGCAAATTAAAATTTCCTATGCGCAGAACAACCAAGAACATGCTATGGGAGATGGATCACAGTTCGTTACCACTATATGTGCAGTGTCGTGCAACGGAAGAAGAGTTGGGCGGCGCGTCCGCATGGATTGTCTCCTCCTCGTATGATCTCCCTCGAGCAGCCAGTCATCGGTTCTCACGTACAAGTTCTCTGGAGCGGCGCAAGTGCACCACCTCTAACAGTATCCGCATGTGCAGCAGGAACGTTGTGTGGCGGACTGCTAGGTCTGATCACACAACCGGCGGCGAGTGGAGGTGTCTATTCGCAACACATGCAAACCCTAGTGACAGCACCAAAGCGATCAACCACATGAGTGTGCGGCACTCCACTTTATATAGGCGTCCGTCGTGGGCTCAACACTTAGACCTCGCACGGACCCTAAAGCCCGTAAGTCTACTCAGCCATAATCCACCGAATACAGCTCGGATCACATCCGACCAGTGTCCTCGGATCCGACCTCATAGGTTCCTTCCCTTAAGTGCGCGACCCCTTAGGTTTAAGCCGGCTTGGTCGCAGTTTGGATCACCTCCGAACTGCATGGTTGGTAGCGGCCCCTAGCAAGGCATGTCGAACACCAAGTAGACTATGAAGCTAGTTAGACGAACCTGTACATCATACTTCCATTCCTTTTGCCACACGTTATATGTTGTCAGGCTCAAGGCGAGTCTGTCATCCTTGTGCTAGCCCGACCTCTTTCTCGTTCCAGTGATGCCAACCACAAACCAGATTATCTCATAATCCTTGTCGCATGGCCATGCATATCCTGGTCGGATCACGCGAGGGGCCCTAGAGTATATCTGTCATGGAATTGTCATGGCAGACGTCCTTAGTGTGAGGACTTAGTCGCGAGGCCAACGCATCTATGTGGTAGCTTGAGAGGGGTTGAGAGGGATCGAGAGACGCAACACAAGACAAGGGTTTAGACAGCTTCGGGCCCCGGGAAACATCATCTGGTAATAACCCTACATGCTGCTTGTGGCTAGGTCTCATTATGATCATGAGGGAGTCGTCGATAAGCCGGCTCTTTGTGTCTAGCCCTAGAGATTAATTACTTCTTCCTTTTCCTCCTTTGGGGAGCCCCGCCCCTCCTTATATATGCTGAAGGGGCGGCTTACATGTAGAGTCCTAGTAGGATTAGAACGAACTTATTCTGTATTACAAGTCGGATACAAGTACAGGTCTTGCTTCTTTGTAAAGGAAATACTCCTCATGCCTTCCGTCTTAAGCCGGCCCACAATAACATGAGCCGGCCTACTGGGCCTTGGGCCTTTGTCATCCGTCTGACCCGCCGTCGGGGCCATCATTAAGTCGCCAGGCTCATGAGTCGTCACACCAGTGAACTGCTAGACCTGTGAGTCGCCAAGTCTCCGGCGGGTTACGATGAAACGCTAAGTCCGGCCGGGTCATACCGCGGGGTATATCCACGACATTGGCCCCCAGTTTAATTTGGATTTATCCATGTTAAACTGATCCTGTAAAACAAACACAAGAAACAAATTTGACAGATTGTGTTCCGGGTTAAATATTCTTGTAAGCCGGCACCTGATCATCCTTAATTCCTTGTGCTCCGGGTTAAATATTCTCCTGAGCCAGGACCTGATTATCCTATAGTCCAATTGTCATTTCCTTCATCTAGAAAATCCGGGTCAATAAGATGGCTTCATACTCAATTTGCTGATGTTGGTTTCTCACAGAAAAATATTGTGAAGAACAATCCACTTGAGTCAGCTTCCAAGGCACCGGCTTAATAAACATATTGGATTCAAGATTCATCTAGTGATCTGCCGGTTTAAAGATGTAGAGGCTGGCGAGCAAAATTGCCAGCTTGTAAATATTGATAACAGCGGGTCATAACTGTTGCTGATGTCGGGTTAACCTTATGATGACGCCGGGTCATAAACTTTGCAGATTCCTCTGATAATAATATAATACCCGATTTGCTCAAAACTGATAATTTGAAGTTATTCCTCCCTTATATGTGATACGTCTCCAACGTATCTATAATTTTTTATTGCTCCATACTATATTATCTACTGTTTTGGACTATATTGGGCATTATTTTCCACTTTTATATAATTTTTGGGACTAACCTATTAACCGGAGGCCCAGCCCAGAATTGTTGTTTTTTGCCTATTTCAGTGTTTCGGATAAACAGAATATCAAACGGAGTCCAAACGGAATAAAATCTTCGGGAACGTGATTTTCTCACCGAACGTGATCCAGGAGACTTGGACCGTGCTCCAAGGAACAAAAGAGGCGGTCACGAGGGTGGGGGGCGCGCCCCCTGCCTCATGGGCCCCTCGTTACCGTTCCGGCGTACTTCTTCCTCCTATATATACACACGTACCCCCAAACGATCAGAACAGAGCCAAAAACCTAATTCCACCACCGCAACTTTCTGTCTCCACGAGATCCCATCTTGGGGCATGTTCCGGAGCTCCGCCGGAAGAGGGCCGTCATCACAGAGGGCTTCTACATCATCATAGCCTCTCCGATGAAGTGTGAGTAGTTTACCTCAAACCTTCGGGTCCATAGTTAGTAGCTAGATGGCTTCTTCTCTCTCTTTGAATCTCAATACAAAGTTCTCCCCCTCTCTTGTGGACATCTATTCGATGTAATCTTCTTTTTGTGGTGTGTTTGTTGAGACCGATGAATTGTGGGTTTATGATCAAGTCTATCTATGAATAATATTTGAATATTCTCTAAATTATTTTATGTATGATTGGTTATCTTTGCAAGTCTCTTCGAATTATCCGTTTGGTTTGGCCAACTAGATTGGTAGTTCTTGCCATGGGAGAAGTGCTTAGCTTTGGGTTCGATCTTGCGGTGTCCTTACCCAGTGACAGAAGGGGCAGCAAGGCACGTATTGCATCGTTGCCATCGAGGATAACAATATGGGGTTTATTTCATATTGCATGAATTTATCTCTCTACTGAAGGAAATATGCCCTAGAGGCAATAATAAAGTTATTATTTATTTCCTTATATCATGATAAATGTTTATTATTCATGCTAGAATTGTATTAACTGGAAACATAATACATGTGTGAATACATAGACAAACAGAGTGTCACTAGTATGCCTCTACTTGACTAGCTCGTTAATCAAAGATGGTTATGTTTCCTAACCATGAACAAAGAGTTGTTATTTGATTAACGAAGTCACATCATTAGTTGAATGATCTGATTGACATGACCCATTCCATTAGCTTAGCACCCGATCGTTTAGTATGTTGTTATTGCTTTTCTTCATGACTTATACATGTTCCTATGACTATGAGATTATGCAACTCCCGTTTGTCGGAGGAACACTTTGGGTACTACCAAACGTCACAACGTAACTGGGTGATTATAAAGGAGTACTACAGGTGGCTCCAAAGGTAGATGTTGGGTTGGCGTATTTCGAGATTAGGATTTGTTACTCCGATTGTCGGAGAGGTATCTCTGGGCCCTCTCGGTAATGCACATCACTTAAGCCTTGCAAGCACTACAACTAATGAGTTAGTTGCGGAATGATGTATTACGGAACGAGTAAAGAGACTTGCCGGTAACGAGATTGAACTAGGTATTGGATACCGACGATCGAGTCTCGGGCAAGTAACATACCGATGACAAAGGGAACAACGTATGTTGTTATGCGGTCTGACCGATAAAGATCTTCGTAGAATATGTAGGAGCCAATATGGGCATCCAGGTCCCGCTATTGGTTATTGACCGGAGATGTATCTCGGTCATGTCTACATTGTTCTCGAACCGTAGGGTCCGCACGCTTAACGTTACGATGACAGTTATTATGAGTTTATGCATTTTTATGTACCGAAGGTTGTTCGGAGTCCCGGATGTGATCACGGACATGACGAGGAGTCTCGAAATGGTCGAGACGTAAAGATTGATATATTGGAAGCCTATGTTTGGACATCGGAAGTGTTCCGGGTGAAATCGGGATTTTACCGGAATACCGGGAGGGTTACCGGACCCCCCCCCCCCCCCCCGGAGGCAAATGGGCCTATTGGGCCTTGGTGGAAAAGTGAAAGGGGCTGCCATAGAGGGCTGCACACCTCCCCCCTTTCCCTAGTCCTATTAGGACTAGGGAAGGTGGCCGGCCACCCCTTCTCTCTTTCCCCCTTGAGGATTCCTATTAGGAATAGGATTGGGGGGGAGTCCTACTCCCGGTGGGAGTAGGACTCCTCCTGCGCCCCTCTCCCTTGGCCGGCCGAACCCCTCCCCCTTGCTCCTTTATATACGGGGGCAGGGGGCACCTCTTGACACACAATTGATCATTGTTGATCGTCCCTTAGCCGTGTGTGGTGCCCCCTGCCACTAAATTCCACCTCGGTCATATCGTTGTAGAGCTTAGGCGAAGCCCTGCGTCGGTGAAACATCAAGATCGTCACTACGCCGTCGTGCTGACGGAACTCTTCCTCGACGCTTTGCTGGATCGGAGCCCGAGGAACGTCATCGAGCTGAACGTGTGCTAAGAACTCGGAGGTGCCGGAGTAACGGTGCTTGGATCGGTCGGATCGGGAAGAAGACGTATGACTACTTCCTCTACGTTGTGTGATCGCTTCCGCAGTCGGTCTGCGTTGGTACGTAGACAACACTCTCCTCTCTCGTTGCTATGCATCACCATGATCTTGCGTGTGCGTAGGAATTTTTTTGAAATTACTACGTTCCCCAGCAGTGGCATCCGAGCCTAGGTTTTATGGTTTGATGTTATATGCACGAGTAGAACACAAGTGAGTTGTGGGCGATATAAGTCATACTGCCTACCAGCATGTCATACTTTGGTTCGGCGGTATTGTTGGATGAAGCAGCCCGGACCGACATTACGCGTACGCTTACGCGAGACCGGTTTCCCCGACGTGCTTTGCACATAGGTGACTTGCGGGTGACTGTTTCTCCAACTTTAGTTGAACCGAGTGTGGCTACGCCCGGTCCTTGAGAAGGTTAAAACGGAGTCTATTTGACAAACTATCGTTGTGGTTTTGATGCGTAGGTAAGATTGGTTCTTGCTAAGCCCGTAGCAGCCACGTAAAATTTGCAACAACAAAGTAGAGGACGTCTAACTTGTTTTTGCAGGGCATGTTGTGATGTGATATGGTCAAGACGTGATGAGATATAAGTTGTTGTATGAGATGATCATGTTTTGTTGAAGTTATCGGCAACTGGCAAAAGCCTTATGGTTGTCTCTTTATTGCATAAGATGCAAGCGCCCAATAATTGCTTTACTTTATCGCTATGCGATAGCAATAGTTGCAAGAGCAAGTGTTGGCGAGACGACCACGTGACGACACATTGATATAGATCAAGATGATGGAGATCATGGTGTCATGCCGGTGATGACAGAGATCATGACAGTACTTTGGAGATGGAGATCAAAGAAGCAAGATGATGATGGCCATATCATGTCACATATTTTGATTGCATATGATGTTTATCTTTTATACATCTTATTTCTGCTTTGATTGACGGTAGCATTATAAGATGATCTCTCACTAAATTATCAAGAAGTGTTCTCCCTGAGTATGCACCGTTGCGAAAGTTCTTCGTGCTGAGACACCACGTGATGATCGGGTGTGATAGGTTCTACGTTCAAATACAACGGGTGCAAAACAGTTGCACACGCGGAATACTCAGGTTATACTTGACGAGCCAAGCGTATACAGATATGGCCTCGGAACACAGAGACCGAAAGGTCGAGCGTGAATCATATAGTAGATATGATCAACATAACGATGTTCACCATTGAAAACTACTCCATCTCACGTGATGATCGGTTATGGTTTAGTTGATTTGGATCACGTGATCACTTAGAGGATTAGAGGGATGTCTATCTAAGTGGGAGTTCTTAAGTAATATGATTAAATTGAACTTAAATTTATCATGAACTTAGTCCTGGTAGTATTTTGCAAATTATATTGTAGATCAATAGCTCGCGTTGTTGCTTCCCTATGTTTATTTTGATATGTTCCTAGAGAAAATTGTGTTGAAAGATGTTAGTAGCAAAGATGCGGATTGGATCCGTGATCAGAGGTTTATCCTCATTGCTGCACAGAAGAATTATGTCCTTGATGCACCGCTAGGTGAAAGACCTATTGCAGGAGCAGATGCAGACGTTATGAACGTTTGGCTAGCTCAATATGATGACTACTTGATAGTTTAGTGCACCATGCTTAATGGCTTAGAATCGGGACTTCAAAGACGTTTTGAACGTCATGGACCATATGAGATGTTCCAGGAGTTGAAGTTAATATTTCAAGCAAATACCCGAGTTGAGAGATATGAAGTCTCCAACAAGTTCTATAGCTAAAAGATGGAGGAGAATCGCTCAACTAGTGAGCATGTGCTCAGATTGTCTGGGTACTACAATCGCTTGAATCAAGTGGGAGTTAATCTTCCAGATAAGATAGTGATTGACAGAATTCTCTAGTCACCATCACCAAGTTAGTAGAACTTCGTGATGAACTATGATATGCAAGGGATAACGGAAACGATTCCCAAGCTCTTCGTGATGCTGAAATCGATGAAGGTAGAAATCAAGAAAAACATCAAGTGTTGATGGTTGACAAGACCACTAGTTTGAAGAAAAGGGCACAAGGGAAGAAGGGGAACTTCAAGAAGAACGGCAAGCAAGTTGCTGCTCAAGTGAAGAAGCCCAAGTCTGGTCCTAAGCCTGAGACTAAGTGCTTCTACTGCAAAGGGACTGGTCACTAGAAGCGGAACTGCCCTAAGTATTTGGCGGATAAGAAGGATGGCAAAGTGAACAAAAGTATATTTGATATACATGTTATTGATGTGTGCTTTACTAGTGTTTATAGCAACCCCTCAGTATTTGATATTGGTTCAGTTGCTAAGAGTAGTAACTCGAAACAGGAGTTGCAGAATAAACAGAGACTAGTTAAGGGTGAAGTGACGATGTGTGTTGGAAGTAGTTCCAAGATTGATATGATCATCATCGTACACTCCCCTATACTTTCGGGATTAGTGTTGAACTTAAATAAGTGTTATTTGGTTTTTGCGTTGAGCATGAATATGATTTGGTCATGTTTATTGCAATACGGTTATTCATTAAAGTCAGAGAATAATTGTTGTTCTGTTTACATGAATAAAACCTTCGATGGTCATACACCCAATGAAACAAGTTCGTTGGATCTCGATCGTAGTGATACACATATTCATAATATTGAAACCAAAAGATGCAAAGTTAATAATGATAGTGCAACTTATTTGTGGCATTGCCGTTTAGGTCATATTGGTATAAAGCGCATGAAGAAGCTCCATGCTGATGGGCTTTCGGAATCACTTGATTATGAATCACTTGATGCTTGCGAACCATGCCTTTTGGGCAAGATGACTAAAACGCCGTTCTCCGGAACAATGGAGCAAGCAACAGATTTGTTGGAAATCATACATACTGATGTATGTGGTCCGATGAATATTTAAGGCTTGCAGCGGGTATCATTATTTTCTAACCTTCATAGATGATTTGAGCAGATATGGGTATATCTACTTAATGAAATAGAAGTCTGATACATTTGAATAGTTCATATAATTTCAGAGTGAAGTGGAAAATCATCGTAACAAGAAAATAAAGTTTCTACGATCTGATCATGGAAAAGAGTATTTGAGTTACGAGTTTGGTCTTCAGTTAAAACAATGTGAAATAGTTTCACTACTCACGCCACCTGGAACACCATAGCATAATGGTGTGTCCGAACGTCATAACCGTACTTTATTGGATATAGTGCAATCTATGATGTCTCTTACCGATTTACCACTATTGTTTTTGGGGTCATGCATTAGAGACAGCTGCATTCACGTTAAATAGGGCACCATCAAAATCCGTTGAGACGACGCCTTATGAACTGTGGTTTGGCAAGAAACCAAAGTTGTCGTTTCTTAAAGTTTGGGGTTGCGATGCTTATGTGAAAAAGCTTCAACCTGATAAGCTCGAACCCAAATCGGAGAAATGTGTCTTCATTGGATATCCAAAGGAAACTATTGGATACACCTTCTATCACAGATCCGAAGGCAAGACTTTTGTTGCTAAATTCGGAAACTTTCTTGAGAAGGAGTTTCTCTCGAAAGAAGTGAGTGGGAGGAAAGTAGAACTTGACGAGGTAACTGTACCTACTCCGTTATTGGGAAATAGTACATCACAGAAAACTGTTTCTGTGAGACCTACACCAATAAGAGAGGAAGTTAATGATGATGATCATGAAACTTTAGATCAAGATACTACTGAACCTCGTAGATCAACCAGAGTAAGATCCGCACCAGAGTGGTACGGTAATCCTGTTCTGGAGGTCATGCTACTAGATCATGATGAACCTATGAACTATGAAGAAGCGATGGTGAGCCCAGATTCCGCAAAGTGGCTTGAAGCCATGAAATCTGAGATGGGATCCATGTATGAGAACAAAGTATGGACTTTGGTTGACTTGCCCGATGATCGGCAAGCAATTGAGAATAAATGGATCTTTAAGAAGAAGACTGACGCTGATGGTAATGTTACTGTCTACAAAGCTCGACTTGTCGCAAAAGGTTTTCGACAAGTTCAAGGAGTTGACTACGATGAGACTTTCTCACCCGTAGCGATGCTTAAGTCTGTCAGAATCATGTTAGCAATTGCCGCATTTTATGATTATGAAATTTGGCAAATGGATGTAAAAACTGCATTCCTGAATGGATTTCTGGGAGAAGAGTTGTATATGATGCAACCGGAAGGGTTTGTCGATCCAAAGGGAGCTAACAAAGTGTGCAAACTCCAGCGATCCATTTATGGACTGGTGCAAGCATCTCGGAGTTGGAATATACGCTTTGATGAGTTGATCAAAGCATAGAGTTTTATACAAACTTGCGGTGAAGTCTGTATTTACGAGAAAGTGAGTGGGAGCACTACAGCATTTCTGATAAGTATATGTGAATGACATATTGTTGATCGGAAATAATGTAGAATTATTCTGTAAAGCATAAAAGGAGTGTTTGAAAGGAGTTTTTCAAAGAAAGACTTCGGTAAAGCTGCTTACATATTGAGCTTCAAGATCTATAGAGATAGATCAAGACGCTTGATAAGTTTTTCAATACGTACATACCTTGACAAGATTTTGAAGTATTTCAAAATGGAACAGTCAAAGAAAAAGTTTCTTGCCTGTGTTACAAGGTGTGAAGTTGAGTAAAGACTCAAAGCCCGACCACGGCAGAAGATAGAAAGAGAATGAAAGTCATTCCCTATGCCTCATTCATAGGTTCTATAAAGTATGCCATGCTATGTACCAGATCTATTGTATACCCTGCACTGATTTGGCAAGGGAGTACAATAGTGATCTAGGAGTAGATCACTGGACAACGGTCAGAATTATCCTTAGTGAAATAAGGATATGTTTCTTGATTATGGACCTGACAAAAAGGTTCGTCGTAAAGGGTTACGTCGATGCAAGTTTTTGACACTGATCTAGATGAATCTAAAAGTCTCAATCTGGATACATATTGAAAGTGGGAGCAATTAGCTAGAGTAGCTCCGTGCAGAGCATTATAGACAAAGAATTTTGCAAAATACTTACGGATCTGAATGTGACAGACCCGTTGACTAAAATTATCTCACAAGCAAAACATGATCACACCTTAGTACTCTTTGGGTGTTAATCACATAGAGATGTGAACTAGATTACTGACTCTAGTAAACCCTTTGAGTGTTGGTCACATGATGATGTGAACTATGGGTGTTAATCACATGGTGATGTGAACTATTGCTGCTAAATCACATGGCGATGTGAACTAGATTATTGACTCTAGTGCAAGTGGGAGACTGAAGGAAATATGCCCTAGAGGCAATAATAAAGTTATTATTTATTTCCTTATATCATGATAAATGTTTATTATTCATGCTAGAATTGTATTAACCGGAAACATAATACATGTGTGAATACATAGACAAACAGAGTGTCACTAGTATGCCTCTACTTGACTAGCTCGTTAATCAAAGATGGTTATGTTTCCTAACCATGAACAAAGAGTTGTTATTTGATTAACAAAGTCACATCATTAGTTGAATGATCTGATTGACATGACCCATTCCATTAGCTTAGCACCCGATCGTTTAGTATGTTGCTATTGCTTTTCTTCATGACTTATACATGTTCCTATGACTATGAGATTATGCAACTCCCGTTTGCCGGAGGAACACTTTGGGTACTACCAAACGTCACAACTTAACTGGGTGATTATAAAGGAGTACTACAGGTGGCTCCAAAGGTAGATGTTGGGTTGGCGTATTTCGAGATTAGGATTTGTCACTCCGATTGTCGGAGAGGTATCTCTGGGCCCTCTCGGTAATGCACATCACTTAAGCCTTGGAAGCACTACAACTAATGAGTTAGTTGCGGAATGATGTATTACGGAACGAGTAAAGAGACTTGCCGGTAACGAGATTGAACTAGGTATTGGATACCGACGACCGAGTCGCGGGCAAGTAACATACCGATGACAAAGGGAACAACGTATGTTGTTATGCGGTCTGACCGATAAAGATCTTTGTAGAATATGTAGGAGCCAATATGGGCATCCAGGTCCCGCTATTGGTTATTGACCGCAGATGTATCTCGGTCATGTCTACATTGTTCTCGAACCGTAGGGTCCGCACGCTTAACGTTACGATGACAGTTATTATGAGTTTATGCATTTTTATGTACCGAAGGTTGTTCGGAGTCCCGGATGTGATCACGGACATGACGAGGAGTCTCGAAATGGTCGAGACGTAAAGATTGATATATTGGAAGCCTATGTTTGGACATCGGAAGTGTTCCGGGTGAAATCGGGATTTTACCGGAATACCGGGAGGGTTACCGGAACCCCCCCGGGAGGCAAATGGGCCTATTGGGCCTTGGTGGAAAAGTGAAAGGGGCTGCCATAGAGGGCTGCGCACCTCCCCCCTTTCCCTAGTCCTATTAGGACTAGGGAAGGTGGCCGGCCACCCCTTCTCTCTTTCCCCCTTGAGGATTCCTATTAGGAATAGGATTGGGGGGGGGGGGGTCCTACTCCCGGTGGGAGTAGGACTCCTCCTGCGCCCCTCTCCCTTGGCCGGCCGAACCCCTCCCCCTTGCTCCTTTATATACGGGGGCACGGGGCACCTCTTGACACACAATTGATCATTGTTGATCGTCCCTTAGCCGTGTGTGGTGCCCCCTGCCACTAAATTCCACCTCGGTCATATTGTTGTAGAGCTTAGGCGAAGCCCTGCGTCGGTGAAACATCAAGATCGTCACTACGCCGTCGTGCTGATGGAACTCTTCCTCGACGCTTTGCTGGATCAGAGCCCGAGGAACGTCATCGAGCTGAACGTGTGCTAAGAACTCGGAGGTGCCGGAGTAACGGTGCTTGGATCGGTCGGATCGGGAAGAAGACGTACGACTACTTCCTCTACGTTGTGTGATCGCTTCCGCAGTCGGTCTGTGTTGGTACGTAGACAACACTCTCCTCTCTCGTTGCTATGCATCACCATGATCTTGCGTGTGCGTAGGAAATTTTTTGAAATTACTACGTTCCCCAACATCTACATCATGTCATCTTGCTTAAGGCGTTACTCTGTTTTTAACGTAATACTCTAGATGCATGCTGGATAGCGGTCGCTGAGTGGAGTAATAGTAGTAGATGTAGAATCGTTTCGATCTACTTGTCACAGACGTGATGCCTATATACATGATCATGCCTAGATATTCTCATAACTATGCTCAATTCTGTCAATTGCTCAACAGTAATTTGTTCACCCATCGTAGAATACTTATGCTCTTGAGAGAAGCCACTAGTGAAACCTATGGCCCCTAGATCTATTCTCATCATATCAATCTCCATCACTTTAATCTTGCTTTGCTCTTTACTTTGCTTTTACTTTTTTACTTTGCATCTTTATACCAAAAATACCAAAAATATTATATCTATCAGATCTCACTCTCGTAAGTGACCGTGAAGGGATTGACAACCCCTAATCACGTTGGTTGCGAGTAGCTATCGCTTTGTGCAGGTACAAGGGACTTGAGCGTGGCCTCCTACTGGATTGATACCTTGGTTCTCAAAAACTGAGGGAAATACTTACGCTACTCTGCTGCATCATCCATTCCTCTTCGGGGAAAACCAACGCAAGCTCAAGACGTAGCAAGAAGGATTTCTGGCGCCGCTACCGGGGAGTCTACGCAAAAAGTCAACATACCAAGTACCCATCACAATCCCTATCTCTCGCATTACATTATTTGCCATTTGCCTCTCGTTTTCCTCTCCCCCCAATTCACCCTTGCCGTTTTATTCGCCCTCTCTCTCTATCCTCCCTCTCTATTTGCCTCTTTTTGCCCGTTTGCTTTTTTCTTGTGTGCTAGTTTGCTTGTTTGTCGCGATGGCTCAAGATACTACCAAATTGTGTGACTTCACCAATACCAATAATAATGATTTCCTTAGCACTCCGATTGCTCCTCTTACCGGTGCTGAATCTTGTGAAATTAATACTGCTTTGTTGATTCTTGTTATGAAAGATCAATTCGCTGGCCTTCCTAGTGAAGATGCCGCTACTCATCTGAATAGGTTCGTTGATTTATGTGATATGCAAAAGAAAAAAGATGTCAATAATGATGTCGTTAAATTGAAGATATTTCCTTTTTCTCTTAGAGATCATGCTAAAGCTTGGTTTTCGTCTTTGCCTAAAAATAGTATTGATTCATGGAACAAGTGCAAAGATGCTTTTATCTCTAAGTATTTTCCTCCCGCTAAGATCATCTCTCTTAGAAACGATATTATGAATTTTAAGCAACTTGATCATGAACATGTTGCACAAGCTTGGGAGAGAATGAAATTAATGATACGTAATTGCCCTACTCATGGTTTGAATTCGTGGATGATTATACAAAAATTTTATGCCGGATTGAATTTTGCTTCTAGAAATCTTTTAGATTCGGCCGCAGGAGGCACTTTTATGGAAATCACTTTAGGAGATGCTACTAAACTCCTAGATAATATTATGGTTAATTATTCTCAATGGCATACTGAAAGATCTTCTAATAAAAAGGTGCATGCAACAGAAGAAATTAATGTGTTGAGTGGAAAGATGGATGAACTTATGAAATTATTTGCTACTAAGAGTGTTTCTTCTGATCCTAATGATATGCCTTTGTCTACTTTGATTGAGAATAACAATGAATCTATGGATGTGAATTTTGTTGGTAGGAATAATTTTGGTAACAACGCTTATAGAGGGAATTTTAATCCTATGCCATATCCTAGTAATCCTTCTAATAATTATGGGAATTCCTACAACAACTCTTATGGAAATTATAATAATATTCCCTCTGAATATGAGAATAGTGTTAAAGAATTTATGAATTCACAAAAGAATTTTAATGCTTTGCTTGAGGAGAAATTGCTTAAAGTTGATGATTTGGCTAGGAACGTTGATAGAATTTCTCTTGAGGTTGATTCTTTAAAGCTTAGATCTATTCCTCCTAAGCATGATATCAATGAGTCTCTCAAAGCCATGAGAATTTCCATTGATGAGTGCAAGGAAAGAACCGCTAGGATGCGTGCTTCCAAAGAAGCCTTTATTAAAGCATGTTCCTCCAATTCCTATGAAAATCAAGATGAAGATCTAAAAGTTATTGATGTGTCCCCTATTAAATCTTTGTTTTGCAATATGAATCTTGATGAAACTGAATATGATCTTCCTCTACCTAGAAGGCGTTCTAAAAATTCGGAGTATTTAGATCTTAATAATGAAATTGATGAAAGTGGGATTGAAAGAAATAAAAATCTAGATGTTGCTAAACCCACTATATTGGATTTCAAGGAATTTAATTATGAAAGTTGTTCTTTAATTGATTGTATTTCCTTGTTGCAATCTGTGCTAAATTCTCCACATTCTTATAGTCAAAATAAAGCCTTCACCGAACATATTGTTGATGCCTTGATGCAATCTTATGAAGAAAAACTTGAGTTGAAAGTTTCTATCCCTAGAAAACTCTATGATGAGTGGGAACCAACTATTAAAATTAAAATTAAAGATCATGATTTTTATGCTTTCTGTGATTTGGGTGCTAGTGTCTCTACTATTCCCAAGACTTTGTGTGACTTACTAGATTTTCGTAATTTTGATGATTGTTCTCTAAACTTGCATCTTGCAGATTCCACTATTAAGAAACCTATGGGAAGAATTAATGATATTATTATTGTTGCAAATAGGAATTATGTGCCCGTAGATTTCATTGTTCTTGATATAGATTGCAATCCTTCTTGCCCTATTATTCTTGGTAGACCTTTCCTTAGAACGGTTGGTGCGATTATTGATATGAAGGAAGGGAATATTAGATTTAAATTTACATTAAAAAGGGCATGGAACACTTTCCAAGAAATAAAATAAAATTACCATATGAAACTATCATGAGAGCCACTTATGGATTGCCTACCAAAGATGGCAATACCTAGTTCTATCCTTGCTTTTATGCCTAGCTAGGGGCGTTAAACGATAGCGCTTTTTGGGAGGCAACCCAATTTTAATTTTATTCCTTGCTTTTTGCTCCTGTTTAGTAATAAATAAATTATTTAGCCTCTGTTTTTGTTGTGTTTTTTGTGTTTCATTACTGTTTGTGCCAAGTAGAACCGTTGGGAAGACTTGGGGAAAGTCTTGTTGAACTTGCTGTAAAAAACAGAAACTTTAGCGCTCACAAGAACTGCTGTCATTTCTATTTGAAGAGTGATATTTAGTTAATTCGTTTTTCAGATGATTAATAGATAAATTCCTCACGTCCAAAATTTTATTTTAGAATTTTTGGGGTTCCAGATCTTGCGCTAGCTACAGATTACTACAGACTGTTCTGTTTTTGACAGATTCTGTTTTTCGTGTGTTGTTTGCTTATTTTGATGAATCTATGGATAGTAAAATAGTTTATAATCCATAGAGAAGTTGTAATACAGTAGGTTTAACACCAACATAAATAAAGAATGAGTTCATTACAGTACCTTGAAGTGGTCTTTTGTTTTCTTTCGCTAACGGAGCTCACGGGTTTTCTATTTTGAGTTTTGTGTTGTGAAGTTTTCAAGTTTTGGGTGAATTCTTTTGATGGATCATGGAACAAGGAGTGGCAAGAGACTAAGATTGGGCATGCCCATGGCACCCCCAAGATAATCCAAGGACACCAAAAATTCGAAGCTTGGGGATGCCCCAGAAGGCATCCCCTCTTTCGTCCACTTCCATCGGTAATTTACTTGGAGCTATATTTTTATTCACCAACATGATATGTGTTTTGCTTGGAGCGTATTGTATTATTTGTGTCTTTGTGTCTTAGTATGCCACAATCATCCTTGCTGTACACACCTTTTGAGACAGCCATCCATGAATTAAAATTTGATAGAATACTCTATGTGCTTCACTTATATCTTTTGAGCTATGTAATTTTGCTCTATGTGCTTCACTTATATCTTTTGAGCGTTACAATTTTGCTCTATGTGCTTCACTTAGACCTTTTAGAGCACGGTGGTAGATTTGTTTTAAAGAAACTATTGATCTCTCATGCTTCACTTAAATTATTTTGAGAGTCTCTTAATAGCATGGTAATTTGCTTAATAATAATATGCTTGGTATTCAAGATTTGTGAAACTTTCTTTTGAGTGTGTTGAATACTAAGAAAAGATTGAAACATGATAATTGTTTTGAGATATGGAAGTGATAATATTAAAGTCATGCTAGTTGAGTAGTTGTGAATTTAAAGAATACTTGTGTTAAAGTTTGTGATTCCCGTAGCATGCACGTATGGTGAACCGTTATGTGATGAAGTCGGAGCATGATTTATTTATTGATTGTCTTCCTTATGAGTGGCGGTCGGGGACGAGCGATGGTCCTTTCCTACCAATCTATCCCCCTAGGAGCATGCGCGTAATACTTTGCTTTGATAACTTCTAGATTTTTGCAATAAGTATATGAGTTCTTTATGACTAATGTTGAGTCCATGGATTATACGCACTCTCACCCTTCCACCTTTGCTAGCCTCTCTAATAACGCGCACCTTTCGCCGGTATCATACACCTACCATATACCTTCCTCAAAACAGCCACCATACCGACCTATTATGGCATTTCCATAGCCATTCCGAGATATATTGCCATGCAACTTTCCACCATCTAGTTCATCATGACACACTCCATCATTGTCATATTGCATATCCCGGTACACCGCCGGATGCATTCACATAGAGTCATATTTTGTTCTAAATATCGAGTTGTAATTGTTGAGTTATAAGAAAAATAAAAGTGTGATGATCATCATTATTAGAGCATTTTCCAAAGTGAGGAAAGAATGATGGAGACTATGATTCCCCCATAAGTCGGGATGAGACTCCGGACGAAAAATAAATAAAAGAGGCCAAAGAAGCCCAAATAAAAAGAGGCCATAGAATAAAAAAAGGAAGAGAAAAGGCCCAAATAAAAAAATGAGAGAAAAAGAGAGAAGGGACAATGTTACTATCGCTTTATGACACTTGTGCTTCAAAGTAGCACCATGATTTTCATAGTAGAGAATCTCTCATGTTATCACTTTCATATACTAGTGGGAATTTTACATTATAGAACTTGGCTTGTATATTCCAATGATGGGCTTCCTCAAATTGCCCTAGGTCTTCATGACCAAGCAAGTTGGATGCACACCCACTTAGTTTCTTTTTGAGCTTTCATATACTTACAGCTCTAGTGCATCCGTTGCATGGCAATCCCTACTCACTCACATTGATATCTATCGATGGGCATCTCCATAGCCCATTGATACGCCTAGTTGATGTGAGACTATCTTCTCCCTTTTTGTCTTCTCCACAACCACCATTCTATTCCACCTATGGTGCTATGTCCATGGCTCACGCTCATGTATTGCGTGAAGATTGAAAAAGTTTGAGAACATTAAAAGTATGAAACAATTGCTTGGCTTGTCATCGGGGTTGTGCATGATTTAAATACTTTGTGTGGTGAAGATAGAGCATAACCAGACTATATGATTTTCTAGGGATAACTTTCTTTGGCCATGTTATTTTGAGAAGACATAATTGCTTTGTTAGTATGCTTGATGTATTATTATTTTTATGTCAATATAAACTTTTGTCTTGAATCTTTCGAATCTGAATATTCATACCACAATTAATAAGATTTGCATTGAACTTATGCCAAGTAGCACTCCGCATCAAACATTCACTTTTTATCATTTACCTACTCGAGGACTAGCGGGAATTAAGCTTGGGGATGCCTGATACGTCTCCAACGTATCTATAATTTTTGATTGCTCCATGCTATATATCTACTGTTTTGGACTATATTGGGCTTTATATTCCACTTTTATATTATTTTTGGGACTAACCTATTGACCGGAGGCCCATCCCAGAATTGTTGTTTTTGCCTATTTCAGTGTTTCGGATAAACAGAATATCAAATGGAGTCCAAACGGAATAAAATCTTCGGGAACGTGATTTTCTCACCGAACGTGATCCAGGAGACTTGGACCATGCTCCAAGGAACAAAAGAGGCGGTCACGAGGGTGAGGGCGCCCCCCCCCTAGGGCGTGCCCCCTGCCTCGTGGGACCCTCGTTGCCCTTCCGGCGTACTTCTTCCTCCTATATATACACACATATCCACAAACGATCAGAACAGGAGCCAAAAACCTAATTCCACCGCCGCAACTTTCTGTATCCACGAGATCCCATCTTGGGGCCTGTTCCGGAGCTCCACCGGAAGAGGGTCGTCATCACGGAGGGCTTCTACATCATCATAGCCTCTCCGATGAAGTGTGAGTAGTTTACCTCAGACCCTCGGGTCCATAGTTAGTAGCTAGATGGCTTCTTCTCTCTCTTTGAATCTCAATACAAAGTTCTCCCGCTCTCTTGTGGACATCTATTCGATGTAATCTTCTTTTTGCGGTGTGTTTGTTGAGACCGATGAATTCTGGGTTTATGATCAAGTCTATCTATGAATAATATTTGAATCTTCTCTGAATTCTTTTATGTATGATTGGTTATCTGTGCAAGTCTCTTCAAATTATCCGTTTGGTTTGGCCAACTAGAATGGTAGTTCTTGCCATGGGAGCAGTGCTTAGCTTTGGGTTCGATCTTGTGGTGTCCTTACCCAGTGACAGAAGGGGCAGCAAGGCACGTATTGCATCATTGCCATCAAGGATAACAAGATGGCATTTATTTCATATTGCATGAATTTATCTCTCTACATCATGTCATCTTGCTTAAGGCGTTACTCTGTTTTTAACTTAATACTCTAGATGCATGCTGGATAGCGGTCGATGAGTGGAGTAATAGTAGTAGATGCAGAATCGTTTCGATCTACTTGTCACGGACGTGATGCCTATATACATGATCATGCCTAGATATTCTCATAACTATCCTCAATTCTGTCAATTGCTCAACAGTAATTTGTTCACCCACCATAGAATACTTATGCTCTTGAGAGAAGCCACTAGTGAAACCTATGGCCCCTGGGTCTATTCTCATCATATCAATCTCCATCACTTTAATCTTGCTTTGCTTTTTTACTTTGCTTTTACTTTTTACTTTGCATATTTATACCAAAAATATTATATCTATCAGATCTTACTCTCGTAAGTGACCGTGAAGGGATTGACAACCCCTAATCGCATTGGTTGCGAGTAGCTATCGCTTTGTGCGGGTACGAGGGACTTGAGCGTGACCTCCTACTAGATTGATACCTTGGTTCTCAAAAATTGAGGGAAATACTTACGCTACTCTGCTGCATCATCCCTTCCTCTTCGGGGAAAACCAACGCAAGCTCAAGACGTAGCAATATGCATATCACCTGTAGCCCCCAAGTGCCAGGTTGTCATGCTTGCAGAAACCTGGGACTTGTAATTGCCTTATGCTCATAAAGATTTCAACCAGTGTAGCCCCCAAGGGCCGGGTCATTATGCAATAATGAGCAGGGACTTTGTAAATATGATCATGTATACTTGGGCAACAACGTGTAGCCCCTAAGGGTCGGCTCAATAAGATATTACTGATCTGGGACTTTGTATATGATTCATTGATAATACCATCAAATGATGTAATCTCCGCCATGGGGCTTGAACCCACATCCACAAGGTTAAGAGCTTTGTACTCTACCAACTGAATAATGGATCTTTCAATATAATGGATTAAGGCTGTGTACCTTGAAGTTCCGACAGGAGCAATTGGTAGCCCCCAAGGGCCGGCTCATTTAAAATGTGATGAGTCGGGTCTTCAATAAGTTTGAACAAAAAATGACTTTGCATTAGCCCCCAAGTGCCATGGTGCATGCTGGCAGTGACATGGGACTTGTATATTTGATGTAATCTCGATTTGAACAATGTAGCCCCTAAGTGTCGGGTCGTAAGCCTGCAGCGACTCGGGACTATTTCCTCCATTGTAAAATAAATCATGCCCATTGATAAAAATAATAGCTATTGCGCTAAAGCGACTTTGAAAACCTCAATCATAACACTGGTTATTGATAATCACAATAGAAATCCAGCCATGTTGGCTATTCAAGATTTGAATACCTCATCGGTTGACAAGTAAATCCGGAATTTTTGTAACCCGGTGGCCTATAGCCCTTGAGAAAATCAATAATTGATAACCCTGCACACAAGTAGATCACAAGAAACCTTGGCGGTTTGCCACAGGGTGGGTCATAATACCTCACATATAACCACTGTGATATTGAATTTGTACTGCCGGTTTACATGAGCTGTGTACTAAGGATGATAACCCAATCCTTAGAAGCCAATGCTTCCACATAGATGATGATTGTCATAAGCAGGTGACTTATAGTCAAAAGTCAAGTCGGGTTAAGCATAAAACACTTATATACATTTGAGATATAATCCAAAAAAGGTCTCAAGTCAAAACACAAAATTGTTCGCAAAAAAGACTTAAAAATTTAAGGCTTCTGATTCGTATACGATCAGAAAACCGTTCCAAAGGGGTTGAGCTAAGATTCGAATACGATCATATAGCCCCCAGTGACTTTGGCATTGCGCCGATCAACAGGGTACCGACAGCTATGTTCTCTTTGGTTCAAATACGACCTATGTTTGAACAGGAAGCCCCCAAATGACCTTGAGAGGTTTTTAACGACCCTGATTCGAATATGATCCAAGTCGGACCCAAAAGGGGGTTTTAAGCTATGATTCGGATACGATCAAGAAGCCCCTAGTGAGTTTGGCTTTGCGCCGATCAAAAGGGTTACGACAGCTATGTTCTCTTTGGTTCGAATACGACCTATGTTTGAATAGGAAGCCCCCAAGTGACCATATATTAGTATTGCACCGATCAAGAGGGTACCGATAGCTATGCTCGATGAGTAGGAAGCCCCCAAGTGACCATAATAAGATAAGCCGTAAGGCAGGATACCTATGTTTGAACCACGCATCATGACAGCAAGTTCTTTTTGGTAACCTTTAATTTTTCTCAGAACTCGAACTTGCGAGAGATTAATTATTTTTGAACCGGAACTTTAAACCGGATTTGAGAGCTTCAAAGCTTTGTAAGAGACAAATTTACCTTGAGCCGGATGTTGAACCAGATTTGAGAGCTTCAAAGCTTTGCGGGAGAAAGATGTCTCTTGAGCCGGATTTTTAACCGGAATCTTTAATTTGAACCGTCAATTTTCTGACGGCCTTTAAATTTTCATCAATATGGCGGTGGCCTCCGGAACCGGGTTATCCTTCCCTCCAATGATCCGGAGTTCCCGAGTCATGTCATTGTAGCCCCCGAGTCTTAAGACTACTCGAGGAGTTGGTTTGAGACTCTCCATATTTAACTGTGATGTAAACCGGTATGAGTCAGTCAACAGCTCAGTGAAATAACTTGTCCTGCATTGGAGAACTTGCAAACCAGAGTAATCGCTCTTTTAAAGAAAAGCAATACGTAATATAAAAATATACTAGATGAATTTCACCTGATATGTTAAACTGGAAATTATCCATTCTGGAGTTGATGATCACCATGGCGAAGCTGAAATCAAGCACGACCGAGTCGGCCGCAAGAGTAGATAAATGAGCCGGTCGCGGCGTTGTAAGCCGGTGTGGATGAGTAAGTTGTCCTCCTCGTTGTAAGCAGGTGTGGTCGCGAGAGACGGCCACGGCGTTGTAAGCCAGCGCGGTCGCGAGAGACGGCCACGGCATTGTAAGCCGGTGCGGGAGTCCATTGAGTAACGACGACCACCTGTGCCAAAAGATGTTGGCATATCTCCATCTCCGCGATATAATATCACTTTTTGTCATAAATAATTGCCCTGCATAAATAATATTGCAGACCAAGGTAAAGATACAAACTTGGATGGATATCACCTGATTTGTTTGGACGACGGATGATCTATTTATCATGACAGAGGTGGCTCAGGCAGACTAGCGACTCAATATAGTTCCGGCGGCTCAAGCAGACCGGCAACTTAATATAACCCCGGCAGCACAAAGCGGCAAGGGCGGCTCAACGTGGCTCCGGCGGGTTGATGTAGATTAAGCTGCACGGGGGCGGCTCAACAGGGCGGCTCAACGCGGCCTCATCGGCTCAATAAACGCCAGTGCAAAATTGATGTTGGCGCGCACCTTATGCGACACCTGCGAAAAGATATCACAGACCAACGTAATTGTTCTCAAACAATTTAATATGTATTAAAAATAGATAGAAAAAATAGCATCTGGTAGTATCATGTAGTGGACGTAGCAGCAACTAGTGCCAGATCAGCCAACTAGTATTAGTGCTTTTGTAGCAACCGTAGTAGCACTAGCCGCCAAGGGGTACAGCACCCATGATCTCACGTGGTGGAAATAACATCAGTGGTTGATGTGACTTTTTTTTCTTCACGTGAAGAATCTTGCTGTTCTTGAAGCCCCCTCTTTCCAACCTGCAACAACTCGTTATAGCAATGGAATAGAACAGACCAACAGGGCGTGAGGCAGCAGCCGGCTTCGAGAGCCGCTGGGCCGGCTGCGGGCGGCTCACGGCCGAACAACGGGCGGCGGCTTGAGCCACGGCGGCTCGCGGTGAAGCAGCGAAGGCGGCACTGGGCATGGGGCCGGCAACGCGGTAAGGCGGCTCAGCGGCCGACCACATAGGTGATGACGACTGGCTTAGAAGTGAGTCACCGACGATGACGCAGCATAGAGCAGTTTGCAGGAGAACGGTGGCGGGTAGACGGCCACGGCAAACCGGGTGGCTCGGGGCGCAGTTGCGGCTGGGACTGAGGCAAGGCGTCGAGGTCGGAGAAGCAGAGGCGGCTTCGGGATGTCTCGCAGGGGCCGACAATATCTCTCCTGATCGGAGGGGCAAATCCCATCTTGCTCGACCATGTCTCGCAGCATGGGTCTGGACAAGACTAAAACCTACCTTTGTAACTACCCAGTCATGGAGTAGCGTTTGGTTGGCCCAAAGCAAGTCTGTCACCATCCCGACTACATGCGCCAGCTCAGGTCTTAGGACATAGAACGTATGTTGTACTAGAGACTCACAGATGACATATCGTTGCGTCTCATAGTTGGGTCTGTCCGACTCAGACCTTATCTCAACTCGGATCTGACTATGTCGAATCTGACCAGATCCTTCCGAGTCCATATTATCCGGTTAGCATGCAATGCTCCATGGCTAGTGAGACCAAGCCATCGACTGTGTCATATGCTAGTCTAGTCGGCTGCACGTCCACACAACCCTTTCGACTAGGGACCTTTTAGGACGTTCATCATACAATGCATAGTCCCACAAACAAGTCACGTACTTGCTGATGCACATCATTGATAATGTCCAAGGACTATCTTTATTCATAAACACATAGGAAATATCATCATACATGATTGCCTCTAGGGCATATCTCCAACACTGACATGCTTCGCACACAGGTGGCTGGTGGGTGTCAGTTTCTCCAACTTTAGTTGAATCAGATTCAATGAACAGGGTTCTTTCTGAAGATAAAAAAGCAATCACTATACCGCGTTGTGGTTTTTGATGCGTAGGTAAGAATTGTTCTTGCTCAGCCCGTAGCAGCCACGTAAAACTTGCAACTACAAAGTAGAGGACATCTAACTTTTTTGCAGGGCATGTTCTGATGTGATATGGTCAAGACATGGTGCTAAATTTTATTGTATGAGATGATTATGTTTTGTAACAGAATTATCGGCAACTGGCTGGAGCCATATGGTTGTCGCTTTATTGTATGAAATGCAATCACCATGTAATTATTTTACTTTATCACTAAGCGATAGTGATAGTTGTAGTAGCAATAGTTGGCGAGACGACAACGATGCTTCGATGGAGATCAAGGTGTCAATCTGGTGATGATGGTGATCATGACGGTGCTTTGGAGATGGAGATCAAAGGCACAAGATGATGATGGCCATATCATATCATTTATATTGATTGCATGTGATGTTTATCCTTTATGCATCTTATTTTGCTTAGTTCGGCGGTAGCATTATAAGATGATCTCTCACTAAAATTCAAGGTACAAGTGTTCTCCCTGAGTATGCACCGTTGCTACAGTTAGTCGTGCCGAGACACCATGTGATGATCGCGTGTGATAAGCTCTACGTTCACCTACAACGGGTGCAAGCCAGTTTTGCACACACAGAATACTCGGGTTAAACTTGACGAGCCTAGCATATGCAGATATGGCCTCGGAACACTGAGACCGAAAGGTTGAGCGTGAATAATATTGTAGATATTATCAACATAGTGATGTTCACCATTGAAAACTACTCCATCTCACGTGATGCTCGGACATGGTTTAGTTGGTATGGATCACGTGGTCACTTAAATGATTAGAGAGATGACTATCTAAGTGGGATTTCTTAAGTAATTTGATTAATTGAACTTTAATTTATCATGAACTTAGTACCTGATAGTATTATGCATGTCTATGTTGTCGTAGATAGATGGCCCGTGCTGTTGTTCCGTTGAATTTTAATGCGTTCCTAGAGAAAGCTAAGTTGGAAGATGATGGTAGAAACTACACGGACTGGGTCCGTAACTTGAGGATTATCCTCATTGCTGCACAAAAGAATTATGTCCTGGAAGCACCGCTAGGTTACAAACCCGCTGCAGGAGGAACGCCAGATGTTGTGAACACCTGGTAGAGCAAAGCTGATGACTACTCGATAGTTCAGTGTGTCATGCTTTATGGCTTAGAACCGGGACTTCAAGGATGTTTTGAAATTCATGGAGCATATGAGATAATCCAGGAGTTGAAGTTAATATTTCAAGAAAATGCCCAGATTGAGAGATATGAAGTGTCCAATAAGTTCTATAGCTGCAAAATGGAGGACAATAGTTCTGTCAGTGAACATATACTCAGAATGTCTGGGTACCACAACCACTTGACTCAGCTTGGAGTTAATCTTCCTGATGATAGTGTCATTGACAGAGTTCTTCAATCACTGCCACCAAGCTACAAGAGCTTTGCTACCTCTTGAGCACTGCGTTGGTTTTCCCCGAAGAGGAAGGGATGATGCAGCAAAGTAGCGTAAGTATTTCCCTCAGTTTTTGAGAACCAAGGTATCAATCCAATAGGAGGCTACGCGCGAGTCCCTCGTACCTGCACAAAACAAATAAATCCTCGCAACCAACGCGATAAGGGGTTGTCAATCCCTACACGGCCACTTACGAGAGTGAGATCTAATAGATATGATAAGATAATATTTTTGGTATTTTTATGATAAAGATGCAAAGTAAAATAAAAGCAAAGTAAAAGAAAAGGAAATAACTAAGTATTGGAAGATTAATATGATGAAGATAGACCCGGGGGCCATAGGTTTCACTAGTGGCTTCTCTCAAGAGCATAGGTATTCTACGGTGGGTGAACGAATTACTGTTGAGCAATTGACAGAATTGAGCATAGTTATGAGAATATCTAGGTATGATCATGTATATAGGCATCACGTCCGAGACAAGTAGACCGACTCCTGCCTGCATCTACTACTATTACTCCGCTCATCGACCGCTATCCAGCATGCATCTAGAGTATTAAGTTCATGAAAACAGAGTAACGCCTTAAGCAAGATGACATGATGTAGAGGGATAAACTCATGCAATATGATGAAAACCCCATCTTGTTATCCTCGATGGCAACAACACAATACGTGCCTTGCCGCCCCTACTGTCACTGGGAAAGGACACCGCAAGATTGAACCCAAAGCTAAGCACTTCTCCCATTGCAAGAAAGATCAATCTAGTAGGCCAAACCAAACTGATAATTCGAAGAGACTTGCAAAGATAACCAATCATACATAAAAAAATTCAGAGAAGATTCAAATATTGTTCATAGATAGACTTTATCATAAACCCACAATTCATCGGTCTCAACAAACACACCTCAAAAAGAAGATTACATCGAATAGTTCTCCACAAGAGAGGGGAGAACATTGTATTGAGATCCAAAAAGAGAGAAGAAGCCATCTAGCTAACAACTATGGACCCATAGGTCAGAGGTAAACTACTCACACTTCATCGGAGGGGCTATGGTGATGATGTAGAAGCCCTCCGTGATAGATGCCCCGTCCGGCGGAGCTCCAGAACCGGCCCCAAGATGGGATCTCATGGATACAGGAATTTACGGCGGTGGAATTAGGGTTTTGGCTCCGTATCTGATCGTTTGGGGGTACATAGGTATATATAGGAGGAAGGAGTACGTCGGTGGGGCAACAGGGGGCCCACGAGGGTGGAGGGCACTTGGGGGGAAGGCGTGCCCCCTACCTCGTCGCCTCCTCTTTTGTTTCTTGACGTAGGGTCCAAGTCTCCTGGGTCTTGTACAATGAGAAAATCACGTTCCTGAAGGTTTCATTCCGTTTGGACTCCGTTTGATATTCCTTTTCTTGAAACCCTAAAATAGGCAAAAAAACAGCAATTCTGGGCTGGGCCTCCGGTTAATAGGTTAGTCCTAAAATAATATAAAAGTGGATAATAAAGCCCAATAATGTCCAAAACAGTAGATAATATAGCATGGAGCAATCAAAATTTATAGATACGTTGGGGGCGTATCAAGCATCCCCAAGCTTAATTCCCGCTCGTCCTCGAGTAGGTAAATGATAAAAACAGAATTTTTGATGCGGAGTGCTACTTGGCATAATTTTAATGTAATTCTTCTTAATTGTGGTATGAATATTCAAATCCGAAAGATTCAAGATAAAACTTTAATAATGACATAAAAGTAATAATACTTCAAGCATACTAACAAATCAATCATGTCTTCTCAAAATAACATGGCCAAAGAAAGTTATCCCTACAAAATCATATAGTCTGGCTATGCTCTATCTTCATCACACAAAGTATTTAAATCATGCACAACCCCGATAACAAGCCAAGCAATTGTTTCATACTTTTGACATTTTCAAAAAAAATCAATCTTCACGCAATACATGAGCGTGAGCCATGGATATAGCACTATAAGTGGAATAGAATGGTGGTTGTGGAGAAGACAAAAAGGGAGAAGATAGTCTCACATCAACTAGGCGTATCAACGGGCTATGGAGATGCCCATCAATAGATATCAATGTGAGTGAGTAGGGATTGCCATGCAACGGATGCACTAGAGCTATAAGTATATGAAAGCTCAACAAAAGAAACTAAGTGGGTGTGCATCCAACTTGCTTGATCATGAAGACCTAGGGCATTTTGAGGAAGCCCATCATTGGAATATACAAGCCAAGTTCTATAATGAAAAATTCCCACTAGTATATGAAAGTGATAATATAGGAGACTCTCTATCATGAATATCATGGTGCTATTTTGAAGCACAAGTGTGGTAAAAGGATAGTAACATTGTCCCTTCTCTCTTTTTCTCTCATTTTTTATTTGGGCATTTTCTCCTTTTTTTCATGGCCTCTTTTCTTTCTCTTTTTTTTTATTTTTCGTCCGGAGTCTCATCCCGACTTGTGGGGGAATCATAGTCTCCATCATCCTTTCCTCACCGGGACAATTCTCTAATAATGATGATCATCACACTTTTATTTTCTTACAACTCAATACTTAGAACAAAATATGACTCTATATGAATGCCTCCGACGGTGTACCAGGATATGCAATGAATCAAGAGTGATATGTATGAAGGAATTATGAAAGGTGGCTTTGCCACAAATACGATGTCAACTACATGATCATGCTAAGCAATATGACAATGATGGAGTGTGTCATAATAAATGGAATGGTGGAAAGTTGCATGGCAATATATCTCGGAATGGCTATGGAAATGCCATAATAGGTAGGTATGGTGGCTGTTTTGAGAAAGGTATATGGTGGGTGTATGATACCGGCGAAAGGTGCGTGGTATTAGAGATGCTAGCAATGGTGGAAGGAAGGAAAGTGCATATAATCCATGGACTCAACATTAGTCGTAAAGAACTCATATACTTATTGCAAAAATCTACAAGTTATGAAAGCAAAGTATTACGTGCATGCTCCTAGGGGGATAGATTGGTAGGAAAAGATCATCGCTCGTCCCCGACCGCCACTCATAAGGAAGACAATCAAAAAATAAATCATGCTCCGACTTCATCACATAACGGTTCACCATACGTGCATGCTACGGGAATCACAAACCTTAACACAAGTATTTCTCAAATTCGCTACTACCCAACTAGCATAACTTTAATATCACCATCTTCATATCTCAAAACAATTATCAAGCAGCAAACTTCTCATAGCATTCAACACACTCATAAGAAAGTTTTTCTATTCTTGAATACCAAGCATATTAGGATTATTTAAGCAAATTACCATGCTATTTAAGACTCTCAAAATAATCTATGTGAAGCATGAGAGATCAATAGTTTTTATAAAACAAATCCACCACCATGCTCTAAAAGATATAAGTGAAGTACTAGAGCAAAACTATATAATTCAGAAAGATATAAGTGAAGCATATAGAGTATTCTAACAAATTCCAAATCATGTATGGCTCTCTCAAAAGGTGTGTACAGAAAGGATGATTGTGGTAAACTAAAAAGCAAAGACTCAAATCATACAAGACGCCCCAAGCAAAACACATGTCATGTGGTGAATAAAAATATAGCTCCAAGTAAAGTTACCGATAGAAGTAGACGAAAAGAGGGGATGCCTTCTGGGGCATCCCCAAGCTTTGGCTTTTAGGTGTCCTTAGATTATCTTGGGGGTTCCATGGTCATCCCCAAGCTTAGGCTCTTGCCACTCCTTGTTCCATAATCCATCAAATCTTTACCCAGAACTTGAAAACTTCACAACACAAAACTTAAAGTAGAAAATCCCGTGAGCTCCGTTAGTGAAAGAAAACAAAAGACCACTTCAAGGTACCGTAATGAACTCATTATTTATTTATATTGGTGTTAAACCTACTGTATTCCAACTTCTCTATGGTTTATAAACTATTTTACTAGCCATAGATTCATCACAATAAGCAAACAACACACGAAAAACAGAATCTGTCAAAAACAGAACAGTCTGTAGTAATCTGTAGCTAGCGCAAGATCTGGAACCCCAAAAATTCTAAAATAAATTGCTGAACGTGTGGAATTTATCTATTAATCATCTGCAAAACGAATTAACTAAATAGTACTTTCCAAATAAAAATGGCAGCAGTTCTCATGAGCGCTAAAGTTTCTGTTTTTTACAGCAAGATAACAAGACTTTCCCCAAATCTTCCCAACAGTTCTACTTGGCACAAACACTAATTAAACACACAAAAACCTAAACAGAGGCTCGATAAATTATTTATTACTAAACCAGAGCAAAAAGCAAGAAATAAATATAAATTTGGGTTGCCTCCCAACAAGCGCTATCGTTTAACGCCCCTAGCTAGGCATAAAAAGCAAGGATAGATCTAGGTATTGCCATCTTTGGTAGGCAATCCATAAGTGGCTCTCATAATAGATTCATAAGGTAATTTAATTTTATTTCTAGGAAAGTGCTCCATGCCTTTCCTTAAAGGAAATTGGAATCTAATATTTCCGTCCTTCATATCAATAATTGCACCAATCGTTCTAAGGAAAGGTCTACCAAGAATAATAGGACATGAAGAATTGCAATCTATATCAAGAACAATGAAATCTACGGGCACATAATTCCTATTTGCAACAATAAGAACATCATTACTTCTTCCCATAGGTTTCTTAATAGTGGAATCCGCAATGCAAATTTAGAGAGCAATCATCAAAATCACGGAAACCTAACAAATCACACAAAGTCTTTGGAATCGTGGAAACACTAGCACCCAAATCACACAAAGCATAGCATTCATTATTTTTAATTTTAATTTTAATAGTAG
This sequence comes from Triticum monococcum, assembly GCA_034509565.1. Classification (NCBI taxonomy): domain Eukaryota; kingdom Viridiplantae; phylum Streptophyta; class Magnoliopsida; order Poales; family Poaceae; genus Triticum; species Triticum monococcum. Next base: position 54,119,689 of record CM067845.1, on the reverse strand, counting down.
GTTCCCACTCATCATAAAGTTTTCTATGGATAGAAACTTCCAATTCAAGTTTTTTTTCATAAGATTGTGATACCTCTTTAGCACTGCGTTGGTTTTCCCCGAAGAGGAAGGGATGATGTAGCAAAGTAGCGTAAGTATTTCCCTCCGTTTTTGAGAACCAAGGTATCAATCCAGTAGGAGGCTACGCGCGAGTCCCTCGCACCTGCACAAAACAAATAAATCCTCACAACCAACACAAATAGGGGTTGTCAATCCCTATAGGGCCACTTATGAGAGTGAGATCTGATAGATATGATAAGATAATATTTTTGTTATTTTTATGATAAAGATGCAAAGTAAAATAAAGGCAAAGTAAATAGCAAAGTAAATAACTAAGTAGTAGGAGTTTGATATGATAAAGATAGACCCGGGGGCCATAGGTTTCACTAGTGGCTTCTCTCGAGAGCATAAGTATTCTACGGTGGGTGAACAAATTACTGTTGAGCAATTGACAGAATTGAGCTTAGTTATGAGAATATCTAGGTATGATCATGTATATAGGCAACACGTACGAGACAAGCAGACCGACTCCTGCCTGCATCTACTACTATTACTCCACTCATCGACCGCTATCAAGCATGCATCTAGAGTATTAAGTTAAAAACAAAGCAACGCCATAAGAAAGATGACATGATGTAGAGGGATAGACTCATGCAATATGAAGAAAACCCCATCTTGTTATCCTCGATGGAAACAATACAATACGTGCCTTGCTGCCCTTACTGTCACCGGGAAAGGACACCGCAAGATTGAACCCAAAGCTAAGCACTTCTCCCATTGCAAGAAAGATCAATCTAGTAGGCCAAACCAAACTGATAATTCGAAGAGACTTGCAAAGATAACCAATCATACATAAAAGAATTTAGAGAAGATTCAAATATTATTCATAGATGGACTTGATCATAAACCCACAATTCATCAGTCTCAACAAACACATTGCAAAAAGAAGATTACATTGAATAGATCTCCACAAGAGAGGGGGAGAACATTGTATTGAGATCTAAAAAGAGAGAAGAAGCCATCTAGCTACTAACTGTGGACCCGTAGGTCTGAAGTAAACTACTCAAACTTCATCGGAGGGGCTATGGTGTTAGTGTAGAAGCCCTCTGTGATCGATGCCCCCTCCGGTGGAGCTCCGGAACAGGCCCCAAGATGGGATCTCGTGGATACAGAAAGTTAAGGCGGTGGAATCAGGGTTTTGGCTCCGTATCTGATCGTTTGGGGGTACGTGGGTATATATAGGAGGAAGAAGTAAGTCGGTGGGGCAACAGGGGGCCCACGAGGGTGGAGGGCGCGCCTGGGGGGGTAGGCGCGCCCCCCTACCTCGTGGCCTCCTGTTACGTGTCTTGATGTAGGGTCCAAGTCTCCTGAGTTGTATTCGATGAGAAAATTGCGTTCCCGAAGGTTTCATTCCGTTTGGACTCCGTTTGATATTCCTTTTCTTCGAAACCCTAAAACATGCAAAAAAATAGTAATTCTAGGCTGGGCCTCCGGTTAATAGGTTAGTCGCAAAAATAATATAAAAGTGGATAATAAAGCCCAACAATGTCCAAAACAGTAGATAATATAGCATGGAGCAATCAAAAATTATAGATATGTTGGAGACGTATCAAGCATCCCCAGGCTTAATTCCTGCTCGTCCTCGATTAGGTAAATGATAAAAATAGAATTTTTGATGCGGAGTGCTACTTGGCATAATTTTAATGTAATTCTTCTTAATTGTGGTATGAATATTCAGATCCGAAAGATTCAAGACAAAAGTTTATATTGAGATAGAAAATAATAATACTTCAAGCATACTAACAAAGCAATTATGTCTTCTCAAAATAACATGGCTAAAGAAAGTAATCCCTACCAAATCATATAGTCTGGCTATGCTCTATCATCACCACACAAAATATTTAAATCATGCACAACCCCGATGACAAGCCAAGCAATTGTTTCATACTTTTGACATTCTCAAAACTTTTTCAATCTTCACGCAATACATGAGCGTGAGCCATGGATATAGCACTATAGGTGGAATCGAGTGGTGGTTGTGGAGAAGACAAAAAGGAGAAGATAGTCTCACATCAACTAGGCGTATCAACAGGCTATGGAAATGCCCATCAATAGATATCAATGTGAGTGAGTAGGGATTGCCATGCAACGGACGCACTAGAGCTATAAGTATATGAAAGCTCAAAAAGAAACTAAGTGGGTGTGCATCCAACTTGCTTGCTCATGAAGACCTAGGGAAATTTGAGGAAGCCCATCACTGGAATATACAAGCCAAGTTTTATAATGAAAGATTCCCACTAGTATATGAAAGTGATAACATGAGAGACTCTCTACTATGAAGATCATGGTGCTACTTTGAAGCACAAGTCTGGTAAAAGGATAGTAACATTGTCTCTTCTCTCTTTTTCTCTCATTTTTTATTTTTTATTTGGGCCTTTTCTCTTCTTTTTATGGCCTTTTTTCTTTCTCCTTTTTTTATTTGGGCTTCTTTGGCCTCTTTTATTTATTTTTCGTCCGGAGTCTCATCCCGACTTGTGGGGGAATCATAGTATCCATCATCCTTTCCTCACTGGGACAATGCTCTAATAATGATGATCATCACACTTTTATTTTTCTTATAACTCAACAATTACAACTCGATACTTAGAACAAAATATGACTCTATGTGAATGCCTCCAACGGTGTACCGGGATATGCAACGATGCATGAGTGACAAGTATGAAAGAATTATGAACGGTGGCTTTGCCACAAATACGATGTCAACTACATGATCATGCTAAGCAATATGAAAATGATGGAGTGTGTCATAAATGGAATGGTGGAAAGTTGCATGGAAATATATCTTGGAATGGCTATGGAAGTGCCATAATAGGTAGGTATGGTGGCTGTTTTGAGGAAGGTATATGGTAGGTGTATGATACCGGTGAAAGGTGCACGGTATTAGAGAGGCTAGCAAAGGTGGAAGGGTGAGAGTGCGTATAATCCATGGACTCAACATTAGTCATAAAGAACTCATATACTTATTGCAAAAATCTACAAGTTATCAAAGCAAATTATTACGTGCATGCTCCTAGGGGGATAGATTGGTAGGAAAAGACCATCGCTCGTCCCCGACCACCACTCATAAGGAAGACAATCAATAAATAAATGATGCTCCGACTTCATCACATAACGGTTCACCATACGTGCATGCTACGGGAATCACAAGCTTCAACACAAGTATTTATAAAATTCACAACTACTCAACTAGCCTGACTTTAAAATCACCATCTCCATATCTCAAAACAATTATCAAGTATCAAACTTCTCATAGTATTCAACACACTCATAAGAGAGTTTTATTATTAATCTTGCATACCAAGCATATTAGGATTTTAAGAAAATTACCATGCTATTAAGACTCTCAAAATAATCTAAGTGAAGCATGAGAGATCACTAGTTTCTATAAAACAAATCCACCACCGTGCTCTAAAAGATATAAGTGAAGCACTAGAGAGAAATTATATAACTCAAAAGATATAAGCGAAGCACATAGAGTATTCTAACAAATTCCAAATCATATATGGCTCTCTCAAAAGGTGTGTACAGCAAGGATGATTGTGGTAGACTAACAAGCAAAATACTCAAATCATACAAGACGCTCCAAGCGAAACACATATCATGTGGTAAATAAAAATATAGCTCCAAGTAAAGTTACCGATGGAAGTAGACGAAAGAGGGGATGCCTTCCGGGGCATCCCCAAGCTTTGGCTTTTAGGTGTCCTTAGATTATATTGGGGGTTCCATGGGCATACCCAAGATTAGGCTCTTGCCACTCCTTGTTCCATAATCCATCAAATCTTTACCCAAAACTTGAAAACTTCACAACACAAAACTTAAAGTAGAAAATCTCATGAGCTCCGTTAGCAAAAGAAAACAAAAGACCACTTCAAGGTACTTTAATGAACTAATTATTTATTTATATGTGTGTTATACCTACTTTATTCCAACTTCTCTATGGTTTATAAACTATTTTACTAGCCATAGATTCATCAAAATAAGCAAACAACACACGAAAAACAGAATCTGTCAAAAACAGAACAGTCTGTAGTAATCTGTAGCTAGCGCAAGATCTGGAACCCCAAAAATTCTAAAATAAATTTCTGGACGTGAGGAATTTATCTATAAATCATCTTCAAAAATAATTAACTAAATAGCACTTTCCGAATAAAAATGACAGCAGTTCTCGTGATCGCTAAAGTTTCTGTTTTTTACAGCAAGTTCAACAAGACTTTCCCCAAGTCTTCCCAACGGTTCTACTTGGCACAAACACTAATTAAACACAAAAAACACAACCAAAACAGAGGCTAGATAATTTATTTATGACTAAACAGGAGCAAAAATCAAGGAATAAAAATAAAATTGGGTTGCCTCCCAACAAGCGCTATCGTTTAACGCCCTTAGCTAGGCATAACAAGCAAGAATAGATCTAGGTATTGCCATCTTTGGTAGGCAATCCATAAGTGGCTCTCATAATAGATTCATAAGGTAATTTAATTTTCTTTCTAGGAAAGTGTTCCATGCCTTTCCTTAATGGAAATTGGAATCTAATATTTCCTTCCTTCATATCAATAATTGCACCAATCGTTCTAAGGAAAGGTCTACCAAGAATAATAGGACATGAAGGATTGCAATCTATGTCAAGAACGATAAAATCTACGAGCACATAATTCCTATTTGCAACAATAATAACATCAATAATTCTTCCCATATGTTTCTTAATAATGTAATCCGCAAGGTGCAAGTTTAGAGAGCAATCATCAAAATCACGGAAACCTAACAAATCACACAAAGTCTTTGGAATCGTGGAAACACTAGCACCCAAATCACATAAAGCATAGCATTCATGATCTTTAATTTTAATTTTAATAGTTGGTTAACACTCATCATAAAGTTTTCTAGGGATAGAAACTTCCAATTCAAGTTTTTCTTCATAAGATTGCATCAAGGCATCAACAATATGTTTAGTAAACACTTTATTTTGACTATAAGCGTGAGGAGAATTTAGCACGGATTGCAACAAGGAAATACAATCAATCAAAGAGCAATTTTCATAGTTAAATTCCTTGAAATCCATATTAGTGGGTTTAGCAACATTTAGGGTTTTAATTTCTTCAATCCCACTTTTATCAAATTTAGCATCAAGATCAAAAGATTCAGAATTCTTGGAACGCCTTCTAGGTAAAGGTGGATCATATTCAGTCCCATCATTATCAAGATTCATATTGCAAAACAAAGATTCAATAGGGGACACATCAATAACTTTTAGATCTTCATCATTATTTTCATAGGAACTAGAAGAACACGCTCTGATAAAGGCATATTTCTTAGCACGCATCCTAGTGGTTCTTTCTTTGCACTCATCAATGGAAATTCTCATGGCTTTGAGAGACTCATTGATATCATGCTAAGGTGGAATAGATCTAAGTTTCAAAGAATCAACATCAAGAGCAATTCTATCAATGTTCCTAGCCAAATCATTAATATTAAGCAATTTTGCTTCAATCATAGCATTAAAATTCTTTTGCAAAGTAATAAATTCTTTAATATTAGATTCAAAATTAGAGGGCACCTTATTATAATTTCCATAAGAATTGTTGTAGGAATTACCATAATTATTAGAGGGATTACTAGGATAAGGCCTAGGGTTGAAATTTCCTCTATACGTGTTATTACCAAAATTGTTCCTACCAACAAAATTCACATCCATAGATTCATTATTATTCTCAATCAAAGTATACAAGGGCATATCATTAGGATCAGAAGAAACACTCTTATTAGCAAATAATTTCATAAGTTCATCCATCTTTCCACGCAAAACATTAATTTCTTCTATCGCATGCACCTTTTTATTAGTAGATCTTTCAGTATGCCATTGAGAATAATTAACCATAATATTATCTAGGAGTTTAGTAGCTTCTCCTAAAGTGATCTCCATAAAAGTGCCTCCCGCGGCCGAATCTAAAAGATTTCTAGAAGCAAAATTCAATCCGGCATAAAAATTTTGTATAATCATCCATAAATTTAAACCATGAGTAGGGCAATTACGTATCATTAATTTCATTCTCTCCCAAGCTTGTGCAACATGTTCATGATCAAGTTGCTTAAAATTCGTAATATCGTTTCTAAGAGAGATGATCTTAGCAGGAGGAAAATACTTAGAGATAAAAGCATCTTTGCACTTATTCCATGAATCAATACTATTTTTAGGCAAAGACGAAAACCAAGCTTTAGCACGATCTCTAAGCAAAAAAGGAAATAGCTTCAATTTAACAATATCATAATCCACATCTTTCTTCTTTTGCATGTCACACAAATCAACGAAGCTATTAGATGGGTAGCGGCATCTTCAATAGGAAGGCCGGAGAACGGATCTTTCATAACAAGATTCAGCAAAGCAGCATTAATTTCACAAGATTCAACATCGGTAAGAGGAGCAATCGGAGTGCTAATAAAATCATTGTTGTTGGTATTGGTGAAGTCACACAATTTAGTATTATCTTGGGCCATCATGACAAGCAAGCAAACTAACACACAAGCAAACAAAAAGCAAGCGGACAAAAGGAGGGAAATAGAGGAAGAGAGGGAGAATAGAGAGAGAGAGGGCAAATAAAATGGAAAGGGTGAAGTGGGGGAGAGGAAAACGAGAGGCAAATGGCAAATAATGTAATGCGGGAGATAAGGGTATGTGATGGGTACTTGGTATGTTGACTTTTGCGTAGACTTCCCCGGCAACGGCGCCAGTAATCCTTCTTGCTACCTCTTTTAGCACTGCGTTGGTTTTCCCCGAAGAGGAAGGGATGATGCAGCAAAGTAGCGTAAGTATTTCCCTCAGTTTTGAGAACCAAGGTATCAATCTAGTGGGAGGCTACGCGCGAGTCCCTCGCACCTGCACAAAACAAATAAATCCTCGCAACCAACGCAAATAGGGGTTGTCAATCCCTATAGGGCCACTTACGAGAGTGAGATCTGATAGATATGATAAGATAATATTTTTGGTATTTTTATGATAAAGATGCAAAGTAAAATAAAGGCAAAGTAAATAGCAAAGTAAATAACTAAGTAGTAGGAGATTGATATGATAAAGATAGACCCGGGGGCCATAGGTTTCACTAGTGGCTTCTCTCGGGAGCATAAGTATTCTACGGTGGGTGAACAAATTATTGTTGAGCAATTGACAGAATTGAGCATAGTTATGAGAATATCTAGGTATGATCATGTATATAGGCATCACGTCCAAGACAAGTAGACCGACTCCTACCTGCATCTACTACTATTACTCCACTCATCGACCGCTATCCAGCATGCATCTAGAGTATTAAGTTAAAAATAGAGTAATGCCTTAAGCAATATGACATGATGTAGAGGGATAGACTCATGCAATATGAAGAAAACCCCATCTTGTTATCCTCGATGGCAACAATACAATATTTGCCTTGCTGCCCTTACTGTCACGGGAAAGGACACCGCAAGATTGAACCCAAAGCTAAGCACTTCTCCCATTGCAAGAAAGATCAATCTAGTAGGCCAAACCAAACTGATAATTCGAAGAGACTTGCAAAGATAACCAATCATACATAAAAGAATTCCGAGAAGATTCAAATAATATTCATAGATAGACTTGATCATAAACCCACAATTCATCGGTCTCAACAAACACATCGCAAAAAGAAGATCACATCGAATAGATCTCCACAAGAGAGGGGGAGAACATTGTATTGAGATCCAAAAAGAGAGAAGAAGCCATCTAGCTACTAACTATGGACCCGTAGGTCTGAAGTAAACTACTCACACTTCATTGGAGGGGCTATGGTGTTGATGTAGAAGCCCTCTGTGATCGATGCCCCCTCCGGCGGAGCTCCAGAACAGGCCCCAAGATGGGATCTCGTGGATACAGAAAGTTACGGCGGTGGAATTAGGGTTTTGGCTACGTATCTAATCGTTTGGGGTACGTGGGTATATATAGGAGGAAGAAGTACGTCGATGGAGCAACAGGGGGCCACGAGGGTGGAGGGCGCGCCTGGGGGGGTAGGCGCGCCCCCCTACCTCGTGGCCTCCTGTTACATGTCTTGACGTAGGGTCCAAGTCTCCTGAGTTGTATTCGATGAGAAAATCACGTTCCCGGAGGTTTCATTCCGTTTGGACTCCGTTTTATATTCCTTTTCTTCGAAAACCTAAAACAGCAATTATGGGCTCGGCCTCCGGTTTATAGGTTAGTCCCAAAAATAATATAAAAGTGGATAATAAAGCCCAATAATGTCCAAAACAGTAGATAATATAGCATGGAGCAATCAAAAATTATAGATACGTTGGAGACGTATTGTAACGCCCTCGATGCGGCTATGTCTCCCACGTGTCGAGGCACGACTTAGAGACATAGGCGCATTGAAAGCAGTGTCGCAAGTCGGGAATCATTACACAACCCATGTACTTATATAAAATAAAGGGGAATAATAGCATAGTTGGCTTACACTCGCCATGTCACATCAAGGTACATAAATAACATCCATCATACAATCACTCATGGCCCGACTATGGCGCCAAAATAGAAAAGGCCCCCAACAAGCGACTAGGCCCTGAATCTAACCCCGAATAGGCATCCCTACTGATCATCTGGAAAAGACACATAGTAACGCTGAGAGTCCTCGTCGTACTCCCACTTCAGCTCGAGCGCGCCATCCGGAGAGGTATCATCGGTCCCTGCATCTGGTGTAATAGTAATCTGTGAGCCACAAAGGACTCAACAATCTCGCACCCTCGCGATCAAGACTATTTAAGCTTAATAGGTAGGAAAGGGGTAATGTATAAGTGGAGCTGCAGCAAGCGACTAGCATATATGGTGGCTAACTTATTCGCAAAGGAGAGCGAGAAGAGGAGGCAAAGCACGAGCGGAAAAACTATATAGAGCAGCCTACGCAAACATAACTCCAACACCGTGTCCACTTCCCGGACTCCGCCGAGAAGAGGCCATCACGGCAACACACGCAGTTGATTCATTTTAATTATTTTAAGGTTCAAGTTATCTACAACCGGACATTAACAAATTCCCATCTGCCCATAATCGTGGGCACGGCTTTCGAAAGATCAATCCCTGCAGGGGGGTCCCAACTTAGCCCATAACAAGCTCTCACGGTCAACGAAGGAATAGACCTCCACCCAGGACCCACCGATCAGACTCGGTATCCCGGTACAACAAGATGATTCGACAGGTCAAAACTAGTCCAGCAACACTACCCGAATGTGCCGACAAATCCCGATAGGAGCTGCACATATCTCGTTCTCAGGGCACACTCAGATGAGCTCTCCATACAACTAAAACCAAACCTCGAGTTTCCTCGAGGGGGCGCTGCACAGGACTCTAGTTCGGACCAACACTCAGAGGAGCACTGGCCCGAGGGGGGCTAAAAATAAGGATGACCCTCGGGCTCCGGAAACCCAAGGGGAAAAGAGGCTAGGTGGCAAATGGTAAAACCAATGTTGGGCATTGCTGGAAAAGCTTTAATCAAGGCGAACTATCAAGGGGTTCCCATTATAGCCCAACCGCGTAAGGGACGCAACAATCCGGGAACATAACACCGATATGACGAAAACTAGGGCAGCAAGAGTGGAACAAAACACTAGGCGAGAGGCCGGGCCGTCCACCCTTTACCAAGTATATAGATGAATAAAGATAACATAGCAATATAATGATATCCCAACAAGTAAATAAATGTTCCAACAAGGAACGGCTCCAATCTTCACCTGCAACTAACAACGCTATAAGAAGGGGCTTGAGCAAAGCGGTAACATAGCCAATCAATGGTTTGCTAGGACAAAGGTGGGTTAGAGGCTCGATCATGGCAATTGGGAGGCTGACAAGCAAGTGGTAGGCATCGTAGCATTGGCAAAGCAAAAGAGCGAGCAAACTAGCATAGCAAAGATGGTAGTGATTTCAAGGGTGTGATCATCTTGCCTGCACAGTTGTCAGAGTTGACTGGATCCTCAAAAGCAAACTCAACGGGCTCCTCGTTAGAGAACTCGTCTCCCGGCTCTACCCAACAACACAAACAAGCAACAAGGATACAATCAACCACGTGCAAGGGCAACCAATAAGATGCGAAGATGATATGCTATGCGGGATGCGATGCGGGATGCGAAATGCAAGACGTGACAGGAAATGCATGAACCTGGCCTCAACTTGGAAAACCAAGTGTGCCACTGGATAGAGGGGAAGAAATCCCCTGAAAACGATATAAAGATCATGGCAATCGGAGCTACGGTTTGGAAATGGCAAGCGATTTACGAAACGAACCGATCTGCGATTTACAGCAAGTAGGCTCCTAAATGTAATGAAATGAACATGCTACAGCCACCAAACATGAAAACACATTGCATGGCAGTGATATACTCAAGAAGCTTAACAAATCACCAGGACTGAGGCATAGGCAAATTCATCCATTAAGGGCTTCAAACAAGCATGGCAAAACTGAATAAGCAAAACAGATTTCAGACTTAGCGAAATTAACGCTAGTCTGAAATTTCAGACCACGATGCTCTCTTCAGAGCAGCAAAACAACATGAAGCAAAACCTGAACATGGCAAGTAAGAGCATGGCATGGAGCTACTCAACAAGCTTAATAAAACACCCAAAATGACCTGGGGCCAAAAGGGTTCACAAAATACTCTACCGAGCACACGAACATCGATGAAACACAATCAGTTTTCAGACTTAGTGAAAACTGGGACATGCTGAAATTATAACTCACGGAGGCATGTAAACGAGCTCGATGCTCTCACTACGGTGAAAGTCATGGCAAGGAAAGCATATATCCATAAAGAAGGCACAAAATGCTAGCTAGAAATGGCAAGAATAATGGCATAGCATGCATGGATCACTAGCAATAGCTCCGGCAAAATCGCAAAAGAGTTCACGATCTGCCCAAAACAACAACTATGCAAAAGTTGAGCTCGATTGAGACAACCTAGGGTTCTCCAACATAACAAGTAAACACATGGATGGATTAAGCACAACAAGCATAACAAATCACTCTTACTGATCATCCTCAAAAGAGGCACGGATCACTAGGAAACAAGCTGGACATATAGCATCGTGAACGAAAACATCCCAGACTTGGTGATTTTCACTAAGTCCCTGAAATCAGTAAACTCAGGTACCCTACTTCGCAAGCTTGCACAAGACAACACAAACATCCTAAAAATGCATTGGAGGCACCTCTGGAAAGAAGACAATATGCTTAACAATTCATCCCAAAGGGGCACAGGCATATCATGCACACAATAATCATGGCAAAAATGACAAAAGTCAATGTAGAGCTAACGGATCTGCAATTTAACTCATGATGCCTCCTTCCAACAGCATTTTGGGCACCAAGATGACCTCGAAACAAAGATTTTGATATATCATATGCCCAAATCGGAGTTACGGATGCAAAGATATGGCAGGTCAAACGTAGCACGAAAATTTAAAGGGAGAGGGAAAAAGTTAACCCCCTAGGGTTTACTGTTCACGCGTGGATCCAGATCTGAGCTCGCCGGGGCACTGTAGCGGCACAGTTGCCGAGGTTCACCGGTGAGAGGGGGGCCGCGGCCGGGGGCGGCGCCGGCGAGGAGGCAGCGGAGAGGCGCGGCGAGGAGGCGCGGGCACGGCGGCGGGGTCGACGGCGTCGGGCACGGCGAGGCGTGGCGGCGGCAGCTCGGACGGGGGCGCGCGCCGGCGGCGGAGATGCGGCGCGGCGGCGGCGGCTGCTCCGGCCGCCGGAGCCGGAAGGGGCGGCGGCGCTGGAGGCGGAGAGGCGCGGGGCGCTCGGGCCCGGGAGGCGGCGCGCGGGGGCCGGGCGCGGGCCAGGCGGGCCGGCGGCGATGCGGTCCCGCCCCGGGGACAGGTGGCGGCGGCCGATTGGCTGGCGGCGGCGGGGCGGACGGTGTCCAGTCCGATCCGGACACGTCCGTCGGTGGCGGGGTCGATCTCTTTTTTTTAGGAGGAGGACAGGGAGAATCTGAGATTTGGAATGGGGGGTGTATATATAGGCATAGAGGGAGCTAGGAGAGTCCAAATGAGGTGCGGTTTTCGCCCACACGATCGTGATCGAACGACCGAGACGATGAAGCAGAGTTTGGTGGGTTTTGGGCCAACTTGGAGGGGTGTTGGGCTGCAACACACACGAGGCCTTTTCGGTCCCTCGGTTAGCCGTTGGAGTATCAAACGAAGTCCAAATGACCCGAAACTTGACAGGCGGTCTACCGGTAGTAAACCAAGGCCGCATGGCAAGTCTCGGTCCAATCCGGAAATGTTTAATCCCCACACACGAAAGAAAGCTAGAAATGGCCACCGGAGGAGAACGTAGCGCCGGAATGCAAAACGGACAACGGGAAAAATGCTCGAATGCATGAGATGAACATGTATGCAAATGCAATGCACGTGATGACATGATATGAGATGCACGAAAACAAAAACAACACACAGAGACAAAGACCCGAACCCGAGAATTAAATATAACTTAATGCCGGAAACGGCAAGAGTTGGAGTACAAATTGGGAAAGTTACAAATTGGGAAATTCTCATGGCTTTGAAAGACTCATTGATATCATGCTTAGGTGGAATAGATCTAAGTTTCAAAGAATCAACATCAAGAGAAATTCTATCAACGTTCCTAGCCAACTCATCAATCTTAAGCAATTTTTGTTCAATCAAAGCATTGAAATTATTTTGTGAAGTAATAAATTCTTTAATATTAGATTCAAAATCACAGGGCCTCTTATTATAATTTCCATAAGAATTGTTGTATGAATTACCATAATTATTAGAGGGATTACTAGGATAAGTCCTAGGATTGAAATTTCCTCTATACGCGTTGTTACCAAAATTGTTCCTACCAACAAAATTCACATCCATAGATTCATTATTATTCTCAATCAAAGTAGACAAGGGCATATCATTAGGATTAGAAGAAACACTTTTACTAGCAAATATATTCATAAGTTCATCCATCTTTCCACTCAAAACATTAATTTCTTCTATCGCATGCACCTTTTTATTAGTAGATCTTTCAGTATCCCATTGAGAATAATTAACCATAATATTATCTAGGAGTTTAGTAGCTTCTCCTAAAGTGATTTCCATAAAAGTGCCTCCCGCGGCCGAATCTAAAAGATTTCTAGAAGCAAAATTCAATCTGGCATAAAAAATTTGTATAATCATCCACAAATTCAAACCATGAGTAGGGAAATTATGTATCATTAATTTCATCCTCTCCCAAGCTTGTGCAACATGTTCATGATCAAGTTGCTTAAAATTCATAATATCGTTCCTAAGGGAGATGATCTTACAAGAGTGAGATCTGATAGATATGGTAAGATAATATTTTTGGTATTTTTATGATAAAGATGCAAAGTAAAATAAAATCAAAGTAAAAGCAAAGGAAATAAATAAGTATTGGAAGATTAATATGATGAAGATAGACCCAGGGGCCATAGGTTTCACTAGTGGCTTCTCTCAAGAGCATAGGTATTCTACGGTGGGTGAACGAATTACTGTTAGGCAACTGATAGAATTGAGCATAGTTATGAGAATATCTAGGTATGATCATGTATATAGGCATCACGTTCGAGACAAGTAGACCGACTCCTGCCTGCATCTACTACTATTACTCCGCTCATCAACCACTATCCAGCATGCATCTAGAGTATTAAGTTTGTGAAAACAGAGTAACGCCTTAAGCAAGATGACATGATGTAGAGGGATAAACTCATGCAATATGATGAAAACCCCATCTTGTTATCCTCGATGGCAACAATACAATACGTGCCTTGCTACCCCTACTGTCACTGGGAAAGGACACCGCAGGATTGAACCCAAAGCTAAGCACTTCTCCCATTGCAAGAAAGATCAATATAGTAGGCCAAACCAAACTGATAATTCGAAGAGACTTGCAAAGATAACCAATCATACATAAAAGAATTCAGAGAAGATTCAAATATTGTTCATAGATAGACTTGATCATAAACCCACAATTCATCGGTCTCAACAAACACACCGCAAAAAGAAGATTACATCGAATAGTTCTCCACAAGAGATGGGGAGAACATTGTATTGAGATCCAAAAAGAGAGAAGAAGCCATCTAGCTAATAACTATGGACCCGTAGGTCTGAGGTAATCTACTCACACTTCATCGAAGGGGCTATGGTGATGATGTAGAAGCCCTCCATGATCGATGCCCCCTCCGGCGGAGCTCCGGAACAGGCCCCAAGATGGGATCTCGTGGATACAGGAAGTTACGATGGTGGAATTAGGGTCTTGGCTCCGTATCTAATCGTTTGGGGGTACGTAGGTATATATAGGAGGAAGGAGTATGTCGGTGGAGCAACAGGGGGCCCACGATGGTGGAGGGCGCGCCTAGGGGGTAGGCACGCCCCCTACCTCGTGGCCTCCTCTTTTGTTTCTTGACGTAGGTTCCAAGTCTCCTGGGTCTTGTTCGTTGAGAAAATCACGTTCCCGAAGGTTTCATTCCGTTTGGACTCCATTTGATATTCCTTTTCTTCGAAACCCTAAAACAGCAATTCTGGGCTGGGCCTCCGGTTAATAGGTTAGTCCCAAAAATAATATAAAAGTGGATAATAAAGCCCAATAATGTCCAAAACAGTAGATAATATAGCATGGAGCAATCAAAAATTATAGATATGTTGGAGATGTATCAAGCTTCGTAATGAACTATAATATGCAAGGGATGGATAAGACTATTCACGAGCTCTTCGCAATGCTAAAGGCTGCGGAGGTAGAAATCAAGAAGGAGCATCAAGTGTTGATAGTCAATAAGACCACTAGTTTCAATAAAAAGGGTAAAGGGAAGAAGGAGAACTTCAAGAAGAACAGCAAGACAGTTGCTGCTCAAGTGAAGAAACCCAAGTTTGGACCTAAGCCTGAAACTGAGTGCTTCTACTACAAAGGGACTGGTCACTGGAAGCGGAACTGCCCCAAGTATTTGGCAGAGAAGAAGGATGGCAATGTGAAAGGTATATTTGATATACATATTATTGATGTGTACCTTACTAATGCTCATAGTAGTGCCTGGGTATTTGATATTGGTTCAGTTGCTAACATTTGCAACTCGAAACAAGGGCTACGTATTAAGCGAAGATTGGCTAAGGACGAGGTGACGATGCGAGGGAAATGGTTCCAAAGTCGATGTGATTGCCATCGGCACGCTACCTCTACATCTACCTTCGGGATTAGTTTTAGACCTAAATAATTGTTATTTGGTGCCAGCGTTGAGCATGAACATTATATCTGGATTTTGTTTGATGCGAGATGGTTATTCATTTAAATCATAGAATAATGGTTGTTCTATTTATATGAGTAATATCTTTTATGGTCATGCACCCTTGATGAGTGGTCTATTTTTACTAAATCTTGATAGTAGTGATACACATATTCATAGTATTGAAGCCAAAAGATGCAGAGTTGATAATGATAGTGCAACTTATTTGTGGCACTGCCGTTTGGGTCATATTGGTGTAAAGCGCATGAAGAAACTCCATTCTGATGGACTTCTGGAATCACTTGGTACTTGCGAACCATGCCTCATGGGCAAGATGACTGAAACTCCGTTCTTCGGAACAATGGAGCGAGCAACATAGTTATTGGAAATCATACATACTGATGTATGTGGTCCAATGAACATTGAGGCTCGTGGTGGATATCGTTATTTTCTCACCTTCACAGATGATTTGAGCAGATATGGGTATATCTACTTGATGAAACATAAGTCTAAAACATTTGAAAAGTTCAAAGAATCTCAAAGTGAAGTGGAAAATCATCATAACAAGAAAATTAAGTTTCTACGATCTGATCATGGAGGGGAATATTTGATTTATGAGTTTGGTATTCATTTGAAACAATGCGGAATAGTTTCGCAACTCACGCCACCTGGAACACCACAACGTAATGGTGTGTCCGAACGTCGTAACTGCACTTTATTAGATATGGTGCGATCTATGATGTCTCTCACTGATTTACCGCTATCATTTTGGGGATATGCTTTAGAGACGGCAGCATTCACGTTAAATAGGGCACCATCAAAATCCATTGAGACGACACCTTATGAACTGTGGTTTGGCAAGAAACCCAAGTTGTCGTTTCTTAAAGTTTGGGGCTGTGATGCTTATGTGAAAAAGCTTCAACCTGATAAGCTCGAACCCAAATCGGAGAAATGTGTCTTCATAGGATACCCAAATGAGACTGTTGGGTACATCGTCTATCACAGATCCGAAGGCAATATATTCATTGCTAAGAATGGATCCTTTGTAGGGAAGGAGTTTCTCTCGAAAGAAGTGAGTGGGAGGAAAGTAGAACTTGATGAGGTAATTGTACCTTCTCCCTTATTGGAAAGTAGTTCATCACTGAAATCAGTTCCAGTGATTCCTACACCGATAAGTGAGGAAGCTAATGATGATGATCATGAAGCTTCTGATCAAGTTACTACCGAACCTCGTAGGTTAACCAGAGTAAGATCCGGACCAGAGTGGTACGGTAATCCTGTTCTGGAGGTCATGTTACTTGACCAT